>OY754308.1:3243966-3891466 GCA_963573325.1 Astragalus glycyphyllos | reverse complement strand
GTTACTCAAAAGAATATTGGTAAATACTGCATAGGGTCAATGTGGTGGACAGAACACAAAGCTTGATAAGAAACTAAGTAAAATAACAATATCAAATTATGTAATGATTCTGGTATAATAAAATTGCAAAATGAGATCTTAGTATTGTATCTTTACATGAATGATGAGATTTAAAGACCTATAAACATTGATCATTGATCATTCTATTCTTGGCATCATGGGTCATACATGGGGTATATTGAGTTTTTTTTCCTTTCTGGTTTGGCTTTGTGCTGGTAGTATTGGGTTTGTGTGGGGCATATTAATTGTAGTATTGAGTTTTTATGATTCTGTTTGGCTGGAAACTTGTGTCTTATTGAACTTTTAAGCTATTTCAATCCTCATTTCACTTCACAATTTTGATTTTATGTATGTGGGGCTGAGTTTTAATGAGTTTGTTTGGTTGGAATATATTGCTTATTGTGTCAGCATTTTAATTTTAATTATATTGCTTATTGTGTCACGCATGTTGAATCTGATGTGATATTTATAAAACTTATAGAGAACATGACTAATAGTTTGTTGCTGTATATATATTTATAGTTTGTTGCTGTATAGGTAAATGTATATATATTTTGTTGCTGTATATATATTTATAGCATTCAATTTCCATCTAGTTTGTTGCTTCTATTCGTAGTCTTTATTTATTAGTCTTTATATATATTTATAGTCTTTATTTTTGTGTAATTTTAGGCTGAAGATTTACGTTCACCTGCTCAAGCATTGCGCTCTTCATCTGCTAGTCATGCACCAACACATCATGGACCAACATCTACTCTTTAGATTTAGGATTTATTATTAACTAGTAATGTTGAAAACATGTTCTTATATATTGGAGAAACTTATACTCCTAAACCCCGTATCTTTTGATATTTTGGGACAACAGTACCTTTTGATATTATTGTGTTATTTTACTTTTAGGTATGAATGAATGAACTTTTATTATTTATGTAGGTTTATAATTTGATGCATCTTTATCATACTTCATTTTATTTTTTAAATAATTTGAAAAAATGTTGCTACAAATAACAAAACAAATTATTTGAGCCTCTAAAGCTAAAAGTAGTATCCTCCTGAGATTTTGAACAACCACAAATATCGCTAGAATCACTGCAGATAGAGAAGGAATACATCATTAGGAAAACGGTTTAGCGGCAGTTCTGAACTGCTGCAAACATCCCCCAAACCGCTGCAGAAAACCAAAGATAATGGCTTCAGAGATAATTTAGCAGCGGCTGCAAACCGCTGCAAATATAAAACCGCCGCAAAATGCCTCAAAACTGCCGCAGAAATATGGGTATCAACCAAC
The DNA here is from genome assembly GCA_963573325.1 of Astragalus glycyphyllos. Classification (NCBI taxonomy): domain Eukaryota; kingdom Viridiplantae; phylum Streptophyta; class Magnoliopsida; order Fabales; family Fabaceae; genus Astragalus; species Astragalus glycyphyllos. The sequence continues at coordinate 3,890,118 of OY754308.1, read as the reverse complement.
TACCTAGCAACGGGTTAAAACCGCCGCAAATCTCTCACCGCCGCCTAAACAGCCGCTATTTACTGCTCTCGGCGGTTATTCCAGCGGTTGCAAAAACCGCCGCAGAGTTCCCTTGCGGCGGAGGTAACTGCAGTGGTTCTCGAACCGCCGCGAGGGGTATTTAGCAGCGGTTAAAACCGCCGCAAAATGCTTTTTCAACCGCCGCCGCTTGCCTGTTTTGTTGTAGTGCAAGTTTGTACTCTGGATAGTCTGGAGGAATGTGTCCTCCATGTATGACTATATGTGCCTACTGAGCAATCTTCATAAGTCTCTCTTAATTTCCCATCTGGCCCGCTGGTGCCACTGGTCTTGGAGCGTCTCCAGCAGCAACCTGCTCGTCATCAATAGGTGCAAGGAGATGGGCAACTGATACCTGAAAGTACCATGGCAAGTAAGTCGGATGATGCTCACCCAGGGTCCTAGTTGGAGTACTTGTGCTGACAACTTCTTGAACATTGTTGGCCTAAGCCCCCCAATGCATCATGACGTCTTTATAGCTTGGACGACTCTCAAGCGGAGGACGAGGGATGACCTGGACGTATCCAAATTGTCGGAGGTCCCTAAACCCAAGTCACGTATATAGTGATGAAAACCAGGAGCCTATGCTAGAGGGCATGGTTGTTTTTTGATTTTGCTGCCATGTGTAGGTATCTTTAATTTTCCGCGGAACTGAATAAATTAAAAGGAAAACAATTATTATAGTAAATATTAAATTTACTTGTCCTCTAAGGATTTTTGATGCTATGTGAGCATCGAATCTTGTAAGCAATGAACTGTCAATAGGTCCAACATAAGGTTGTTCCTGATCAAGCTGTTGGTCCACCTGATCAGGCTGCTACTCCTCATCCTCATAATCAGACCCTGCCGACTCAGCAGGATCAGAAGCCTCGTAGTGCTGATAATACTGCTCCTCCTCCATATTCTGATGATGATACTGCTCCTCCATGTCCTGATGACCTGATGAGGACGGTCCCCCACTCTTTGGTGACTGCCCTGTCATTTTGAAATTGAGTGTGATGCATCTAACATTGGGATTAGGGGCTGTTTTGTTACAAGAGGGACATCCCATTGAATACTTTAGTGAGAAATTAAGTGGAGCACACTTGAATTACTCCACTTATGATAAGGAATTATATGCATTTGTTAGAGCATTGCATACTTGGCAATATTATTTGTGATACATAGCGATCATGAATCCTTGAAGTATCTAAAGGGCCAAGGTAAGCTAAATAAGAGACATGCAAAGTGGGTTGAATTCTTGGAACAATTTCCATATGTCATCAAACACAAGAAAGCGAAAGCTAATTTGGTAGCCGATGCACTTTCAAGGATTTTTGTTTTGGGTCTACCCAAGAACAAACATGGTTGTGATAGCATTTTTGTTGTGGTGGACCGTCTTTCTAAAATGGCTCACGTTATTTCTTGTCACAAGGTTGATGATGCATGTCACATTGCTAACTTATTTTTCAAGGAAGTTGTTAAATTGCATGGAGTGCCCGAATCCATTGTGTCGGATAGGGACTCAAAAGTTTTTAAGTCACTTTTGGAAGACCTTATGGGCTAAGCTTGGAACTAAGCTACTATTTTCTACTACTTGCCTCCCTCAAACGGATGGTCAAACCGAAGTATCAAAAGAAATGTTTCACCAGACATTCCTATAGCTGCATAATATATCAAAATACAAAAGATCTCAATTGTAGTGCCACCAAGCTAGGAGGCCTACCAAAAAATGAACACTGAACTCTTTAGACTTGCTAGCATACCTTTACTCAGCTGCTTGGGAATCTAATAAAAAAATAAAGATAAGGAAAGGGTAAGTCACAAAGACTTAGTGAGGGAATAACAACCACCATCAACTCGAAGGGAAAACACGCAAGGCACGAGTTTTTTAGAAATCTTTATAAACTATACTTGGGTAGTAATCATAGTAATCTCGAGAAGATATAGAAATATCCAAAATAGAAATCCGAACAATCACACGTGAGAGGATCCGGAGACGGCTTCATCTTGTTGATAGCCCTCTCAAATGGTGGCATCCCTTAGGGGCGACTTCATCTAACGGATGACCCTTTCCTTTTTCAACCACATCACATAACAATTATGGGGGTAGCTACATCTCATTGATAGCTCTCTCCACTCGAGGTCATATAACTAGGTGCACCTAGACCGTTTTATCCGCTAATAGATACATCTCAAAATCATTATTACATCATTTATATAAATAACTAAGTTAAATACCCACACCAATAGTCTTCAAATATATCTTTTCAGAGAAACTAAAATAATTTTTCGGGTGACCCGGTTGGAAGGCACCTAACCCGGAGAATATTTGGGCTGCTTGAATTGGACTGGATTGTTACCTTCAAGCATAACTATAGAGAAGCAAATAAGGTTGCTGATGGGCTTGCTGGTCTGGGTTGTTCCCTTACTAATAACAACTTGATTAATTTGTTTCCCAACCCCCCTGATTGTATTAAGCACATTGTTGCTTTAGATTCTCTTGGAGTCTCTACTCCTAGGTTAGTCACCTTGTAATCTCTCTTGGGCTTTTGTCCCTTTTAATCAAAAAAAAAAAGAAACTAAAATAATTTTCTAAGAGAGTGTTATAAACAAATAGATAAATAGTAGCTTTAAAATATCGAAAAGAATAAAATAGCGACATTTAAAATAATATAAATATGTGACGATGACCGTCATCCACTCACAGTTATGATGAGTCAACGATTTAGCTCCAACACCTCCCGAGAAACCAACGGAGCAATAACAGGCAAATTTGAAAACCAATAATATTTCCAAGGTTTTTAGAAGGTTATTCAAGAGCTCACTAACCATAGAGAACTAACAAATTCCCTAAATATCTACCCTAAACTCCAAAACTAATTTCTTACACAAACTAATGTCTCACAATGCTTTCTAAGGAATGAAGAGTAGTGAGTATACCTCAAATAACCTCAAAGAGTAACCTTGAAGGTGTGGGTATCTTTCTCCTCTTTTAGGGCAAACCCTAACCGCAAAGTACTTCCCAATGACACTCAAAAGAGAAATAAAGTAGCTCTTCTTAAAAATATGGCTCAAGTGGGTAAGATTTATGGTGGGGTTGGGTCATTTGAAATGAGAAGAAGAATAAAAATGGAGGAGAGACATGGTAGAAGAAAGGAGAAGAAAGTGAAAGGGAGAGGGGGAGAGTCGTGGAGAAGGAGAGAATGGGATGAGGTGGGGTGGGCTTCTGTTTTTAAAAAGTGTGTTGTTGTTGATTTTTTAAAACCTTTAATGAATCGATGTGTCTCATCTTCGCTTAGCTTACCATGTAAGAAAGCACTCTTAACAGCTAGTTGGTACACCTTCCAGCCTTTTAGAGAAGCTATCGCCAGAATTGATCTAATTATATCCCACCTAGCAACAAGTGCGAATATTTCAATTTTTTATATTGCGACAATCGAAAACAGTAGCTACAACCTATGAAACTTTCGATGATTGTTCAAAAACTAGATCGTTGAAATCTGAGTTGCAAAATTCTGTTGCCACATGGGGAAGTAGGAATGCGATATTAAATTTAATTATAAATTATTCTCTACTTTATTCTTTATAACTAATTATGCGAATTTCTTGATCAACAACTACTTATATATATATATATATATATATATATATATATATATATATATATATATATATATATATATATCACAAAACGAGAAAGACACGTGACTACCTAAAATACATGTATTGTTCTAAAAAGAGTACAACTGTTGATTATATTTAAAAACATAATGTTTTTAAGAAACAGCCTAAGCCTTTTCAAATTTAAAATAGCAAAATCCTTTTTACTATTGTTTCAAATTCATAGAAAATATGGGTGCACATGTACTAAGTTAAGTGATAGGATGTCTATATATTGTAATAAATTGAGTAAAAAGAAAATTCTCATAATTGCACTATGTGAGATGATTTGCTAGGGACGGACAAACCTTAACTTAATCAGAGCCTTCGCTCTCACTTAAAAAACTATTTTGGTTAGAAATATATATACCAAACTTATTTTGTCCTTATAAAATAAGGATTGGTCCCAGAAGATAATTTTTAAAATTACAAAAATTTATTTTTCCACTACCAAGAAAAAATATATCTTTCCCCTAAAAAAAATTAAATATAGAAATTCACAATAGTTAAATATTTGGGACTTCCGTCTATGATTGGAAGAAACAAGAAACAACTCTTTGGCTACCTGAGGGATCGGATTTGGAGGAAGATACATCATTGGTCGGGGAAGCACTTATCTAAGGCTGGCAGGGAAGTCTTAATCAAGTCAGTTGCTCAATCCATTCCAACTTATTGTATGAGCACCTTCATGCTTCCATCTACACTGGGTGAGGAGCTTGAAAGAATGATGAATTCATTTTGGTGGGGTACGAACCGTGGCACGAGGAGGGGTATTCATTGGTTGAGTTGGGAGAAGCTGTCGGTTAGAAAGGAGTTTGGAGGTATGGGCTTCCGTCATCTTCATGGCTTCAATTTGGCAATGCTGGGGAAGCAGGCATGGCATCTTGCTACTCGTACAGATACTATTGTAAGTAGAATCTTTAAAGCTAAATATTATCCTAATGATGACTTTATGGGGGCTCGCTTGGGCCATAATCCCAGCTTTGTTTGGCGTAGTATCTTCTCTTCCCGGGTAGTTGTGAATTTGGGGGCACGTTGGAGAATTGGGAATGGCGACAAAATTTCAGTTTGGAGAGATCCGTGGTTGAAGGGACGTAGTGATAGCTTTGTTAGATCACCTATGGCTCAAGGGATGGAAGAAATGAGGGTTAAGGACTTGATGAACCAAGACAATAGTGGTTGGAATTATGGCTTAATTGATCAACTTTTTTGTCAAGAAGAGGCTATGCTCATCAAAAGCATGCCAAGGTACAGTGACTTGGAGGAAGATAAATTATCTTGGTGGCGGAGTCGGTCCGGTCTTTATTCGGTTCGCTCGGCTTACTATGCGCTTATGGATACTCCGGAAATTATTAATAATTCACATGCTAGAATTGACGGTGATTGGATGTCCATTTGGAAAGCGGGCGTTCCACCGAAAGTTAAATTATTAATTTGGAGGCTTGCTAGGGGGTGTCTTCCTACTCGTAGTAACTTGGTTAAGAGACATGTTGATTGCACCGTTTTGTGTCCTTTTTGCGAACAAGAAGAGGAAACAGATAGTCATGTTTTTTTGGAGTGTAGCGCTGTACAGGAAGTGTGGCAGAAACTGGACTTGTTGCTGCCCTTTCGGGTTGCAGCAGAAAACGCAGCAACTCTGCGTGATGCCATTTTTTCGATGCCGGGTTCGTTGTCCGTGACTAGTAGAAACAGGTTTTTAATGGGTATTTGGGCTCTTTGGCGTCGCCGTAATGACAAGGTTTGGGCTGGGGTGTTACAACCGGTTGAGCAAGTCGTTCACACCGTGAAGGATATGTTTGACGCTTGGTTTGGAGCGCGCCAGCAACAACACCATCCTCCTGTGCTCTCGGGCCAGCAGCTGCCACGGGTATTGAGGTGGGTTCGGCCAGCAGCAGGAGCTTTAAAATGTAACGTCGATGCGGCAATTTTTGCGGAAGACAACAAATATGGTATTGGTTTGTGTATTCGAACGTCCACAGGTGATTTCTATAGAGGCAAAACTATGTGGTTCCATGGAGTCCCAACACCGCAAGAAGCGGAGGCAATTGGTCTTAAGGAAGCATTGGCTTGGTTGGAAGCTTTGGGGCTATCTTCTGTTTCCATTGAACTGGACTGTGCTCCAGTTGTAAATGGCTTGAAGGTAGAGCCTTTGCCGAATACCGAGCTTGGTACTATTTTATTGTATTGTCGTAATAGATTACGTCTTTTTCCTAGCTTTGAGGTTAGCTATATTCGGAGACAAGCTAATCTTGTTGCTCATACGTTAGCACGGGCATCAAGATTGTTTGCTAGTTCCCACGTTTTTGATTTCATTCCAACCTGTATTGAAACAATTCTGTTTAATGAAATGAATTAAGTTTGTTCTTGTCAAAAAAAATAAAAAAGGGTTGGGTGTAATTAAATAATAAAATATAGAAATTCACAATAGTTAAATAATTAAATATAGGAATTCACAATAGCTATGTAATTTGTAGAAATTTAAGTATTTTAGAATTTTTCTGTAATGAAATTATGTTTCTAGTAAAAATATACACTATTTTTTTTGAAAAAAATAATATTATAGGCTATTTTTTTGGTCAAGACCAGGGTATCTACCGCCGAACGCAGTGACTAATCCCCTCGCTGGATTAGAGACACCTCGAAGGGTGGGACAGCTAGCCCAGGGATTTAAAGCCTATAATAGCCTACAATGCGCTGGACTAGGCTATTATAGGCTATTTTTTGCTCCCACTAATAAAAATTTCTAGATCTATCACTACTAATATCTATACTTATTAGTTAAACTTTACAGCCAAATTATATAACCCAAATGAAAAAAATATTCTAGACAATTTATTTCCTTCTCGTATTCTTTGCAGTTAATTATGAGTTTCTTGATCAACGGGTAGAACTCGATAAATATTATTACAAACCAAAAATGAGAAAGACACATGATTACATAAAAATACATGTATCGTTTGTTCTAAGAAGAGTATAAAAAAATTGAAGAAAAATAGCCTAAGCCTTTTCAAATTTAAAATAGCAAAAGCCTTTTCACTATTGTTTCAAAGTACAAATTATGTTTCATATAAAATATGGGTGTACATGTAATACACTTGTGTAAACACTCATCATATTAACACTTATTCTACTTCACAGGAGGTAGAAATTTCCTTTGAAAACCAAGTCTCAGACGTTTTAGAAGTTGTCGTTCCTTCAGAGATCTCTCTTCCAACATAGAATGCCGGTCTTTTGGGCAAGGTAACAAGTGCATTTTTGTTTGTTAACATTGATATAATGTCAGACATTGTAGGTCGATCATTTGCATAATGTTCTACGCATAAGAGAGCAACATGAATGCACCTTTGCACTTGATCAGGAATAAATGTGTCACCCAATGACGCATCCATTAGCCGTAGAAATTCACCCTCTTTCCAGAGCTCCCATGCCTGTTAATAATTAATTAAATTAGACAGAAGGAGTTGTGATGGAAAAAAAGAACTCATTGAGACTAATTTCACATACATATCCAATTAGAGTAAGTGGTCTGTCTTCAGAGTAGAAACTATTATTTCTTCTACCGCTAACTATTTCAAGTAGCAACACTCCAAAGCTATAAACATCAGACTTTGTAGAGCAAACTCCTTCCATTGCATACTCTGGAGACATGTAACCACTACACACAAAATATTTCACAACATAATAAAATAAATTTTACATTTAGATTCATTAACAAAACATTTGAAACAGAGAGTTTAGAAAACTCACTATGTCCCAACAATCCTATTGGTATTTACCATGGATTCCTGTTGTGTGAACATTCTAGCCATACCAAAATCAGAAATTTTTGGGCTCATGTTCTCATCAAGAAGTATGTTACTAGCCTTTAAGTCTCTGTGAATGATTTTCAGTCTTGAGTATTTATGAAGGTAAAGTAAACCTTGAGAAATTCCCTCTATTATATTGAAGCGTTTCTTCCAATCTAGTAACTTCCTTCTTGTACAATCTTCCCAATGGAAACATAATAACTTGTGTTAACATACATATGCTATACAAGAGCACCAAAACAAAATACACTCATTTTCCACATTTAATGAGTTACATAAAGCATGAATTGTTATATTTACTTAGTTGTTTTCAAGTTAGAAAATTAGAAGTTTTCATCAATCCTCCATAACAGTTATTGAAGTATTGAATTCAGAAAAGTCAAAATTTTGCGGCATAGATGCTCCAATTGATGCTTAGTAATGAAAACAAATTTTATGCTTATGTCCTCTAAAACATGACAAAACTAAATTGACTCCAACATGTTCCTTACCGAATAGATAGAAATCCAAACTTTTGTTTGGCATGTATTCGTAAATTAGAATCCTATCTTCTTCATGAATGCAGCAACCAAGTAGTTGTACTAGATTTTTGTGCTGAAGTTCACATATTAGAGTGAGTTCATTTTTAAATTCCACAATTCCTTGCCCAGAAGTTTTTGAAAGTCTTTTTACAGCAACTTCTTGTCCTGTTAGCAGAGTTCCCTAAAATGGTAAATGGAAATTCATCAGCCCTCAAAAACAACATAAACTGTTGACATTCATATTAAGGTTTTAAAGATCTTTGCAAACATATTGTGATCAGAATATCACTACATCGGGGGAGTTGTTAAGACATTTATTGCAATGTCAAAGTTGGTGTGGTAATTGTGTGTTCAATTCCTCTAAATTACTTGTGTGTCACTCTCCCTTCTATTCTACACAAACAAATACTTGATAGGAACCATATAATTTGAATACTTTTAAGTCACCTTATAAACAGGTCCATAGCCTCCCTCTCCTAACTTGTTTTCAAGTGAAAAGCTTGTGGTCGCTGCCAAAATTGAAGTATAGTTAAATACTTTAAAATTATGCCCCTTTAAATCATCTTCCAGATCTTTGATAGCAGAGGATTCATTAGAAGCTGCCGAATCTAGTATCATGCTTGCCATTCTTTTACTTTTCTTCTCTGTTAAAGAAAAAATTAGATAAAGACAAAAAATCAAGTGACTGCATTTAATAAATTATGTAAAACACTTTTTTTTTGTAGTACCCAAGTACCTTTAAGGCCAAGCTTCTGTTTCTTTAAGGCTAGGCATAAAATGAGTGTTACGAGTAAAGCGGCTGCTATTATTACACTTATCCAGATCCACTTTTTCTTACCTGCATAAAGTATTTTAAACACTGAGGCATGTTGTTATAACACACGACTACTTTCTATTTGAAGATAGAAGTTTATAAGCATAAGTATTTTATATTTATCAAAAATATTTATTTTCAAAAATGACGATATTTTGATCAGAAAAGGGATGCTTACCAAGATTATCATACTTTCAATAATGTAGACTCAATGTGGATTAGGATTGATCAATTTTGTCCAAATATTAAAACTTGATACAAAACCAGTACAACTCTATTAGACAAAGTCAACTCACTAGCTTATAGTGGATTTTGGAGAGCACATGTCGCTAATTGTGTTTGAAACATGCTTTGGATAGATAGGAACATCTTTCCAAGAAGATGCAATCTAGGGAACATATGTATGAAATTGGAGATGTTTTGCCCACCATGTAAAACAATATTTTCATGCACTTCCTAGTGACTATGGTTCATCAAAATTGTAAACTCATGTCCCCCACCAGATGAATCTCAACTAATAGATTTTTTAGTGGCTCACTTCCTCCAACCAGATCAGTTGGTGAAGCAAACCTTCAGCTTAATCTAACGGAAAATAACCAAACTGCCTTCAGCAATGAAACTTCCATCGAATAGAAATAGTTGTCTCGGCTTCAAAGTTCACAGAGAAGTAGAACAAAACCAACAAAACAGGAGATGAATTGTACAATGGCGAACAATTGTTCAATGGGCATCTCTAGTCCCTCGCATCTTTAATTTCCACCTTGGATATAATCTTATCGGCTACGTGTGTACTAGTATGTGTATCATATAGAAAACAAAATGAAAATGTGAAGACAAAGTAAATAGACAAATGAAAATTTGTAGTAGACTTACCTTTGTGATGGGTGTTTCTTACTAGCATGAAAAATAAATCGCCACTGCCACCCCAATTAGTACCTTCCAATGATGGAAAGAACATACAACCAATTCCGTCAATATCATAGTACCTGAATCCAACACAGCTGCAGTTGCTCCAGCAAATAGTCTGGCAGTCATTTTCACTAAAGGTGGCATTTGGTATATCAGTCATCATGGTATAATTGGGGTAACCTGTCTTGGACTCAAACACCTCACCAGGATACCTGCAAGTGGGTATCTCCTCCCATTTTTGGCACCCTCCATCAGTGTTGTACCCATAACACATGTCAGCCCTTGCAACATCATGTCCATCCCTGTTTATCAGCTGCCCAGTTGGTAACAGAGTCCACATAAAGTCTTCAATTGTAGTTGTTGTTAATGTGAAGTACTCTTCATCCTTGTTGGACACAATTTTGTGCTCTTTAGAATTGTTTCTCAGCTTTCCACTTGTCCAGTACACTTGTTCTCTGTACTTGATGATCAACTCTTCTCTTTTGGGTTCCCACTCAAGCTTGAATGGACCAGGAGCAGCAATTGAGTCAGATAAATCTGCAACTACTGACCAATTATGACCAGTTTTGTGATTCACACCTAACTTCATTCCAGGGACTAAAGTGTCAGAGGGGTAATCAAAACTTTGCCACAACACAATTATACTATTGGGTTGAATTTGTTGCACCACAAAGTTGCCTGTATCAAACAAGGTTGCTACCACCTCAGTACTGTTATTAAGTGGTTGAGGTGAAGAGTAAAGGATTACTGGTTTCCCTGTTTTAGATTCTATTTTGAGTACACCGGTATGGTCTAGTGATAAAACTGCAGAATCAGAGTCACTAGGTTGGTTTCTGTTTGCCCATACTAGCCAATTACCATTTCCCCTGTTTGCCCAAATCCGCAGGTAAGTGGGGTTTTCCTTACTTAATGGGCCTAATCCCATGCAATATTTACCTTGTTTAGAACATAGCTTGGATGTAGCATTCAGTGTATCTCCTGGCTTCATGCTGTCATTTGAGGCTTTAACATGAATACTAGTGCACCACACCCACATGTGTACGAAAACAACCAATTTCTTTAATATTTTAGAGCAAATCATGATGAATATAGTTAACTGAAGAATATTTCACATATGATATATATTGAAATGGAAATTAAGATTGAACTGCGAGAGAGAGGGGGGAGTTTGCACATTTCACAAGCAATGAATTGTATTTCTGTTTTTCAAAAAGGAAAGAAAATTAATTAAGTTGCACGTAAAGAAATTAGAGACGTGCATTGAACAATTACTAGAAGAATCCTCGCCAAGCTTCACCACTCCATCTTCCACACAAACCACTCATTCTCAAACTAATAATGTTATCTTTATTTTTCCACTTTTCTCCAACTTTTCTTTTATAAAGGAAAGGAAAATTAAGATCAGTCTATTTTCACCACAATTATTGAGGGATGTGTAATGAAAAGCTGATAACATGGTGTTTCACACTGCTGTCGTTTTCTGAAAAATATTATCACAAGTATAGTTAACAATTATATTGTAAGATAGCCGTAACTATTAGCTACTGAAATTTTAATTTTGAATCTATGGTGGTCATTCTATTTTCATGCATTTTTAAAATAAACATGTCTATTAAATTAAAGTTTTCCTTTGTGATAAATATAACTACACATTTTAGTTTTCCAAAATGCCTAAGAAAATGAGAGTATTGAATAAAGATGTTTATAAATTTTGATATGTGGTCTAACAGGATGAAATTGTACTAAAATGTGTAATGTTTCTTCAATGGGACCTAAAAACAAAACAAGTATTTATCATTCTATCATTTATAAATAAATAAAAAAGACATTTAAAATTTCAAAAAAATTAAAAAATAAAATAATAAAAATAAAAACCAGCACCAACCACACTTATGAAACCAAACATAATTTTCTCCTTAAAATAATACTAAAAAAAGTTTAAAATTAAAAAATAAATTAAATTAAATTTACCAAAAAATTCAAATGAATGAAAAAAAACTTAAATCCGGATCATGAGTGAAAGATATTTTTCTTTGGATTGCCTAGAAAGTTGTGTCAACAGAGAGATAATAAAAGGTATTGCATCTGGCAGAGATCAACATTACCCTATACGCAGGCAGGCCACTAGGGGTGGATGAGTCAAATTTTTTAGGAGAAAAAAATCTTGAGGAATAGATTGCTTAAAGAGTAGAGTGTGGAACGAGAAACAATTTCCTTTTTTTAAGCAATTCTTTAAGCAATCTGTTAGACCATTAAAGACTTATTCTAGAAGGAATAGAACTAGAATGGCACAAGAGAATTAGTAGGTTGTTATGACAGGTTGTTATGTTAGGAGGCTAGGTGAAGCTAGCAAGAGGTGCTTAGAGCATCTGTGTATTCTTTCTTTCAAACATCAATAAAATAACACTCAAGAGACAAGCTGGCCATTGTCCCAGCCCTCCTGAGTTTCTGTATCTGAGTCATTGTTAGCAAGAGGCTTACACAATCTGAGACACTAGAAATGAGAGAATTTTCTCAAATAAAACCATTGACCACTCGTAGACCTTATTTGTAATTAAACTCTACTCGTGAAAATGACTTATAGCAAAGACTAAGTCAAGTCACTGTCTATCCTATGAATGGAGTGTGGACCCCTTAGAGTGTATCTCTAGGATATAGTATATGTGGAATTTGCTAATTACTAAATTTGGGTGGCCTTAATCATCCTTGGAGTTTTTGGCCCTTTTACCCGGTCAAAAAATAGCTACTTCTTAGAGACAAAAGCTCACAAGACATAAGCTTTTTGATCCAAAAAAATAGGCCACATTATAAAAATTAAATAGGTATTCCAAAGTGTTCAATCAGAAGCAACTAAACGTAAAGATATACTATAGCTGATAAAAATCAGATTATATCTGATGAAAGACTAATTATTAATAGTAAAGTACTGTGGTTACTATCAATTCAAAAAAAAAGTACTGTGGTTACTACGCAAATATATTACTTATCTAAAAACATCTCTGACAAAAAGAAATTTTGCAAAGAAAGTTAGGAAGAACTCACCTTGCTTATGATCATTGTTATAAGTTCATAATTTGGCAGATGGCATGTAATGGGAAATAGTCTCCGGCAATCATTTCTCTCTAAAATTTTCTGCTTCAACAAATACAACTCGATATGTTAATTCTATACTAGTTATAATTAAAGAAGTAGTGGTAATAATAATAGTTATATAAAAGTACCTTAGATATCCTTCCAACAGTTTTAAAGTATAAACCACTTTTGGCCTATCAATAATTTAACAGAAGCCTTTTTTACCAATTCCAGCATTTGAAACGAGTACAAAATGTAGTCAATGTCATTCATTACAAACATTCTAAATCGCCTTAAGTGAAAGAAATAGTATACATGAGGCTTTTGACATCCTGCAAAACATTATTACCTGAATATGTATGATGTTAGTATGAAAATGCTTTTTAATGGAACTTCCAACCTACATATAGTGATAAGGATATGTGTTTAGGAAAATACCTTTAGCCTCTTGGCAAGAAATCCTGAGCTCGTGAAAAGATCTTCTTAATTAGTTCCATAAGTGAATAAGTCCAAAATTTAAACATGTTAGTTATGTATATTTAAAAAAAAGACAGAAGTACAGGACATCAAGATTGTGACTAACATCATGATCAATAAATCAATAGATAAATCCAACCTGAGATATAAGCAGTCACATAAGTTTGTTAAAACATTTACAACCATTACAGTAGTTAGAAAATACTTTTTGTTGAAATCCATACATGCAAGTCATTTATAGGCCCGCAATCACCAAGACCAACTGATAATGTGTTCTCTCGACCATATTTTTTACTGTCTAGTTCCTTTTGGTAATCCTGGTAACATTATTTAAGTCTTCGTAAAGATAGAATCATTAAACATAAAACCCGAGTGCATCAGCACAATGAGAAGACCCCATCACCATCATATGGGTCAAAAGTGGCGACTAAACTAAAATTCAATACAAGGATGGAAGACCCCATCAATGAGAAGACCCTTAGATTAAAATTTTCTCACCTTTTTGGTAAAAGGATGGAAATTATCCATTAGATGAAATAATAACAAGTCCATTTGGTAAGTTTTTTCCGTCTCTAAATTTTCGTCGCTATTTTAGCTTTTTTTAGCACTGCAAATATCAAATTACAGTATCTGCTAATGCACTATTTTTATAATGATAGTTATGCTGTCAAGATGCAAGGAATTGGAATATTTTAAAAAATAAATAAATAAGTTACCAAAACTGAGAGCATACAAAGGAAAAGCAAACAGTTACCAAAATGAGTAATCTCTGTATCCTTGCACCTAGACAAGACTAGTTGTCTTTATTAAGGCAATGACAAAAAGACCATAGTAAATGATAATCATGATCCTATTTTGTGAACTTCAAAACAAAATCTCTAACTCCATTTCACTGAGCATTTGTTGGGAAGGCTAAAAGCAACCACTCAATTCGTATATGGAAGGCCAGCTAAGAAGACAAGCAACTCTGTCATGGTAATTTAACTTACCTCATCCCCCACCCAACCCAAACAATGATCAATATATACATAAAAAGAGATAAAGTACCAACACAAAAAATATATATTGAAAGAAAAAAATTAGAATTTGAGAAAAACCTCAAGTTAGTTGTTGAACTTAAACCTTCTTTCTTAAATAGTCTCTAAAGTTTGTAAAATTCGTCACATTACTCCCCTGTAAATGACTAGTTATAAAACTTTAAGAACTAATTAGACGAACTTCCCAAAACTTTATGAGAGTAGTCATTATTTTCATATACTTTATGACCAAAAAGGAGAAAGGGGTATAGATTTAGGGGACAAATTGTGGGTTAACTCGTAAGAGATCGTACTAGAACTCCAATAACAGTAGGCCATATTTTCTTCAACAAATACGTATGATGACATTATTTTTGTTATCGTCGAAACAAAAAGGCATTCCTATGTCCATAAAATTGCATTAACCTCATTCTCTTGTCATTTTCCAGGCAAATATGAACATGCTACGTGTTGCACAAAACTGTATCATCAGGCATTCAGGCATAAAGTGGGAAAATTGTATTAGCTTCAAGGCTTGTTGCAAGTTGCAACCAGAAGGAAACCCAATTTATGACATTAATACTGTTTGGCTAAAGAACTTAATCAAGTACGTATAATACTAGTGCTTCTCAGATAACTGCTTATGTATGTGCTATTTCTACGACAAATGATAAAATAATATGTTTCCATAAATCTCCCAAACAAGTGAACAGTGTTTATACAGCTCAAATAACTCAATCGAAACATGTTCATTGATTTGATAATAAAAAAGCTAAACACGTAAATAGAAAATTGAGGTATTATTAGGGTTACAGGAATAAGAAAATTGAATAAAAATAAGAAGGATCGGGGATTTGAGGTTACTTGGTTGAGCAGCCCAATCCTGCAACCGTTCAGCACCGTCCATGTCGTCGTCCGTGACGGCGGCAACAACCACCTCGAGGAAGCTGGCGAAGTCGAAGGCATTTGTGAGAAGAACTCTTGTTGGAAGAGTTATTAATGAGAAAAGGCCCTCAATGAACAATGGAGCTAGCTGGTAAAGCCAACATTTCTTTCTATGGCTACTCGATTTTAAAATCATTTTTTTTTGTTTTTTATTTTTACACAAATACTAGTACTTTCCAGTCCGATTCTTTCCATGCCAAATCTATTAAGTATCTCTCTTGTATACTTCTCTTGAGAGATAAATATCCTTGCAGCAGTTTAGCTCACCTCTATTTCAAGGAAGTATTTCATCTTACTAAGATTATTCATTTCAAACTTTTGTTTCATGGATTCCTTAAACTCAATGCACATCTTTTCATCATTCGCAATGTAGATTAAATCATCTACATACAACCTTACCATCAACGATCTTCCTTCTGCTCCTATCTTAGCAAATAGGGTATATTCATGAGGGCTCTTGTTAAACCCTACTTTGTTAAAATAGGACTCAATTCTACTATACCATGTCCTTGGAGCCCGTTTTAGGCCATAAAGTGGCATTTGCAATTTGTAGACCTTGGTGTCCTCACCCTTTATCACATAGCCACTAGGTTGAGCTATATACACATCTTCACTAATTAGCTTACCATGTAAGAAAGCACTCGTAACAACTAGCTGATAGTCTGATACACCTTCTAGCCTTTTAGAGAAGCTACAACAAGAATTGATCTAATTGTATCCCACCTAGCAACACGTGCGAATATTTCATTGTAATCTATGTCATGTCTTTGAGTATAACCTTTGGCTACAAGTCCAGCCTTATGCTTTTCTACCTTCCCTTCTTCATTGAATTTTGTTTTGAAGATCCATTCAACTCCAATAGCAGTAGCTTCAACTGGAAGATCCACTAATTTACATGTATTATTCTTTTCTATGGCCTGTATCTCTACATCCATAGCTTGTTACCAAATTGAACTTTGTGTTGCTTCTTCATAAGTGGTTGGGTTAGTCGAACTGAATACTGCCAGGCTCATCTTTTCATTGATGAATGACCCTTCACCAATTTCATAGTCACTCATCCAAGCAAATGGCCTTTTTGTCCTTCTTGTTGCAGCTGTAACACCTTAATCAACGATAGCTAGTCGTGAATAAAATATAACACTTAAAGGTACACATAACTTGTAGAATAACTTACAAAATTTTAAGTCAATTCAAAACATCATATAAATACTTAATTACTCAAAGGTAGTGGGAATAAAGTATGTGTCTAGTACACTTTAATTCTTGAGACAACAAAAAAAGTGAACTACACTACTATGTTTCCATTTCAAACGGAGACATCACATTTCTCTAAATCGTTCTAACTTTTGGCTGCATTTTCTTATCTGAAACAAAACATGAGTGAGGTGAGAAAAATAATCTCAGTGAGTTCTAACAGGCTGCATGCATATTCTATATTAAACAACGACATAACTTAGATGATATCACAACTCAATCATAACGTGTTCATTTGAAAACTCTCTCCATGGGTCATTTTCACTTCGGACCGGAAAGCTGGGTTGCCGGATTCAGTCTTATATAATACGATAGGACTCCGACCGACCATTATCTGTGGCAAACTTAGCCAATTTTGATGAAATTCTTTTATTTACAATATCAATTCAAGATACAATCAAGTGGTAAATAAAGATTATAAGAAGAGATATACATAAATTTTTGTATATTTTCCAACAACTATACACCTAATTAAGAGAGCCATAACTTTCTCAATTATTAATGTAATTGAGAAATTCCAAAGCCTAAGTTCTAGATAAACATATCTAGTTTAAAACAGAACTGAGATAAATCAAAAAGGAAGAGTCATTTTTTACAATCAACAAAATACTGCATGAGAATCAGTTTTAAGGCATAAAATGTGCATGTAAAGTAAGTCCCCTATTTTAATTCTATTCATAACCAAATTTGATGAAATCAGGGTGTAAAATGAAGAGAGTTTTTTCTAGTTTTAAGGGAAACAAGAATCATTCCAATCTGACTCTGAATTAAGAACAGTTTAAATATTACCACAGTAGATTTAATATATAAAAACATTTATAGAATCAGATTTCATAACCTATATTTGAAATAAATATTTCTCTATGAATTATTGATGAATTCCAAAAATGATGAAATTATAGATAATTTTCTCTAGTTTCCAGGATGGTAAGATTCATTGTTATAAGAAAATTGCACAGATTATAGATAACTAACTACTCCAAACAAAGTGCTAGTTATGACAGTTAACAAATACTGTTTTGTACTTCAATTTTTCTTTCAATTCTCAACCAAAAGTGGTGATTCCAGTGACCAAATTGAAGGGTTGTGAGTCTAGTTTCCATTAATGTCCATAGGGTCTCTGTCCATACGATCTCTGTGGAGATCATAATGACCAATTTACTGAACATACCTGCATACGGGTTTGGGGACAACACCCAAACCCTTTTCAATTTTAATCTAATTTCAATAGTGTGAACTCAACGTAAACCAAAGACTATTCTACAAAATCATGTTTGAGACATCAAAAAACAGAATCAAGGTCACATATACCACATCATCTCATTTCACCACACTCACTTTCCTTACACAAATTCTGCACAAACTCATACTAACATGCAAAAAATTCAGATTTTTCCAAAACCCTCAATACCCCATATCGTGAATAGAGACCCAATCTTCATTTTATTGGGGCTTAAAGGTTTGTTTAGTCCATGCAAATATCTCAATAATCCAGTTTGGTCCCTGCAAAAAAAAGTTTTAAAAAAACCATTGCAAATACCAAACGCTTCTATTTTGGTCCCTGCGGTTAGTTTTTGGCTAACAGCGTTAGTTGTTGGTGACGTGGCTGCCACATGGACCCCATATGGAGTTCTGTTGGAACTTTGGTAATTGTGAATTGAAAAAGTCCCACATTGGATAGAATAAACACTTTAAGAGTGTTTATAAGTGTGGACTTTATACCTTGGGTTGGAGCCTAATGGGTTCCCAATTTTGTGAAATGGAAAGAACGCACATAAACTGACCACCACACATGCGTGAGCGCTGCCGCCATCTGTCCGATCAGCTCAGCCGGACCTGGGCTTGGGCTTGGGCTGTGAAGTGTAATTTAATTTTTGCGAAAATAATTTATTTATTTTATTTTGGTGCGTTGCTCGTCCAGATTCGTTGAACTGACCAGGTACGCTGAACTAGCCGTTTTTAGCTGTTGAGGATTTTTCTCTAACAGCTTGACTTGCGCAGCAAGTAGGCCGTTCTTATCTGTTGAGCATTTTTCTCCAACAACCTACTTGCGCAACAAGTCAGATTGAAGCCTATAAATAGGCCCAAATCTCACTTCATTCTTCATACCACTGGACGATAAATGCTTCCTCCAGTTTTCTCTCCTCTCCCTCCATAACTCTCTTCTCTTCTACTCCATAGAGTGGCCAGTGTTATTTCGTAACAGTTTTGACGGGGATGTTTTATCCCGTCTGCACAATTTTGAGCAGTGCCACGAAACGTCTTAAAGAGAGCGACCTAGTCCGCGACTCAACCCAGTAATTTCTTCGGTGGATTGATTTTCCAAAATATTTTTCGGGAACTCAAAAACAACAATTTTAAGACGTTTCGAAATTTAGCCATGACTACCGAAGAGATTACTGGCTCTGGTTCTGCTGTTTCTAACTTCAACAAATTTGATCACTTTCAAAATGTCAATTAAAACAATGGCAACAAAATAAATTTTTATTAAATATGAACAATGTTGCCAACTTTTAAAAGATGACATTTAAGTGCTTACTGAAATAGCTGATCAGAAAGGAAGAGATAAAATAGGTAAAGAAATATTCCATTAGAAAGAGAATTATTTTCTCTATACAACTTATTAATGGAAAGAGAATTATTTTCTCTATGGAAAGAGAATAAATTTCTATAGAAAGAGAATTGTTTTCTCTATAATTTATCATTGGAAAGAGAATTATTTTCTCTATACTATTTATCGATAAAGAGAATAATTTTCTCTATACGGTCTTATAGAAAGAGAATGATTATCTCTATATTGTTGTTATTTCTACGGAAAGAGAATAATCATCTCTATAAGAATGAATTATTTTAATTCATATTGTCTGGGAAAAGTTCTGACTAGGAAAGACTTGGTACTTAAGCGTGTCCGTTGTGACCCGCCTCTCTTTCCTGGGAACCTACTCGACAAGAATGAATTTTCTAAATTCATATTGTTGCCGTTAGTGGTCAACGCTAACGGTTAATGATTTTAAATCATAGAATTGCATTTTAGCAATAACTTAATTTTCAGGAGTTATACCTTTTACGATATATTGCATTATTGATTGCAATATAATTTTGAGAAAACCTTTCAAAATTAAAACAGTAATCAGGCTCAAAGGAACAACAACTAGAATGGGACCCCCCACCTAGAAATGACACTGCTCCTCAATTTAATTGCTTCAATTGCGAGAGACCAAGTCATACGACACGCAAGTGTATGAACAGGGCAAGCTCTGCCCCGCAGACTAACCTGACTGAATAGCAATTTGTTGCTATAATTTTTGAAATCAACATTGTTGGTGAATGCGAAGATTGGTGGATGGTTATTGAGTATGTTTTGAACATACAGGTTGCTGAAAATAAGAAAATGATGCTGAGTCTGGTGAAAATTTTCTTTAAACAATGATTTTTTAACACCGTGTTTACTTCGTCTGTTAGAAGTTTTGTACGCTGTACTAATTTTTACACGTGTTTGACTTTGACAAACAAATTCTTTTCAATAAGAGCCAGATAACATTTTTCAAATGTTATTTTATTAAATAACTTAAGAAAAATTGTGATTTTTGCAGTCAAACAATAATTTTCAAGACTTCGCATAAATCAAAATGGAAATCTGAGTATTAGTTTTGACTCACTCAGATATATGCGAATAAGATAGAACGTTAACTAGAAACGGAAAACGATAGTTTATCACTTTTACTTATAATTGTTTTGACTACATTATAGTATACTTTGTGAAAAATAAAAGTGAAGTGTTTGACATATTCAAAGTTTTCCATTACAGATTTTTGAAAATGAATTAAGTAGAAAGGTTAAGAGCTTTTATAGCAATTGAGGAACGGAGTATGATTCCCATTAATGGAATTATATATGAAACGACTGCACCATATTTTTTTCTGAAATGAATGGTAAAGCAGAAAGAAAAATAAAATCTTTATTGATTTGCTATTTTGCTGAATTCTAGCACTTGATCTCTCTTGTGAATTTTTTTTATAAACTGTTGGTTATGTTATGAATAGATTCGGTGAATCTAAAAAAATAAAAAAAATCCTTCAAAGATCTTGAAGAAAAGACAATTCATCTTGTCTTATTTTTGAATTTGGGATTGCTTGGGTTATGTCATAATTCCAAAAAGAGTTAAACTTGCCAGTAGAGCCTATGAATGTGTATTCATTGGGTATGCAGTAAATAGCAAAACATACAAGTTTATGACCTTAATGCAAAAGTGATCACAGAGTCAAATGATGTTGACTTCTATGAAAGTAGATTCCCTTTTAAATCAAGAAATAGTGGGGGCGCACCAGAACTGCTCAAGTTTCTGTGCCTAGGAGCGTTGAAAACAACGTAGAAAGGGAAATAGAGCCTCGAAGAGGTAAGAGAGCACGTGTTGCTAAAGACTATGGACCCGATTATGCAGTCTATACAGTAGAGGAGGATCCTACGAGCATTCAAGAAGCTCTGCCTTCATTGGATGTTGATTTGTGGAAAGAAGCCATAAATGATGAGATGGACTCTCTAGAGTCTAACAAAGACATGACACTTAGTTGACTTGCCTCCTGGTTGCAAACCCATTGGTTGTAAATGGATTTTGAAAAAGAAACTAAAACCTGATGGCACTGTTGATAAATACAAGGCCCGCCCTGTAGCCAAAGGTTTTAGACAAAGAAAGAATATAGATTTCTTCGAAACACATCCATAAGGGTACTTATTTCGTTGGCCGCTATTTACAATTTGGAAGTACACCAAATGGATGTCAAAACTGATTTTTTAAATGGTGAATTGGAAGAAGAAATCTATATGGAGCAACCTAAAGGTTTTATAATCCATGGGCAAGAAAACAAGGTCTGTAAGTTGGATAAGTCCCTGTATGGTCTTAAACAAGCCCCTAAACAGTGGCATGAGAAGTTTGATGACTTGATTATATCGAATGGGTTTAAGGTGAATGAAAGTGACAAATGCATTTATTACAAAAACGAGAATGACATTTGCACTATCATATGTCTCCATGTAGACGACTGACTCATATTTGGATCAAACATTCATGCTGTAAATAATGTGAAATCATTGTTGTGCAACAACTTTGATATGAAAGACCTCAGAGAAGCGAGTGTAATCCTCGGCATTAAGAATACTAGGTCCGAGAAAGGAATTTCTTTGGATCGACCTCATTATATTGAGAAGATCTTAAAGAAATATAACTACTTTGGTAGTAAACCTTCCTGCTCACCATACGATCCAATTGTCAAACCTTTTAAGAGCACTGGTAACAGTGTTAGACAAACGGAATATGCGAGCATCACTGGCAGCCTAAGGTATGCCACTAATTGTACTAGACCCGACATTGCCTATGTCGTGGGAATGCTGTGCAGGTTTACCAGTCGATCTAGTATAGAGCATTGGCACGCTATTGAAAGAGTCATGTGATATCTTAAAAGGACCATGAATTTCGGATTACATTATCAGAGATTTCCAGCTATACTTGAAGGATACAATATTGTTGATTGGAATACTCTATCAGATGATTCAAAAGCACCTAGTGACTATATACTTCGCATATATATGGTGGTATTGTCTCCTGGAAATCTAAGAAACAGATCATTTTGGTTCAGTCCAATAAGGATTCTGAAATGATAGCATTGGCATCCACCAGTGAAGAAACTAGTTGGTTGAGATGCTTACTAGCAGAGATTCCTTATGGAAAAACCGATGCCAGCTGTGTTGATCCACTGCGATAGTACCGAGGCTATTGCAAAAATAAAGAATCGTTATTACAACGATAAAAGCCGACAAATACGTCGTAGGAACAGCATTGTTAGAGAAATTCTCTCAAAAGAAGCTGTGAGAATGGATCATGTTCACACTGATTAGAACTTAGGTGATCCTTTAACGAAAGGATTAGCCAGAGAGAAAGTCCAAAATACATCTCAAAGGATGGGACTACTGCCTTTAGAACCATGAGTCACTCACGATGGTAACCCGACCTAAAAGACTGGAGATCCTAAGAATTAGGTTCAATGGGTAATAACAAGTTGTGAAGTGATAGGAGATCAACATGCTATTAAAAGTAAAGAAGCATGATTCCTGAAGCAATGTAAGGTTGAGATAATAGAAACTCTTAATGAGATCTATACTCTATGTGGAGTGGAGTACCTAGCTACAGGAGTACTCTTGATAGACTCCCCTTTGTGAATGTGGAAGTGGGGCCGCTTCCTATGAAATTCTTGGCAGAAATTCCTAGAGCGTTCACTAAACTGGGATAGACGTGCAGGGCCATAAACGCACGGGCTTTTGAGAATACACCTAAGGAAAAGGTTGTGTGTGGTTTTGACGATTAGAGATAGAGTTCAAGACTACGAGTCACTCTTATTGAATCTAAATCTTAACCGCTACGCAAAGGTTCAAGTCGTATGACACCTCTGCTTATGCACAATTTTATGGAGGCATTTGACGCTACTTCTGAAACTTCTTTTTAAATTCAAGTGGGGGATTGTTGGAACTTTGGTAATTGTGAATTGAAAAAGTCCCACATTGGATAGAATAAACACTTTAAGAGTGTTTATAAGTGTGGACTTTATATCTTGGGTTGGAGCCTAATGGGTTACCAATTTTGTGAAATGGAGAGAACGCACATAAACTGACCACCACACATGCGTGAGCGCCGCCGCCATCTGTCCGATCGGCTCAGCCGGGCCGGGCCGGACTTGGGCTTGGGCTTGGGCTGTGAAGTGTAATTTAATTTTTGCGAAAATAATTTATTTATTTTATTTTGGTGCGTTGCTCGTCCAGATTCGTTGAACTGACCAGGTACGCTGAACTAGCCGTTTTTAGCTGTTGAGGATTTTTCTCTAACAGCTTGACTTGCGCAGCAAGTAGGCCGTTCTTATCTGTTGAGCATTTTTCTCCAACAACCTACTTGCGCAACAAGTCAGATTGAAGCCTATAAATAGGCCCAAATCTCACTTCATTCTTCATACCACTGGACGATAAATGCTTCCTCCAGTTTTCTCTCCTCTCCCTCCATAACTCTCTTCTCTTCTACTCCATAGAGTGGCGTACGAGCAATATTCAAGAGTGGCCTATGAGCCATATTCAAGAGTGGTCTACGAACCATATTCAGAGTGGTTTTTTAACCATATTGAGGTGTATTTCTTCAGCGAAATTTCACCGTGCAGTGTTATTTCGTAACAGTTTTGACTGGGATGTTTTATCCTGGGGACGTCGTGGTTGATAGTCTGCCTGCACAATTTTGAGCAGTGCCACGAAACGTTTTAAAGAGAGCGACCTAGTCCGCGACTCAACCTAGTAATTTCTTCGGTGGATTGATTTTCCAAAATATTTTTCGGGAACTCAAAAACAACAAGTTCTCTCTTCCTTGACTCTAACTTTGACTTTTCTCCTCTTACAAGTTCTCTCTTCCCTTTCATTTTCCTTTGTTCACTTCTTTCCTTTTTCCCCACCCTAATTTCCTCTCGATCCATTCATCTGAGCATACTTATAAAGCTTCTCATACAATAGCACCTGCGGATCCTTTTGAATAAATAAATTCTGTTTCTATGTTTCATTTCATCTTCTAACACGACACAGACGCGGACGCGGTGGCACCCGATAGTTCTTAGGCAGAGAAATCAGCTCTCAATTTACCATTGACAACAATCATGGAGGAGCCTCTACTGCCAGGTACAATTTCAATTTCGTCATAATTTTCCAATTTTTTAATTATCGATCTTAGAAATTTTCAACATGATTTCGATTCTGGATATTTTTAATTTGGTCAAAATTAGAACAAAGAAGTGGATTTGTTGAGAAGGAGAGTGGAAAATGGAGCTTGTATCCGCAATTGGATCGAACTGGTTCTGCGATTCCTATTTCTTCTGAGGTTAGTGTTGATGAAATACGATCTGCTGCTGCTGTTGCTTCTTCCGCAGGTTACTATCCTCCTTCTCTTCATGGTGCTTTGGTTGGATCACCTGAGCCTGATCCTGCAGGTATCTATCTGCTCTTATTATTTCTGTTTTCTTTTTCTTTTCAATTTTGATTATGATGATTGGTTTTGACTTTTATACTCTTTTGATAAACAATTTTTTTTATAGGCAAAGTTGTTAGTAATTAGTGTGTTAGTTGTTAGAGGTGAGGTACGCCTGCGTTTTTACACCAATGATGTCCCTTTCACCCAATCATGTGAGCTACCCTTCTGGACCTTTTGAGAAACAGCTTAGAAACAACTTAACTAAGCATTTATTGCATATAATATAGGTGCTTATCTATAAACCATTTCTATAATAAATGATAAAATAAATTCAAATCGTTTAAATATAAACACTAAATTGTTTTCATAAGCAATTCTTGTGAGCTTAGGAAAAATACTGAAAACAGTCTACGGACATGTCATAAACAATTTGTAGAAGTTCTCCCAAAACGTCTCATTAGTGCTTATGCTAGTAGATAAGCACTACTAAGCTAATTCAAACAGGACATTTGTGTTTCTGATTTTCGTTCACATGACTAATTCATTCATGGAAATGTTGATTCATCTGCATTATTTTAAAAAAATAGTAAAATTTGGTGAAATTATTGAGTCCTACTCCTAACTCACATTCGTTGTACAACTACAATTTGAGCTTGAGTTGGGGGAATTCGTTGGTTTTCTTCACTAACATATTTTATAATTATGAGGCATACACATAGTTGCTAGCTTTTCTCTTTTAAGCTTATTGCAGAAGGTTTTCGCCTATGTATAAACCTGGATGTTAAATGCATTATTCGTTGCAGTGCAAGCGCTTGTTTATCAAGCTGGATATGGAGGAAACTATGGTGGACCCAGACCTGAATTCCGGAGGTATAATTACATAAAGCCTGTCTATGAAATGTGTTTCACATAACTAGTCCTGTTATAACTTGTCTGTGCATAAAGCATTCTCATTTTGTGGTTTTATTCTACAACTATTTAGACCATATAATGATGGAAATACATTTTTCTTTGTTAGGGGGTTGTACTTTTATCATTGATCAATATGTCTGTTTGGCTTGTTCCTCGTTTTACTATGCTCCTCCTTTCTATGTGGGTTTGGTCTTACGTCTTATGTAGAGTGAAAAGCTTCGAGTTTGAACTTTCTGCCTTTGTGAATGGACAGAAGATGATATCTGAGGTAGAAAGAAGAGATCCAATCAGATTAGGTAGTAAAGATGATGCTGTTTTTATGCATTATACAAGCTACATGATAGATCAAGACATAATCTAGCTGCTTATTCTGTGAAGTTTTGATATTGTGCCAATATAGAAAGGTTCGGTAGGGATATTTGATTCATTTGTAGAGTCAAAATAAGTGCCGCAATGTTAAAATTCCATGTACTATGAAGATGAAGCCTTATCATTCAACTGTTGCATTTTGGGTTTCTTAAAAAACATCGAACCATTGTCGTGTTTTGCATGTCTGGGAAAATAACCAATGTTGTAGATTCATTCAACCGGCCTCACACTTGCTATTTTATGCAAGTATGTATCAATTTTGCAACTCTACACTAGAGCTTTTACACAAATGATTTTGTTAACATGTTAACTCAATTTGAATACTTGCGTCATAAACTCATACGAGTCTTTTCTTGAGAGTTTGACAACATTTGGTACTTGAAAATGTGTAATTACATATATTTCATTTGGGTGGTGGTGTTAAGCACCATCCGTATATGTAAAGTGGTGGTGTTAGGCACCATCCGTATATTTACAGTGGAACTGATCAAACTCATAAATAGTAGTTTGCCAATCTCTTTATATGTTTGAGAAAATAGCACTGGCTAAAAAGTTTGCAAATTGCAATAGCTCCAAAGGTTAAATCTATTTGATTAAATATGACCCCTAAGGAAATATGGTATTTTTGGTACTTCATATATGATCCACGTTGTGGGTCATGCATCTTTCATATGGAATCTTGCACAAATAATTGAAATAATATATGCAGCATGAAGCAACTAGTTTATATACATTTGGATTAATTTTGGCAAGGCTTTTTCTAGTAATGCATATTATACACGCTTAATTAAAAAGCATCTTCAATACATTTGGTGTCTCTATAGTATATTTGTTTCAATAAATCCCATTATGATATGGATTTCTTGAGTTGAATATTCCAGCACTATATTTGGAAATAATCTTGTTAAATGGATAATCAACTTATAGGGAAACCTTGGATGAAGTAGAGATACGAGAGTTGCTCATTGATCATGTTGGTCATCGGTGTTGTTGGGGTAGCTGTCCTGCTCGAACATGGAAGATTCATGCGGTGGAAGACTGTAATGTTTATGTTGGAACTTTAGATACCTTTATAGAGGAAAGGGAGGTCATAAAAGAGACAGAGCCATACCTTGGTGGCAGTATTGATGGAAAGGATAATGGACCTGAACTTAGTCTTTGGGAATTGGATCTAAGGTCTCAGTTCCCTGTTCTATTTGTACCATACAAAGAAGTGCGTGAAAAGATTCCTCATTCTGAAGTTGTTGATAAATGCTCAGGTAAATTATGTCTTTGCATCTCAAAATTCATCAAATCAAATTTCTATGTATACTATCTTCCATTTTCTTACTGTTTGTTTTTGTCTCTCATAACTAAACCTTGACCAATTATTTCCAGATTGTGAAGGACGCGGAAGTCTAGTCTGTAATACATGCAATGCAGACCAAGAACCTGGATATTATAAAGAAAATCAGATGGCCCAATGCCCTAATTGTTATGGAAGGGGTTTGATTGCTCATAAAGATGGTTCCGACACACTGTGAGTACCTGATTTCCAGAATGCCTCTTCCCAATCTGATTTCCCCTACTCATCTAACTAACTGATCTCTTCTAAACAACTTATCTACCAGGCTAATAAACTAACAGCTGTCCTTATTGAACCTAGATAGACGATATCACCTTGTCACATTTCACTGTCTTTCTCCTTCACAGCATTAATTGAATGATAATGCTCTATTTTCCTTAGAATGATATGCTAAAAATCGAAAATTTAAATGTTGAATTCTAACAGCAGTTGAATTTTTAAAGCTGGAACTTCATACTCGTAGTTTGCTTATTTATCTTACATGTTCTTGCAGATGTGTGAAATGTAATGGTGAAGGGAAGCTTCCTTGTGTGACATGTGGATCACGTGGATTACTCAAGTGCATAACATGTACTGGAAGTGGTTCTCTTTTAGCACGCAATGTGGCAATTATTAAATGGTATGTTAATCTTCCAGAATCGATTTTTTGGACCTTTAATAACCGCAACAGGTACAAAGATAAGAAAAAATCTAGGAATAGTTGTCTAACATGGTTTTCAGATGAATCAAAAAATACAACCTAATTAAATTGTAAGAAAGGTTCCTTATATTGTTTGATCTTGATTGAAAAATAGACTAGAGTTTGTAGAAAATGGGCATTTGATAGGGTTGAATGGTCTTTATGTGTCTAAGGTATAAATTTTGTACTTGGAGGTACTTGTGGTGACTCCAAATAGTGAGGAACAAAGGCCTGTGTCACAGTTTGATGTTTGAATGAGCACTATTGCGTGCTCAATCCCATGTGAGGATTCAAAATCTCTAAGTAGAAATGGTTTAGATTTAATATTGTAAAATTATAATATTCATTTTTAGGTAATATGTCTTAGAATTCGGGTTGGGCCTAACTCAACCCTAAAAACTGGCTTGTAGAGTGAGAGATGCCTCATTCTTATAAACTCACTTTCAGGCCATATTACATCCGATCTGATGCGCGATTCTTAACAATATGCAATCTACAATCTACCGTCTTCTTTAAAGAAATTCTTTACATGGACTTTTATTAGTGGCAATGCTAAATGAGAACATGTGTATGTGTTTACAGGAAGACACTTCCAACTCGCAAAGTAAATGCAAGTAGAGGAGCAGCATCAGTACCAGATGAGGTTTTCCATAGATCCAAAGGAGTTCAGCTATGCAACACTCAAGCTTACCAATGCACTCCAGCTTTTTTTGCTGATTCTTTTTTCCTCAACAAGTTCTCTTCTGAAGTTATTGCTGAGAGAGCTCAAGTACCTACCACTGCAAGGGTCATATGCGAGAGACATACAATCTCAGTTGTGCCAGTAACTCGTGTCACAATGTCTCATCGTCGACGATCCTTCAGTTTCTACATTATAGGATATAGCAGGGAGGTGTACTTAAAGGATTATTACCCTTCTAGATATTGTTGGGGTTTGTGTCCTTGCTTGGAATGGTTGAAGTTGTGATTTTTCAAATTTTCATGATGGAAGCATTAGGTTGTGCATGTTTCAATAACAGAAGCAGGTTTCTGGGTTTGAGGGGTTCTTTTTGTTGTAGATTACCTTTGTTCTTTTATCCACTGGCTTGTAAGTTCTTATCTATGGATAATAATATTTATGAAATAAAGCCATCAATAGGACCAGTGAACTGGAAAATACTTGGATTTTTTTCTTTTAAATTATTCATTGGCTTGTTTGAATAGCATAAAATGTAACTCTTATTTTTTGAATTTATCGTTGGCTTATTTGGATTACTTTATTGCCAAGATACCTAAGACTAGTAACACAAGTAGGAAAGTTCATTTTACATGAATAATATAATAACTGTATTGCATTGTTTATCTTATTTGGAATTTCAATGGTAATAAACTCTCATTTTAGTTTTTAAAGTATCACTTCCTCTCCTATTTAGTCTTTAAACTATAAAAACATATTAAATATTCTTTAAAGTTTATTTTCATCTGTCATTCTCTAAAATGTGTTGTTTTGGGACTAAGTTGGTGGGCGTACGTAGATAAACTTTAAGAACTATTTAACAGGTTTCATAGTTTTGAGATTAAATAGAAGAGAATGATACTTTAAAGACCTAATTTAGGATTTACTCGTCCTACAATTCTAGCTAGTTTGCTTCATTCCAAAATAAGTTAATCCATAAAAATATTGCTAGAAAACCAACTTACTTGCATTTCATAGGATTGAATAGTAGTCACAAATTGATGGAAAACCAAATTATTTGCATTTTATAGGATATAATAGTATTAAGGACAGTTGTGTCAAAAAAAAAACAGTAGTAAGGACAGGTATCTTTTAGCATGGCCAAATAGCTTAATTAGTCCATCATAGACAAATGGCCTCTTAACCTATAATAGTAAGTCACAATAGGTTTTTCTAATATTATAATCTCTTCCCCAAAGTTCAAAATATTCATGAATGTGTCCTCATCTTTTCTATTATTTTACTTTTCTATTATTGACACAGAATTAAGAACAGGTTTTTTTTGTACCCCCACCATCTTCCCATATACCCCCACAAGACTTTTTTTGACGAAAATATCCCTAAAAAAATTGGACACAATCGTATATATCTCACCCTTAGATATATACGACTTTGAAAAATTTAAATCGTATATACGTAAATGTTATTAAATACGATTAGATTTTAAAAAACAAATCGTATATACCTATGGGTGGGGGTATATACGATTTGTTAAAATACAAATCATATATCACAAATCGTATATACCCCCACCCATAGGTATATACGATTTGTATTAATTTATTTAAAAACACGACTAAAAATCCGTTAAAGAGTCAAAACTAATCAAAAAATTATAAAAACACCACTAAAAATCTAATAAAACCAAAATAAGGCTATGCAAATTTTGTTAGATTTTTTGGAGACTATGAAA
Organism: Astragalus glycyphyllos; assembly: GCA_963573325.1. Taxonomy (NCBI): domain Eukaryota; kingdom Viridiplantae; phylum Streptophyta; class Magnoliopsida; order Fabales; family Fabaceae; genus Astragalus; species Astragalus glycyphyllos. Next base: position 3,859,902 of record OY754308.1, on the reverse strand, counting down.
AATTAAAAAAATTAATAAAAAATAGTAAACGATGGAATTTGGGATTTTGGGCCCCCCTATCCTGAAAGAAGTTCTTTCTTGAGGAGTATTGATCCTTGATTTTTTTCGGATTTAATGGCTGTGCTTTCATTACAATCGGAGTATGTTGCCCGAAAACCGATTTTTTAGCCTAAATTATTCGCTCGACGTATAACATCGTCACCTGTTAACGAACTACACCCGAAACAGAACCAAAAAACGGCCGATATTCATATTATTCATATCTAATTTATTTTTCTAAAAAAATATAATTTTAAGTTTGTAAATGATTTATTTATTTATTATTTGGGCTATAAAGTCGGATTTACCTATTGGTGGGGGTACATCCGATTTTGTAATTTAAAAAATCGTATATACCCCCACCTTAGATATATACGATTTTAATTTTTTTAAATTTTTAGGGGAAAATCGTATATACCTATATACGATTTTAATTTTTTTAAAATTTTAGGGGAAATTCGGATTTACCTATATCCGATTTCCAATTTTTATTTTATTTTTGAGCTGGGGATATGTTGGGGTTTTTAAAATTTTGTGAAGGGTATTTTGGTCTTTTCGCAGGGTACGTGGGTGTATTTTGGAAGATGTTAGGGGTACAAAAAAAGGACCCTTAAGAACACCATCAAATACACAACCTAACACACCCAGGCGCTACAGCCTCACATGGAGCCAAGGTGGGTGGTGGAAGAAGAAGATAGGGAGGAAGAGAGGGTAAGGGTAAATAGGAAAAGATATCCAAGTCAGCAATTTAAAATATCAAAGAAAATAACAAAAGGGTATTTTTATAAAAAGTTATTTTGCAGGGAATTTTTTAACAATTTTTTTTATAGGGACTTATTTAAAAAATCGCTATATTTGCAGGGACGAAAAACATATTTAAGCAATGGATTTAATATGAGATTGGTAATAATTGTTGAAATTTTGTGTGGAGTAGTTTGGTCCTTTTGCTCTAGCAATGGTTAATCTATTCCCATGATTAAGCGAAAACCATGGTAGTCGTATGTAAAGTAATTTAACATGAGGATTTTAGTAGTGTAAGTTGGGAGTAACATGATTTTAATTTGACAAAATACCATTCGGGGTCCCTTAACTTATTTTCAATTTTCGTTTAGATCCCTTAAATTTTCGAGATAACGAATAGGTCCTTTAACTTTAAAAAACGTTGCACCGTTGTCCTATTTAGCGTTTTAACACTAACACCGTTAAATTTGCTATAGCTAGTGCTGAATGGGCGTGATGTGGCACTTCCAGCTTAGATTTTATTTAATAATTATTTTACTTAATAGTCTTTCTCTCTCTCCAAGTAATTAATAATTAATTAAAAAAACATGTGTTCTTCCTCCATGCTGAGATCCAGAGTATTGCGCTCACAAGGCTCCTCCGCCGCAACCGCCATCTCTGCAAGGTTCCTCCGCACCTACCTCCAGGCTATATCCCAACTCGTCGTTCCCTCAGTTTAATTCATTAAATCTTCAGTTTCATCAAAAATTGCTCTATCTGCTTTTGTCTAAAAAATTGCCCTTTTTCCCTTTTGCGTTGTTTTTAATTTTTTCTGAAAAGTTAAGACTTTTATGGATTTTTCTTCTTCTGAATTTGTAGTTGCTGATTTGAGAATTTTCTGCAATGATACTTATGGTGATTAATCGTGGGAAAGAAAGAAAATTGTGATAGATGACATGAATTTAAAACCATGTTGATTGTTGGTGGTCGTGGCTTCTTTCCAGAACCGCATTAATTGGAATCCAATTTAATACCTAGAAATAAAATCCTAAACACTATGGTGAATTTTCTGAAAATCAGAAGTTGCATCAATAGGGGTTTTGAGTACTTGAAGAAGAACATGAATGGCGACGGCCGAGGGGAAGTTATCAGATTCAGGGGAGATTGAAGGTTGACAGAGAGAGAAAAAGTCGCTCCATTTGTTGTGCCTAAAACTTGCGTTTTGGTTATGTGCCCATCTAAGTATTTCACGTTTTTTATTAATAAAATCCAAGTTGGATTGCCAAGTCAGCAATGTAACTGACACATAAGACATTGGTTAACGGTGTTAGTGTTAAAATATTTAATGGGACAATGATGCAACGTTTTTTTAAAGTTAAGGGACTTATTCGTTACCTCGAAAACTTAAGGGACCTAAACGAAAACTGAAAATAAGTTATGGGACCCCAGATGATATTTTGCCTTTTAATTTTTAGAATAGTGATTGTGTTTGACGTCACCATTCTTGGACTAATGGTGATTAACATGATGAGGAAAAGAATATAATGATATTTTCATATATTATATTAGTCCAAATATGGCCTGTTGTGCATGAAATTTATTATCTTCCTTTGTGACACAAGGATTGTCTATCTTAGAATGCTATAAGTAAGCGATATACTTTTATAGGCTTGTTATCAAGTTGGGGTGAATTGAAAGGTACTCGAAATAAGTAAGAAAAGTCCAAAACAAAATCTGTTTAAAAAAAAGTATATTTTTCCGATTCTTACTTGTTGGAAAATACTTCTAAATTTAGTTTCACAACTTGGTGGCAAATCGTTTCCAATATTATTTTCTAGTGTCAAGTTAAAAAAGAATCAAATTAATATGTTGAATTTGGTAAGACAGCTATGATGAGATAATTGAAGGTTGTGAAAGATGTTGATATGATTGTGTGCTTTGGCTAAATTGACGTGTGAAGTTGATGTTAGATGTTAGATGTATGTATGGTTTAATTGTAATTGGCATCCTCAAATGCATGACCTATCAACATATTTTTAATTGCTTTAATGTGTTGTTTCACATATGACAAATCCTTTCGGCCTAGCTTCACATCTCATAAGGAGAATGGGATATTCTTTAGAAATGGTTGTTTTATATGTATGAAGGATAAGCATGTTTTGGTGGATAGGTGTCGTGAAGAATCTTGTGTATCAATTTTCTGATTAGTTACAAATCTGTACTTATGACTGAGATCTTTTAAATTACTCCGCTGTAAGTATGCATAATGTTTTGGTACTTACTATGACTTATGTTTGCTTCATAAAATTTGAATTTTTTTTAGATATAGAAAATTCTCAAGTTGGGGTGAGACCCACACCCCTCCATCTCTAAGGGTATGTTTGGAAAATATTTTGTAAGGGTAATAAAGGAATAAAAATGTTATAACTGTTCCGTTCCGTTCATTGTCCAAACAATGGAGTGGGAATTCTATTCCGTTCCATCATAAAATACCCAAACAATGGAATGGAAATTTTATTCCATTCCACTCCATTCCGTTAAATGTAAAGGATCCAAACATACCCTAAGTTGCATGAGTATTCCAAAGTGAAAGGATGGCGTATGATAGTGGAATGTAAATTTCACTAGTTTTCTTATATTATGGTAAATGAAACTTGAACAATTTTTGAGGACAATTTTTTTTAAGTTAGGGTGAAATGTAATACCCCAAATAATAAAAATTATTTTGGCTATTACCTTGTGTTCCTAAGAATTTTTATGTGCATTTTATATGTGTTGATAAGAGTTGATGGGTAATTACGGATATTGTGGGAATTGATGCCTAATAGAGTTAATTGTCTTCTAGTAAAAGGGGGTGGTGCAAACAGTATCCTGAATCCATTAAAATGAGCCCAAATTCCTCTCTTCCAGCCCATTATTATTATAAGGTGAGCTGGAGCTCACTATATATCTAAAAGTTTCCCTCTTCACTACCTCATTTTGCACCTTTTATCAAAGAAGGAAAGAAGCAAGGGTGTTGAGAGAAAGAGTGAGTCGAGAATGAGAGTTAGAGGAGAGATGATCATGAGAAACTCTCCACCATAGCTAAACCTACTGAAGCATTTGACTCTCCTATCTTCATCACCTCAACATCTACATTTCCTTAAACACCAACTACAACTCTTCTTACCGCACTCACTCCATTGTTGAGTTTTGCATCTAAGTGAGGAAGTGAGGGAATCATTACGTGAGCTGTGCATGTACATTGGGTTGCTTGATTTGAAGATTGGGAAGCATAATTTGGGAACAGGAGCTGCTAGGGGAGGATTTAGGAGCAGGTTTGGTACTTGAAGCATGTAGGAGCTTGTGTAGAATTGGGGAAAGCTTATATCTTTACTTGCATGTTGTTTTGGGAACTTGATTTGTGCATTTTAGTAGCTACACTAGGGGATGCCCGTGCGATGCGCGGGTTGTTGCAATATTTTTAATTTAAATTTACAAAATTGACATATTCAAATATATAAATTATACATATTCAAATATATAAATCGTGAAAATAAGTTATGTATATTTAAAAGATAGTACATTGCAAATTTTATATAAAAAATTATTTATTAATGTAGACAATATTCTTATATAGTGTAGGAGTTTTATAATATAAATAATTATTGATATTTTTTATGATGTTAATTATCAAAATATTATTTTACAAAAACTTTTAAATATCTCTTTAGAATATTATAATCTAAAGTTATTTTTAACAAAGTATACTCTTATGCAATTGTTTTTTGTCTAATAAATAAAATTTTATCATTTTTTAAATATTTTGATTTAAATTGATAGATTATCCTCATTTTGTAAAATTAATTTTTTATAAGTGCAAAATAAATTTGTAGTAATCTTTGTAGGCCTTCGGCACTGGTTAATATGTTAGTATAAACCTTTATGAATTGTTGAAAATTACAATTCAAAAATAATTTCTTATAGAGCTTGTTTTATTTGCTTACTAATTTGAAATATCAATTGAAGTCATAAATTGGAGCAATTTCTTAAAAATGTATTTTAAAATTAGAAACAAAACAAATACACTCTCTTATTAGAGATAAAAATATCTTTTTTTAGTCTTGAACATGCATGTGTGAATATTCAATGAACATAGAAAATATTTTGGACATAGCATATCATCCAATTTCATGAAAGCTATTAAAATTAAACATTTTTCTAAAGAATAATATTAAAAATATGTCTATGGCTTTTGAAAACAATCTTCGCCTCAATTGCAAGATTCACCAACCGATCCAAAACTTTTTTCTTGCGCTTTTTTATTACATTAGAATTGTCAACAACATGAACCTCGAATCCTTTGCTCTGTTTTTTATTTCTTCTTTATCGATACAAACTCCATTATCCCTCTTTTGATTGTGTACTCTCTCTTTCGCACATTGTCTCTTCTCTCATGCAACCACTTCTTTCTAATGCTTACATGCACATTCTATTTTTAGTTCAATCTTTTTTTTTACCAAGCTTCGTCCCATCACCAATTAAATATTCTCCTATAAATAGTTGTTTCTTACGATAACTTAATAAAACTATACATATTTTACTAACTCATGAATTTATTGGCAACTAAAGGAATGATTTGTATTGATATGAAATTCTCCTCTCTCATTCATAATAGTTACACAAAAAAAGAATTTTAAAGGCATACTTATTATTTCGTAGTTAAAAACAATTGTGATTAAATTTGATTAGAGAGTCAATTTGAGATATTGTGTACGGATGATAACAATTAATAAAAAGTTAAATATGTTCAATTGATTAAATTATATGCTAATATAATTGGCCAAATTAATTTTATGCAATTGCAATAGATACAAATGCATACATTTACACTTATGAAATATAAGTTAAAGAAACGTATAAATAATTTATTAAAAAAGAGACAAATGCATAAATAAAATATCAAAGGAAAATGCAATAATTAACAAAAAAATCAATTAAATATATGAAGAACTAATTAAAACTCAACCTCTTTCACTCATGTTATACTAACATGAGTTTATTGCCAATTAAAGGAATATTTAATATTAATTTGAAACTATTATCTTTCAATGAATAACTCTTACGCCAAAAAGAATTTCAAAGGTTCAGTAATTATATTTTTTAAAAGAAAATTTAGATTAAAATTTTTAAATTATTATTAATCAGAGATATTGAGTATGGATTCTAAAAATTAATAAAGACATAACTATTTTCAATTAATAATAAATATTACACTAATATAATAGGCCAAGTTTGTAAACTGTGCTATGTATCAAATAGAACTTCTGATATTAAAATTAAAATGATATACATTCAATAAAATAGTAAAATTCAAATATAAGATGAAAATTTTAACACAAAAGTATACAAACAAACAATTTTCAAGCTCAACGGAGAAAAAACATTCCACCTCAACAAATGTTATATTATATCTCTTCAGATATTATTGTTCCTTCTCTATAACATTATCTAATGACAGGAGGCTAAAATGTATCAAAACAGTATTTTGCAACATGAGCACCACCTCTTTTTTTTTTTTGTATAGACTCTCATGGTTTCACCTATCAGTGGATATGAAAAAAAAGTTAAATGATGCCGCCAAACTAATGGATTTCCTTCTCAGAATCTCATTTTCGTACTATCCTTTATTAAGATCATAGCCTCTTAGTGTGAGATTTTCCATCATGCAATATTTTTCAAATAACTACACCCTCTGACTTACATGTAATAACGGAAGTGATTTTCGATAACCTGACAAAGAAGCCAGATGTTAAAAGGTTACTATATATAAAAGGATACATTACAAACGACTTGAACATAAGGATTTTACTTTTTTAGAAATATATATCATATAGAACATAAGCAACGAATAAAGGCAAGAAGGATGAAACAACACAAATTTAAAAACTGATAAAAATTAAATAGATTTGGCTTTCATGCATTTGGTGCTTAGAAAACCAGCCAAAGGGTCAAAACTTCAAATCTATCTATCGATGGAAAGATCGGTGATGGAAGAATGTTTGTGGGTCACAAATGGTAGGAGGAGTTGAGATGTATATATATCGAAAGATTTTAGGGCTTTTGGACTTTTTTTTAGATTAAGGCTTCAGTTAAAAGGTTTTTTTAAAAAGAAACACAAAAGTCTTTTCCTTTTAATTTAAAGATTACAAAGCACATTCACTCCTATTAAAAAGATATAACGTTAATGAAGGAAAGTTGAGTAGTATGCATGTTGCATTTTTTTTAAATGTTGTATATTCACTTATAAATAAACTAATATAGCAATATTGTATAGCGAGAGCCCATAATAATTTAAATCTTACACTATCAAGAAGCTAAGGGCATCCAAATTTTAAAAGTTCAACAAAATAATATCTTTGAAGTGCAAAGTCATTTTTGTCCAAAAACAAAGTGTGAATTAAAATATGATTGTTTTTTAAATATATTGATATAAGCCATAAAGTTTAAAGTAAGTGAGAGTTACACTACAACAGATTTGGGGATGGGCAGCGTTTTTTTTTAGCCATGGGCAGCGTTTCTGGGCGCTGCTAAATTTGGCGCTGGTGATTCCTCCCCAAAAATGGGCAGCGTTTGAGAAGCGCTACTCATTAATAGCCATAGGCAGCGTTTAAAGGGAGAAGTGCTGCTCATTCACCTAGCGCGTTTAGAAATGGGCAACGTTTGGTAAGGGGAAGCGCTGCCCATTTCTAAACGCGCAAGGTGAATGAGCAGCGCTTGGTGGGAGAAGCGCTGCCCATTCACCTAGCGCCTATAGCAATGGGCAGCGCTTGGTAAAGGGAAGCGCTGCCCATTGCTGGTGAATGAGCAGCGCTTCCCCCACCAAGCGCTGCCCATTCACCTAGCACATTTAGCAATGGGCAGCGCTTTCCTTTACCAAGCGCTGCCCATTGCTATACGCGCTAGGTGAATGGGCAGCGCTTCTCCCACCAAACGCTGCCCATTGTTTAATTTTTTTTTTCCTTTTTTTCTTGTTTTTTTGTATTTTCCTTTTTACATTTGATAATTTCCTAGTCATATACAGCCAATTAATACCAATCCAATCCATTATATACTAACAACATATATATATATATATATATATATATATATATATATATATATATATATAAACTAGTTATATATCCCAATGCACCAATATGATCACAAACCAAAACAAACTAGCTAACAAGTTATTATATGTATCCAAAACTTAGCAACTTACAATATTAACAAATTAATATGTATCCAAATCAAACTCTCTAACAATATGTATCCAAAACTAGCAAGATACTTACAATATGTATTTAAATTAAAACAAGTTAGCAACTAACATATGCATGAACTAATTCATATGCATGTATCCAAAACTAGCAAGCTACTTACAATATGCATCTAAATTAAAACAAGTTAGCAACTTACATATGCATGAACCAATTCATATGCATGTATCCAAATAAAACTCTAACAATTTACAAGATTACAATCTATCTAAAATCAAAAGAATTGCGAGACATAACGGCACCACTCTCCTCTAAGCTCATCAATCTGTGCAGTAGAGTATGTCTTCCACCGACAATCGGGAAAATACTGAAATTATATAATTAAATAAAATTAGAATTGAAATATATGGTTAAACCAAAATAAAAAAGAGTTCTGTAAAGATACCTGTCTGGGGATAACCATTTGATTGTGGGTAATAATTTCCTTCATAAATCTCATTACGTAATACCCACAATCATTGTTATTTGGTTGTTTCGGACACTACAAAACAAAACATTAGTTAATTGTTAAATTTAATTTAATACATTTTTTTGACAACAATAATGTAAATAAATATATGAGAAGATTGATTACAAACTTACCACTATTGGCACCCATTTTGTCTGTGATTGTTCCAATCCCCAATATTCCTTCAAACAACTGACCACAATTGGATATAACTATATTATTAAAAATACATATAGTTAACAACTAAAACAAAGAAATATGCAGAGTGATCGAAATACACACACCTATTAAATATCACAACCAAGTCTGGGTGGGTGTTGAAATGACCATGCACAGAATCAATGTAGTACACCGTATCTGTCTTAGAATTTAATGCAAGCAAAATCCAATGATCCCTACAAAATAAAACTTTGAATAAGTAATTGACTAGTATTTAAAAAATGCATGTTATATAAGAATAGATTAAATCTCTCACCCTACGAGACACGGTGCCAAAAACATGGTATCGACGCCTCTATGTTGAGCATCCGATAAGCGTCGAGTGATATAATTTGTAACATCTTTCTTGTTTTGTTCCACAAGGTCGTTATAATTAGACAGATCCTCCCTGACATTAAGGAGGTGTGTACTATCCGGACACAAGAACACATATCTCTGTGTCCGCTCCGAAGGGACCAAAATGTTATGATACAAGAACCTACAATTAGAGGTATATATATATATACAAATTAAATTAACGATATAATAAAATAAACTCAATGATGTTAAATAATAAATTACATACGTACCTGATATATGCTCTAATACAAACACTGGTTGCCCAATTCATCTGACATAAATCATTAATATCTTGTTTTGGGATTATCAATAGTTGATCGGGATTTCCAAAAATGTTGTCATCCATCTGTAATACAAGCGGGGTTTCATCATCCATCTTGAATTGCGCATGCATTTCGGTATACAAAATAATCCTAGAATCATCAACCGAAGAGGCGGAGGGCTGACACACTATTGGAGGAGGGGCTGGCTGAGTCACTTTTGGAGGGGCGGGCTGAGTCACTTTTGGAGGAGGAGAGGGCTGAGTCACTGTTGGAGGAGGAGAGGGCCGAGTCACTTTTTGAGGGGCAGGCTGAGAAACTTGTGTGGAACGGCCGGACCGAGACACTTTCTTGCTAGTAGATATTGCCTTGCTAACACTTTTGCCCCTAGATTTTGCATTTTGGCGTACCTATATATAAATCAAATAATTCGTTAGCTAGCACACAATAAATGACAAAATAAAATAATTAGTTAGTTACAAATATATTGTCACTTACAACAATAAGGTGCGCTGGCCATGCCACAAATGTACCAACTGCATCTTGCACAGTTAGTAAATCTATACTGGGTATTGGAGCAGGCAATGGTGCATCCCCCACAATTGCACAATCAACTCTGACTCTAACATGATTTGGAGGTATGGGTAAATTGTGCATCAAAGTTCCCAATTGGTCACATGTGAAGCCTATTGCAACCATTTGGTGTGAGTTTGAGATATACAACTCACACTCACACTCATTGTTGTCCTAAATCAATTATAAACAAAAATTAATAAATACATTGCATAGAAGAAAGAGAGTTTAATAATTAATTTATTATTTATCCTCAAAAAAAATAATTAATACCTTAGTTGACGGAATGGTGCAGCTATCTCGTGCGCTATCTGTGGCAGGGGATGGTATTGCAGGCGAAACCAACCCATAGTGCAATTTGATTTGACTAAGTTCAGACCTTAGACCTTCATACAATACCCGCAACTCTCTACTTTGTTTACAATCATGATGCTCCTCATAAGTTCTCTTCTTTGACCCAAGGTAGTTGGATGGATTAACGCCAAATCCACAACCCCTTGTACGACCTGGGTATTCTTCCTTTTCCAAGGCACGAGTAAGGATTTCCTTTTCAGAGCAATCAGTGATCTCTCCCTGTGACACTAACTCTGATATGGTTTCCTGATTCACAAACAAAAGTATAATAAATAAAATTATTATACATTTTAAATATCATAAAAGTTTCAAAACAATATTCGAATTTTGGAAATACTTACAATTCTGTCGGTCACCTCCTTAGTTTTGGGATCCACAACCTCTCCATCCTTTTGTCTGGCTGCTACCCACAAAAATGTCGCTCAATGCTTTCTTTAGTAGGATCTTGCGCACTTTCTTAGGGTCTTGCGCACAAAAAATGTCGCCTTAAAGAAGAAACTAAGTTTGGTTAGGGTCTTGCGCACTTTCTTAGGCAAAATGGAACGTATACCAATGGGTAGCAAATTCTCCATTAGAACATGGCAATCATGAGACTTTAAAGACTTTAACTTGAGGTCTTTCATCGATACAAGGTTCATAACATTTGAAGAGTAACCCTCTGGAACTTTAACTCCATGAAGAAACTTACAAAACACGGTCTTCTCCTTTTTAGATAAAGTATGAGCTGCCGGAGGTAGATATGTACGTGTACCCTTCTTTAACGGACCCAATTCTGGTCTCAACCCCATACTAAGCAAGTCCAACCTCGAGTTGATGGTATCTTTAGTCTTTCCTGGCATATTGAGCAAGGTACCGATGACACTTTCAAAGACATTTTTTTCAACATGCATCACATCAATGAAGTGCCTTACATATAATGACTTCCAGTATGGCAACTCAAAGAAAATTGACTTTTTCTTCCACCCCCGTTTGGCAAGCTCTCCTGCAAAAGGCTTCCCAAATTTAATGTTCAAACCTCTCACCTTTTCAAATAGTTGTTCACCCGTCAAAGCCATGGGAGCTTTACGGGTTTCGATATTCCCATTGAATGCCTTTTTCAACAGTCGATACGAATGAGTAGATGGCAAAAACCTACGATGACCACAGTAGATATTCTTCCTACCATGTTCCAACCACATCCAATCAGTGTTATCTTCACATATAGGGCACGCACACTGACCTTTGTTACTGTACCCAGATAGATTGCCGTATGCTGGAAAGTCATTAATTGTGCCAAAAATCATAGCCCTCAAGGTGAAAGTTTCTTTTCTGAACCCATCATACACCTCTACTCCAATCTCCCACATTAGCTTCAAGTCTTCAATTAACGGAGCCAAGTATACATCAATATCATTTCCCGGTTGCTTGGGCCCAGAAATTAACAAAGACAACATCATATATTTGCGTTTCATGCAAAGCCATGGAGGTAAGTTATAGATCGCCAAAATCACGGGCCATGTACTGTGGGAGCTACTCTGAATGCCGTGCGGATTAAATCCATCAGCAGACAATGCAAGTCATAGGTTTCTTGGATCCAACCCGAAATCAGGATAATCAATATCAATTTTCTTCCATTGCGGAGAATCTGCCGGGTGTCGTAGCATGCCATCTTTAATCCTTTCATCATCATGCCATGTCAAGTGTTTTGCATCTTCTGAACTATGGTACATGCGCCTAAATCGAGGAATTATGGGAAAATACCACAACACCTTTTCTGGAGCAGATTCTTTCTTTTTATATCGCGATGCATTACATTTAGGACACGACTTTAACGAGGTATGTTCATTCCGAAATAAAATGCAATCATTGGGACAAGCATGTATCTTCTCATAGTTCAACCCAATGGACCCTAACATCCGTTTTGCATCATAGGTCCGAGAAGGGAGCACATTATCCTTCGGCAACATTTCTTTCAACAGTGCGAGTAATTCTGTAAAGCTTTTATCCGTCCATCCGTGGCAAGTTTTCAAGTTATACAACTTTATCACAGCCAATAGTTTTGTGAATTCAGTACAACCTGAATACAACAGTGTCTCCGCATCCGTTATCAATTTCTCAAACATTTGAGGACAGTCATTAAGATCGTCTTCAACAGCCTTTGCCATCTCTTCAAATTCGCCCCCTTCAAATGTAGGTCTTTCGGTATCAACCGGTGCACATCTCTCAGTACTATTACCCATATTTGAAGATTCACTTCTTTCCTCACCATGCATTGTCCAACAAGTGTAACTTTGATCTATTCCGTAACCCTTTAAATGTCCTGCCAACTCCTCTGCATTAACTGATTTTACATAACAACAACTCAAACAAGGACACTTCATGTTACTAGAAGTCCCTAAACGTTCAACAGCACACTTCACAAAATAATCCACTCCAGCAACATATTCCTTGGACAGACGATTGGCAGACATTCACTCTCTATCCATAATTTCCCAGTATTTATTTATAATAAAATCCTATCCTGATAAGAGAACTTAAAAACCTATTATAGGTGACAAACAACAAACAATTCGCATATTTAGGCATATTTGATTTTACTTTTCTAGTTTCATTCACCACACATATACAAGTTTACATAACTTATATTCTTGTTCAAGTATAAATCATCATGGTTCAATCAAAACAGTTATTAGCAATTGATTTTTAGAATCATTGTTGTTGCCAAGACTAAGTTAGGTATCAATCTTTCATTTCAAGCACAACTAAAAGAAAAGGAACACATAAAATAAATAAGAGAGGCAATTTCAGTTTTAAATAAATAAATAGTCACTCTAGTTTTAAACAACAAAAGTACCTGAACAAGTGGAAGCAACAATGAACTCCAACCTAGGCGAACCACGCACTAGCAAATGAACCGAACTCTCGAACCACTTAGATACGAAAGAAACGAACTCGAACTGGAACTATAACGAACTCACGAACCAACACGAACTCGAAGGAAGTATTTTCAATACCTATAAACATTCATTAAGTTAATTAGCCATATATATTAAAATAGGGGGTTAAAGAATAGCTCAATCACATAAGTCACTTGTATTATATATACTTTCTATACCTAATAAAGACAAACATACCATCAATTTTTGTGAAATTAATTCATTCATAAGTCACTATTATTCCTAAGTCACTTGTATTATATATACTTTCTATACCTGTAACTAGTTCATTCATTGAAATTGAGTAAGAATATTTAATGTATTGATTCTTTCACTAGTTTTCTCTCTATGACTTTTTCTAGTTCACTCATTAATATCATCACAACCTATAGTTTAATGGAGTAAAATCATTAACCTACATCAAATTAACCTAGAGCAACATCAAAGCATTTTCATTAACCTAGAGCAACATTAAATTAAAAAGCATTTCATTTGGACATTTCAACAAACACTACACCTACATCAAATTAAATTAACAAGCATTTCATTTGGACATTTCAACAAACACTACAACTACATTTCCCCTCAAGTTTAGAAACACCATTTCAAAGAACTAATCATCAAGCATCAACTTTGAATCATCTAACCTAAGGTTCCAATGCCATTAAAATAACTAGAACAACATGTAGTATTACTAACCTTTGTGAAAGAGAACCAAAAATGGGGAAGAAATGAGCTTCCACGTACAAACCGAAATCCTTTGCGAAAATGGGAGAAGTGTGATGTCCTTTGGGAAAAAAAATGAGAGAGAGCCACGAAAATCTAGAGCCACGAAAATGAGAGCTTGAGAAAACGAAAATGTCCTTTGTGATGGGAGGAGGAGGGAGAACGTACGTGCGACCAAGGGAGGAGGAGGGAGGAGGAGAGCTTGAGAGAGTGGAGTAGCTAGTGTGCTTTACGTGGTTAACGCTGGGAAAGGAAGAAATAAAAAAAAAACCAATAGGCAGCGCTTCACTTAAAAGCGCTAGCCATTAGGACGCGAAAAAACCAATAGGCAGCGCTTCACTTAAAAGCGCTAGCCATTAGGACATCCATAAGCAGCGCTTGCTGCAGAAGCGCTACCTATTGCGTAGCGCATTTTCACCAATAAGCAGCGCTTGCTGCAGAAGCGCTACCTATTGGGTAGCGCGTTTTAACCAATAAGCAGCGCTTGCTGATAAACGTTGCCCTTTTGCCTACGAATACCCAGCGCTTTTCATTTAAGCGCTGCCTTTTGCCTTGCGCGTTTTATCAATAACCAGCGCTTTCCAAGTAAGCGCTGCCTTTCCCTTGCGAGTGTTTGTCAATACCCAGCGTTTTTTAAATAAGCGCTGCCTGTCCCTTTGACCGTATCACCTTACCTAGCGCTTTTTAATAAACGCTGCTTAAGGTAGCGCCTATTTTTCTTAATTCTGGCGTAGTGTTAGTACACCTATGACTACTAAAATTCCAAAAGACAACAACAATGAATAATAAAAGAAAAAACTGATCTTTAATATTAAATTAGATATTAAAAGCTAAATTAAAAGTCTTTTTTATATAAATTATAGATATAAATAAAATATATGAGAAGTTAAGTATAAATATAGATAAAAAGGATAAGAACCATGGTAGAAGCTCCAAGCTTGCTTTACATACCCCTCTCTCTCTCTCTCTCTATATATATATATATATATATATATTGCTAGATTTTATTTTCAATTTCTATATTTCCATAAGTTAGTGTGGAATTATGTGTCTTAACTATATCTAATTAAGAGCTACAATTAAAGTCTTCTATTTAAATTATAAATATATATTATTTTCAGTAAAAATAATGTGGAGCATTGTGGAGGCTCCAAAAAAGCTTCATTTAGTAATTTATATAGATATAGATAGATATAGATATAGATTGGAGTTCATATGTCAAAGAAAAGAAAATAGGAGTTGGTGTCAGCTTTGAGGGGTTTTCGGAGTTTGTGGTGTTCATAGGAGTCTAATCTTTGCTTGCTCTTAATGTTCAACTTAACAAAGTGAGTTCTTATTCCCTACCCCCTTTCTCTTGATTAAGTTATTAATTGAAGTTTATATGGTGTTAATTTTGGAATAAGTGTTAGTATGTTCAGTTTTGATTCCTTGATAATTTATTAAAATGCTATGATGGTGTACAGTGGCGGACCCAGGACCCGAAGTCAGGCGGTTCAAATTTTTCGATAACCCTCTCACACAATAATTACGGGGGAAGCTACATCTTGTTGATAACCCTCTCTCCTAAGGGCGGCCTTTCTTTAGGAGTGACTCCATCTAACGGATAACCCTCTCCAGCCAAAGTCATATCACTAGGTGCACCTAGACCGTTTTATCCGCTAAAAGTTACATCTCAAAAATATTAATACATCATTTACATAAAAACCAAGTTAAATACCAATATTAATAGTCTTCAAATATATTGTCAAAGAAACTAAAATAATTTTCCAAAAAACGTGTTTCCCATTTATAAATGAATAAATAAATGATAGCTTTAAAATATCGAAACAAATAAAATAGCGGCATTAAAATAATTTAAATATGTAATAATGACCGTCATTCAATATTTTGAGAAGATTATTCAAGAGCTCACTAACCATAGGGAACCAACAAAGTCCCTAATATCCACCTTAAACCTTGAAACCAATTTTTTTTTCCTACAAAACTAATGTGCCAAAATGCATCCTTTAGAATAAAGAGTAACGAGTATACCTCCAATAACCTCAACGAGCAACCTTCAAAGTGTGAGTATATTTTTCCTCTTTTAGAGTAAAAACCTAAATACAAAATACTACCCAAGAATACTGTCATACCCTAATTTTGTCCGGCTTGGAACAAAACCTTAATTTTCCACAAAAAGCAATAAATTATGAAGTGAAGCATCATTCTGAAGGATGTGAAGAACTATGAGCATGCATTTTTGGGTTCTAAAAGTCATTTCAGCGCTTTTAAAATCATTTTTAAGATTGGAATGCCTTTTGGAGCAAAATTAGGGTTTTTTGGGCAAAAGGGGTATTTTGGTCATTTCCAAAATTAAGCAATTTCTCACCAAAAATCATTGTTCAATCTCAGAGGAATTTATTTGGATCTAGATGATTTGGGTTATGAATTTTTGTGCGCATGCATGCATGATTTTTGGCATAAAATTCAAATTTTAAGCAAAAGGGCAAAATGGGAATTTCCATCAAGGTGAGGTCTCAAATCAATTTTGGGAAGGGTGATATCATGGAATTTTGGGCCCAATCATTGATTCCTAGGATATGGCCCAAAGTGGCATGATTTTTATGGAATTATCTAGAAAAGAATAATAAAAAATGGTGAAAATAAGGAAGTGTCCCCAATAAGACAAAATGTACTATTTTTCTTGACAAGCTTGCAAAACTTGGGCACCAAGGCCTCATTTGCTCCGAATTTTCCAGCTCATTTTCACCTCATTTTGTGTTTCCTCATGCCCTTGATCCATGTGAGTTGTATTCCTAGCCATTGATTAAAATTCTAGATCAAATCCTAGGCTACAACTTTGTGTAGAATGACCTAGGTGCCCTCAACAATTTTTGTGCAACAAAAACTCATAATTTTTGTGTATGACCAGCTATTCCTCACTCATTTGTGTTTTCTCCTTGTCCCTAATCCATGTGCATTGCAATCTTGGCCTTTGATTCAAATTCTAGCTCAAATCTCAATGGTTTGCAAAAGCACAATGTCCTATATACCCTTAATTTTGTACCTCATATAAAACCCAAAATAAGAGACCATGAGGAGGACACTCATTTTTTTTACCCTAGCACCCAAATCTCTCCTCTCTTTCTCTCATTCCTTCGAAGCAACCAGCCACCATACCCATATTCTTTTCTTCAAAATTCTTCCAAAAAATCAACCATCAAACCTTGTTTATTCTTCATCCTTTCAATAAATTTACTTCTAAACTTGCATAATCATCAAAGTTTCATCAAAAACCATCAAGAATCAAGCATTTGCGAAAGGTTCAAGAGGTTCTTGTGGTGTTCTTCAAGTGTTCTTGCTTCTATTCTCTTTCCTTCTTCATTTTCTAGCTAGATCTAGAGGTAAGCTCACTAACCCTTGCATTTTCTTTAATTTTCATCATGTAATCTCTCTTCTATTCCTCTTTCCTTCTTGAAAGAAGCTTTGAGGACTCATTTCAAACATTATTGGACAAGGACATTGGGAGCCTTGGGTGTTTGAGATGAGTCCTTGGCCTTGAAGGAAAGATTCTTGTGTTTTCTCATCATTCATTGCATTTCTACCTCATTTGCATGATTTTGGTGAAATAAAATCTTGTTTTCCTACCTATTTTGCTTCGGCCATAGCATGGATTTTAGGGTTCTTGTGTTCATTTTGTTCATTTCATGATTTTAAGTTGAATTTTGGCTTGATTTTGGTGTTGGGTGCCTCGGGTTGTTGCTTCAAAACCTAGGGTTTTTGTTGCCTTTTTACTTCTTTGATTTTGTGAAGAATAAAATACATGATATGCTTGATGCTTACTTTAGAACATGGCATGATGATCTAGGGTTTAGTCTTGTGAATTGTTTCATGTATTAATTGTGAATTTTAGCATGAAATTTGATGGTGATTTGTGCTTAGCATTGCTTCGGCCTTAGGCCACTTTTGTGCATATTTTGTGCTTGAAAACGTGTTGTTTTGATCTTGTGTGAATAAATGCAATTGTGCAATTGTGTTTTTACCCTTTTACCTTTTTACTTTACCATCTCATTAAATAATTACCATTTACCTCATGCATTTTTACTCTACCATTTCATTAACTTCTCACTCAAACTTTTTACCACTTGTAAATTTGCATAAAAAAAATCCCAAAACATTTCAATCATTTGCATTTTAAACTTTTACTACTTCTCATTTAAAACCCCAAAACATTTTTACCACTTCTTACTCAAAACGTTTTCAAACTTTGAATTTCACTTATTTGCATCATCTATGCGACACCTTGCATGCTTGCACTCACATTCACTCATACTTGTATACCATGCATAATAAATGCTCATGCATTCTTGTATGCTCATGCATTCTCTTGTATACTTACTCATGCATTCTCTTGTATGCTCATGCATTCACATGCTTGCTTAATCATGTATCATCACTCACATGTTCATTCATTAAACCTAGAATACTCTATGCCTATGATCAATTGTGTTCACTTGTTCTTGATGCCATTTGAATGACTTGATTTAATTGTGTGCCCTTCCTTCCACTAGTATGTATTCTTAATGAAGACGTAAGCCTACTTTTCCGGTTGTAGCATAGAGTCATTAAGGTATATGCACCCCTTTGAGATTGTTGCCCGTCCCGTAGCAATTCTCACACACACACACAATTGTCTTGAGAGCTTTGTCTTGCATCCTTAATAATTGGATCTCTTGATTATATTGGCATGCTTAATCTTGGTTCATAATCAACATGTTTATGATTGCTTGATTGGTGAGTATGTTTGAATCTTGTTCACTCATGGTTGCATTTGGTTATGGACTTGGAATTGATTGAATAATGTTCTACTTGTTTTCCAAAACCCATTTTCTAAACTCATTTTCAAACGCTCCTTGCTTTGCGAAAACATTTTCTTCCTCCATTAAATAAAACAAATTGTCATTGATGATCACTCGCGCTGTTGCCGTTTGGATCGTTAATGATGATTGTATTTTCAAAAAAAGAGTTAGTAGTGAGGCCATTCTAACCGTTGTTGTTCGGTCTTCACAAACGCTCACCCAATTGCGAAAAACTCTTAAGCCGTTTTCAGACGCAAAAGCCGAGAACTACGTAGCTTTGATCCCTCAACCCAGTGAGGGTACGTAGGAGCGGGTCCGTCCCGTCAAGCACCCTTTTAAAAAAAATCTTTGTTTTGTTTCCACTTTTCAAAGATAACAAAAATATTCCTGTCTTCCGTTTTCAATAAAACGATTTTTCAAATAAAAAAAAAGAAAAGAAAAGAAAAGAAAAGAAGTAGAACAAATCGCTTTCAACTCAAACCTTTGTCAAACCACACATCGAGTTAATGGTTCCCTTTCAGTAGAAAGGACGTATGGGATGCTAATACCTTCCCCATGCGTAACCGACCCCCGAACCTACATCTCTGATTTCGAAAGACCACTCGCTTTTCCAAAAAAAGGGTTTTTCCGATGTTTTCCCAAATAAATATTGGTGGCGGCTCTACTATTTTTCACGTTGCAAAACGAGAAGTCCCAAACCGGATTTTTCGGGCGCAACAAATACCCAAGAGAGAAATGAGATGACTTTTCTTGAAATATGGCCCAATGGTGTAAGATTTAGGGTTGGGCTATTTGAAGTGAGAAGAAGAAGAAGAAAAATGGAAGAGAAGCATGGTGGAAGAGAGGAGAAGAAAGTGAGAGGGAGAGAGTGTCGTGAGAGGAAGAAAGGGGGGGTTCTGTTTGTTTTTTTTTTAAAAGTGTGTGTTGTGTTGTGCTTTTTTCTTTTTTCTTTTAATTTTTTATTCTTTTAAAATAAAATGACGCGTTTGAACAGTACTATATTATCGTGTATATAATTTATTGCAAGGAAGGGCTGCGTAAGGCAAAAAGATGGATATTTTAGTTACCAAGCGTAGAGCAGAGACTAGAACTAACTGCAAAACAAGGATTACACTTTTACTAAAAAATGGAAAGTTTGTCATCCATGACATGATAGGTCTAAAAAGTGTGATGAGTGAAGTTTATAATGCATTTTTCATTTAGCAAATGAAATGGCTACCGTCACAAACAACTCACATGAAAGTGGTTCTGCTGCGGGTGAATAACCTAGTTTGTTTTCTTGTCATTCCTGTAAATTTTTTTCCTTTTCAAAGAACGATAATAATAGAAGGACTTGAAGGAAAAAATGGAGTGTCGTGAATTTGAATCCGCATTTTAAGCGTTTACATAATACTCAAATCTTTATTTTAGCTGTCGCCTGCTTTTTTCCAATGTTGTTAGAGAATGGACAACATGCTAAAACCTTTATAATACCGGGAATAGAAACTGACCATTATGTTGGGGAAGTTTGTATTGTGTTCTAAAGGTTAACTTCTTTAATTAGTTGCAAATAGAAATTGAACTACATGAATAGTCTACATTAGTAACAAAACAGAATCTCAATTGACAAAATAGAAAGTACTTCATTGATACTGCATAATTACATTTCTAGCAGAACGTGCATACTAAAAACTTCTGGTTGTAGGACCACTATTAGGGTATTAAATGAAGCTGCAAATAGTGATATCATTATCATCAGCTATCATCAAAGGCTCCATTCTAAAAACTTCCCCCAAAGCAAGGAATGCGAGTGGTTACAAGCAAATGCTCAATCATTCAGAACCAATTGATAGAAGACTTCAAGCCAATTTTTCTCGCAGTTCTCTCATTCTCTTCATATCAAGGGTTTTATTTCTCCAACATTTTAGTAATAACAACACGTTCTCCATGTATAACATGGATTTTTATTACATTAAATCCAATACTGTGAATGAAACTGGAGGGATTATGACACTCATCTCGTTGCCGGGATTCTCGAGTTTACTCTGTTGTGGTATTATCTGCATACAAAACAAACTTTAGATGTTAGTTCCACGCACACATACACTAGCCTTTTCATGTAACGAGTTTATGACAAAATAAATAACTGAACCTTTTTTGGGTTTGCCAAGCTATTTTCATCCATTGGATTTCCAGATGCGAGGATAGTCTTTGTGGACTCAGTTAGATTTGAGTTCACAAGTCCTTTAAGAGAAATTCTGAGATTCGCTGCCGCACTCCCTAAGTTTGCAACCTGAACAAGGATCAAATGCAACAATATATGGGGATATAAATTTCAAGGGAAGTCAATATGTTCACAATAAGTAACAAATCTTTAAAAAAAAGTGCTAGCAACACTCTCTTTAACACCCCATAGAATTTTACATGGGTCTCACTAAGTTAGCGAGTCACGTTTCGAAAATGGTGAAACAAGGATAAATTTCTTCTAGTCATAGAGTGAATGTTGGAAAGAGTGTTACCAGCAGTCTAGCACTCTTCATGTGTAAAATGGTACACTAATCTGCTACTATAATTTGCACATGTGCAAACTTCTTTGTGAGAACAAATTAACACATAACTAAAGAAAAGTATGCATTACCTTTATTTTTAAGTAAGTTTTATTATTTTGAGGATTTTGCAAACGAATAGCAGATGCAGCAAAGTTTTCAGTATCAACTCCTTGAAGTGTTGAATTGAGGAATGTTGCTCCATTTGACTCTCTAAACATATGTTGCACCCAATAGCTAGGAGTTCCATAAGCTTGACTTGAGTCAAAATTAATTGCACATGTCTCCCAACTACAAGTACAAATTGCACATATAAGTGTTACAATCATGCTCATAAATGGATTTGTTGTCTCTACAATAAGGGATATCCTGCACTCATGTAGTCAACATATTGGTAGTCGTTGGATCATGATCAGATAGTCTAGATTTCAAGCTTGGTATTTTGGATTTTAGAATAAATGCATGTTTTGTGAGACGATCAATCTATCTTGATCCAACGACCATTGATGTATTGAATGTGTTAATGCGAGATATCACGACTATAGAGAATCCATTTCAACTTAGCAATCCTCTTATTTGTGCATTTCATATGGGCGGCTTCATATACTATTATTTTCAGTATCTCAATAGAATATGATTGCTTACTCTATAGATTTGCAATAAAGGATTGAAAAAGACATACTTCCTGTCATTAACATTTACATAAAGTGGTGCATAGCTAGCCATTGCAACATGATCACTGCATCAAAAAATGATAAGGAACTTGAGTAAGAAAGAGTATAAATTATTATTATAATCTTAGCTCATCCATCACTTAATCTTAATTTGGCAAAAAAGTGTTTTAATTCAAAAGATTAAAGTAAGAAATATATATTTGCAAGGGTGAATTGAAAGGACCTGTTTGTTTCTATTCCAATAAGGAATCCGGCTTCAGACACACCTCCCAAAAGGGATCCATGCCCTGCTGGGGCTTTATTTAAAGCATACTCACTCGCAAAAGCCTACAAAGTAATTCAGTCACTTAAGGCATCAATTCAAGTACCAAAATGATTGAAGGGTTTTCAATCACTTAATTCCTCATTCTAAAATCTTTGTTATAAAAAAAGAAAGAAGAAAAGGAAGATTACAAAACCTTTGGACCATTATTGCGTGGCATCTTATCAAATACATGGGCGGCATTAAACATGTATTTAGCGTTATCAGGATAAGTCTGAAAAGAAAGTTAGAGTATGATATAGGATGATTAAAATTGGAAACCAAATTATTTATCAAAACAAAATGAATTTGTATATAAGATAAATTATGAGAGATAGAATATTTACGTACATGAAACTCGTACATATCTGTTGGGTGATCTAATGGCCCGTGAGTTGCATCACAATTTGAAATAATTTGGATATCCGGATAAGCTTTTCGTATTGCATCGTAGAAGGGCATATAATGTGCTATTCAATAAACAAGTTTTAAAAAGATTATACTCAAATTTTGACATTTTTTTTCACTTAAAAAAATTTGAAAGAAAACAAAGTACTCCTCCATTTTGGTATATAAGCAAAAAGTGGCTATATATACACTCTAAGAATAAAAAAAGAAGTATATATGATTCTTAAATTACCTATATTAACTTTTCTTGATTATAATGAAAAATGAAATGAAAATTGAGAGACTAAATGTTACTTTCACCGAGAAAAGGAAAATTAGAGCAATTAATGAAGATATATTTAATAGATTAATTCAGAAAAGCTCTAATTTACTTATAGTATATGGTAACATGACTAAGTAGATGTTTTTGTTTATATACGAAAACTAATTGAATAGTTTAAAAGATCAAAGTAGTAGACTAAATAAGCATACCTTTATAGATTTTTGCATTAGTCTTAAAATTTCCACAACCTTCGTTTCCAACACCAACATATTTTAGGTCAAAAGGCTCTGGGTGCCCCATAGATGCTCTAAGGGATCCCCATTTTGAATTAGCAGGACCTCTAGCAAACTCAATGCCATCTAGTGCTTCCTACATATTAAAGTACATTTATAAATATAATTTTGAACTTTTCTATAGCAATATGGGTTAGAAAAGTGGGAAAATAAACACAATTTAATATGGGATAGGAAAAGGAGAAGAGTAGGAAAATATACTTGCACCCAAGGTTTGAGTTCACTCGGGTCAATATGCACCTCATGGCTGAGGCCTGTATAGTAAAATTAAACACATAGAAAAGAACAAATTCAGCAGTGGTCCTAGTTTCATACTAAACGAGTTGCAACACATTGTATATCTATTAACCAAATTCGACACTTCATTAACCAACAAGCAGAATTGTTGCCAATCTTGTTGTCCCAATTTGATATTTAAATTACATTTAGGAAATTAGAGAAGTTAGAAAATCAGAATTAGGATATACCGTTGTTGAAGACCCATATAGGCTTTGCACCAATGTCCTCAGCTAGCTACACAAGAAAAATGGTGCATCATGATTGAATTTGAATTTAAATGGCAACCAGATTAAAATGTGAAATACTTGTATATTGGACCTACTTGAAGACCTTCAAAGTAACCCAATCCATCGTCTGTCCAGTAATTCCATATATCATTCAAGTGTCCAGGTCTATTTTCCCATGGTCCAACAGTTTCTTTCCACCTGAATGCATTTTTTATATTCGCTCCTTCAACAAAACAACCACCTTTTGCAAAACAACACATCACATAAATATTGTTAAAATAAAGTAATAACTAAGCATCTACTTTGATATCCAAAAAGATAATACATTTTCATTTTTTCACTAAAATTACTAAAGCATGCCTCTAAGTAAGACAACAAAAAATGAAAAGCCTGAAACATCTTCCTTTTCATTTTACTTTTTAGCATACCTGGAAATCTGAAAAAGGCTGGTTTCAACTCTGCCATCATGGTGGCCAAATCACTTCTGAAGCCATGTCCCTATGCCAAGATAAGTTAGAAGATTTTACTATTTTTTTTTAGAAAAGGTAAATAGTCATTTTGGTCTCTAAATATGTTAGGCGTTGTTAGTACGGTTCATGAATGTGTCGAAATTGCAAAAAGATTCTCGTGTGTATCTTCTTTTAGTAATTGTGGGATTGAACCGACTAACAGAAGACACGTTTGATGACTAGAAAGATACATTCAAAGACGAAACTGACTAAAGAATTACAAATTTGAAAATATTTTTGCAATTTTGATACATTATTCAAAAATTTTGAGCATTACCAAGAGTTTATTTTTATTTACCTTAAATGTGTCTACAGGCATAGCAGATACTTGATCCAACCATAATGTCCCATTGCGAGTTGTTGTTAAGTGCAATGTTCCCTTAGCACTTGATGAAATGGCTACCAATGTAGTCTTTACTTTTGTCCACTTTGAAACCTTTTTTGCAGGGCGTCTGCAAGATCATTTATTAATTATTAGTCAGTATAAATGATAATACCTTCATTTAGATACTAAAGAGGCTCTTTGAGATTTTCGAGAATAAAGCTTCTCTCCTCTAGGATGTGTTAGCACATGGCAATAGAACTCACTTGATACGTTTCGTAGCCAATATCCCTCCATCTGATGTTTTGAATGATACTGTCAGATCTAGTGGTCCGTTTGAACGTACATAAAATACAACATTGTATTTCTTCCCTTGCACTATATTCTGAAACAAGATTTTATCATAATTAAAACTAAGATGCAAAATGAGTTTTCTCACATCTGAGATACCTAACAAATATAGTTAGTAGTTAGTTACATTTCGTTCACTTTCCGGTGCAGGATAGCTTATTCTGTAATATATTTTCAATGAATGAAATCATTTTTATCATCATAAGTTACAATATTTCAATACTATTAGTTAGTTATTCTTACCATTCCCCAATAACCAAGGTTAGCGATTCCAACACCATCAGGGGGGCAATTGTCACAAAGCACGTCAATTCTCGCTGCAATCTTATTGTGTTCAAAGCAAGAACTGAATTCAGTTTGCATTTTAACAGATGATTCTTCTCCAACTCTAGTCCAATTTGCAATATTTGATGTATTTTGACTATCCCATAATTCAAAACCTGTACAATGAAAATAGTCAATTTGGTACTATTATTAGTTCCTCTTTATGTTATATAAATATTTTGTCGATTTTAGTCCCCTAAAATATGGTAATGTCTGATGTGATCTCTGAAGTCCCGATACTCCAAAATGCACAAAATAGCCGTATCTAACATATACATATCTGCCATTATTTATTTAATATTTAATTTTGAAAAAATGGGTTTCATACAGGACATGTACGACTGAGATACAACTAAAGGATGTTATAGTCCAAAAAAAAATATTAGCACCGATCAAGCTCCACCACCGTTTGGAAATGGACCAATATTAGTCCCTAACATGAGAGACTAATATTCATATATTTCCAAATATGATGGACCGAAAACTAGCAAAAATTTTGTTTGGACCAAATCACCCCCATTTCCGCCATGGAGGAATGCTGCTACATGACTATTTGCGCCAATATTTTTTTCCCGAAATAGTTGTCATTCAACAAGATTTAGACAATATGGAAATTAGTGACCTCTGTTACTGACAAGCTCTGCCCACAATCCCCCCGCACCAGCATGATTAATCTCCTGCCAAAAAAGTTCAAAATTTTAACATAACTTTCAAATTACTTAAACAAACAAAAATATCACGAGTAATCTACCAATAAAATATAAGTAAATCCAATATTCAAAATTTTCTTAACCCTTAAGTTTAAGATTGTATGATCTTAGAAGCTTTGTTACATTTAATTTTTAAAGATATAAGAAAGAGGCCATGCATGCATGCATTTCCCACCTCATAAAATACTCCAAAGAGTGTGTTGGGAATTGGCCTTCCAGATTGAGAAGCGTCTACAATTAGAGTTGAAATCTGATTAGTAACATCAGCATTGCATTGAAAAGCAACCAGAATGATGTAGAGCCAAAGAAAACTGCAATAAGCTTTTGAAAAATCCATCCTTTTTGGTTTCTGATACAACAGTTGTATTGTATCGAAACCAAAATGACTTTGTTATTCTTTTTTGGCTTGTATTTATAGTTTTTGAAAGAAACTTGAACCCATTAATTAGTGTGGATAAAGAGACGTGGCTAAAAGTTAGCATAAATTCGATCACACAAAACCCCCCGGCACCAAGGTTATTTTTAGTGTATATATTTGTATATAGGCTGTAGATTTACTAATTTTAGCGTTTAAATTTGGTGTAGGTCATTTGACTTAAATGTGTTGTCAACGGATCATATCTCATATATATATATATATATATATATATATATATATATATATATATATATAAAAGTATGGGATATGGGATCAGATCCGTTGACACCACGTATAAGTCAAATGACTTCCACTAAATTTAAACCGTTAAAATTAGTAAATCCAACAGTTTGTTAATGGAGTGTGGTATTGGAAGGAAACCCATTGCAAAGGTATGTTTCACAAAGGATGTGATCGCTACTGTTCATTATCTTTTGTTTAGTATGTGAGTATTAATTCTATCAAAAAAAAAGTATGTGAGTATTAATTGTTAGCATAAAATTTGGAAAAAGATCACTAAATCAAACCAGAATTGTAAAAGTTGGATCTAATAAATAGGGCCATGTGATTTTCTATTTTTACTTTTTAATGAACAAAGGATGTGATCGCTACTTTTCATTATCTTTTTTATCGATGGTTTAGATTTAGATTATTTAACTTACATCTAGTGTCAATGGATCTGTTCCTATATATATATATATATATATATATATATATATATATATATATATATATTCTCTCATTCCATAAAGTGTTATGAAAGGTTTGACTATCAAACATTTGTGCGATTCAAACTCGAGCTTCAATTAGCATATCAACAATTTTGGTTGCAGATGTGGCACATGTTAGCGTCACGTGGGAATAATGATGTGGGTGATGACGTGGCGTGTATGTGCCACATGACACAGAGGTCCAACCGGATGATGACAAGTGGCAACGACGTCATTGCTGACGTCATCTCCGTTTGCCACATCACCTTTTTTAATAAAGAGGCCTAAATAGAAACACTTTATATTTGCAAGGTTTTTTTTAAGAGTTTTTTTATAAGGGGAAAACTGGATAATAAACATATTTGCAAGGGGTTAATCATATTTAATAAAAGAAATAGGAAAAACTCGATAAAAAAGTAATATTTCAAATTGCTTAAAAAACTTGCGTTGCAGAAAGTTGGAAAAAAGCAAGTACGGTTTTCATATATTAAACATGGTGTTGCAAATGAGAGAGGAAGAAGACACAATTAAAGTGATTCTACCCACACTACAGCCACTACGATTCCTGGCCTCGTAGTCACTCCTCGTTGGTGCCCTCATTGCCGCTCCCCGTCGCCACTCCCTGTTGCCGCTTCTGGTAAATCAAGGGGTATTGACTGGAAGAATATAGCTACCCTGTGCTCCCCCAAAGCTATGGGTAGGCTTGGTTTCAAATAAGTCCATAAGATGAATACTGCTCGGTTAACCAAACAGGTTTGGAGACTCTTACAGGATCCTAATGCTTACTGGCCAACTACTCTTAAAGCTATATATTTTGCCAACTCTGATATTTGGAAGGCTTCAGCTGGTAAAAACATTTCTTGGGTATGGAAAAAAATCCTACATGGTAGAGGTCTCCTAAAAGAGAATGGCAAATGGGCCACATGTTCAGGGAATATGGTTGACATTGTAGATGACTAGTGGCTAGCTTTTGAGAATAGAGCATCTCTCTAGCCCAATGCCCCTGTTTATAAGGTGGGGGACTTGATTGATGCGAGCCATAATTGGGATATTAACCTCCTAAGGAGGAACTTAACCCCACAAGTGCAATGGAGGCATTACAAACTCTTATCTCTTGGCTCACCTAAGAAGACAACTTTTTCTTGCCCCACACTAAAGAAGTAATCTACACTGTGAGATCAGGATACCAAGCCACTCTAAAAAATAACTCCAACTCTACTTCCCTGCCTACCTCCTCCTCTACCACCCCCACATCCTTCTGGAATACCAAACAAAATAAAACACTTCCTATGGAAGGTTGGCCACAACTATCTACTCTCAAAAGATGCTCTGTTCAGGAAACAGATAGTCCCCTCACGAATGTGCCTTGTTTGCAACTCAGAACCCGAAAATCTAGAGCACCTATTCTTACTTTGCCCATGGACTTACCCCTCTGGTTTGGCCTACAATTTACTCAAGTCCCATCGAGGGTGGGTTTGTCAACTCTACCTAATTGGCTCTACACTATTGTCAACTTTACCAGCTAACACCATCACAACCCTATTTTATGCTATATGGCATATCTGGAAAACAAGAAACGAAGTGGTGTTCAATTGAAAGACTCCTAAACCCTTGCTTCCCATCTAAAGATCAAAAACTAGAGCTTAGAATACATCAGACATAACAAGAATACTACAAACAACCATGTAATACGGGTATTTCTTGGATGCGTGGGGTTTCCAGTGGTTGGAGACCTCCACGAGAGGGATTTACAAAGATAAACTTTGATGTATACTTTGACAAGTATTAATGTCAACAATATCTGATGAGTCAGCATTGACTATTGCTGAGATGGAGAAAATAGAAGATGTGTCTCTAATTGAAGAAAATGAAGTCACAAAATACTGAAGTTCTAGAAGAGTGCCAGCATCACAAAATCTAGCTGATTCCCTTGGATACCTCTCTCTCTTTCCTCACGGTTATGGAGCTGATTTACCCTAGATTTGATTCTAAGATATTTTCCTAGTTTTTGATTCTCTGGAATTACAATTCGAGTAGTGCATGTTGCACTTCCTTTGTTTGTATAAATAACACCATTGTAATTGTCATTGTTGCATTGAATGAATCACAACTTTACTCATTCTTTCATCTCTCTTTATCAGATCAATTGAGCTTCCGTTAATGGAGTTCTCTAAGTTTATGTTGGTATCAAAGCAATTGCTCTGAATACCTTGCCTTATTTCACTTTTCCCCTTTTCATTTTCACTTCCTCTCGTGAAGAATGACTCGAAACAACAATGCGACACCCTCCAATGCTGGTGGAGGATCACAAGCACAACCAGTTACTTCTCCAGCAGTTGACCCAACTAGTCCCTACTACGTTCATCCAAGCGATGGCCCAGGTTCCCTTTGTGTGACCCCAGTGTTGAGTGCGACGGGAAGCAACTACCATAGCTGGGCAAGATCGATGAGAAGAGCCCTGGGTGGTAAGAACAAGTATGACTTTGTTGATGGCATAATTGAGGTACCTGATACTTTTCATCCTAGTTATAAATCATGGAGTAGATGTAATATGCTAGCTCATTCATGGATTATGAACTCTGTTGCTGAATCCATAGGACATAGTATAGTGTTTCTTGAGAATGCCATAGATGTATGGAAAGATCTAAAAGAAAGGTATTCACAAGGTGACTTAATTAAGATATCTGAGTTACAAACAGAAATTTATGGTTTAAAACAAGGGTCATTAACTGTGACAGAATTTTTCTCAGAATTGAAAGTTTTGTGGGAGGAATTAGAGGCTTATATGCCTGAACCAGTGTGTGGATGTCCAAGAAAATGTGTTTGCACAACAGGACTTCAATTAGCTAGTAAACACCATAGTTTGAGCAAAACCATTAGGTTTCTGATAGGACTTAATGAGAATTTCACTATGATTAAGTCTCAAATATTGTTGACGGATCTACTGCCTAGCATCAACAAGATCTTCTCGATGGTGATACAGCAGGAAAGACAGTATGCTACTTCTGATGAGAGTAAGCTGATGAATGTGAGTGCTGACACAAGGAAACCTAGCCAAGGAAGGGGAAGAGGAGGATATTCTGCTAATTATAACAAGAACTCAGGCAAGGTATGTACATTCTGGGGAAGACTGGTCATACAGTTTATGTCTGCTACAAGAAACATGGATTCCCACCTCACTGGCAGAAGAATAATGCTGCAAACTCTGTGGCCAATGCTGCAAACTCTGATCATAAAGGCAAAGAAGAAAGTAAAGAAAGCAAGATTGGAATCTCACAAGAACAGTATGAGAGACTGTTGAGTCTCATTCAAGAGAGTAAGATCACTCAAACTGCTTCATCAAGCAAGGCAAATATGGTAACTAAGTCTGGTATGTTTGCTGATGCTCATACTGGTATATTTCCCTTAGCTTGTGCTTTAACATGCTCTTATCTTGGCTCCTGGATTGTTGACTCAGGAGCCACTGACCACATTTGTAGTTCCTTAAAACATTTCAAAAGTTACACTGCCATAAAACCTATCAGAATCACTCTTCCAAATGGAAACACTGTCATGGCTTAGTATATAGGAACTGTTGAGTTTTCACCAAATTTTTGCATTGACAATGTGTTGTGTGTGCCTGGTTTCAATATTAACTTCTTGTCAGTCCCTAAACTGCTTCTTGCAAATATTAAAGTTGATTTTGACATTGATTCTTCTAGTCTTATGTGTCATATACAGGATGTGAAAACCACGAAGAAGATTGGTTTGGGTGTGATGTTTGAAGGTCTTATATACCTAGAGATAGAAGCAAAGAAGGTTAATGAAGTCACTGTCAAAGATGGAGGTACAGAGAGATTACCTGAAGCTACCTTGTGGCATTTTAGACTAGGCCATTTGTCAAATAGTAGAATCAAGTTGATGAGTAACGAATTTCCTTTTGTAAAACCTGATGAAGGTTCAGTTTGTGATGTATGCCACTATGCTAGGCACAAAAGACTTCCTTATGGTCTAAGTACTAGTAGAGCTACAAAATCTTATGAAATAATACACCTTGATATTTGGGGTCCCATTTCTACTGTTTCTATACATGGTCATAGGTATTTCCTCACTGCTGTAGATGACTACAGCAGGTACACATGGGTCACTCTTCTCAAAACAAAAGGGGAAGCAAGCACTTATTTAAAAGCCTTTGTTAACTTGATAGAAAACCAATATGATGCAAAAGTCAAAACCATTAGGACTGATAATGGACCAGAATTTCTCATTCTAGAATTCTATGCTTCAAAAGGCATAGTCCATCAAACTAGTTGTGTAGAGACACCACAACAAAATGGGAGAGTTGAGAGGAAACACCAACACATATTAAATTTAGGTAGAGCTCTTCTTTTCCAATCCAAACTACCAAAGATATACTGGCCATATGCTATCCTACATGCCACATACATCATTAACCGTGTCCCTAGTCCTCTCCTACAGAACAAATCATCTTTTTACCTTATTCATGGCACTATGCCTGACCTAGGAGAGCTAAAAGTATTTGGTTGTCTTTGCTATGCATCCACTCTACAATCTCACAGATCCAAACTAGAACCTAGGGGCAGGAAGAGCTTGTTTTTGGGATACAAAACAGGAGTAAAAGGAGCTATTCTCTTAGATTTGAATAACAAAGAGTTGTTCATTTCTAGGAATGTTACCTATCATGAGAATATTTTACCTTATAAAGGATCCCAAACCATATCACAGTGGCATTATTTCTCACAGACACTCTGTGACAGTAACCCTGATGAACCAGTATCAGTAGAACAAAGTCAAAGTGAAAATGAATCTGTCATAAATATGCCAGCAGAGACACATGCAGAACCAAGAAGATCTA
Organism: Astragalus glycyphyllos; assembly: GCA_963573325.1. Taxonomy (NCBI): domain Eukaryota; kingdom Viridiplantae; phylum Streptophyta; class Magnoliopsida; order Fabales; family Fabaceae; genus Astragalus; species Astragalus glycyphyllos. The sequence goes on along the minus strand of OY754308.1, from coordinate 3,828,002 downwards.
CAAGGGAGAAACATCAACCAGCTTATCTCTCTGAGTATATATGCAATTCTTCAACATCCACATCAGAAACCAAAGCTTCTTCAGGTATTCTATATCCTATCCAAAACTTTCATTCTTTGTCTAGCTTATCATCTGCACAGAAAGATTTTTCCTCCTGTCTAAATACTAATATAGAGCCAGAGTCTTATGAAAAAGCATGTGAAAATCATTCTTGGATTGAAGCAATGAATGTTGAGTTAGAAGCATTAGATAAAAATGGAACGTGGGAAATTGTTGATTTACCACCCAATGTGAAACCTATTGGTAACAAATGGGTTTATAAAATTGAACACAGGGCAGATGGATCAATTGAAAGGTACAAAGCTAGACTTATAGCCAAAGGATACAATCAAGTAGAGGGACTTGATTTCTTTGACACTTTTAGTCCAGTGGCAAAACTGACAACAATTAGAACTCTTCTTGCTGTTGCTTCTATGAACAATTGGTTTCTACATCAATTGGATGTCAACAATGCATTCTTGCATGGGGATTTACATGAAGATGTGTATATGGAAATTCCAAAGGGAGTGAAATGTGTTAAGAATGCTCAAGTTTGCAAGCTCCAAAAATCTCTGTATGGACTAAAGCAGGCTAGTAGAAAGTGGTATGAAAAATTGACTCAGTTGTTGTTATCTGAAGGATACAAGCAATCTAATGCAGATCACTCATTGTTCACTTTGCATAAAGGTGAAAAATTCACTGCTCTTCTAATTTAAGTTGATGATGTTGTCTTTTCTGGAAACTGCATGACTGAGATTAATAGAATTAAACATGTGCTTGATGATAATTTCAAAATCAAAGATTTAGGGACTCTAAAATACTTTCTGGGATTGGAAGTTTCTCAGTCTAAGAGTGGTATTTCAATCTGTCAAAGGAAATATTGCTTAGACCTTCTTAATGAGGCTGGTTGTTTGGGTTCAAAACCAGTCTTGACACCACTAGATGCCAATGTTAAACTGCATCAAGATTCTGGAGAAGTTTATAAAGATATTAGTTCCTATAGGAGATTGATAGGAAGGCTCTTGTATCTCACCAATACAAGACCAGATATCACTTTTGCTGTTCAACAGCTTAGCCAACACATAAATTGCCCTACTGTGACTCACTACAATACTGCCTGCAGAGTTCTGAGATACTTGAAGGGTAATCCTGGCAGAGGTCTTCTATTTCCCAGAGATTCAATCTGTCAAGTCACTGGTTTTTCAGATGCTAATTGGGCTAACTGTGTTGACACAAGAAAATCAATTACAGGATATTGCTTTTTCATTGGTTCTTCCTTAGTTTCATGGAGGACAAAGAAGCAGCAAACCGTGTCTAGATCTTCATCAGAGGCAGAATACAGGGCCTTGTCTACTGCCACTTGTGAAATGCAGTGGTTGCTGTATGTTCTTGCTGATTTGGGAGTCAAATGTGAGAGATGTCCAGTGCTTTTCTGTGACAATCAGAGTGCTCTACACATAGCTGCCAACCCTGTTTTCCATGAGAGAACAAAACATCTTGAGATAGATTGCCATTTTGTGAGAGAGAAACTTCGGAGTGGTATGATGCAGTTGCTGCCAATATCATCAAAGGGTCAACTTGCAGATTTTTTTACTAAGGCTCTGACACCTACAATGTTCACTCCTTTCATTTCCAAGCTTGGCATGATAAACATATATCATGGTCAAGCTTGCAGGGAGGTATTAAAGTCAACAATATCTGATGAGGCTGCATTGACTATTGCTGAGATGGAGAAAATAGAAGATGTGTCTCTAATTGAAGAAAATGAAGTCACAAAATGATGAAGTTCTAGAAGAGTGCCAGCATCACAAAATCTAGCTGATTCCCTTGGATACCTCTCGCTCTCTTTCCTCACGGTTATGGAGCTGATTTACCCTAGATTTGATTCTAAGATATTTTCCTAGTTTTTGATTCTCTGGAATTACAATTCGAATAGTGCATGATGCACTTCCTTTGTTTGTATAAATAACACCATTGTAATTGTCACTGTTGCATTGAATGAATCACAATTTTACTCATTCTTTCATCTCTCTTTATCAGCTCAATTGAGCTTCCATTAATGGAGTTCTCTAAGTTTATGTACAAGGATCTCAAGTGTGGATTCATTAGGATAGCTTACAGAAACAGTACGGAAAGGTGCTCACCGCTATGTCACGAAGATATTATGCTCCATCTCCACTAGTTTCTGAAGCACCAGGTCTTCGTGGTGCTTCAAATCTGGCTTGTAATTTGGGGCTTCAATCCGTTATCCTTGAATCAGACAACAAGATCATCGTAGATGCATGCAGAGGAGAAAATCAGAGAGGAAGCATCAAAGGTATCGTCGAATACATAGAAAGAAGTAGAAGGAACTTCTCAAAAAGTGGAATTACTTGGGGTAGAAGATCGGGAAACCGAGTTTCGCATGAGATAGCAAGGCTTGCATCTCAGGGTAGCCTTCAAGGTAATTGGGTCCAGCATCCACTGCCGGATCTGAGGCGAGCATTAGTCGAAGACTGTCAATGGATCCAACAATCATTCATTAACAGGGTAATTTTGTAGTTCCTTTGGTGAAATTTGCTGAAGAATTGAAGAATCCTTAAGCAAGATTGCATGGAATTGACAGAGAGAAGACTAGGGTAATCTTTCCTCTTAGGTTTGATGGAATTGTGAACGATTACTCTCTCTCACTCGTTTTTAGTTAGATCTCATTTCAGCTTTTCCTATTAATTGTAATGTACTTCTCCCAACTGTTGGACTATATGATAACCTTAGAGGGAGTTGAATAAGGTTATATGCTAAAAATGAAATCTTTTTGATTTTAAAAAAATTAACGAAGCTAGTTTAAATCGAATGCGGAAAAGGGGATTTAAACTATATGCAACAATATATGACAATGACAGAAACAATTATAATAATAATGAAACCTGCGCGCGATAATATCAAATGCAACGACAGTTTACAATTATAAAGAAAATGCAAAGTAAAGATAAGTAAAAGAAGTACACCGTGATTTTTATGAGGTTTGGGATAAAAGCCCTACATCCTCAGCCTCCGGCTTTGCAACCTTCGGACTTGATAATAACCACTATATGAGAAGAACTTCTTCAACGTCTTACAAGCAAGCAGCTTCCCTATAGCTATCACACCAATCTCAATTTTCCCCAAACTGAGAACCCAAGCTCCCCGCTAAGGATTTCGCTACAATTCAATCTCCCCGATTGAATTACCCAAGAAAACTCTCAGGATTTCACAACAACCCAGTATTGACGATTACAAGTAAAAACTAGGATCCAATCACTCAAGCAATATAACAATGATGTAGTTGAGAGAGATGAGAGATTTTGATGATGTTGTTCTGTACCGTATCTCCGATCTTGGAGGGCGATCCGAGATAGTTGGTAGGTGAAGTCCTTGATTGACAGTAGTCCGATCCGAGGTGGGGTGTAGTACCTGCTAAGAAACTTCGATGCTCAAGTCAGGGAGATAATTGATCACAGGAAAGTCTTAGGGTGAGATTTCTTACCATTAATAAAACATTAAATGAAATTTATAGAGTTTGGTGGTGTTTGACCTAATGAATCTGGACCGTCCGATCATGCGCTGTGATCCTGGCCATTGATGAATGGATTTTCTTTTGATATGGGCCTTTTTGACAATGGGCCTGTTGTAGGAAACAAGGGCCCAAACCATAACAGTTGCCTCCCAAGTCTGGTCACCTGAGGGGCGACTTTGACTTGAGAATCAGACCGATCTTGAGATTTCCGGGATTCGGTATAGAATACCGAGCTTTACCTTTGTAGTTTTTGCCCTCAGATCCGATGTTAACCGAACCGAGTTTGACTCTGTGACGAGGTTCAGATGACTGTTGAGTGACTCAAGGCTACTGTTTGAAATGATGGCGCTTTGTTTTTCGTGCCAGGCGTTAAATGTTGGCACAATTTGACGCTTCGTTTTTCGTGCGCGTAATTAAGGTCATTGATTACACGTGCCGATTGGATTTTGGCCTTTGGCTCACTATAAATAAATGTTTAGTCTAACAATGGGCCTTTGCGCTGACTACCGACCTTCACGATTTCGAGTTCCTGATTCCAAGTTGTAGAGCGTAGCGAGAGTAGATTCATTTTAGTGGATCGAGGTGGTTAAGGTTCGCAAGGCAAGACTCCTACGTCAGTCTTCTGACAACCGAGGTTAGGTTCTTTTAGCTTTGTCTTTTTATTTTATTGTCAGACTTCCCCCTGTCTTTTATACTTATCACAGGGTGGGGGTCGTCAGGTCGGGTTCCGATTTGATTCGAGGACTCACCAAGTCGCTTAATCTTGACATCTCATTCCCCACTCCTGCAGGTCTGATCTGGCGAGGATGGGACAGACATGATGGGTTTATACCGAAAATCATCCTCAACTTGCGAAATTGATGGGTTCTGGTGACGAAAGTTTCGAAGGTCGTCATTCGAATCCTGTTCCTGCAATCCTGGAGATTCAAGACCATCCTGATTCGGCTCCTACGAGCGAACAAGTACAAGACAACCTTGAGATGGATAATTATTCTCCGACAGACGAGACCAACGAGCTAGGAGAGATAAACTATATCGAGGAGGAAGATCAAGATCCCGTGCTCGGATCAGGTGATGACGACACGGTGGGTGTTTCAAGAAAAGTACGTCAGGTGGAGGTGGTGACCATAGAATCGGATTCTGGTGAGGTTTCAATCCGAGGAAGAACAAGGGAGCTCCAACACACAATATTCTTGGAGTACGGATTCTGGTTCTGATTTCTAGGTGAGCTCCAAATCTGAGAGGGAGAGTTGTACTAGCGACGATGCTGGAGGTGAAGATCGGCCCATCATTAGTAGGGAGAAATGCGATGTGAAACCTCAAATCAGAATTCAGGATCGATTTCGGATGATTTTCCAAGTATCGAGTGTGGAGCTGTCGATGTCCCGATTCTATATGATTTGGCGATTTCCGGGTTTATTCGTGGGTTTCACCTTCTTTGTTGCAAACTCGGTCTCTTTATGAATACGGGAGAAATATGAGCGATATTGTCAACAAAATCTCTGGCCATTGGTTCCTACACTGATTCCTTAAAAGGAAAATGGAAAGAGCTTTTCTACTTCGTCGAACCTGTCATTGAGGATGAGAAATCATTGGTTTTTACCAAATTTCCAATTGGCTAGAGCCTCACTCATTATAATCGTCCACTTGGTGCGTATTCTGTGAGTGAGGACCGGTTGAGTAGAGAGGATAAGTTTACAAAAAAGATCCTGATGGACATGGCATCTCAGATTCCCTATACCAAAGAGAAATTCCGGGGTTTCCCAACTGATCGCATAGTTAGGGCCGAAAGAAAAAGAGAGGTCTTGAGAGTTTTAGGTAGGATCAGAACTATATCTTTGAATTTCTTTCTAACTCGTCTGTACTTTCCTTGTTTTTGCAGATACAATGTCGAGCTCGAAACTAGCCTTTTCGAAGCAGCTTACCTTGCGAAAGGCCGGAGTTGTAAATGCTGAGTCTGAAGACCAGAGGAAGCCACATCGCTCCCCAGATCGCGAGGCTGCCATTCATGTTTCACCTATCAACACCATCACTCAAGAGGACTTGGAAAACCCGAACGCCAATCTTGAACATCGGGAAAGGAATCAAACGACAGTGGAGGTCCACCCTCAAAGCACTGTTCCTGCTGCCCAAACGGCGGGGAAAAGAGGGTGATCTGATCGATCATGGGAGCGCCTCCAAAGTGTCAAAGAAATGTAAACCGTCAAAACACATGTCTGACACTGTTCTGGTGGATGCCAATTTTCTGAAGAAGATTTTGAAGAGTACTGTGCCGATCCTGTTGGCGCTTCGGCTCAATTATTTGTGCATCTGGCGGAGGTCAACAAGATTCAGAGGGAGGAGTATGAATGCCGGGCCAAAGGTAGCTCGACCATCTTAAGCTAGATTATATTTCTTTCACTGTCTTGCTAACCTGGGAATATTTTTATCATTGTTTATTTTCAGAGGTACTGAATGCTGAGAAAGTTAAGCTATTCAATGCTTTGAAGAGCTTGGAGCAGAAGGCCGCTGCTTTGGTCAAAGCTAAAGCCGACTTTACCACCTTGAAGCAGGAGAGGGACATTTTGAAAGCTACAAGAAATACTGCTAAGAGGCAAGCTGAAAAAGATGCAACTCAGATCAAAGAGTTGGAAGCTCGGGTTGAAGAGTTGGAAATTGCTGAAAAAGAGGCCAAAGACAAGATTTCGACCTTGGAGGGTCGGATGACCAAGCTCGGGGAAGCTCCGAGGAAAGCTGAAGAGAGAAAAACGGAGTCTAGCTCGAGTCCTAAAGATAGGATTGCTGCTCTCGAAGCTGACCATGCCAAGAGTCAAGTCGCTCTTTCCTAAAGTCAAGATGGTGCGGCTTGCGCTGTCGAGCTTGCTCTTTAGATGGTCGAAGAAGGCTTTAATAATTCACTTCAGTAGGTCGCTTTGATTCGCCCCTCGCTGCCCTTGGATAGGGAGGTTTGGACGTGGAAAACGAGGTGGAGGGGAACCAGATCAACAAAATCCATCCAACCACCCAAGAGAAGACTGTGGTCTACCCAATGTTTGATGCATGACTACAATGGCCTCTTGCAAAAGGAGGCGCCTACAATGGAAGACCATCATAATTAATCATTCACAAAGACATGTGGCTACTTCCAATTGGACCTCCCTTTAAGGTTGAGTATGGGAATCAAAAGCTTATCTCCATCTTCTGAAAAGTAACCATGGTTAACACCCTTTGGTTAGCTTGATCATCAAGGAAACCCCCACATGAAGGAAATCTCCAAAGGCTATAATAAATAGGACTCAAATTTTCACTTGAAAAATATATAGATTTTTACATACTTACTTTTTGTTCATATTCTTTACTAGCTTTTCATAGTTCTTTAGTTTATTTCTTCTAGTTCTTTTTACATATTTTCTTAGTTTAAATTAGTGTTAGTTTGAGAGGAAGGTGAGAAGAAATTGACAACTTCTTTTTCCACTTCTTCAAAGAACTAATAGGTGTAAGAAATTGGTTGTAAGCAAATATATGCAAGAGTCTTTCAATTGATGTAATTCTTACTCTTTTGAATTCTCTTGTAATTTCCTTTATTCCAATTATATTTGCTTTGATATGCCCATCATGAGCTAAATCTCTTAAGTTGGGATGTTCTAACTTTCAATTGATCTTTTGAGGAAAGTTATTGTGTTTTCAAGTGGTGTAAGCACTTTAGTTCTTGTGTTTAAATTCTTAATCTTGTTTTAAAGTTGATCACTTAGAACAAGTAGAGTTATATTCACTTAATTGGCTTATAACTAGAAATCAAGAACTAAGTAAGGATAAGTGTTTAATAAAGCTTTTTGTTAAACTAGTTTTAATGAAGTTAGCTTGTTAATTCCATGTTAATTCCTAAACCTTAGGTTAACATAGTCCTTACAAGTAGTGTAGTGAGATCTTAAGATACAAGAGTGTACTTATTTAGCAACTTGGATTATCTGTAAGGGGGCGAGAGAGGAATTGACAACTTCTTTCTTTACCGCAAAAAAACAGGATCATAAGAGCTTGTAACGAAACTCCGAAGAAAGTAGCTGACCAGCACACACTGATGCAGCTGCACCAAGTGCATCTGCACCACAAGAAAACAGAATACACTCAAAAGTGATTTAGATAGTGAAGACATCCCAACTATCATTCTCAACTGATTTCCTGCACAATTTACTTGCTTTCCTTTAATTTAATTTTCATTTCAACTTCAACCAAAACCAAAATTTTGAATAGTGTAGTCGCACTAAATTACAATTCTTTACAACAATATATAAGAGTTAATCCAATCCCTGTGGGTTCGATCTTTTATACTACTTGTTTGTGACTGTGTATACTTGCACACGTTTTTCACACACCAAGTTTTTGGCGCCGTTGCCGGGGATTGTCATTAATTTTTGTTGTTTTAAAGATAGTAAATTAGTGTTTTATTTTATTACTCTGGTAGTTTGTTTTTCTGTGCAGAAACAGGTGCAGATACACTAGCTTATGCCCAGGGATAGATCACCAGAATTTGAACTTAATCCATAAATAGAAAGACAGTTTAGAAGGTTGCGAAAACTCCAGAAACAAAGACTTCAAAGTTGCAGCAATACCATGTCTCAACAAGGTGAAGGAGAAGGCTCAAGACCAGCCTCAGTCAGAGGTGATCCTGGATCACAACGAGATGCTGAAGCAGGTCACAGAAATCAATTCATTCACATGGGACCAATAGGTATGATTAATGATAGAGATAGACCTATGAGAGATTATGCTATGTTTGATCATCAAAACATGCAAACAAGCATAGCAAGACCTCGCATAGAGGCTGTCCATTTTGAATTTAAACCCATGATGTATCAAATGTTGCAAACAATTGGTCAGTTTGGTGGATTTCCTCATGAGGATCCCCATGAGCATTTAAAATAGTTTTTAGAAATATGTAGTAACTTTATCATACCTGGTGTTAGTGAAGATGCATTTAGACTTAAGCTATTTCCATATTCTTTGAAAGATAAGGCTAAATCATGGTTAAACTCATTGGAGCCTAATTCTATTCATACCTGGAATGAAATGGCTGAAAAGTTTTTGTCAAAATATTTTCCACCCATCAAAAATGCCAGAATGAGAAATGATATTACATCTTTTAGACAAAAAGAATTTGAATTATTGTTTGAAGCATCGGAAAGATGGAAAGAACTTTTAAGAAAATGTCCACACCATGGTCTTCCAGTCATTATTCAGATGGAAACATTTTATAATGGTTTGGAACCACAAACTAGAATAATGCTTGATGCATCATCTGGTGGTGTTTTGTTAAATCTGTCTTATAATGAAGCATGTGAATTGATTGATAGAATTGCTACTAATAGTTCTAGTTGGCCTACTAAGAGGGTAAGTGCCCAAAAGAAATCATCAGGGGTACATGAAATTAGTGAAATATCAGCCCTATCTGCTCAAGTAGCCTCACTAGCAAACATGTTCAAAAACTTCACCACAACCAGTGCAACTGCATCTAGTGCAGCTGCACCAGTAGAGAACACTGCAGCAGCAATAGAACAAGCCCCTCCAGGATCTATAAGTTGTGTTTATTGTGGAGGAGGTCACCTTTATGAGGAGTGTCCTAGCAACCCTGTCTCTGTAAATTATGTAAGTTATGATAGGAATAACAACCCTTACTCCAATACCTATAATGCTGGTTGGAAGAACCATCCAAACTTCAGAATGAACAATACTAGTGCACCTGCACCCAGTGCAACTGCACCAACCTTTCCACCAAGATTTCAATCTCAGAACTACCAAAGGCCACAACAACAACAACCTATTATTGATAACTCCTTAGAAGGTTTGCTTAAATATTTTATTAATGAAACAAGAACAGCTAGGCAAACCCATGAAGCATTCATTAGTGAAACTAGAACAGCTAGGCAAGCTCATGAAGCTTCAATTAAAAATCAGGAGAATCAAGTAGGTCAGTTAGCAACTACTCTGTATCAAAGACCAACAGGTACATTACCATCCAATACAGAAGCAAGTCCATCTCAGAGGCCAGGTAAAGAACAGGTCAAAGCTATCTCTCTCAGAAATGGGAAAGATCTTGCAGAACCTTATGAGAATGAAGGTACAGGTAAGGGAGAAAAAAATAAAAATGAAAAAAATTCTCAAGATGCAGAAGCACCAGATACATCTGCATCTCATGAAGTTCCAACTCCAAGGTTAGTTCCTGAATACCCTCCTCCTCCTTTTCCTCAAAGATTAAAAAAGGCACATGAGGAGAAGCAATTCAGTAAGTTTTTAGATGTTTTAAAACAATTTCATATTAATGTTCCCTTGATTGAAGCATTGCAACTAATGCCTAATTATGCTAAATTCATGAAAGATGTTCTTTCAAAAAGAAAAAGATTAGGTGAATTTGAAACTGTTGCTTTGTCAAAAGAATGTAGTTTGATTTTGCAAAACAAAATTCCAAGAAAATTAAAAGATCCAGGTAGCTTTACAATTCCATTTTCAATAGGTAATTACTATACAGGTCGTGCATTGTGTGAATTAGGAGCAAGCATCAACTTGATGCCTAAATCTGTCTTTACACAGTTAGGAATTGGACATGCTAAACCTACATCTTTAACATTGTCACTTGCAGACAGGTCAATAGCTTACCCAGAAGGAATCATAGAAGATATACTGGTAAAAGTTGACAAATTTTTATTTCCTGCAGATTTTGTTATTCTTGACTTTGTTGCAGATGAAGAAGTACCAATCATTCTTGGATGGCCATTCTTAGCAACTGGGAAAACATTGATTGATGTGCAAAAAGGAGAACTAATCATGAGAGTAAATGATCAAGAGGTGAAATTCAATGTAATGAATGCTCTGAAATATCCTGCAGAGGAGAGTGAAGAATGTTCAGCAGTCATCTCTCTTGATCATTTGGTGCAAAAGCAGTTCAACAAGCAGTATGATCATCTTACCAGTGCACTTGCACTTGATGCATCGATCTGCACTTCCTTAAGATGAAATGCTGGAAAAAGACATACTCCCAAAGGAAGAACCAACACCTAAGGTATGTGTTGTGTTAAAAACACACTTGAGAGCAAGTGTACTCTCTTGCAGAAGTAGTATAAAAAATATCGTCTCCACAGGGATTAATTAATAAGCACCAAACTACTTAAGATTAATTATTATTTAGACGAACGAGTGTTTGGTTGTATTAGAAATTAAAATAAAACGAAGTAAATAACAAGAATTAAAATTGAAAAGTTCGATCAACGGAGGGAAGCCTAGGGTCTCGGTTTCACTTGCTAGTTTCGATTCCTCTATGTCTAATTCTACCTGAATTCCCTTATTTTATTCAATTACCAATCCCTTTACTAAACCTATTAATCCGTTTGGTCATTCGTGATTAATATTCTTTTCCCTAAATTAATCCTAGTTTGGTCATGCTAGAATTTAAATTTAAGAAAAGCATGAAGTACAAAAAGGTTGAATGATTGGAAGACGAAATTAAAGTTTGGTCATTCATTAATTATAATCTCAATTATCCTATAGGTCCACCAACTAGTTGTAGTACGGTCGCTAATCAACTAATTGATTATAAACATGCAAAGGGTTGTCAGTCCTAATTATGTAATAAAGCAATAGGATAATATTAATTGAAATAAAAATTGGGAATTCAAAATATAAATTAAAACATAAAAAGGTCTCTAATCAAGCAAGATCCACCTAAGACCCTAGAAGAGGATTTAGCTATCCATAGTGTTCAAGAACATTGGATTAAAATAAAAAGTCATGAATTACAGAATATAAAAATAACCCGGAGATTGAGTAAATTCTGATCCTGTATTCAGTCTCTGTATTTTGCTCCAAAGCTCTCTCACGGTGTCAAAAACGGGTACCAAAATCTCCTTTTTCCTCTCCTCTGCGTCCATGTGCGTGTTATTGTTGTAAATGTTGCCGTCCGGATGTGTTGTTGTTGTTGTTCCTCGTTTTTTTCTCTTGATAATTACGGCTCCCCCCTTTTTATATATTCAAGTCTTTAGGTTATGCTACTTCTCCCCCAAGTCACGTGATGATCATCCCTTTTTAATTCTCTTTTTTTTCTTTTATATTTGTTGCCTCGATTTGCGTGCCTTACTTTTTCTCCAAGTCACACTCACGGCACCACTCCTTTGCTTTCTCTCCAAGGTGTTTCATCCAATTAACATAGGCTATCTGGATTTGTTGCTTTTTCAATTGAATTATGGGCCTTATTTCAATTCAATTCCAAGCCCATTACTTAGCTTCTTTTTGCATCAGCTTTGGTTGGTCTTGTGCTTGCTTTCAATTCTTTTTGTTGCCATTTGCAAATGGGCCACATGTTGTATATGTAATATTATTTTATCTTTTCTGCAAAATAAAAAGCAAAGTAAGTTTTTTATCTGTTTAAGTGGTAATAATTGCTCTAAAAGTGACTCAAAAATATCTCTAGAAATGCACTAAATTAGAGTTTATCAGTATGGGCTAGAACTTATGAATCTCTTAATTTAGAAGACCCTAACCTTAAACAAAATCACTACAAGAATAAGTGGATTTACTGGCCATGCCTTTCCGGCGGATTTTAGAGGTTTCCGGCGGATTTAGTCCCACGAAAATTTTCCGGCGGATTCTATCGAATTTTTGGCGGATTTTTATTCCCCGGTAACTTTTCGGCGGATTTATACAAATTTCCGGCGGATTTATTCACCAAAAAAAAAATTATTAAAAAAAATAAAAAAATCCGCCGGTACCGTCATTTCCGGCGGATTTACGAAAAAAGCGGGAAAATTAAATTTCGAAATCCGCCGGAAATTCCATGACCAATGGTATCCGCTGGAAAGTCGTATTTGCGGGGGATCCGGATCCGCCGGTAATTCGTATTTGCGGTGGATTTTAACTTTTTGACCAAAATCCGCCGGAAAACTACTAAATCCGCCAGAAATGCCACTAAATCCGCCGGAAATTCCATGACCAAATGGATCCGCCGGAAATGCGTATTTGCGGGGGATCCGAATCTGCCGGAAATCCCAAATCCGCCGGTAATACGTATTTGCGGCGGATTTTAACTTTTTGACCAAATTCCGCCGGAACACTACTTAATCTGTCGGAAATACCACTAAATCCGCCGGAAATACTTCTACCAGTAGGATCCGCTGGAAATCCGCCTTTGTGGGGGATCCTAATCCGCCGGAAAAACCACAAAATCTGCCGGAAATACCATGACCAATAGAATCCGCCGGAAACCCGAATTTTTGTGGGATCCAAATCCGCCGGAAACGATAAAATCCGCCGGTAATACAATTTTCGGCGGATTTCAAATTTCTATATATATTCACATCTTCACTTCACAACTTCTTCACTTCTTCAAATCCGAAATTTCTCTCTACAAAATCTCTTCCTCTCTGACACATTTCTTCAATATAAGGTATCTTTATAACATGATGATTTAATAGTTTTAGTTTATGTATTGTTTAGTTACTAACTGTGGTGTTGTTTTGTTGTTTAGATATTTAAGTTTTACTTTGTATTATTGGTTATGAATATTAATTTGCATACTTTGTTAGGATCTTTTAGTTTCACTTGATTGAATAATATATCGTTTTAAGACCGGCGGATTTATTTATTTTTTTAAAAAAAGTTAATTTCCGGCGGATTTATTTAATTTTCCGGCGGATTTCTTTATTTTTTAAAAAAAAAAAATTAATTTCCGGCGGATTTTTTCATTTTTTTAAAAAAAAATTTCCGGCAGATTTTGAGGAGTTTCCGGTGGATTTTTTCATTTTTTTTTAAAAAAAAATTCCCGGCGGATTTTTTTGAATTTCGTTTTTTTGACTTTGGTATTTCCGGCGGATTTAGGTGATTTTCCGGCGGATTTGGCTTACTTTTCCGGCGGATTATCCCTCGGAAATTTCCGGCGGATTATCCCTCGGAAATCTCCGACGGATTTTCCGAGGGCTAAAATCCGCTGGAATTTCCGGCGGAAAATCCGCCGGAAACCGTTTGCTTCCACGGTTTTACCGGCGGATTTTATAAAATCCGCCGGAAAGTCCAAATTTCCGGCGGACTTTGGTCATTTCCGGCGGATTTTGGTCGCCGGAAAAACCAGTTTTTCTTGTAGTGAATTTACCCTCAATTGAACAATCTCCCAAATTAGAATTGAAAGAACGGCCTAAACATTTAAAATATGCTTTCTTAGGGGAAGGTGATACACTTCCAGTAATCATTGCATCTGATCTATCATTAGAACAGGAGAATGATCTTATTAGTACTTTAAAAAAGCATAAGAATGCTATAGGTTGGCAAATGACAGACATAAAAGGAATTAGCCCTTCAATATGCATGCACAGGATCATTTTAGAAGATAACTCTAAAAATTACATAGAAGGACAAAGAAGGCTAAATCCTATAATGAAAGAGGTTGTTAAGAAAGAAATCATTAAATGGCTAGATGCTGGAATCATATACCCCATCTCAGATAGTGCATGGGTGAGCCGTGTACAATGTGTCCCTAAAAAAGGGGGTGTCACAGTCATAGCCAATGAAAAAAATGAATTGATACCAACTAGAACTGTCACAGGATGGAGAATATGTATGGATTACAGAAAACTCAATATGGCCACAAAGAAGGATCAACAAATGTATGGATTACCTTTCATTGACCAAATGTTAGATAGGTTAGCAGGAAAAGAGTTTTGTTGTTTCTTAGATGATTATTCAGGTTATAATCAGATTGCAATAGAACCTAAGGATCAACAAAAAACTACTTTTACATGTCCCTATGGTACCTTTGCATTTAGAAGGATGCCTTTTGGACTTTGTAATGCACCTGCTACATTTCAAAGATGCATGATGTCTATATTTTCTGACTTCATTGAGCAATCAATGGAAGTTTTTATGTATGATTTTTCAGTTTTTGGAGAAACATTTCCATTATGTTTATCAAATTTAGAAAAAATTCTCCAAAGATGTGAAGACACCACTCTTGTGCTTAATTGGGAAAAGTGCCATTTCATGGTACAAGAGGGCATTGTGCTTGGGCATAAAGTGTCAAAGAAAGGTCTTGAAGTGGATAAGGCCAAGATTGAGGTCATTGAGAAATTACCACCTCCATCAACTGTCAAAGGAATCAGAAGCTTCTTGGGCCTTGCTGGCTTCTATAGAAGATTCATCAAAGATTTTTGAAAAATTTCTAAACCATTGTGTACTCTTTTACAATTAGATACACAATTTAACTTTGATGAACTTTGTATGGAAGCATTTCAAAAGCTTAAAAAGGCACTGGTAACTGCACCAGTGATTGTAACACCAGATTGGAGCAGGCCCTTTGAATTAATGTGTGGGGCTAGTGACTTTGCTGTGGGAGCTGTCCTAGGGCAAAGGTATGATAAAGTCTTTCATTCAATCTATTATGCTAGTAAAACACTCATAGAAGCACAAATGAATTACACTGTAACAGAGAAGGAATTATTAGCAGTGGTATTAGCATTTGATAAATTTAGATCCTACTTGGTTGGCACCAAAGTTGTTGTTTATACTGACCATTCTGCCATCAAGTATTTACTTTCAAAGAAAGATGCAAAACCAAGGTTAATAAGACGGGTTCTCCTCCTTCAAGAGGTTGATCTTGAAATTAGAGATAAGAATGGGGTGGAGAACCAAGTAGCTGACCATTTATCTAGACTTGAAGGTGAAAGTACAGGTACACAAGAGATCAAGGAGAATTTCCCAGATGAAAAGTTGTTAGCAGTCACCTTGACAGCACCTAGTGCTTCTGCACTAAGTGCAGGTGCACCTAATGCAGCTGCACCATGGTATGCTGACATAGTCAACTTCCTAGTAAGCAAAGTTGTACCAGTGGACATGAATTATCAGCAAAGAAGGAGATTTTTCCATATAGTGAAGCAATACTATTGGGATGATCCCTATCTATATAAGAGGTGTCCAGATCAAATCATAAGGAAGTGCATCCCCGAATGTGAACAGAAAACTGTGCTTCTGCATTGCCATACTGCACCATATGGAGGTCACTTTGGAATCAACAGAACAGCAGCTAAGGTATTGCAAACAGGTTATTTCTGGCCTACTTTATTTAGAGACACTTATTTTTTGGTCAAAACCTGTGACAAATGTCAAAGAAGTGAGAATATTTCTGAAAGACACGAAATGCCTAGAACCAATATTTTAGAAATTGAACTTTTTGATGTTTGGGGCATGGATTTCATGGGTCCTTTTCCACCTTCTTTTGGCAATGAATATATCTTAGTAGCTGTTGATTCTGTGTCCAAATGGGTAGAAGTAGTAGCACTGCGTAATAATGATGCCAAATCAGTTAGCAAATTTCTTCAAAGAAACATTTTTACAAGATTTGGCACCCCAAGAGCAATCATTAATGATGGAGGCTCACATTTTTGCAATAAACTTATTGAAAATCTTCTTGCAAAATATGGGATCAAACACAAGATTGCTACAGCCTATCACCCACAAACAAGTGGACAAGCTGAATTGTCCAATAGGGAGATTAAAAGAATGCTTGAAAAAATGGTTGGACCAACAAGAAAAGATTGGTCCTTACACCTAGATGAAGCATTATGGGCATATAGGACTGCATTTAAAACTCCATTAGGTATGTCCCCCTACAGGATAGTTTATGGCAAAGCATGCCATCTGCCTATTGAGTTAGAAAACAAATCATATTGGGCTACTAAGAAGCTGAATTTTGATCTCAATAGGGCAGGAAAACAAAGGTTTTTAGAGCTAAATGAATTAGAAGAATTTAGGCAATTCTCTTATGAGAATGCAGAAATTTATAAAGCTAAAACCAAAGCATGGCATGATAAGAAAATCCAAAGAAGAGGACTTAGGGAATGAGGAATGGTTTTGTTATACAATTCCAGGTTGAAATTGTTCCCTGGAAAATTGAAATCAAGATGGATAGAACCATTTAAATTAGTCAAGGTCTATCCTCATGGTGCAGTTGATCTCTATGATGCAGCCTTGGATACCACTTTCAAGGTAAATGGGTAAAGAGTCAAAATGTATTTTGGTCAACAAGTGGTGCAAAATGAAAGCATCACTCATTTTGAAAATCCTTAATCACAAAAAGGAAAAGTCAGGCTGTAAGACTCTTAAAACAAGCGCTTGATGGGAGGCAACCCATAATTTTTGCTAAATATTTAATATTTTGTTCAAATTGATGTTTTTCAAGTGTTTTGTAGAAAAGCAGGAATTGGTGCATCTGCACCTACCACTTTCCAGTGCCACTGCACCAACAATTTCAAAAAGGGAGGGTGATTTTGGTAAACTTCCAGCGTAACACAAAGCAACCCTGTTTAAACGGTGTGATTTCACCTAATCAGACACGTGTAGCCTTGCATGTAACTCCACTTAGCCTAACGGCTACAAACATCCATGAAATCAACCTCCACTAGACCCATGACCTCATTTAAACCATCCCACTAACCCAAAAAGTAACCGTTTCACACCCCCAATTCAATACCACACTCTCTAAAACAGTAACCACCCACAAAACACTTCTCTTTCTCAGAAAAACCCAAATCTGTTACTGTTCATCTTCAACCCTACACCATCTCCAAACGAATTCCAACCCCAATCTCTCAAAAGAATGGTGCGCAAACAAGTAGCTATCAAGTCATCAAGCAAGAATTTGAATGCAGAACCATCAAAGAAGTCAACTAGCGCAACTGCATCAGTTACTGTTTCCATTGATGCAGACAAACCTCACCTACGGGAGATGAAATTTTTACCAGAGCGTGGCAACAACCTGATGAAGGCACACCCTAATTTCTTGGCAACAATTAATGCTCAGCATTGGGATCTCTTCGTACAGCACAGAACTTACTATTTGGAGCAAATCGTGAGGGAATTCTATGCTGGGATTCAAAGCAACAAAGGAGGTAAGATTCAAGATCACTCTCTTGTTAGGGTTAGGAGAATATACTTTGATGAGAAAAGGCTCAATGATCATTATAATCTCTATTATAATGGTCCTGCTTTTGAGGAAAAAATGGAGACTTATGGAAAGAAGCAAATGGAGATTTCACAACTACCAACAATTTCTAGGGTGGCAGTACCTAATGCACCATGGGAAAAAGTTACTCAAACTAAGTTTAAATTGAAAACCAAGTACATCATCCCTGAACTAGGAAACTGGCACTTGTTCATAAACTGCTCCATCTTACCAACTTCACACACATACACAGTTTCTAAGGATAGATTGATCCTTTTGGATTCAATCTTGACTGACAAGAATGTAAACATAGGAAAGATCATCAACAAAGAAATTTTAGATTGTGCAACAAAAACAGAGGTATTTCTTTTCTTTCCATGTTTAATAATTGAATTGTGTATGAAGCAAGGGGCCCAAATTAGTGTTGAAGAGCATCAGTACAGGAAGTATCCACCTGGAGCCTTATCTGCAGAGCTGAAGGAAAGAAAAGTTGTGAGGGAAACACCCAACTTGGTGCAAGAGCACCTGGTGCAGAAGCACCAAGCTGTTTGGAAATTCCAGCAGGAACAACACGAACGGCTGCGAGAAAGGTTGTTGGAGATTTCACAACTACCAACAGTGCTGGACAGTCCAGTTTTTCCATCTTGGGTATTTGAAGAAGAAAAAGAAAAAGAAGAGGAAGATGAAGAGAAAGAAGAGAGTGAAGTAGAAGGAAACAAAAAGAAAAGGGAAGGGGAAGAAAAAAGTAATGGAGGAAGAGGAAGTTTTGAGTGAAGAGTTGGATGATACTGATGAAGACCCGGTGACTATCAAAATGGTGAAAGAAATGGAGAAAAATGAAGATGAGGAAAGTGATGAAACTGATTCTGAATATGAGGGTGAGTTGGATTTAACAATGGAAGAACTAGTGAGAAAGAAGAAAGCTGCTAAAAAGACAGTAGAACCACTTCTCACCCCACTGAGCCCATCAAAGCAACAACCCTAGCCAGAACCAGAAAAATCCCCATCAATTTCAGTATCTCCAATTCAGTCACCACAACAGAAGTCACCCAACCAACCAACCCAAAAAGAACCAACTCCACCTCAACAAACTCAACCAAAGCCAACACAATCTGATCCTGTTATTCCAACTAACCCCAATGTTTTGAAAGATAAATTGCAGGTTATTAATGAAGAACCAACAAAAGAAGCAGGGGAGAAAGCTGGAAATGGAGGTCCTGATAAACTAGCAGTTGGTGCATCTACACCTGATGCATCTGCATCCAGTGCAGTTGCATCCCAGAAGTTTTCAACAGTCACCATCTACCCAAAGGACATGCATGACACTATTGCAATAGTACTAAGAGAATTGGAAGATAAGAGGCGACAAGAATTTGAAATAATTCTCAAAGAAACTACTGAGGCTGCTGGAATTACAAAGGAGACCCCAACAATGGGAGAGGCTGAGAAAGAAAAAGAGGTTGAACAATCTGGTGAGGAGGAAAGAGCTAAAGAGGCAGAAGCAAAGGAAGCGAAAGAAAGTCAGGCCAAGGAGAAAGAAGAAAGTCAGAAGCAAACCACTGAAGTTATTGATGCTGGAAAGAAGCAACCACAAGAAGTTGCTGATCAAAGCCGTGCAGATGCACCTCGTGCAGCTGCACTCAAGCCAACATCTGGTGCAGCTGCACTAGGAACAACAAAAGGTGCAGATGCACCTCCTGAAGCAGAAAAGTAAAGAGGCCACCAAAGCTGAAGGTTAAACATCAAGCAACAAGGACCAGCAACAGACTCAGATCTGGAGCAAAACCTGAGTAAACTGTAAATGTTGTTTTTAAATATTCTACTTTCAGTACATTTGCTATATACTTCTGTTAACTGGTTTTGAGTCCCACATGTATTAACCGCCCTCCCCCATTTTGAACAATCTGTTTTAAAACTCAACTTAGAGCAGTAGGGACACTGCTCACTTTTAAGTTAGGGGGAGAGCACTCAAACTTTTGATGCATGTGCTAGTCTATAATATGTGTGTTTGTTTTAGTACTTATGTGTGTTTTATTTATTTATACTGTGTTAATAAGCGTAATCTTTTAACAATTTTTAGATTTTCTTAACAAAGCTAAATAAGTGTTTTAAAAAGATTTGATGAGTCTTGAAGCATGATCAGCTTATAGCCTTTTTCAAAAACTTAAAGAAAATGCAATTTGTGAACTGATTTTTAATGATGAAACAAGAGAAAAAGAAAAAAAAACCTTGTTTTTCCAAAAATAACCATTGTTATTATCACTTCAACACATCAAAGCTGAAATTTTAAAAGAACCTTACTATGTGATAAGCTATCCGATGCAAGAGGGATTTTGAGAAAACTAAGGTCAAAAACAAATTTTAATTAAAAATATAGAAGAGCTTAAAGAATTAAGTTTGGGGGAATTTTTATGAATACAAAGGCAAGAGTATGAAAAACTTAGAGTAGTCAATGCATATAGGTTACCAAAAGAGCTCAAAATGAAAGAAAGCTTTATTGCTTGAGTCAAACTGTACCTGTTCCAATAGTGCATTTGGTCAGAAAAAGAAAAATTCAAAGAAAAAGAAAAAGAAAAAGAAGAAAAGAAGACAGAACTGACCAAAGAAAAAAGTATGCATAAGGAGGATAGTGAGGAGGGCAATATAGGCTACAAGTCTTGAAAAGAAGTATCAAGTGCAGTTGCACTAAATGTATCTGCACCATCAAAAAGTTCAATGCATCTGCATTAGTTCAAAAATACCTAGTGCAACTGCACCCCAGAAAAACGATGCACCTGCACTCACTGCATTTGCATCAAGAAAAAGAACCACCACAAATACAAATAGTGCATTGACTCAATAGTTTTGAAATACTTAAATCAAGCCCTTTGTTGTGCTTAAAAGTCCCCAATCTTGAGAAATTTTGTTTGTACATTCTATATTTTGAAACATCTTTGTTTTGACCAAACGTGATCTAAACTTTTCAAATGCTAGGAGAAACTTGTTACTTGGCTTTGGAACTGATTGAATCTCAGTGGGGCACACACTCACACAAATGAGTTTTAATAGCTTTGGATGTTTTGGAAATCAAAGGCACAAAGACAAAAATTTCTAAAAAAATGAAGTTCATAAAATGCATTCTTGAAAATCATTCTTCGAAAAAGATGTGAGCTGATCTGTTCTTCTTGATTATGAAAATCTTATTAGTATTTTCTTTTTTGTCATTGCTTGAGGACAAGCAACGAATTAAGTTTGGGAGTGTGATAACTCTATTTTATATAGAGTTATTCGTGCTTCTACACTTAAATAATTGCCCATAATCAAGTATAATATGTGTTAAATATGGTAGTATGAATAAAATAACAACATTTATGGTTTTAAGGTGAAAGATGTCCATAACTTAGCATTTTACATGTATATTGGTATGTTTGATGTGTTTGTTCAGTACAGCTGTAGTTTACTGCATCTGCACTAGGTGCAACTGCACCTGAAGGGAAGTTGGTAAAACTGCACCTCCCTACACCGAAGCAGCTCACAACCCCACATTGGAAGCACCTCAATTCTTACCATTGCTATAATGCTTAGTTGGCTTGCTGCTTGCTTCAGAGTCACATGGGGGCACATGGCCACTTGCAAAAGGAGGCGCCTACAATTGAAGACCATCATAAATAATCATTCACAAAGACATGTGGCTACTTCCTATTGGACCTCCCTTTAAGGTTGAGTATGGGAATCAAAAGCTTATCTCCATCTTCTGAAAAGTAACCACGGTTAACACCCTTTGGTTAGCTTGATCATCAAGGAAACCCCCACATGAAGGAAATCTCCAAAGGCTATTAATAAGACTCAAATCTTCACTTGAAAAATATATAGATTTTTACATACTTACTTTTTGTTCATATTCTTTACTAGCTTTTCATAGTTCTCTAGTTTATTTCTTTCTAGTTCTTTTTACATATTTTCTTAGTTTAAATTAGTGTTAGTTTGAGAGGAAGGTGAGAAGAAATTGACAACTTCTTTTTCTACTTCTTCAAAGAACTAATAGGTGTAAGAAATTGGTTGTACGCAAATATATGCAAGAGTCTTTCAATTGTTGTAATTCTTACTCTTTTGAATTCTCTTGTAATTTGCTTTATTGCAACATGTTTTATTCCAATTATATTTGCTTTGATATGCCCATCATGAGCTAAATCTCTTAAGTTGGGATGTTCTAACTTTCCAATGATCTTTTGAGGAAAGTTATTGTGTTTTCAAGTGGTGTAAGCACTTTAGTTCTTGTGTTTAAATTCTTAATCTTATTTTAAAGTTGATCACTTAGAACAAGTAGAGTTATATTCACTTAATTGGCTTATAACTAGAAATCAAGAACTAAGTAAGGATAAGTGTTTAATAAAGCTTTTTGTTAAACTAGTTTTAATGAAGTTAGCTTGTTAATTCCATGTTAATTCCTAAACCTTAGGTTAACATAGTCCTTACAAGTAGTGTAGTGAGATCTTAAGATACAAGAGTGTACTTATTTAGCAACTTGGATTATCTGTAAGGGGGCGAGAGAGGAATTGACAACTTCTTTCTTTACCGCAAAAAAACAGGATCATAAGAGCTTGTAACGAAACTCCGAAGAAAGTAGCTGACCAGCACACACTGATGCAGCTGCACCAAGTGCATCTGCACCACAAGAAAACAGAATACACTCAAAAGTGATTTAGATAGTGAAGACATCCCAACTATCATTCTCAACTGATTTCCTGCACAATTTACTTGCTTTCCTTTAATTTAATTTAATTTTCATTTCAACTTCAACCAAAACCAAAATTTTGAATAGTGTAGTCGCACTAAATTACATTTCTTTACAACAATATATAAGAGTTAATCCAATCCCTGTGGGTTCGATCTTTTATACTACTTGTTTGCGACTGTGTATACTTGCACACTTCACACACCAGTGCTCCATCCCGACATGACAATTCGTACTCCAGTACCGAACACATCCACTTGCTGAAATAATCATTTGGCACAATTAGGTATTTGACCTGTCCTGGTGCAATTGAGAAAGGACCTAAGAGATCTATCCCCTACCATGCAAAAAACCATGTGGAGGATAGACTGGTCAGCTCGGTAGGTGGGGCTATGTGGACGTTGGTGTCGTGATTGGGGTCCTGACGTGGACGGCTCAGAAATTGACTATTTTTGGGAGTCACCATTCAATTTATTAAATAGGAGAAATTGACAAAACCTACTTAGAATGTTATGGTCTGCGTAAACGAGGTTGGACTCAGGAGTCGATTATGCATAGGGAATGCCGAAAACCTAATCCCACTAGACCCCTAATACATCTGTCCTAAGACAGTTACCCTAAATTTGATTGTGCAAATATAAATTATCTAATTATTTGGTTTACCCAAAAATAATATTTGATAGTAGATAATAATATAATAATAAGGACTAATTTAGGAAAATTTAATTTTGACTTGACGGGGAAGCCCCGCTCCTACGTATCCTCCGGTGCAATGAGGAACTCAAAAGTCACGTAGTTCTTCTTGAAAATTTTTGTTGGTTGGTTGAATTTATTTTTGAAGAGGTTCGAGATCACCAAGTTGTACAACTCAGGTGTCTTAAACCAGGATTAACAAGATGTCACATCTCAGCCAATCCCTTTTTTTATAGTTTTTTTACAAAATAGGTGTTAAAGAAAAAGAAAATTTATTTATTTATGAAAAGATTAATTTTTGTGCTTGACGGGGAAGCCTCACTCCTACGTATCTCCGCGTGCGGAGAATCAAAGGCTACGTAGTTCTTCTAGAAAATATTTGTTCGTTTTTTCATTTTAAGTTTTTTTCTGAAGGGGTTTAAGATCACCAAGTTGTACAACTCAGGCGTCTTAACTAGGTGTACACCACCAAACCCATTTTATAATATTTTATTTGGATTACTTTTGAATAAGTATATTATTTTGACTCAAATTTTCTTACTAAAAAAAAACTATATCAAAGAAATGAATTCAATTTTTTTTTGAACCGATCCTAAAGTTATGGAATATTCATTCTTAAACAATAAAAAAAGAACAAAATCTAGAACAATTAACACAAGTATATATAATAAGGAGAAAGAAAAATGTCAAAGACACAATGGGTGAGGGAAATCGTCCATATCATAACAAGTTGAACATATAATGGTCTTTTTGTTTCTTTTACTTTCTAAAATTTCATATGGATGAGTATAAGTTGGATTATTTTTCCAGTTTGATGAATAAACACGTTTTATTGATGACTTAAGTCTTGCGCTTCTCGGTGAAAGAAAAGTTAAACAATATATATAGTATAGCATTAATCCCTTTATTAAAGTTAAAACTATTTTATGTGTAACAACAATTATAACCAAAACATTATACAAACAAGGAACATGACTCACGCGCCTAAGTACAGAAGCACACCGAGGAGATATTTCGATATTCAACAAAACGATAACATCATGATCCATAGAAGACATTTAGCCACTTATCTTTCCAGAAAAGAGTAAATTTATTAGCAAAAATAAATAAACATAGTGCATGAGCAGGTGATAGAAAGTATTACCGATAAATACGCTTCCACAATCTGCGTGTCTCACTGCTTTTTGTGTTTTTTGAATCCTTCCTCTCCTCTTGCTGTTAGTTTTGCTCTGCTTTTATAGGTGTAGGTTTAAGTGTGGAGACTTACTAGACAAGTAGACTTGTTGGGCAAGTCTACTTATTAGGCAAGTCGACTTGTTGGGCAAGCAAGACAATTAGGCTTGATGGGCTAGTAGACTTGATGGCCTGAAGATTGATACTACTAAGACCCCCCCATTTTATTTATTTTTTTGTAATTTGTATTATTTCTTATCTACTTTATTTTTTATTTTTGTTTAAAAAAGGTAATAATAATAATGCAAAAGTGATAAACCCAAGCAAAATGAAGTATTTAGCACTAAAATCCGAAAATACGCAAAAAGCAAAAAGTGAATATTTTTGTGATTTTGTTTCTGAAAAAGTGAAAAATACCGGTTAAAATTGGGTGTTCACAGTTGGCATGGATTTGACATTTTTTGCACCTCTTCATATAGTTCCTAGCATCGCCTTCCATGGTTGGCCAATAATACCCCGCACATAATGCTTTGCGAGCTAGAGATCAGGTCCCAAGGTGCTTTCGGCAAATACCTTCGTGTATTTCAGTTAGTATGTAGTCCGCCTCTTCTCCCTCGATGCACTTCAACAATGGTGAGGACAGGCTCCTTCTGTAAAGGGTTCCGTCAATCACGGAGAAAACCGAAGCCTTTCTCTCCTGATGATTTTAGCTTCGTTGGAGTCCGAAGGCTCGTTACCTGACTCAATATACTCCAAAATTGGAGTTATCCAGCTCTGGCTCTCCTAAATCACGCATATGGACGAATTGAATTCTGGATCAAGCTGAATGGTGGGTTTGGGAGCACTTCTTGGATGACCGACCGGTGATTACTGGGAATTTTAGTGCTGGCGAGCTTGGATAAGATATCTGCCCTTTGACTCTCTACCTTGGGGACGTGCTTTACTTTTGTTGATTTGAAGTGAGCCAGTAGCTCCTGGACCCAAGTTAAGTATTTTTGCAAGATCGGGTCTTTGGTGGTATAGGATTTTCCGATCTGAGAGACTACTAACAAAGAGTCGGTGTACATGCTAACCTGAGTAACTCGAAGGTCAATTGCCAAGCGTAAACCTGCTATGCAAGCTTCGTATTCTGCCTGATTGTTTGAAGTTTCAAAACTGAATGTCAGGGATACTTCAATGACAACACCGTCAGGGTTTCCAACATCAACCTGGCTCCACTACCTTTTGGGTTTGAGGAACCATCCACGGTAGGATCCATGCGTCGCTCTCAGGATCTGCTAGGGTCATTTCTACTACGCAGTCCGCAAGAACATGTGCTTTAATGGCCGTCCAGGATTCGTATTTGATTCCAAACTCGGATAGCTCGACTGCCCATTTTATCATTCTTTCTGCAAGGTCGGGTCTATGTAGGATCTGTTGTATAGGATAGTTAGTTCGCACCACTACCTGATGTGCTACGAAATAAGGTCGGAGGCGACGAGCTGCGATGATCAAGGCAAATGCGATCTTCTCAATTTTCTGATAACGACTTTCAGGTCCTTGCAAAGCTTTACTTGCAAAGTAGATCGGGCTCTGTTCGACCTCCGTATCTCGGACAAGAACGATGCCCAAGGCTTCCTTCGACACCGCCAAGTATAAGTATAAAGTTTTCCCCTTATTTGGACGAGTCAGAATTGGAGGCTCGGAAAGCACTTTCTTGAGCTGGTTGAGGGCCTCATCATGCTCGGTGGTCCATTTAAACTCTTCTTCTTCTTGTTGTTCTTCTTCTTCTTCTTCTTCTTTCCTTTTTAGTAATTTAAACAATGGGAGTGACTTAAAAGCCGCGTTTGAAATAAAACAGGACAGAGCGGCAATCATGCCGTTGAGCTTTTGGACTTCTTTCATAGAGGTTGGCGTCCTCATCTCAGTTACAGATCGGCACTTATCCGGATTAGCCTTAATTCCCCACCCAGTCAAGTAAAATTCGAGGAACTTTCCAGCTCGGACCCTGAAGGTGCATTTCTCCCGGTTTAATCTCATGTTATTTTTCCTGATTTCTGCAAAGATCTCTTTAAGGTCGGCCACGTGGATACTCTCTTTTTCATTTTTTGCAATCATATCATCGAGGTAGACCTCAACGATGTGGCCGATTTGCTTCTGAAAGACCTTGTTAATCATCCTTTGGTATGTTGCTCCGGCGTTCTTCAAACCGAAAGGCATAACCCGGTAAGCGAAGTTACCACAGTCAGTCATGAAAGCGGTCTTCTCTTGGTCAGGAAGGTACATCACAATTCGATTATAATCAGAGTATGCATCCATAAAAGACAGTAAACGAAAACCTGAAGCATGGTCTTCTCTTGGATAGCCCTTATTAAGATCGGTATAATCAACACACAAGTACAGGGTTGGAGAGCTAAGTCGTATACTTGGCTTCCGATACAAAGTTTTCATTAATTAAATCTTCCACGGCCTTGGCTGCAGCGACTATTTTCTCTCCGCTCTGAGCTTTCTTCCTTTGGGTGACCCACTTAGCATCGGGATTGACGGCGAGCTGATGGAAGGCAACTTTCGGAGGAATTTCGGGCTTGTCTTCATCCGACCATGCGAAAAGGTAAACATGATCCTTTAGGCACTGGGCAAGCTCAGATTTCACTTCTTCAGGAAGGTCGGCTCCAATCCTGACTGTCCTGGTTGGATCACCATTGAGCTGGATTTCTTCAAATTCTTCGTTGGGATGGGGTCTCTTCATTTTACTTTTCAGTTCTCTGGCTAAGTCATCATCATCCTCCGAGCCATCTGGATCGTATCTTGCATCCAGATCGGTTACGTTCACGTCGATAGCTTGACCGTTACTTTTGGATTTCTTGACACTTCGATTTTCTGTAGGGGGACCCCTTCCTCTTCTACGACCTTCTTTTCTGCCTTTATATGTAAGAAGAAACATCTTTGGGTGGACTCCAAGTCCGCATTCAAAGTGATAAGTTTGTTTCGGAGAGAGTGGAACTTCATTTTTAGATGGGTGGTGGAAGTTACCGCTCCGAGTCTTCTGAGAGTCGGTCTTCCGATGATGCAGTTGTAGATTGATGGACAAGGTAAAACAAGGAATTTCGTTTTAACGATCCTTATCATCAGTTCCTCCCCATAGGTAACCATCAATTCCAAGTGACCAAGTGGCTTGGTTCGGGATCCATTTAACCTGGTCAAAGTCATTCCTCTCTAAGGAATGAGATCCTCCTTGTCGATTCCCATTCTTTCAAAAAGGTCGACAAAGATGATATCTGATGAGCTTCCTTGATCAACCAGAATCCTTCTTACTTCACGATTGGCTATCACGGCGGTAACCAGAAGTGGCACATGTTTGTTGGGCTTCCCGTCTAGTAGAACTTCATCGTCGAAGGCCAAAGGGGGGCGACTCGGTGAGACTGGAGTCACCGTGGTTGAGGCTACGCTCAGGAGTTCTTGCATTTCTTTTCATGGTTTTTCCTGATTCTTCTTCGTGGGGGAGCCCTCCCGAGATCATCATCATCACAGTTCGTCCCTTTAATTTTCAAAAATCGGGTTCATCTTCTGAGTCTTCAGCTCTTTGTTTTCCCTTTCTCTTGGGATTCTCCTTTTCTTCTTTAACCTCGATTCCTTGTTTTTCGGGCATTTTAATATAATTGGCAAACTATCCTCTCTTGATAATGTCTTCAATGTCATCTTTCAAGGCATTGTAATGATTGATATCATGACCACTACTGCGGTGATACCTGCAGTACTTGTTGGAACATTGCCCTAGCCTATGAGGAAGAGGATTGGGAAACTTGATGTCTCTGAATTTCGTGTTCATGCAATCGCCCAAGATTTTGGCCCGGGTTTCATTAAGATCGGTATAAACCTGATGACGATTTCGAGGTCGGGGATCCCGGTTCCCCCGATTATCGTTCCAATTTTCCTTGTCGTTGCAGGGTTTAGATGTTCTGATCTGCGCAACTGTTGTGGGAAATAAGTTAGTGCAAGTGTACACTGTCCAACAAGTAGTATAATAGAAATACAGTTCGTTCCCACAAGGATTAATGCTTAATTAGTGCTTAATTTGATTAACAAAATTAGTGATGGTAACAAAAGTAAAGACAAACATTCACAACAATAAAAGTAAAGGGTAATAAAGATAAGATGATGAGAACAAGTTGAGATGCTTTCACTTCAGTAACTTCATTAAAATGAAACTAATAGTATGTTCAATGCTGCAACAGTAGGTGCTGCAGCAATAGATGTATTTTGTCAAACACTTCACACTAGGGTTTCCTCGCAAGAGTTTATGTCTAAACCCTACAAGAGTACGCCCTAGGCTGCTAAGGCACCCGCAGTATTCACCTTATGGAATCTTCCCTCCTATGTCTAGGGTTTAAGCAATGAACATTAAAATGTCTTTTAATGAACACATTCCATATTATCTTGTGAGTTAAATTTACAAACCATGTCTAAATTCATAAATGCTACTTAGATTAGTTGGCCATTCCTAATCTAAGATGGAAATATTATCATACACAAGATAAAATGCTTAACATTAAACGTACTTCATTAATAACATAATAAGTTCATTACATTAGTTCCAGCACCTCAACTATGAGTATTTAGCTCATGTTGAGCAAACAAAACGAAGGAAATAACTCAAACATAATTGTTGAAGTCATACTACAAAAATCAAGGATAGAAATTATACTACTAATGTTGAAATGAAGAAGAGAACTCCTCACAAACAAGGGCACTAATCACTCATTCCTCATAAATTCATCACTAAGTTTTTGCTCAACCATACTTTTAAAATTTAAAATTTATTCAACTGACTAGCACACATATTAATAGAGTACATAGACTATAGGTCATCCCCCCTACTTAAGACCTTGTAGTGTCCCCACTGCACATGCATACTAAAGGGAGGTCTATTTTTCAAAACAAAAACTAAAAATAGAAAACATACAACTAACGCAACTGTTGAGTGCTATTGCAGAACAAAAGCACTCAACAGGTTTATTCCACAGAAAGCAATAAAAAACAAGTTTTAAAAGACTTAAAACAAAAGAGTTTAAGGTGTAGAGACTCCTGGTTTTGTCCTTGGGTTTGATCTTGTGGCACTGCCCCTTCTTGCTCTGGACTTGTAGACTCTTTGAGATTTAGGTTTAGGAGTCTATAGAACATTCGAGGTTGCTGTTGCTGCAGCACTGATCTTGTATCTGCAACAACAGGACCAACAGCAGAAGCATTTCCCTTCTTTTGGGAAATCACAAATTCTAGAGCTTCCTTGGCCTTCTTATCAGCTTCGACCTTCTCAGCAGCTTGAATTGCTATAGCATCAGCAGCTAGAGCATCTTCCAGTCCTTGCATAACAGTGTCCACCGTGGCTTTTATATGTTGATCTTCTTCAGCAGTGACTCTTTCAGTATCCAACTCTTGCTCTTTTGTCACTTCCACTAGCTTCCTCCTCTTTGCTACATGCTTGGATCTCATCTTCCTTGAGGGTGAGAAAATAGCTGCATTTTCAGATTCAACAGCAACAGTTGTTACGGTAGGTGAAGTGGCAGCATCAGATTGTAGTGACTCAGTTTCCTTTTCTTGGGTGACTCTTTCTTGTGTTTCATGAGGGGGAGATGGTGGTTGTTTTTCTGGTTGGGGAGTGGATTGGGTAGGTATATCAGAGGTGCATTGGTTGACAGGGGCTAGGATGGGTTGATTGGTGGTTGTGGAAGGAATGTTGGTGGTTTTGGTGGGTTGTTGTTGTGATGGTGGTGGGTCCATTTCTATGTCAGTCAAGTCTTCCCAATTTGGCTCTCTATTCTTGCCATCACCTTCATCTAGAATGTAATCATCATCCTCCTCATCACTCTCTCTATTCAACTGAGCCATGATTTCTTTGTTCTCTTGCTTTTCTCCCTCACTTAGGGATTCTCCTTCATCAGTTTCCAGCAACTCTTCTTCTTCATTCACCTTTTTCTTTCCCTTCTTAATCTCTTTTCTTTTTCTCTTCGTTTCAATTACCACTTCTTCCTCAATATCTTCATTTGCTTCATCCTCAAATTAGCAGTCAGCACAGCATTCAACCATTGATGCTGCTTTCTCATGAATTTCCAAACAGATCATTGCTACAACATGAACTGTGGCAGCATGGTGGAATCACGAGATGCTGCAGCAGCTTTTGCTTTTGCTTTCAGCACAGTGGGAAATGCAGCAACAGGGTATCCCTTCTTTTCTCCTTTAATCTCCACCTCTGCTTGACACAGAGGTCAGTTATGAGGCAGGGAAAAACAAATATCCTGCAGTTTTTCCTTGACAGACCAGAATCTCCCTACTAATCAGCCTTCCAACATCCACGTCCTTCCCTCCAAGAATGGCATCCAGAAGCGCCATTCTCTCCTTCTCAACGTTGGTGGTATGAGAAGTTGGCAACAATTAGTGCTTCACAAAATTGAACCACACCATAGCATCATGACTCAAACTACTAACCTTGAATTCATTTGCACTCCAAGGTGTACTAGGAATAGTGATTGCTTTCTTGACAGCCTCCATTTCTTTCTAGCCTCAATTATTGAAGTTCTTGGAGAATGCTAGACCATGGTAGTCTACTCCCAAGCATTCATTGATCACTTTTGCATCAAATTTCACAGTCACTCCTCTGACTTCTGCATAATATTGGGGCTTTCCTTCCTTTGGTGGCTCAATTGCTCCCACCCTAGTACCTTCACAGTTGATGTGAACACATCAGGGGCGTTCTGCATCACGAAACCCCTCTGTGCCCAGAAGTTCATGCCTTGGAATTTCTCAAGATCATTGTCTTCAATGTTCTTAGTGCTTTTATGACACGCTTGGCTCGATTCACCACGCCCAATTGTAGATTGGCGCTTTCCGAGGTTTCGGTAGCACTAACTTTAGTTCTTGCCATTGTGATTACAACATGAAATGAGTGAGGGAATTTGAGAGATTTGGTAAGAGTGTGGGTAATTGCTTCAATGGAAGTTTCACTGTTTATGGGTTATTTAGGGATTGATCGCATGCACTGGGGAAGTGGTGAGAGAATGGGAGAGAGTGGGTGGTTATAAGGGTGGAGATGTGACGGTTTTGGGAAGTTTGGCGCACTCATAAATGAGATAGCAGTTGGTTCTTGGGTGAGGTGTATGGAGGAGATTAAGTGATGGGACGGTTGAGTGAGTGATAAGACTGATCACTGACAACGCATCAGGTTTTGAATAATAACTGCCTTTTTTATTTTTTCACAATTGCCACTTACTGCTGTAGCAACAGTGCTGGATGCAATGCTGCAGCATCAACTGCTACCACACCCTCAAACTTAAAATTGCCAAGATTGAATTTCCTGCAAAACAAGCACAAGAACAAACAACAACACTAATTTATTAAATAAAACCCCTGGGTTGCCCCCCAGTAGCGCTTGGTTTAAGAGTCATCAGCTAGACTTCCCTCTAAGATTAGAGGTCCTTCAACTCAGTGGTGATCTTGCTTCTCACCACTGGTTCTCCAAAGTATTGCTTCACCCTTTGACCATTAACTTTGACTGTTGACTTTCTCACATCATCATATAGATCCACAGCACCATGAGGATACACCTTCACTAACTTGAATGGCCCAGACCATCTAAACTTGAGTTTCCCAGGGAACAACTTGACTCTTGAATTGAACAACAACACTTGATCACCTTCCACTAGCTCCCTTTTCTGAATCTTCTTGTCATGCCAAGCCTTGGTCTTTGCTTTATACAATTCAGAATTCTCATTGGCAAAGTATCTCAGTTATTCCAATTCATTTAATTGTAATAGCCTAGCTGCCCTTGCCTTAGCCTGATCAAAATTGAACTTTTTGATGGCCCAATGGGATTTGTATTGAAGTTCTAAAGGTAGGTGGCAAGCTTTGCCATAAACAATTCTATATGGAGACATTCCCAAAGGAGTTTTGAAAACAGTTCTATAAGCCCGTAAAGCATCATCAAGATGATTAGCCCATACCAAGGTGCTGCAGCATCTGCTGCTGCCGCATCAATAGCTAGCAATTTATCATCAGGGAAGCATTCCTTGATTTCTCCACTATGATTACCTGCACTATCACCTTCCAATCTAGACAAATGGTCAGATACTTGGTTCTCCACCCCTTTTTATCTTTAATTTCAAGATCAAATTCTTAGAGGAGGAGAACCCATCTTATTAACCTAGGTTTTGCATCTTTCTTGGCAATCAAATACTTAATGGCAGAGTGATCAGTGAAAACAATTACTTTTGTGCCAACTAAGTATGATCTAAACTTATCAAATGCAAAAACCACAGCTAGTAATTCTTTTTCAGTGGTAGTGTAATTTAATTGAGCATCTACAAGTGTTTTGCTAGCTTAGTAAATAGAATGAAAGAATTTTTCATACCTTTGGGCAAGGACAGCACCTATGGCATAATCACTAGCATCACACATGAGCTCAAAAGGCTTGCTCCAATCAGGAGTCACTATCACTGGGGCAGTAACTAGAGTACTCCGTAGTTTCTGAAATGCTGCAGCACAAGCTTCATCAAAGAAAAAAGGAGTGTCATGCTGCAGCAATTGACACAATGGCTTTGAAATCTTAGAGAAGTCCTTAATGAATCTTCTGTAGAACCCATCATGTCCCAAGAAACTGCTAACACTTTTCACATTGGTTGGAGGATGCATCTTCTCAATAACCTCAACTTTGGCCTTGTCAACCTCAATTCCCCTTTTAGAAATCTTGTGTCCCAACACAATACCCTCTTGGAACATGAAGTGGCATTTCTCCCAATTCAATACCAAGTTGGTTTCTTCACATCTATCCAAAATCTCTTCTAAGTTGTCAAGGCATAATTGGAATGTTTCCCCAAAGACAGATAAATCATCCATAAACACCTCCATAGATTTATCAATAAAATCAGAAAAGATTGACATCTTACACCTTTGGAATGTTGCTGGTGCATTGCACAACCCAAATGGCATTCTCCTTAAAGCAAAATAAACATAAGGACAAGTGAAGGTAGTCTTCTGCTGATCTTCAGGCACTATGGCTATTTGATTGTAACCAGCGTAACCATCCAAAAAGCAATAGAACTCTTTACCAGCAAGTCTATCAAGCATTTGATCTATGAATGGTAGAGGGAAATGATATTTTCTGGTGGCTTTGTTGAGTTTCCTATAATCCATGCAAATCCTCCAACCAGTTACTGTTCTTGTGGGAATAAGCTCATTCTTCTCATTAGCTACCACTGTGACCTCTCCTTTCTTTGGAACACATTGCATAGGGCTCACCCATGCACTGTCAGATATTGGATACACAATGCCAGCATCAAGCCACTTAATAATCTCCTTTTTCACAACTTCCTTCATGATGGGATTGAGTCTCCTCTGCTCTTCAATACTATTCTTAGCTTTTTCATCAAGAATGATTCTATGCATGCAGATAGGGGTGTGCATGGTACATAAACCACACCATACTATACCATACCACTCTTAAAATTCAGTTTCAGTTTACTGCTTTGCTGATACCGGTTTAGAATTGTGAACCAATTATAAACTAGTTTAGAACCAATAAAAAACCGATGTAAATCTAAAAAACAAAAAGGTACTGGGAGGCAAAGGACATAGAGGGAGAGCAACAGATCTGGGAGGCAAAGTAAGCAGAGAGAGAAACGAAGCCAAGAGAGGGAGGGAGAGAGGGAGAGAGAAATAGAATTGGGAGAGTGTGAACTGAGAAGCCATTAGAGAGAGAGAGAGAGAGGTGGAGGAAGATGAGAGAGAGAGAGAGAGAGAGAGAGAGAGGTGATGACTGATGAGAGAAATAGAGGTGTTGCGTAAACTGTGGGAAGAGAAGAGAAGATGTTGCGTAAATTGTGGGAATTGCAAACTGAGAGAGTGAGATGAGGGATTATGGTAAATTACCTGTTCTAGATAATGTATTCCCGGTATTCCAGTTTTTTTGTAACTGGTATGGACCGGTTATTTTCAAAAATGGTATGGGCTTTTTCATTGTGGTACAATACAGTATTTGGTATAGTAAAAGTTTACTGAATCTTTTGCACACCCCTACATGCAGATTGTAAGACTAATCCCCTTTATATCAGCCATTTGCCACCCAATTGCCTTCTTATGCCTCTTTAGGGTATTAATGAGATCATGCTCTTGACTCTTGGATAAGTCAGAAGCAATGATCACAGGCAATGTATCATTTCCCCCTAAATAGGCATATTTAAGGTGTTTGGGTAACTCTTTAAGCTCAAGCACAAGAGGTTTCTCAATAGAAGACAAATTTCTTTTAAGATTTGAATCCTCAAGCTCAAGAGATTCATACTGTCTACTCCAAATTTCTTTCACAGTAGCCTCCTCGTGCAGCATACCTTCTTCCACAAGCTCACTTTTGTCCATTTCAGCAAGAGCTTTCACCAGATGACCACTTTGCTTGTGGAAGTGTTTCTAAACCACAGAATCAAGAGACACAACAAAGGAACACTCCTTAATTCCTTGGTCAGGAAACTTGAGAGCATTCATCACATTGAATTTTATCTCTTGATCATTGACTCACATAGTCAATTCTCCTTTTTGCACATCAATTAGAGTCTTGCCAGTAGCCAAGAAAGGTCTTCCAAGAATTATAGTCACTTCCTTATCTGCATCAAAATCTAAAATCACAAAGTCAGCAGGAAATACAAATTTATCTACCTTTATTAAGACATCTTCAATGATTCCTTCTGTGTATGCAATTGATCTATCTGCAAGTTGGAGAGTAACAGTTGTAGGTCTGGCAACCCCTATACCCAACTGAGTGAAAACAGACTTAGGCATCAAATTGATGCTTGCACCTAGGTCACAAAGAGCTCTGCCAGTATAGGTCTCACCAATTGAACAAGGAATAGTGAAACTGCATGGATCCTTCAACTTTCTTGGAAGCTTGCTTTGCATGATCATACTACAATCCTCTGTCATAGCCACTGTCTCAAATTCTCAAAGTCTCCTCCTCTTAGTAAGCATATCCTTCATGAACTTTGCATAGTTGGGCATTTGTTGAAGTGCTTCTACTAGAGGAACATTGATGTGAAGTTGTTTTAGCACCTCTAGAAATTTTCCAAATTTCTTGTCTTGCTGAGCCTTCTTCAACCTTTGAGGAAAAGGAGGAGATGGAACAGGTTGATCAGCAACTGGTGATGGAACTGGTGCAGCGTCAGATGCTGCAACATCAATTGTGACAACATCTGTTGCCTTCTTTTTCTCATTTTTCTGATTTTTTTGGTTTAGGTTGGTTCCAACACTGGGATCAGTAGATGGTCCATTCAAGTCCTTCCCACTCCTTAAAGATATAGCCTTGCACGTTTCTTTCCCTTTTGATGTTGATGGTTCAGTAGTAGATGGTAAAGGTCTACAAATTGTTTTAAATGCAAATGTGGGTCCTCAGTAGGTCCCCCACCAAATTGCCCAATTGTTTGAAGCATTTGAAACATCATAGGCTTAAATTCAAAATGAGTTGTGGCAAGTTTAGGCCTGACTATGCTAGTTTGCATAGTTTGAGGGTCAAAATTTGCATAATCCCTCATTGGTCTGTCCCTATCATTAGCCATGCCTTTGATTGTTTCATTCAAGACTTGCTGCACATGAAAAGGTTGCCTAGGTTGCTCTGTTGCATCAATGGTGTGTCTTTCTGAATTGTGGTTACTAGAAGGTGGTGTTCCTGGTTGAGATCCTCCATGAAGAGAAGGTGGTGGTGTAGCCATAGTAACAGCTCTACCCAATGAAATAAGTCCTGAATTGTCTTGCCTTCTCAATGCCCTAAACAATCTTTCTATCTCAAGATGAAGTTGATATTCTGGTGAACTACGCCTGTGCATATGCTGCAGCACCAGATGCTGTAGCAATCTAATACTGAAACACCCAGAAACAGAACAACAAAATTAGCAACAAAAATCACTAATTTGACAATAAATTAAACAATATATTAAGCTATTTATTCCCCGGCAACGGCACCAAAAACTTGTTGTGTGAAATGAGGTAGTGCAAGTGTACACTGTCCAACAAGTAATATAGTAGAAATACAATTCGTTCCCACGAGGATTAATGCTTAATTAGTGCTTAATTTGATTAACAAATTAGTGATGGTAACAAAAGTAAAGACACAAATATTTGGTAACATTCACAACAATAAAATTAAAGGGTAATAAAGATCAGATGATGAGCACAAGTTGAGATGCTTTCACTTCAGTAACTTCATTAAAATGTAATTAATGATATGTTCAATGCTGCAGCATTACGTACTGCAGCAACAGATGTATTTTGTCAAATACTTCACACTAGGGTTTCCTCGCAAGAGTTTATGTCTAAACCCTAAAGGAGTACGCCCTAGGCTGCTAAGGCGCCCTAGGCAAGGAACATTAAAATGTTCTTTAATAAACACATTCCATATTATCTTGTGAGTTAAATTTACAAACCATGTCTGAATTCACCAATGCTACTTAGATTAGTTGGCCATTCCTAATCTAAGATGGAAATATTATCATACACAAGATAAAATGCTTAACATTAAACATATTTCATTAATAACATAATAAGTTCATTACATTAGTTCCAGCACCTCAACTATGAGTATTTAGGTCATGTTGAGCAAACAAAACGAAGGAAATAACTCAAACATAACTGTTGAAGTCATACTACAAAAATCAAGGATAGAAATTATACTACTAATGTTGAAACAAAGAAGAGAACTCTAAAGGAAACAATGGAGAACAAATCCAGCTCTTCAATGTAGAAATCCACCAAGAAGATGTAGCTTCAGTGATGCTGCAGCAACAGTTCCAACAATTGTATCTTTTTGTGATTTTGAGGTGAGCTTGCACGAAAATGGAGAAAGCTATTTCTATACCTTCCCCTTTCGGCCAAGTGTATCAAATAAGGAAGGAGAGCAGCCCTTTATAGTGTGGAGGGCACGTGATCCTAGGATGACCTAATTGGGAGGCGCAACTTGGCTTGACATGTGCCCAATAGGTACAATGTGCCTAAGAATTGAGGGCATCTTGGAATATTCTTGCTGAGGCACGCACACACACCCACACTCCCTGACGCCAACTGGCCTTTGCCTTGAAATCAGCGACTCATCATTCTCTCTTTCATCTTTCAAAAATGGGCAGTGTTGCGACATCAGGTGCTGCAGCAATGAATTTACCAAGCTACACCTTATACTCTTCTAAAACACAATATTTACACTAACAATCACTACTCTGCTTAAGAATTCCCAATGTTTT
This sequence comes from Astragalus glycyphyllos, assembly GCA_963573325.1. Lineage (NCBI taxonomy): Eukaryota > Viridiplantae > Streptophyta > Magnoliopsida > Fabales > Fabaceae > Astragalus > Astragalus glycyphyllos. The sequence continues at coordinate 3,790,656 of OY754308.1, read as the reverse complement.
GAGCTAGGAAAACAAGTAATAACTATCATAAATGAGAGTTATCAGCAACCACCCTTCCGGCGTTGAGATCTTCTTCATGGTCGATGAAGCATTCAGACCTTTGAAGGAACTACTGCAAGGTTTTAGGTTCGAAAGTCACGATGTTGGTCTGAAACAAACTTCCTTCACGAAGGCCGGCAGACATGAAGTAGACATGAAACTCGTCGTTCAAATTTTTGAACTTGGGAAGCTTCTTTGTTAAATCTTTCAATGTAATCTCGCAGAGGTTCGTTCCCCCTGCACAACGGATGCTAAAACCTTCTTGTGTTTTGTCTTCCTTCTGGAGTGAGCAAACTGAGTTGAGAAGAGCTTCGCCAATTGATCCCAGGAGGAGATGGAATTTGGTTTAAGGGATCTGAACCAATCTGAGGCTACCTTCTCCAAGGTAAGAGGAAAAATACGACACTTGATTTCCAACGAGATATTCCGATATTGCATTATGGTGTCGAAGTAGTCTAGGTGTCGGTCAGGGTCGCCTGTTCCATCACGCAGCTTTAATCCTCCGGGGGTTTTTCAAAGGTGCCTAGGTATCGGAAAATAGTCTATCTTCTCAATGAAAGGTCCTTTGTACTTTGCCGTTCTCTCACGGCGTGGAGATCGACGGTAATTGTGTGGGTCAGGAGTTCTTCTTGACCGGTGACGAGGTCAGTCCAGTCTTGGCAACCTCTCTCGACTCCGGAGCGTCGTATCGGAAAAGAGGAAGCCAAGGGCGAGCGATTCTGGGGTGAATAGACAGGGTTGTCTTCGTCTTCAATCCGATCTGAAGGAGATCGGGAACCAATCCCCCTCATTCGGCGAGGTGGAGAGTAGTGATGAAGCCCTCTCCTCGCCAGAGATCGGTGACGCCTTTGAGCGGGGTTCCTCCTTTCGGGAGAATCGTGCTTGGGCGAGGTTCGATCCGGGATATTTTGAGCCCGGAGCTCAGCTACCTCGAGCTCGAGCTCGGTAAATCGGTTACTCCGTTGTTGGTTTGCCTCGGCTTGTTGGTTCAGTAGATGGACAAGTTGTTGAACAACGTCGACCGGGACTGTGTGAGGTGGAGGAGGGAGACGATTTCTCACCGAACTTCCGGAAACCAGAGCCCTCGCAGTGTTCGGGGCTTGGGTGGATTTTGGAAGATCTTCTACATGCCCTTCCGGGGTGCCCTGTGGTGCGATCTGTTGTATGACAGACTCTAGGATTGGCCGTAAGACCGGTCCTTCGACGATACTTGGGATCCTCAGACGAAGTTGAGGAGGCATTGCCATTCAAGGTAATGGGAGAGGAACTAGAGTAAAATATCCTACCACTGTGGTCGCCAATGTTCTCTACTGTATCTTCGACCTTGGAGGGCGATCACAGATAGTTGGTAGGTGAGATTGCTTACCATTAATAAAGCATTAAATGAGCATTTATAGAGTTTGGTGGTGCTTGACCTAACAAATTTGGACCGTCCGATCATGCACTGTGATCCTTGCCATTGTTGAATGGATTTGCTTTTGATATAGGATTCTTTGACAGTGGGCTTGTTTGTTGTAGGAAACAAGGGCACAAACCATAACAGATGTGTATAATGAGTACAAACCATAACAGATGTGTATAATGAGTACTTGTTGATTGATATGATTAAATGGACTTATGCTGAACTGGAGTGTTTGATAAGTTGTATATGTTCCATCCTCATAATTTTACCATCAATGTACTATGATTGTTATCAATTTGAGATAATAGGTTGAACAATGCTTTTTGAATAATATATTTAAACCTATTGCAACAAGAGGGGATGAGCGTAAAGTCCTTTTGAATGGAGACTCGATTTTTTTTCACGCAAACAGGGGAACGGGAAAGACGTGAGAGATGAGAGGGTGAAGGTGTGACAGGTGTGGGAGCGATGTGAGATGCCAAAGAAAGGAAGAGAAAGGGAGTAGGAAAAATATAGCCAAGAGTCTAAACAAAGAGAGAAGGAGTGGCCTGAGAAACCAGTGAGATGGCATGGAGACGTTGAACGGTCACGAACCCACCAGCAAGGGAGAGGTTCAGGAAATCAATGGACAACAGTGGAGTCAAGTCACCTGAAGGATAAAACAAAGGAACAAAGAGACCTCAAAGGAGAGGAACCAAGCTAATAGAAGATCCTATACCTTATTTGTAGACAACATCCACCCCAAAGTAGAAGATCATCTATTGCTCCAAGTAGAAGATTCTTATCAAGGAATTAGAAAATCCAGTCAGGTTTGTCCCTTCCTATTTCTGTGAATAGGAACGCAACTTCTCCGGTGAAAGAAGACGGAACGCCAACGACTAAACTCCGGGAAACAACGGAGAGAGAGGGCGAGTTTGTGGATTTTTCGAGGAGAATAGCTCATTAAATGGTGTTGTAAAAAGTGCACTAGAAAATTATGGTGAGAATAAAGGTTCACCATGTTTTGCGGCTGATGATTCTCAAGGTGCTCAGAAGCATGTCCACGTGCATGATGGTGCAGTAAATGATGATAATGCTAAACCTTCCAAGGATGGTTTAATTCCTCTTGACGACATTCAACACCTGCCATCTAAGGAGTGAGGAAGCATATGCAGCTTGTGATCTTGAATCTTCAAGGTGGAATATTGTGGAAGCCCAATCATCATCTACTAATACACCTGCTGCAAACGTTTCCTATATTTTGGGCTAGGAACTTGAGATTATTAATCAATGGGTTCAGACTAAAAGTGGCCCGCCTGGTTTTGTTTGCTTGGGCCCATCTTCGCCTAAGTGGCACACCTACAGCTGTGTTTCAGGATCTCACTTTGAGGGTTCCTTTGAGAGCCAAGCTGATTGCTCAGCCAGCCTAGGAGGAAGCCCAACTGGACCTCTTAAAGAAAATGGATTTTTTTTACCCCCACGCATATAGTGAAAGTCCAAAACACCCCTAAAAAAATTACAAATTTACAAAATATTTACCATTTGGCATTTACTTACGATTTGACCAGAAAAATTCTTGAGCACATCGTATTTACCTTCCAAAAGATAAATATGATTTTCATCAAATTTCGCATTGTATCTAGCTAAATCCAATTTCCTCCCAGAAGCTTCAAAAACCAGTAAGTCGTATTTACCTCCATCCAACATACATACGATTTTCTAAAAAAATCGCATCGTATTTACCTTTCTGTAGGGTAAATACGATTTCCTTTTTTAATTTTTTAATTAATTTGTTTTTTTTGTTCAATGTCTTCTTCTCGACGGACTGACCAGGCGTCTTCGTCGTCTTCTTCGTCGTCCACTAGGCGTAGGCGCGCCGAGGCTAGACAACTGCCGCTGCCGGAGTCCCCCCCCAGAGTATCACTACGAGCAGCACCACCACCACCACCAGTATGAGGAGGAGCAGGACCAGTATATGGGTGAGCCTCAGCAGTATGAGCAGGACCAGTATATGGGTGAGCCTCAGCAGTAGTTCCATCAGGACCAGGACCACCATCATCAGCAGCACCATCCGGACGATGACGATCAGGAGGAGCCTTCTCTATTCACTGGGCTGGAGTCTCATGTCTGCTACCGTGTTCGGCATAACCCGGTTAGTGAAATTTATTTTTTTACGTTGTGTTTGTATTTGAATTCATCTTTTTACATAGCGTAATTTTTTCCTTACTTTTTTTAAATACAGAACTATGAGCGTAAAGTTAAGCTTATCAACCATGGTAACAAGCTAACTAAGAGACTATTGGTCTATTCCCAAAACCACCAGTTTTGAGAGAGGTTCACAGCTACAGGTTTGGCCCCCCTCATTCAGACAGAACATACTACTGTGGACCACGAGCTGCTGTTCGCTTTTGCTGAGAGATGGCACCAGGAGACTTCGTCATTTCACCTACCATTCGGTGAAATGACCATTACTTTGGATGACATCTCCTGTTTGCTGCACCTTCAGCTCGCAGGCAGATACTACAGAGCTCCACCCACTAGTGTCACCACTGATCAGGCAGTTCGGCTTGCTGTGGCATATCTTGGGGTTACTGAGGAGGAGGCCCGTGCTGAGTGTCGACTTAGTCAAGGGCCGTATTACCATTTTAGCTGGCTCCAGTAGATAGTTGCTGCATCGTCCAGGTCTGTTGACATGACTCCTGGTGTTAGGGCGATGATCCTTCTGGTTGAGTTGAAGCATCTTCACAGTGAAGACGTATGATAGGGATGAGGCCAAGTGGCTGCTGCTGCTTGAGGACCTTACTGCTGCTGATGCTGGATCATATGCATGGGGTGTGGCTGGACTTGCTCATATGTACGACCAGCTGAACTATGGATCGTTGGACCAGGCCAAACATTTAGCTAGCTACTCTTCCCTGTTACAGGTAAATAACTATCTTTCAAATTTAAATAATTATGTTTTTAATTTAAATAACTCAGTTATTTATATTTGCATTTCAGAGCTGGATTTTATGGTACTTTCCTCATCTGGTGGAGAGGCAGCCATCTGATGTGCAGGGCATACCACTCTGTGGGCTTTGGAAGAGGAAGAAGACAGATGCGCTGAAGTTGGTCGATTACAGGCGGAGGATTGACGACCTCACTGCTGATGATGTATGCTGGTGACCATTTGAGGGTCATCGGGATGTTACTTTTATTACTTTTATTTTATGTCTGTACTTTCTGGATTTATGTTTGAACTCTTTTATTTTATATCAGTTGATTACTAATTCTTACGAGTTTGCTTAAAATTTCGATTTCATTCATGTCATTGATTCGATAAAAGAAAGTTACATAAAAGATAAAACATAACAAACTAAACCTTAATCCTAATACTCCGGTGCTCGCAGACGACGTAATATTTCATTCACTCTCCGTTATGTTTCCACGTACACCTCCAAAGGCTTATACCCCATAAGCCTGTCATGAATGTCGAACATGGTCGCCACGTCTTCGTCGGTCTTGATAGACATGGACGAGTAGGAAATGCAGTCATCATCTCCACGATCGGGTTTCCGATAAGTGATACCAGTGACGTCACGGTCGCCCCCAATCACTTGTACTTTTGACCACACTTTATCCTTCAACCCATCAAACCCCATGGCGCGGTCGATTTGGCATAACTCCGGCTTCGGACTCCAAAAGTAGACCCCATCTTCTCTCATCGTGATGTTTCCCCCATAATGTATACCGCAGAGCCTATTCTCAGCAGACCATTGTGTTAGGCAAATTTGCATTCTGGATGTGTGAGAAATTTATTTGAGAGTGAAATTTTGGTGTGAAAAGAATGAGGGTGGGGTGGGTATTTATAGAATTCGTGAATGAATATCAACCATTGATACTATCCGTGCAATCTACACCGTTGAATAAATAGTCGTTGGGCCAGGGGAGTAAATCTGGCCGTCAATTAAAATACAAATCGTATTTACCTATGGGTTAGGGTAAATATGATTTGTATTTTAACAAATCGTATTTACCTAGGGGTGAGGGTAAATACGATTTGTATTTTACAAAGCGTATGTACCCCCACCCATTGGTAAATACGATTTGTATTTTACCTGAATCGTAATTACCTCACCCCAAGGTAAATACGCTTTGTTTTTTTACTTCTATCGTATTTACCTCAGCCTAGGTAAATACGATTGGAAATTTTTCAGGATTATCGTATGTACTTACCTCTATATACATACGATTTGTAAAAAGATAAATCGTATTTATATCATAATAACGTAAATCCGATTGAGCCAAAAATAGACAGGGGTATTTTCGTCCCAAAAAAACAGTGTGGGTCATTTGATCTCAGGTGTGTTTTGTTCTAGGAGTTGTGTTTGTATTCTTCTTTGAGGTGTAGGCGTTATTTCTTCAGATGTCCAAGGATTGTCTATGTTTTGTTGAAAACTTGTAGCTTGCTTTTCGTCTATCCTTTTGGTTAGACATTATCAATAAAATCTTAATTATTGCGAAAAAAATTTAAACCTATTCCTTTACCAAGATAATTGCATGACCTAAATACTAGTTGAAGCAACCGGTAGTAACGTGGTTGCGGTAAGTAGCACATATCGTGTTTATTGGCGGACCGTGTCACCAACTCTATACTCTTCCTAATTTTGAAGGGTAATACTTCGTACAACCCCCTCTCTACTTGATGGACACCCCGTAACCCACTTTATTCCCAAAATACCCCTAATTTTTAAAATAATTTTTCACTATCTATGCTCTCTCACCCTCACACACCCCCTCACTTTCTCATTCTCTCTAAAACTTAACATACAACCAAACCCACACCCCCTCAACCTCAATCCATCATTTTCGTTCGTTTTCCATCAACAATCAGTGCACATTTCCTTCCATTGAAGTATAGGTACGTTCCCTCTTCTTCCTCTTCGCGAATTTCCTTTTTTTCCCGCTGTTTAGGGTGGTTCGGCGTAGCAGAGGCCGAACTGGTTCGTTCAGGCGTGTGCCGAACCCCCTATTTTTGTAACTATTTTTGGGTGGTTCGGCCAAGTGCGTGCCGAACCCGTTCGGTCACGCGTGTGCCGAACCTGTTCGGCCATTGGTGCGCCGAATCACCCTGATTGTTGTTGAATGCTGAGTTTTTTGATTTTAACTGAATTTGAATGTTTCGATTTGTTATTTTCAGTATGGCTAACACCCGAGGAGGTACTCTTGGCCGGAGGTGGGCTGAGGCTGAGGCTGACGATGATAGGGTTCGTCCCACTGCGTCCGTCCGCCATGGCCGGGAATTACAGCATACACGCGTATGTGGACGCAGTGACGGATCCAGAAATTTTCATTAGTGGGGGCAATCTCAATCGTTAATTTTAATCTAAAATATTTTTCTCAAACATATACTATTAGATTTTATAAATTCATAATTTTATAACCAAAAAAAATACTAGAATACCTAAATTTCTACAAATTATAAAGCTAAAAGAAAAAACTAATTCTTGTCAAAAAGAAAAAACTAATAGCAACTTATTCTCTATTTAATTGACCTCTTATGAATTTCTACAATTAATTTAAGAAAATTTTCATGTGGGGACAACATCTATTTTTTTGTGGGGTCAAAACAAAATTACTATATATATTACTAAGTAAAATATTTTGTTAAGTGGACTAGGAAAACAATAAAAGATATTCGGAGTGTATTATTATAAGGAGTCTCGAAAGGACTCGCTGAGATTAATGTAAATCTCACCTCTCATTTTTGTTGTTTTACAGATAAGCAAGTGAAGCAGTAAGAAGGTATTTCTCAGTAAAGGAAATCCGCTTAGTGAGGGAATTGCAAGTCTTAGAGTTGATACATGTTTTGTGCTAGTCTCATTCTCATATATTTGAGATCTTTTGTGATTGTCTTTGTTCAAACACAGGAACTTAGTTGTATTAAGTACAAATGCATTTTGTATTTTGGATTAAGTTTGAGGTGATGACTATGATAGGTCTTTCGAACTTAAAAATGTTCTAAGTATTTAACAAGTTTTATTACATGAAAATCCTATCAATATGAGTCTAACCGGTTTTAAGGTTGGGGAACAACTCTCCGGTTAAATCTAGTTTATGTAAAATATAGATTTTTTAGGTTGGACAAGTGTTAACTATTTATTAAGTGTCCCAACACTTTTAACGAAAGACTATATGTTCTCATGTTTTTGAGCAAATTGTGCACTGGACAATGCCGAGTTTGTACACTGGGAATCGAACTCGAGAGCATCGGGTCGACTCCCAGGTCCCATTGTAGCCTATGCCACTAGACCTACGGCGTTTGATTATAAAATATATAGTCTAATAACTGTGAATAAAAATTAAAGTATAATTATAAATTAAATAAGAAGATTATAAAATAAATAAAAACACTAACAAAGACATTGAAATTGAAGATCCATAGATAATTAGATGATAGAGAATCTATTGTAAATGTGGTTGAAGTCCCCGCAGGTTAACCCATAATTAGATGGAAAAGAAGACATCGCATTTAGGAACTGAAACATGCGGGGATCATCCAGCCATGCAGGGTGGAATGAAAACCACGGTAATATAGGAGGAGCTACACAAATTTGAAACAAAAATAAAAGTAATTTCAACTACAAATTATAAGATATTAAAAAAACTGATATTTCATTAAGTAGTTAAAATAAAAGTAATCTCAACTATAAATTATAATATCAACTACAAATCATAAGTAGTTAAATACCTAATTTAAAAATGTAGTTAGTCATTTTTAATAAATGTTGAATAGAATATTTATACAAAACATATTATATATAGATTAATATTAACAAGACTTATGACCCTTGAAAGAAAATTGAAAGGTAAGTAAATCTCTGGTGTGTGTGGAAGAGATCCACTTTTTTTTTTGGAAAGATCTACTTATTTTCGTTAAATATATTAAAATATTTAATCTGTTAATCAAGATTATGTGTGTTAAAATATAGTATCATTTTTTTACCAACAATATAGTATCATTTTTTTACCAACAATATAGTATCATATAAATATGGCGTTACAATTTCTTTATATATATATATATATATATATATATATATATATTGGTTTAAGCAATACGTCATAAGTGATGTGAAAGGAGATTTTTTTATTAATAAATAAAAGTAAAATTTAGTATTAACTATTATATTTTTGAAAATGAAATTTATTATTAATTATTAGATATATTAAATACTGATTTCTTTTGACGGAATAAATATTAAATTATTAGTATTATTTGACACGGATAAATATTAAATTATTATTTTGTTGACCAAATAAATATTAAATTATTAAAATTAATAAGTTTAACGTTTTTCTGAAAAGCAACTCACTTCCACAAACAAAAATGAGAGAAGAGTGCCTACAAAATTATTTGATGTACCTAATAAGGAATAAAGGAATTTTTTTGTCTAGACCAGATTATCCACCATCGAACGCAGTGACTAATCCCCTTGCTGGATTACACGCACCTTAAAAGGTGGGACAGTCAACCCAGAGATTTAATGTTGCTCCATATCCAAGGCAAAGATGAGATCCAATCGCTCGACTACACCCTGGGTTAGTAATAAAGGAATCTATTCGTAACAAAATATGAGTAAAATGTAGTTCATCTAATTTGTAATAATACTTAGCGAAAGTTTACCAAAACACCCTCCATTTAATATTAAACCAACAATATATCTTTTTCCACGCTCTTTTAAACTATCTTTTATTTTTGTGATAAAACTTTTATATGGTGAAAAGAACCCTAATTAGTTATTTGAGTTCTCTCAAATAGTAATTAGTACACAACCTTTTTTCCCGTTGTCAAAATTTTATTGATCATATCTATTATTAACAATGCCGTCAAAAAAATTATAAAGTAATTTTTAATATTAACAATTAGTAACCCATGAGAAAATCTAGGTTTAGACTTCTAACCAACACAATACTCAATTAGATAGTCCAACCCATTGACCATCCTTGTGGTTAATTGAATGAGTGACCTATTCAAACCACGTCTTCTACCTAATCCGATTAGTAGTGGAACAGAGCAAACATTCTGTCAAATATTTTACTGCAATCAAGTAATTATACCCTTCGAAATATCTTCACCATTTAATAACAACAAATATAGTAATTAATACAACTTTTATTACTTTTTTCAATTTGAGGGCTTCCATCATTGATAATATTTTTTAGGGCTAAATTACAGCAGATGTCCTTTAAGTTATTAAATTGTAACAAGTTGGTCCTTTAAATTTTTTTTTTGTACCACTTAGGTCCTTTAAGTTACAAAATATTTACACAGTTAGTCTTTTTTTAATTTTCCATCCAACTCTGTTAAAAAAAAGTTTATGTGGCAGTTAAGTGCTTATGTGGTAGGTCCAATATCTATTTTTTAATCTGACTCATTATTATTTTATTTTTATTTATTTTTGGACTGAAAATGTCATCTTCTACACCTGTTTTAGCAATCGGGTCAAAACAAACCTGGTTCTTACCCGATTCAATCTCATAATCTAGGCAACCAAAATGCTTGATTTCCAAATATGTTATTCGTTAATCATCAACTAAGAGAAGCCCCAACAAAATTGGTGGAATTAATCAACCATTTTCAGGGATTTTTAGATCTGAGAAGTGATAACTTTGTCTCTATTTGAGATTTTTTGAGAATTAATGATGTGATATTTGGCTTAAATCAATCTTAGGTTAGATTTTTCTTTCAGGATGTGAGAGACATGGTTACGTTCTTTGGCACGAATTGGAATCAGATTTCAAAGTCGCATTTCTCAGAGCAAATTGCAAAAATAACACTTTGAATACAATTGATTTGAGATACATCTATGGCAATTTGTGTTGAAAAACATGGCATCCATGGAAATTAGAGAGAAAAACTTTAAAGATCTATTATATTGAAAGTGGTAAGATATTACAAATGAGAAGAGATAACCCTAAATGAGTCTACCATTTACCTTATATACTAAGTAACTAATGGACCTTACTATCTAATGACCTTACTATCTAATGGGCCTTATTAACCAACTAATGGACTTACTACTTATATTTTAACAGCCACCCGCAAGCTGGACAGTGTTCACAACACTTCCAGCTTGAGATAAGCAATACAAAGATACTATAAAAGTAAGGAAAATAAAGACCAATCTTCGAATTGGTAGTAGTTGAGGTGCATAGCTCCTAGAAGTCTTCGACCAACTATCGGGTCCCTTCAATCTTCTTCCAGCGTCTCTACAACATTCACTCCAAAAGAAAAGAATTAACAAACCCCACTCTTGAACATAACCATTCAAGTGCCAAAGAAGTCAACAAATGCTTAACCATTGAGCAGAAACCACAACTCAAGGTTTAACCACTCGGAGGAAGCAACAAACCAACACTTAACCATCAAGCAGAAGCCACAACTCAAGGTTTAATCGCTTGAAGGAAGCAAAACACTTAACCACCATAGGGCAGAAGCAAACATCAACAAGGCCATAGGGCCAAAGGCTTAACCACCAAGCAGAAACTATACCACAAAGTTTAACCACTTGGTAGAAGCACAAACAACACTTAACCATCAAGAGTACTCAATCACTTAAGACACAAGCAAAATCTCAATGCTTAACCATTTATAGCAGAAGCATCATGCTTAACCACCATAAACAAAAGCTAAAAAACAAGCCAATAAGACTAATAAAATTAATAATCAAATTCAGAATAACTAATTCCAAATATGAACAATAGCAACAAGGGCGATTAGACCACAAATGTAATGAGCCACCAAGCCAACTACTATCGCAGTTGCCCAAACCTGTGCAGAGCCTAATCCAAAAACATATTTCTTCAATGGACAAAGCCTTTCAGAGAGATCCAGACCAATATTGAATAAAAGGAAAACAACTCCAAACTCGGCTATCGCTTTTGTTCCATGAACATGATGAATGATGGACAGACCATAAGGTCCGATCAAGATGCCAGTAACCAAGTAACCAGGAACAGGACTTAATTTCTATAGGTAATAAGCTTCTAATAACATCATGTTGCTCCATAGTCAAAATTACACCAAAAAACAATAATTAACAATCACCAAGCTTTCCGTATATGGCTATCAATGGATTCCCAAGCACTACATTGCCAAATACCATTCCAATTCTAATCATGCTACCACGAACCTGCTTAGCATGGGAGGAACTTGATACAAATGATGTCAAAATTGAGAAAGTGAACCCACTTGGTCTCACACCAGTACCTTGCATGTCAACAAAAAGCTCCAAGGCATGACTAGAAAACCCATAAGAAAAATAACCCAAAATCATGGAGTTCCAACTAGTAAAATAACTTTGTAAAATTTAATTTGTTTCAAAAATCACAAATAGGATATGAACCTAAACCCATAAAAGTACTAGCAACAAGAACCCCAGTAACTTGAACAAAACTCCTCAATTCCTCACTAGCATTCAAACTGCACCGCCAACATACAAAACAGGTTTCTTAGATTCCAAAATCAACTTCACAATTTTCTCTAAATGGACCACAGAAGGTGTTTGCCACCAAACAGGTTTCTTAGATGCCACCATTATCCTCATCTGGCAGAAAAGTTGCAATAACTCCTCAAACAATTCAGGATGCAGTATTTCAATGAGACATTTCATCAAATAGTTTGATTGCACTTCAAAATCAACATCAGAATTCACACAAAAACACTACCAAAGTCAAAGAAGGAGATTGAAACTGAAAGACGCGATGATGAAACACACGCCGTCGCACAGAACCACATCACGTAACACAAGCGCTGCCCAGACGATGCAAGGAAGCTGATGAAGAATCGCAAATGCAAAAAACGGAAATGCTATATCGCAACCAAATTCTGAAATAGAGAACATGAAGCAAAGGGAAAAACGACTCTATAATGCGATTCACCGCTTCATAGAGAAGAAGATCTCAAGTGAATATAGTGGTTGTAAATGAACGAGAGAAATCGAATCAAAAATATGAAATCAGGAATCGCAAATCTTGAAAAGTACAACCTTAGGATTTTGAAACAACAAAAGGAATCAAGCAAATCCAAATTGAACATTGCAATTTGCAACCGATCTTGAACAAAGAAACTGAAGAAATAAAACTGAATCGAGAACAAAGAGGTTTTTCTCGAAGAAAAAAAATAAGGTGAAAAGCATATTGAATGAAAGAGGAAAATAATAAAATAATGAACGGAACCGGATAGCAGCGAATTCACGGAGGATACTATGTTTGCTTTGATACCATGTTGAAAAACATGTTATCCATGGAAAATAGAGAGAAAAACTTTAAAGATCTATTATATTGAAAGTGGTAAGATATTACAAATGAGAAGAGATAACCCTAAATGAGTCTACCATCTACCTTATATACTAAGTAACTAGTGGACCTTACTATCTAATGACCTTACTATCTAATGGGCCTTATTAACCAACTAATGGATTTACTACTTATATTTTAACAATTTGCTCTCATAGACATGTATTCAAAGTGTTATTGCTAATTCTGAAAATTATTTAGATGGCTGATGCAAAATTGATAGACGGCAACGTGTAAGATGATTTGAGAGAGGAGGTTGAATCTTAGTTTTTTTTTCTGGGTTGTTTCTTGAAGATGATATGAGATTTTTTAATAAAATATTAAATACAAAATTATGAGTCAGATTAAAAAATACATATTGGATTTGCCCCACAAGCACATAACTGTCATATAGGCTTTTTTTAACAGAGTTGGATGGAAAATTAAAAAAAGACTAACGATGTATACATTTTGTAACTTAAAGGACCTAAGTAGTACGAACAAAATTTAAAGGACCAACTTGCTACAATTAAATAACTTAAAGGACCTCTGCTGTAATTTAGCCTATTTTTTAGTCTCACATTTCTTTTTGGTTTGGTAATTGCTGTTACTCATGGAGTGTCCCAACGCTTTCAGCAAAAGGCTAGTCTTTGCTCATTCTTAGAAATGACATTTGGCATTGCTGAATACCGAATTTGTCCACAACAGAAATTGAACTCGGGAGCATCGAGTCACCCCTCGTGTCCCATCATAGCTTATGTCCCTCAAAAGTTTTAACGCTGATGCGTTTCTAATTGCATGTCTGGAAATAAATGGTTTAAAATTAATTATAAATCGAAACTTTTTATAAAGTAAATCTTTGGTTATTAATTTTTATTTGTAGAAAATATATGTTTTTTTAGAAAAATGAGACAAATAAGGCGACATAATTGTTTTTCAACAAAGAGAGAAGAATGTTCCCTGCATGGGTTGGGTAGAAAGTCAGAGAGATAGCCACATTTGTAGGATCGATATTCATACAAACACGCATAGCCACTGAATTTAGAGTTAAATAGTTTGGTTTAAAAAAGAAATTTTCAACAATCCTATTAAACAACAATTTTGACCGTGTTTTTTTACACCCCTGATTCAGGGTCCTGCGTCTGCCACTGTTCATTGGAACACGGATACCCATTGATTTCATACAAACAAGGAGAACCATCGAAATAGCATATTTTCCGTTCAATTTCTGTGTATAAATACCTCTAGTTTCTCCTATTTTCCGTTCGAAATAGCATATTTTCCGTTCAAATTCGTCTCTAGAATTTATTTAAACAATGGCCAACAGAATTTGGGAGATGATTACATCCTTTTGACTAACAAGGTTTGTTATTTTCCTGATCAAGGTAATCTGAGTTGAGAGTGTAAAAGTTTTATCTATATTTTTTTATTGGATGGTAGAGCCAAATAATATCGATTGGGAGCTTTTAGAAAGGAATAGGGGACACACGGTTACCGTAATGCTTGTAATTGCCGCCGCTTGCTTACAAGTGATCTTTAATCCACCTGATGGATTGACAATGGTAAGTGATGTATGTGTCGTTACCAGTTGCGGAAAACGTGGTAACCGTGTGGCTCCGGTTTCTTTCTAAAAGCTTTCCATCGACATGGCTCTTCAAATCACGACTTCGGCCAAAGTTTTCAACAGTATTACGCAAGATATATCCATGTGGATCCATACATGGACAGCATTGGAGCGGATCATCTTTGTTTTGCTGACACTACACCTCTTCTGTTGGGTAGTAGTTTCACTGCGCAACTGGGGCCAAGAGGAGAATCCCGAAGAAAATTAATCTCCATAGAGTGTACCAGTTTATATGTCAGTTTTTGAATTTTAAGAATTTTCTATTTACAAAGTGCTAGTTTTATTTGTATTATATTTGATGTCATGCATTCATAGTTCTTTACATTTTTTATAAGCATGGTTCTTTACTTGATTTTAGTTCTTTCAGTATTAAGGATGTATATTTATTTTTTTCTTTATATTTTTAATAAGAATGGTTCTTTACTTGATTTTAGTTGTTCCAGTATTAAGCATGTATATTTATTATTATTTTTACTCGTACTCCTTTTAACATGACTAGATTATTATCTCAAAATAATAAGACTATTACCAAAAAAAAAATTTTTGACGCAAGAGTATTACAAAGTTAAAACATCTATATTTTGTACCCCTACAATTAACAAATTTTAAAGATAGGAGTCCTATAAAAATTTAAAAGTATTACAATGCGTATAAAATTAAACTATTAAAGCATCTATACTAAATTTCAAAAAAAAACCAAATCTCAACTTTTAAAGAAGTCACTCCTTAGAAATTTTAAAAATATTATGATGTCTAGTGGCCTAATTCGATAGCTACTGTATTTTCCTCTTGTTGGAGCAAAAAGAGGAAATAACTTACGAGAATTTATATGTAGAATTAAATTGGTCTACCATGTGCAAGATTTTACAATAACACAAATTAAATTACAAAAAGATAAGAAATGAGTTCTAAGAATTTTAAAAATGTATATAGTTTTCACTATTTTTTTGTAGTAAAAATATTTAAAATTACTTTAGCTTTCGTATAAATTGAAGAGCATAAACTTTCAACTTTTAATATTTTTCTTCATGTTATTACTATTTTTGAAAACTTATAATTTGTTTATACTATTGAAAAAAAATAACCATTTTTTAAATATATATTGTATCCATTATATATTTTAATATACTAAGTCAGTACTAATTTTTAAATAATGTCACAATTTTTTATTAAAATATAAGTCATTTAACAATTATTTAAAGAATTGTACTATACTCTCTTTTCTTCAATTGTACCATAGAAATTTCCTAGATAATCACGTGTGTTCTGATCTTACTACCTGTCAACGAAAGTTCTGAGATCAATCAATTCCTTCAAGTGATGACAGGTTGCACTACAAGAAAAACTAGATTAGGCGACGACTTTTTCTCAATAACAACAAATGTGTTGGCGAAAAATTACGTGTGTCAGCAGGGCCGGCCCAATGCCCAAACAACCCAAGCAAGGGCTTGGGCCTAAAAAAATAAAAAAAAATTACCACCTCTGTCACTCTACATAGTCCATATTACTAGCACACAAAATTGCTCTTTTAACGTAGACCAAATGGTATAAGGCCAGATGCATTAATCTGTTGGGTTCAAAGTTCAATAATACCTTGGCCCCTTTATTTTCTTTTTTGTCTTTGTTTTAAAAATAACGGCATGATCGATTACCTTTATTTTATGAATCCCTCACGATTACTATTTTTTGACAACACACACTGTGACACTGTTACTATTGATCAAAACAAATTCCACACTATTACTAGTTACTATTATCATTGTAATTTTATTATTATTATTTTAAATCCCTATTGTTATTAATGGAAATGATTGATTCTTTCTCCATTTAATTGTAGGTTTCTATCAAGGGTCTCTGTTTCCAATTTCTGTATTCCCGTTGGGTTTTACGAGTTAAAATGATACTCTGGTTGACATACTTAATAATATAATTAGTCATGGTTATTTTTCAGATGCCTTTGCTTTTTTTTTTTTGATAATGCCTTTGTTTTTTATAAAATAATATTAGCTATTCCGGTAACCGTTTCTTTGGGGGAAAGAAGTTTTTCAAAACTAAAATTAGTAATTAATAAAATCTTACCTAAGATCAAGAATGTCTCAACAGGGGTAATAAGAAAACCAAAAAAAAATTCTCAACAAAAATTAAATAGACTAGCTTTATTATCAATTAAAAAACAAATTTCAAATGAAATTAATTACAATAGTTTGATAAATGATTTTACATCACAAAAAGCTCGAAAAGTTAAATTTAAATAAAATAAAATAAAATTTTAAAAAATATTATCACGGAAATATGAAGGGTCTCATTTGTGAGCTCGCTCCTTGTGTGTCAGCAACATTTATTGGTTGTTGGAATAAGATAATCTTTTCTCAACAATGTTCTTATTGTTGGATTATTTTTTGGACTAGCATAGTCAGGTAAATTTTGTCTAATACTCAGAGTAAAAGATGTCTATATATTGTGATCATATTGTTATTATTATTAATAATCTCAGTTGTGTCATTATTTAATATAATATTATAGGGATTATTTTATAGAGAAATTATGAATAATATATTGTATATGATGTGGAATGTTTTGAGTGGGCTTACCATAATATATTGTATATTCTTTCCATTTTCAGGCCACAACAGCTCTGACCAGCTTGCTGGACAAGTGGGTGTTGAGCACTTCAGCCGCAGCAGCAACCAGCACAAGCTGGGTCTTGGGCTTTTCTCTTTTTTTTTGTTAAAAAAAACATGTATTTTATTTTGGGCCTTTTGGAGCCCTTTTTTTGTACTTATTTGGACTGTGAACTATTCTAAAAAAACTGTTTTTTGCAACACTGGTTCTGTATATTATTTTCAGATTTTATTCGTTTTTCACAACCTAAGTGAAAGAAGAAATTGGGGCCAAAACTTAGAACAAAAATAGGCCCAACCAAACGATACCCTAAAATGAGGCCCAATTAGAAGAAAAAGACCAAATTTCAATGAACTACTAAAGACAAAGCATTTTAGGTTGATTGCACAAATTATTGAACATTGACCTAATCGAACGACCTGATCATGAGTGAGTTAGAAAATGTTCTCAACACGCGAACTAAAAATAAAATGACTTGATAAAAAGAAGAGCGAACAAAATTAGGGTATGACATAAGGCATCAAGGATCTCACAACACCCATATGGGTTACATGATCCGCAAAAATCATAACAGTCGAAGCCTTATTTAGGGGATATGCCACCACAATTAGAGACAAAACAAACCCTTGGGAGGATTACTCAAGTATCTCCCAAGTACATCAATTAAATAAAAATGCCAAGACACACTTGGGAATACATAAGACTGCGAACAGCGGAAGCATATGGGACCTTTCCCATTACAGCCTATTATGTATCACTTATAGGACACTGGGTGTTAGAGAGTTTCTCACCCTTTGAATGGGTGTTGAACAAGGGTTACAAGATATCATATTGAACCTCATGAGAACCTTTTCAATATAACTTTTCTAAGATAAACAAAGAACACCACAATAAACTTACTCTCACTATTTTCAAATGGACACATTCATTTTCCAACTCTACACTCTCTTTTTCTTGCTCAATCCCCTCTTCAATATAAATCTTTTCTTCTAGTTCAACCACTTCTTCAATACAACCCTCTTTTTTTAGATGTGAGCCTCTTCTTCAATACAACCCTCTTCTAGTTCAACCATAATTGTTTTGATGTGAGCCTCTGCATTCTTGCATGACACTTGAAAGTTGTCATTATCCACCTTGGTAGCCTCAAGGGATTGAGATACAAATTCTTGGAAGTTGGAGATGCTCTTATGGAGTCCTTTGGTTTGAGCTTGAGAGTGCATCTCTTGCTCCAACATGATATTTCCCATGGGATAATTCTCATTTTGGACTGTCATGATGTGAAGTTTGTCTCAAAACAGCCCCATTCATAATCACCTCCATAGCAAGCGTAATTAAAGTTTTGTGGTTGGACTTGGACACTTCTAGCTTGCATAGAGTCAAAATACCAATGTTCCATGGCTAGAGTTTTTTTTTTCTTTCACAAAAACATAAACACGATTAGTAATACTAAGAACAACACAATGCAAAATAGAAATTTTGCTCCTAATGACAAAAACACAAAATGGATAGAATCTCAAATAACTAAACTAGCTAAAATGAAAAATTCATGAAAATCAACACTTTCAATCCCCAGCAACAGCGCCAAAAACTTGTTGTGCAAAAACGTGTGCAAGTATACTGATAAGTCTTATTTTACTATGTTTTTAGCATTTGAATTAAATAAAAATTGTAGAATTTTAGTTTCACTTTGGAGCTATTTTACTACAAAATGTTGGTTTCTATTTTCAGGATCAAATAATGAAGGAATGGAAGAAATTCACGTGATTAAAGGCAAAGAATAAAAGTTCAAGGACCAAGGAGCAAAATCATGCAAATGAAGCCAAGAATTAAGTGTTCACGCACGGTCCGTGCATACTACACGCATGGTCCGTGCTCACTGTTACAGAAAGTAGCTGAAAAGACTCAAGACACGCACGGTCCGTGCGCACCACAAGCATGGTCCGTGCGCACTATACGTTGCAGAAGCTGGAGAGTTTGAAGACCACGCACGGTCCGTGCTCCCTACACGCATGGTCCGTGCTCCCTGTACTGAATCAGAATTTTACAAGTTTTACGGCATGCACGGTCCGTGCACCCCAGCAGCATGGTCCGTGCACCTTTATCTGAAGCTAAAAATGTTACAAAACTCTTCCAATTCTTTCATTATGGCTTGTAATTCGAATTTAATCCTTTGTCTACTGATCCTAGGCTATAAATAGGACCTCATTTCAGCTGTAATGGTACTTTTGCATACTTGAAAATTACACTCAAAGTTTATCTAAGTTTCTGCTCTCATTTTAGTTCTTGTTTACTTGCTTTCTTTTACTTTCTTGTTCTTTATTTTTCTGCCATTTATCTTCTAGCATTTTCATATTTCAGTTCTTTTACATTCAGTACTTTATTTCTTTATTTACATTCTTGTCATTTACATTTTGCCATTTTAATTCTATGTCATTTATCTTTATGTCATTCTCTTCTACCCCTTTGTCTACTATGATCATGAGTGAGTAGACTTCTTTAGTCTTGGGATTGTGGGACACAATCCAATGATGGGTCCCTAAACAAATCCAAGACTAAACACTATCTTATTTAAAACTTGATTTTAATCTAATTCCATCAAACTAAATTTCTATAAAACAAATATCAAACGAAGTACCGAGAGGTGAAGTTTGATATTGGAACAAATGGAATTAGACAAGGCAAAGCAAAGCATGAGAATAGCATTGCTAGCCTTGGGACAATAAGGTTGTGCTTAATGGGTCCCTGCGATGATCAACCATGAGAATAGGCTTGATCATTGTTTCGAGACACATTCTTGCATTCCGAAAGGAAGCTTGAGTTACACCAAAAGAATACCTTGTCCTTAAAACAATTTCAAAATAAGATAGAGAATAGTTAAAGGGTTGTTTATTTCCATCATTGTGGTCTAACCACGATCCCAAGGCGTCTTTTATTCTGAATTTTACAAAACAAAAATACTCTATTTATTTAAACGATTCCTTTCAGCTAATCAACATCGAAAATTAGATTAGTAATCGCAAACTACTCCCTGTGGATCGATACTTTCTATTACGCGATGGAACCGTGCACTTGCGGCCTATCATATACACAGTCAAACAAGTAATAAAGTGATACGTAGAGATCGTTCCCACGAGGATTGATTATGGTTAACTTCATAAATTTTCAATTTAGTTAATCTAGTTAGTGAGACAATAAAGTAACAAGTAACAGATTTGATTAAAATGATTAGGACAGTAAATTAAATGACAAATGACAATAAAAGATATTAACAATGATGTTGAATCAGAGAGATGGGTATAGCCAAGACAAGGATCCGTAATTACTCAATATTGATGTAATGCTGTGATCAGTGCTGTGATAGCATTCAGTGCGCAGAATGAATGTGGATATTCCTATCCTAAAATAGAATGTCGTTAAGGTTTCCTTATTCCTAAGCTCCCATTAAGGTTCATTCCTTAGGTTGAAAAGCAAGATTCAGATCACACTATAGCCCTAGGTTCATTCCATAGGTTGAAAAGCACGATTCAGATCACACTATAGCCCTAGGTTCATTCCATAGGTTGAAAAGCACGATTCAGATCACACTATAGCCCTAGCTTCATATTCCATAGGTTGAAAAGATAATATTCCTATTACCTTTCAAACTATATTAACTTGTGAAATCAGCACTTTAATCATTTCCAGAAATTAAAATATATTACCCTAATTAAAGTGATCAAGTTCGAAAAGAGTATATAGCATTAAATCACACAAGTTAATGAAGCATCAAACATTAATCACAACATCTCGTCATTAATTCATAATTACTTCACAATTACTTCACCATAGTCTTGACCATAAAAAGATCTAGCTCAAAATGAGCTTAGACATGACAAAGTAGTACTTAGATAGCATAAATGAAGTCATGGAATTAACAACTACAGCCCAAATCAGAAATACACAGAGGAAAACAAAAATTACAAACAAATTGAAGCTCAAAGCAAGCTTCATGTGTTGCAAATCTGCTCCAAGAACTCTGTGCTGTGCAGATGAAGAACTGTGTTGCAGAATGCAGGTTCCCAGCTTCAGAAATGGAGTTCCAGCACTGAAAATGGTGGAAAGATGGTTGGGGAAGATGATGAACAGTGGATGGAGGCTGGAAATGGTGTTCTCTGACCTAGGGATTCGTGGAGGCTGAAGCCCTCCTCTCTCTTTTTAGGTTAAAGTGCCTTTTTATATGACATTCTCTCACTTTGTGTACCAATTGGGCCAAGGCATATTCTGAAAAGGTGCTGTCAACCCTAAAAGTAAGGACAATTTGTCTTTTTGTGGCCCATTAATGCGCAGATTCCTTTTTGCACACCCTTACATAGGACAAAACACCCTTTTCTTCACTTTAACACATGGGACCACTTTAATTCCTTTCTCTATGCCCTCAGCTGCTCTCGTGCTACCACAGCATTCGGCACAACATCTGAGCTAAAAATTCCTGCACAACTAAATAAAGAGTGAAATCCCACAAAATGGCACCAAAAGTGCCCAAAATACATTTTAAACACTACGAACAAATTTATTATATACAAATACTCAATTTATTGACCCTAATTACCATTGAACAAGCTTAATTCTCATTTGTTTTAGCATAAATAAATGGTACATTTTAAGAGTTGTCAATCATCAATAGAAAATAAAGGGTGAAGACATTCGAAAACCCACATTCCGTACTCAATACGAACATTATGAATTTTTAGTTATGTCGTTTGGAATAGTTTCTCTCCCTCTACATTAGATTTCTTACTTCTTTCTTCACCATACTTCTTACACCAGCTAAGGATGCAAGGATGAGAGAGATATATTGAGTTCGAAGTGGAAATACCCCTTCTTAGGAATCTATTTCTTTGGTGATTGAGGTAAAATTCTACAACCTATTAAATTAAGTGTTGGTAAATGTTCTGGACTGGGCTGGAGCCCAGTCTAGGTGGAAAGACGAAATTGTCCCATTAGCAAAGACCAGAGTGAAGAGGGAAAAGATCAACGGCCCAAATCGACCCGTACAGTGATCCTACAGTCACCCGCAAATCCCTGACACTATATAAAGGGATCTGACCTCATCTAACAGGTACACACTATTCACAGTACCGTTACTCTGCTCACACTCCCCTCTGACTTGGGCGTTGGAGTGTCATTGCAGGTACAACCCGCGTAGGCTCCAAACACGATCAGCAGAGGCAACAGACTGACCTAATAACTGGGTCGTTCTTCAGTGCACGACTTGAGGTACTGTTCATTGGCGACCACAGTGGGAGAGTCCATACTTTCTCACAATCTTCCATGCCTCCCTGAGGCAGGCCAAAAGCGGCACCGCGCCTGCAAAGCGTGGCTACAATTCCTGACCGGCCACCACCGATTCCAGACACCACTAGCGAAACCGTTCTCCAGACCGACGTGGTCTCCGGGATCGATCGCCCGAGGACTGACCACCTTGACGGAGTAAGAATGACATAGGTTTGGGGCCCTTCAACAGGAAGATAGACGAGTATCCGCTCCTGCGCTCTTTGAAAAAACTCCCAATAGACCTCAGAATGTACAACAACGTGAAAGACCTAGACGCCCACCTAAGATACTTTAAATTAATGATGAAGTACAAAGGTGCTCCAGGGACGGTTGTTGCACCCCGAAAGATCCGGTTTGGACCTTTCATCGTACAACGTGAAAATTTGTGAAGCCGCCATCAACATTTTTTATTTAGGGACCAAAACATTGAAAAAGGGTCCTTTTTTAAGGCGGGTGGTCCTTTGAGAACTAGAGATGTAGGTTCGGGGGTCGGTTAGGTGTGGGGAAGGTATTAGCATCCCACACCTCCTTTCTACCGAAAGGGAACCTTTAACTTGATGTGCGGTTTTGACAGAGTTGATTTGAAACAATTCGTTCTACTTCTTTTTTTATTTGAGAAAAGTGTTTTTGAAAACGGGGGAAAAGAAGAATCTTTTTATTATTTTTTAAAAGTGTGCTTGACGGGATGTGACCCGCTCCTACGTATCTCCCGGTGCGATGGAGAATTCAAAGCTTACGTAGTTCTCCTTAGTCGAGAAACTTTGTGTTGGTGTTTTTTATTGTAGGGGTTTTCGGTCCTAGACTGTACAGTCCACTAGACCTAGAACAAAGACAACCCCGCCTGTACAGACGACGTGCCCCCTACTTATTGAAAATGTTTTTTTGATTAAGGAAGAAAAAGATTTGTTGTGAGGTTGGTTGCTTTTATTTGGAAAGTATCTTAGGCTCGCCTGAACTGTACAGCTCGCTAACCCTAAGACGCTAACCAATACCGGATGTACATCCGACTCAATTCCTTACTCATTTTTTTGAAATAGGGTTCAAGTTGTTAATTACTTGTTTTAATTCTCATAAGTATCCTAAGATGTTTGAGCTGTACAGCTCCGATCTTAGGACGCTAGACAACACCGGCCGTACGTCCGACTTGCCTCCTTATGAGTTTTCAAAAAGGTTTATTGTTGATCTTAGAAAGAATTTGATTGTCTTATGAAAACAATTTAAGAAAAGATTGAGTTTGGAAAAAGCTTTAGAAAATGATTGATTTGAAGAAAGGAGAAGGGAGTTTGAGGGTGACATTGGTCACAAAATGTTTGATGGGATGGCGTGGCATCCAAAAGGAAAAGAAAGTAGAACATTCAATCAATTTCCAAGTCAAGAACCAAAGTGCAACATTTAACAAATTGCAAGCAAAGCAATCAACAATGTAAGCATAAGCATAAACATTACCAATTACAACATTTGAGCACAAGAATGACACTTAGTCATCAACATCTAATGGCATGCATATGTAAGATTAACAATAGGCACACAAAGAGATCATACAAAAGTTCAATTCAATTAGGTGTCAACACAAGATAAAGCACAAGGTTGAATCCCTTTTAGTAATCCTTGACGCTTGAGACAATGCACAAGTGCATAAGTGTCTAGTCCTTTTACCAAATCATCAACATTAAAGCATAACATTGTCCTAGAAAGAACATCACATTTGCAAGACCAAAAGTGACCAAAAGAGGGCATTAACAAGTCATTTTTGTAACCAAAATTGATTAATCAAGTTAGAAAACTAGCATTTGCATTTTTAAAGCAAGAATTGCACAAAGAAAATTGAATCATCTTAGGCAATCCTCATCACTTAAAGTGAAGTGCACTAGGCACAAGTGAGAGTCCTCTTGCCAATCCTCAACATAGAATAACTTTGCAAACAAGTTACTAACAAGCAAACCAAAGTTTACAATCAAAGCAACAAGGTTGTGTTGAATCATCTTAGGCAATCCTCAACACTTAAAGTGAAATGCCTAAGGCACAAGTGTGAGTCCTCTTGCCAATCATCAACATAGAATAATTTGCAAGCAAAGTACATAACAACCAACATCAAAACAATTTGAGAAATCATTTTACTCACAATTAATATTGCAAACCCTTTTCACAAAGAAATAACAAAAACCCTATCTTATTAGAAACTTGCGAACCAAAACATAACCAAACAATAAATTCATTCAACAAATACACAAAATTAAGCGAGCAAATGACACTAACAAGACTTAGGAACATTTATTCACAAGATCCAAGCAATCAAACACCAAAATCAACAACTATTCATATTTTTTTGATTTTTGTGAAAATAAGAAGGCATGAAAAATGAATATTTGCAAAATCAAACAACATGTTTGGACATGGGAACTTCAAAATCAAGCCTCAATAACAAGATAGCATAAAGAAATGCATCATAACTCGATTAAACCTATTTTATGCTAAGGGTGCGAAACATTCATAGCTTCCTAACACAATTTTATTTCACAAAATGCAACAAACAAAATGATAACAACACAAATCACAATTTATTCAAGGGTGAGAAGCAATCTCAAACACCCAAGCCTCCCTAAGTGCTTGTCAAAATGTTTGAGATACCTCTCACCAACAACAATCAACAAATCAACAATATACCAACACTAAAATGCATGGATATGGTAGGATGCAAGATTAGAAACATGATTTTTACATTTTTATGCAAAAAAACTTAGTAAATGATGCAAGAGTTTTGAAGTATACCTTGAATCCAAGCTAATAAATAAAGAGTATGAAGAGAAAACCCACAAATCAACTAGATCTTCACCAAAACCTTGCGCAACTTGCCTTGTTCTTGAGATTGGATGATGAACACTTGAATCTTGGTAGAAGAGACGGATGATATATGAAGTAGGAGTTAATATGAGATGGAAAATGGAAGTGAAATGAAGAAAAATGGAGGAGGGAAAGGTTGTTGTGATTTCGGCCAAAGGAGGAGAGGAGAGGAGAGGTTTGTGTGCTAGGGTTTTGTGAATGAATTGTGAGGCCAAAAAAAAAAGGTGTCCCCGTGAGATGAGGTTTCTAAGGTATATATAGAGAGCAACTAGGTTTAAGGGTATTTAGGTCATTGTGCATCTCATCTCACTCTAGGATTGCATTTAAAATTTGAATGGAGGGTGAGGATTGAAACACACATGATGAGGGACAAAAAAAAATGCAAAATGAGAGGGAAATGAAGGGGGGTGAATTCGAAATAGCAAGGGAGAGTGGTGCCCAAGTTTTGCAAGTTGTTATCTTTTACTATTGTACTATTATATGACCATTCTATTATCCCTTCATTTTTGATTATTCTTCTTAGGATAATTGTACAAAAATACACCCAATTTAGGCCACATACTAGGAATCTTAGGAATATGCCATTTTATGAGATCACCATGACCAAAAATATCATAAAAACCTCATCTTGAAATTTTTGTAGAATATTCCTTTTTGATGCCTTTTTTGAATTTGAATTTTTATGCAAATGTGTGCATGTATGCGCAAAAAATATATGACCAAGGGTGTCTTACTTCAAATAAATTTCTCTAAAATTGCACAATGATTTTTGATGAAAAAATATCTTATTTTTAGAAAATGACGAAAATACCCTTTTGCCCTAAAAACTCAAAAAAATGCATGCACAATGTTCTTCACACTCTTCAAAATACGCCACACTTCTTAATTTATTTATTTTTGTTGAGAATTAGGGTTTTGACCTAGGCGGACAAAATTAGGGTATGACAGCTGCCCCTCTTTATTTGGATTTTAACAAGGAATATGAATTGGCCGAAACATATTCCGAGGCAAAATAGAAATAAAGAATTCAGAAATTATACCAATTTTGTCTACTTAGAGAAACCAGAATTTTCCTTTTTCTTTTTTTCTCTTTTTTTTTTTGTTCCTTTTTGAAATATGATACAAATGCAATGAAAAGTTTTTTTTTTTGGAATCAATTGGTGCCAACCCTCAATAAGCCAGCGAAAGCAGTAAAGAAAGCAAAAAAAAAAAAGGGTGCCGGCCCTCATTAAGCCGGCGAAGGAGGCTGCCTAAAGCCTTTTAACGAATCGCGAACGATCCGAGTTTGCACTTGTGCCTGGGGAGCACGTGGGCTCAAAGGGGTGGTCTTTCGAGCGACCGGGGGAGGGTACTATATCAAGTCTAGATCTCGATATTTCCCTAGGACTGCGCCATGTTTTAGGCCAACACAGCTATCCTTTTCGACTGGACCTATTGAGGTCAGGGGGACTTACTCGCAGCTCGAATACGAAGTGAAGTCAATCTTTCTGGAGGACACGTTGGTCCAAAGGGGATTTGAAAATCCAATTGGTTTTCTTCAGTTGGTCAATGCTGCCGCACCGATCCAGGGTACCTGCATACGTTAGTTGATGCAAGGAATGGTGCATGAATGCAAGTTTTTTTCTTACCTTAGTGGTGATCGAATGAACACGAGTTTCGTAGGATCGACCATCGGCGACTTGAGCTGTTACTAGCAGATAGCAACTTATTTGGATGCAGAAAAATTTAGCAAAGACATGGATATTCATGAAATGCTCCTTATTCTTTTTTCGATGAATGCACAAGAGGTGGATATGCAAATGTAATGCAAATGTATGTTATGCAAAGGCGGGTTATGCGAATGCACGTGATGCAATGAATGTTTTTAATTTTCTTTTAGCATAGGGACTTTAGGATTCTTGAGTGATCAATTCAAGCGTCCTATCGTGACGACTATGACTATTTATTAAGAATGCCTCTTTTTGTTTTGAAAACTGATTTGATGTTTGATGTGATGATGATAAATGCTATGGAATGTCTGTGTTCTTTTGCTTTTATTGTGATGAATGTGGATGATGCGAATGTAATGCTTTGAATAACATGAAATGCCTACATGCATGAGGAGGATGAATGATTGGAGTATTTAAACATTTTTGTAAACATTTTTATGATGATGAGACGCGAGACTTTGAATGCAAGGAATTGAGATGGCTATGGACCATTCTTTGGAAAAACTAGATTTGATTCAAACTCTGGTGTTCTCAAGGTTTTTATTAACAAGCTCACTTATTTTCCTTTCCATTTCCATGATGACTGAACTTTAAACACCACATGATCAATTTGTATTCTCTCTCTCTGAAGCATTGACTAGTAAGTATGCATAAGAGTGCAGATGTGGACGAGTGAGTCAGTTAACTTGGGATTGGTTTAGGACAGTGAGTTGAGAGACTGCCCCGACAGGAATTTATGGATGTGAATGACTTTAGGGAGAACTCTGCTCATTTGAGCGGGAGTGAACAGTTATGGAAATGCCCCACTTTAGAATGACAATTTCAAATGGGTTCTTTGAGTGGGTTTGTGAAAGGGGATGAAGTTATGGTACTGGTTATGAACTGAGGGTGGTATATGAATGGGATGGACAATGAACAAACTTTCCCAAGACCAGGGTGGGTGGGTGGTGAAGAGAATGCCCCAACTTTTGGATCTGAGTGGTGTTCTCAGTGCAAATCTTTGGTTCTCTATGAATGTCTTGACTTTTGGCATGAAAGAAGCCTCACTTGGTGATCACTAAACCTTGTTTTAATCTTTGGTGCAAATCTTTTCCTTTGGGCCTGAGACATGAGGACCATCTAGGGTAATAGCAATGCCAGAGCCGCGCATAAGTTTGCTTGCCATTTGAAGTGATTGTGCCCGCGTTTGTTTTTTTGCCAATTCATTTATTTGAGGGATCCCCTCTTTTCTGTGATTTTCAGAAATTTCGCAATGATTGTAATGCTTTTTGACTCATGCACAGGTTTCACAATTCAGTATCATCAATCATAAAAACATTTATTTTAAAACAAAGAGACAGAATAAGTGAAGATAAAAGACACGAAAAGCCAACACATGGAAGAAAAAGTTGAATTCTTATTGTTATGGAAACTGGACGTGCAGAAGGTCACGCCAATTGAAAGTACATTGAAAAATTTTTAAACTGGAAAAATACAAGAAAAAGGGGAAGCAGATCTTGTGTTTTTTCTTTTGAAGTAACGATGCCAATCGTCCATACTCATGACCTTGATCACCCCTTTATCCAAACTTTTGGGAGTGCTGATTGCCTTTTTCATTTCAAGTCCAAGTTTTCTGACCCTAATTTTTGCTTGGATCGCCCTTTGCGGGTTTTCAATCCACCAGGTCGCTCTGGTTTTGCCTAGGCCGCCCTTTGCGGGTTTTCAACCTAGCGAGCTAATTCTTACTTGGCTCATCTTTCTCTTTTTTTCATTTATTTCTTTAGGCATACTCCTTTCTGACTGCATCTGAATTCACTGGAAACTGGGGTTTTCTTTTCTTGCATCCCATTTTGCAAGAATTAAAGGCCCCTCCGGAGAATAAGTTCTTCGTCTTCATGATACTGGGTTCATCTCCATGGGAATCCCTTTGGAGGTTCATGATCTTTTTGAGCATTGAGTCTTCTTTGAAATTGTTGAAGATGAGCTTTCTTCGGTTTGAGCTTTCTCTTATTCTTCTTCTGACATAAGACAAATGTACTTTGGTTTGATAAGGCTCAATGAAAGTATTACATCCATCATATGGGGTTTGCCCCTGTTAGAGTGTAAAACGAAGCCTGATTTCCATGAAGGTCATCATCGTCCTTGATATCCTTTGTTGATTGTCTCTAACTGCCCCATTTTTAGGGTGGCGTAGGGAGGGATCATGATGCTTGACCTGGAGTCTTCATACTGTCATTTGTGACTACCTTAGCTTGGAAAGCTGCGCAACAGACCGAACTTTGGTAATTACAGACTTTGTTATAATGGCAAGTGTCTTATGTCAGAAGGGTGATTTACACAAACTTGTTGATTCATTGCTCTTTATCATGGCGTCAATCCTCTCCTTTGCTCAAATTGATCATGTCACTTGATTCCTCATGAGGACGGACCACTTTGTTTTCTTATTCTTGCACAACAGCTTGATTGCAAATCTGATGGTGGAGTCTGAGGAATGACTGAGGGTTTGTGGAGGGCGGGATGACGAGGTCGAGGTAGTGTTTGCGGTTTTATGAAAGGAGAGATGTATAGGAATGATGAAGTGTTTGAAGGTTTATGGAAGAAAGGGTGGTCATACACAACAAGGTGTAGGAAGGTTCATTGAGACAAGGATCTCTTACGCTTTATGGCCAAATGTATCAGCTCACAACTTTCTTTCGTCTCTTTTTCCTTTGTTTTTTCATTTTTGGGATTTTCATTTTTTGAATCTGTTCTTTTTTGTTTCATTTTTTCTGATTTTTTCCTTTTTTGCTTTTGAGTTAAGTGAGCTGATAAAAGTGATACACTATT
This sequence comes from Astragalus glycyphyllos, assembly GCA_963573325.1. NCBI lineage: Eukaryota > Viridiplantae > Streptophyta > Magnoliopsida > Fabales > Fabaceae > Astragalus > Astragalus glycyphyllos. The sequence continues at coordinate 3,761,003 of OY754308.1, read as the reverse complement.
TTTGGATATTTGAAGTGATCCTTGTCTGGGGTGATTGGAGAGATAATGGCAATGAAACCCCTGCAGCGGTTGGAGGATGCTTGATTGGGTTCTGGTATTAACTGGGGTGACAGGAGGTTCAGAGGGAGGAGCAAATGAGATGGGTTGATTTTGTAGAAGGGCCATTGGTAGTGAGGAAGGTGGCGATGGCAGGCATTTGGTTATGAAATTTTTTTTGTGATGGGGTACTTGTAATGGGAAATGGGAAAGTTGGTTGATCTGAGGAAGGAAAAGGGTTTGGTCGCGAAAGAGGTTCGCTTGTAACATTTGTTTGGTTTCCTCAGCATTGCTCCACTTTGCTTGAACTTGTTCTTTGACTTCATTGCCCAACCTAGTTGTGGCATCATGAATTTCTACAGCCTTAGCCAATTCTTCACTTATTAACTCCGAAGAAACATCCCAGTTGTCTTCAGCCTCTCTCTCAGTTTGGTTAATCGGGTAATCAAAGTCACAATATGAACCATTGGCGTCGTTGTTTTCAAAGATTATTTTCATTTATTATTATTTTTGATCCGCGTTGGGAGGAATTGAAAAGCAAATAACAGACACATGACAAAATGAAAGAAAGAAATTTTATTGAGGAATTCAAAATAACATTTTATTGATGATGATACTAAAAGGAAACATGTGTGCCCTTATTGAAATATCCTAAGGCCTTGGGCAGAGCCAAAGGATTGCATTACAAAAAATTGTTTTGAACTGAAAAAACTACATGAAAATCAACAATCACTCATAAATGCTATGAAATGCATGACAAAGACACAAATGTTTTGATGATGCCGCTTTCACCACTTCAAACCTCTTCAACAACTGCTATCCTTGCTTAATAGTCCACAGACCCTGAGAACTTGATCCTTCCCCCCTTCTCAAAAGTTAACTGCTTGGAATCAATGAAGCCCTGAACCAAACTTTTCAAAAGATAGCAATTTTCAGCAGAATGCCCAATTGCCCCAGCATGGAGCTCGCAAGTGGCTTCTGGATTGTACCCGCTTGGGAATGGAGGTTGAACTGATCTCATCTTGCGAGGATTGATCCATCCATGACTGATTAGATAGCTGCATAGGTTGGCGTATGACACGGGGATGGGGTTGGATCAAACTTGGATGGAGAATGATGATAAGGGAAGGAAACTGACAAACTCAAACAAGAGAAACTGCACATGGCATGCACGCCCACTAGAAGAATGCTTCGTAGAGAGTTAACATTGGTTAAAACATGATGGAAAGTTTTTTTGATGAACTGTTTCAGTCTTTTATCATGGAATGGATGAGATGCAATGCCTTTTTTGAAGAAAATGCAAATGAACTGTTGATTTGAAAAACTGAGTGCCTTGGAACATCTTGAGTTTGCAAATAAGTAAGGGTAAACTTTTTCAACAGATTATTTTGCAAAAGCGTCTCGTCTCTCATCACAACTTTTTTATTTGGTTTATGCAATGTATGAATGAACAAATCATGATAAGCAAATGCATGAAAAATGACCACTTGAAAAGTGTAATTATTCTAAAGGAGATTTTTTTGTTTGTTTTTGATGCAAGATGAAATACGAAACTCCAATGCATTTTTGGATGATGCAAGATGCAAGAATGATATCTTTTCAAAATGATTTTTATTCTTTAGAGGCACGGCAAGATCTGAAATACCAATGCCCCTTTTTGCGAAAATGATGACGTGAGGCAACCAATTGTCGTTACTCTGAGTAACTTGCATGAAACATTGAGTGGATCCTGACTCAATACTTCACGTAATATACTGAAATGCTTCGACATTTGGTTGACTCCACTTATTCACTTTATTTGAAAACAAACTGCGTCTGATTGGGTCAAAGTGCCCCGATATCGTAGAGTATCATCTCAAATTTGTAGTGCACAAACAAATTTGAGATATTACCCTTCATCATTCAAAGATGCACTTCCTCTTATTTCATTTCATTTTTTTTTGGAAAATGATTTAGAAAAAGATTTTAAAAATGATTTGAAGATGCAAGTGATTTATTGAATTTTTTTTTTTTTTAGAAAAAGGTGCTTTATTTGGGGAAAAAGGTTTTTAGAAAAAGGTGCTTTATTTGGGGAAAAAGGTTTTTAGAAAAATGTGCTTTATTTGGGGAAAAAGGTTTTTAGAAAAAGGTGCTTGACGGGTATGACCCGCTCCTACGTATCCCCATTGTGATGAGGAATCAAAGCTACGTAGTTCTTCTTCGTCTTTTTTCTGAAATAATGCTTATGAGGTTAATGAAATGATGCATAAATGCTACATTGGCTCGACGCCCACATTATTTGATGAAGGGTTTTGTACATGATTATGGATGACTGAAATGCTTATGCTATGCAGATGATAATTGTTTTTTTTCGTTTTCATTTTTTTTATGCAATGAAATGGAATGCATGATACTCGCAATTATTTTTAAAATGCACGAGAGACGTGATTTTTATTAAATGAAACTATATGCAAAATGAGAGGTTCGCATATTTATATGCAAGGGAAAATAACAATGCACGAGAGATGTTTCTAAAAAATGTTTTTTTTTTTATATGCGAGAAAGTGCATGATACTCGCAATTTTTAATGCATGAAAAATCATGATCTTCACTGGATGAAGATGTATGCAAAAGGAAATGAGTAAAAAATTATTTACAATGCAAAGGCTTTCAAAAGCCGGAAATTCACACATTTTTTTTTTGATAATTTTTTTTCGGTTTATTTGCAAAAATATTTTATTTAGCATGGATGCAGGGGTATGAAGCTCCTTTGTGTCCTACCATGGTTTCTTAGAGACAGGATCTATGGCTATTTCTACGGGTACACACTTCAAGGTTAACACTAAAAGAAGGACCCTAAATAAGGCTCCTAGAGCCAACGACCTCATCTGAGACCACCGATCACAGGGCCGTACGTCCAAGTGATGGTATCATCAAACAAAGCCAAACTCTAGGTGAAGTCTTCGCAACCACTCAACAAGACGTACGTCCAGTGAGCAGCCACTAATGACTTCGTTCTAGCCTAACATATGCTCTAGCCCGGGTATAGGGCTGTCTCACCAAGAAATATAAGGGTAAAAAGAGTGCAACGTGTGTGTAGGAGCACAACGACAAACATACCCCCCCACCTGCAAAGAAAATCCAGAAACAGTCCAGACAAAGAGTCGTCTACCCTAGGGTTTTGCAAGCATATATCATTTCAATACAAACAAGTAAACTAACCTAGGGTTCCAACAACAATCATATGCACTGCTTACCTCAAGAAAGGGAGCCAAGAAGAGGGGTCATAATAGAATCGGGGGAATGCACGAACTTACCTAGAAGAAAGGGAGCAAAGAAGAAGGGATCATAGTAGAATTGGGGGAATGCATGAACTTACCTTGAAGAAAGGGAGCAAAGAAGAAGGGGACATGGTGATTGGAGTTTATATTAAATTATATACAAATACTCAATTTATTGACCCTAATTACCATTGAACAAGCTTAATTCTCATTTGTTTTAGCATAAATAAATGGTACATTTTAAGAGTTGTCAATCATCAATAGAAAATAAAGGGTGAAGACATTCGAAAACCCACATTCCGTACTCAATACGAACATTATGAATTTTTAGTTATGTCGTTTGGAATAGTTTCTCTTCCTCTACATTAGATTTCTTACTTCTTTCTTCACCATACTTCTTACACCAGCTAAGGATGCAAGGATGAGAGAGATATATTGAGTTCGAAGTGGAAATACCCCTTCTTAGGAATCTATTTCTTTGGTTATTGAGGTAAAATTCTACAACCTATTAAATTAAGTGTTGGTAAATGTTCTGGACTGGGCTGGAGCCCAATCTAGGTGGAAAGACCAAATCGTCCCATTAGCAAAGACCAGAGTGAAGAGGGAAAAGATCAACGGCCCAAATCGACCCGTACAGTGATCCTACAGTCACCCGCAAATCCCTGACACTATATAAAGGGATCTGACCTCATCTAACAGGTACACACTATTCACAGTACCGTTACTCTGCTCACACTCCCCTCTGACTTGGGCGTTGGAGTGTCATTGCAGGTACAACCCGCGTAGGCTCCAAACACGATCAGCAGAGGCAACAGACTGACCTAATAACTGGGTCGTTCTTCAGTGCACGACTTGAGGTACTGTTCATTGGCGACCACAGTGGGAGAGTCCATACTTTCTCACAATCTTCCATGCCTCCCTGAGGCAGGCCAAAAGCGGCACCGCGCCTGCAAAGCGTGGCTACAATTCCTGACCGGCCACCACCGATTCCAGACACCACTAGCGAAACCGTTCTCCAGACCGACGTGGTCTCCGGGATCGATCGCCCGAGGACTGACCACCTTGACGGAGTAAGAATGACATAGGTTTGGGGCCCTTCAACAGGAAGATAGACGAGTATCCGCTCCTGCGCTCTTTGAAAAAACTCCCAATAGACCTCAGAATGTACAACAACGTGAAAGACCTAGACGCCCACCTAAGATACTTTAAATTAATGATGAAGTACAAAGGTGCTCCAGGGACGGTTGTTGCACCCCGAAAGATCCGGTTTGGACCTTTCATCGTACAACGTGAAAATTTGTGAAGCCGCCATCAACATTTTTTATTTAGGGACCAAAACATTGAAAAAGGGTCCTTTTTTAAGGCGGGTGGTCCTTTGAGAACTAGAGATGTAGGTTCGGGGGTCGGTTAGGTGTGGGGAAGGTATTAGCATCCCACACCTCCTTTCTACCGAAAGGGAACCTTTAACTTGATGTGCGGTTTTGACAGAGTTGATTTGAAACAATTCGTTCTACTTCTTTTTTTATTTGAGAAAAGTGTTTTTGAAAACGGGGGAAAAGAAGAATCTTTTTATTATTTTTTAAAAGTGTGCTTGACGGGATGTGACCCGCTCCTACGTATCTCCCGGTGCGATGGAGAATTCAAAGCTTACGTAGTTCTCCTTAGTCGAGAAACTTTGTGTTGGTGTTTTTTATTGTAGGGGTTTTCGGTCCTAGACTGTACAGTCCACTAGACCTAGAACAAAGACAACCCCGCCTGTACAGACGACGTGCCCCCTACTTATTGAAAATGTTTTTTTGATTAAGGAAGAAAAAGATTTGTTGTGAGGTTGGTTGCTTTTATTTGGCAAGTATCTTAGGCTCGCCTGAACTGTACAGCTCGCTAACCCTAAGACGCTAACCAATACCGGATGTACATCCGACTCAATTCCTTACTCATTTTTTTGAAATAGGGTTCAAGTTGTTAATTACTTGTTTTAATTCTCATAAGTATCCTAAGATGTTTGAGCTGTACAGCTCCGATCTTAGGACGCTAGACAACACCGGCCGTACGTCCGACTTGCCTCCTTATGAGTTTTCAAAAAGGTTTATTGTTGATCTTAGAAAGAATTTTATTGTCTTATGAAAACAATTTAAGAAAAGATTGAGTTTGGAAAAAGCTTTAGAAAATGATTGATTTGAAGAAAGGAGAAGGGAGTTTGAGGGTGACATTGGTCACAAAAGGTTTGTTGGGATGGCGTGGCATCCAAAAGGAAAAGAAAGTAGAACATTCAATCAATTTCCAAGTCAAGAACCAAAGTGCAACATTTAACAAATTGCAAGCAAAGCAATCAACAATGTAAGCATAAGCATAAACATTACCAATTACAACATTTGAGCACAAGAATGACACTTAGTCATCAACATCTAATGGCATGCATATGTAAGATTAACAATAGGCACACAAAGAGATCATACAAAAGTTCAATTCAATTAGGTGTCAACACAAGATAAAGCACAAGGTTGAATCCCTTTTAGTAATCCTTGACGCTTGAGACAATGCACAAGTGCATAAGTGTCTAGTCCTTTTACCAAATCATCAACATTAAAGCATAACATTGTCCTAGAAAGAACATCACATTTGCAAGACCAAAAGTGACCAAAAGAGGGCATTAACAAGTCATTTTTGTAACCAAAATTGATTAATCAAGTTAGAAAGCTAGCATTTGCATTTTTAAAGCAAGAATTGCACAAAGAAAATTGAATCATCTTAGGCAATCCTCATCACTTAAAGTGAAGTGCACTAGGCACAAGTGAGAGTCCTCTTGCCAATCCTCAACATAGAATAACTTTGCAAACAAGTTACTAACAAGCAAACCAAAGTTTACAATCAAAGCAACAAGGTTGTGTTGAATCATCTTAGGCAATCCTCAACACTTAAAGTGAAATGCCTAAGGCACAAGTGTGAGTCCTCTTGCCAATCATCAACATAGAATAATTTGCAAGCAAAGTACATAACAACCAACATCAAAACAATTTGAGAAATCATTTTACTCACAATTGCAAACCCTTTTCACAAAGAAATAACAAAAACCCTATCTTATTAGAAACTTGCGAACCAAAACATAACCAAACAACAAATTCCTTCAACAAATACACAAAATTAAGCGAGCAAATGACACTAACAAGACTTAGGAACATTTATTCACAAGATCCAAGCAATCAAACACCAAAATCAACAACTATTCATATTTTTTTGATTTTTGTGAAAATAAGAAGGCATGAAAAATGAATATTTGCAAAATCAAACAACATGTTTGGACATGGGAACTTCAAAATCAAGCCTCAATAACAAGATTGCATAAAGAAATGCATCAAAACTCGATTAAACCTATTTTATGCTAAGGGTGCGAAACATTCATAGCTTCCTAACACAATTTTATTTCACAAAATGCAACAAACAAAATGATAACAACACAAATCACAATTTATTCAAGGGTGAGAAGCAATCTCAAACACCCAAGCCTCCCTAAGTGATTGTCAAAATGTTTGAGATATCTCTCACCAACAACAATCAACAAATCAACAATATACCAACACTAAAATGCATGGATATGGTAGGATGCAAGATTAGAAACATGATTTTTACATTTTTATGCAAAAAAACTTAGTAAATGATGCAAGAGTTTTGAAGTATACCTTGAATCCAAGCTAATAAATAAAGAGTATGAAGAGAAAACCCACAAATCAACTAGATCTTCACCAAAACCTTGCGCAACTTGCCTTGTTCTTGAGATTGGATGATGAACACTTGAATCTTGGTAGAAGAGACGGATGATATATGAAGTAGGAGTTAATATGAGATGGAAAATGGAAGTGAAATGAAGAAAAATGGAGGAGGGAAAGGTTGTTGTGATTTCGGCCAAAGGAGGAGAGGAGAGGAGAGGTTTGTGTGCTAGGGTTTTGTGAATGAATTGTGAGGCCAAAAAAAAAAGGTGTCCCCGTGAGGTGAGGTTTCTAAGGTATATATAGAGAGCAACTAGGTTTAAGGGTATTTAGGTCATTGTGCATCTCATCTCACTCTAGGATTGCATTTAAAAGTTTAATGGAGGGTGAGGATTGAAACACACATGATGAGGGACAAAAAAAAATGCAAAATGAGAGGGAAATGAAGGGGGGTGAATTCGAAATAGCAAGGGAGAGTGGTGCCCAAGTTTTGCAAAAATATCATAAAAACCATTCTATTATCCCTTCATTTTTGATTATTCTTCTTAGGATAATTGTACAAAAATACACCCAATTTAGGCCACATACTAGGAATCTTAGGAATATGCCATTTTATGAGATCACCATGACCAAAAATATCATAAAAACCTCATCTTGAAATTTTTGTAGAATATTCCTTTTTGATGCCTTTTTTGAATTTGAATTTTTATGCAAATGCGTGCATGTATGCGCAAAAAATATATGACCAAGGGTGTCTTGCTTCAAATAAATTTCTCTAAAATTGCACAATGATTTTTGATGAAAAAATATCTTATTTTTAGAAAATGACCAAAATACCCTTTTGCCCTAAAACTCAAAAAAATGCATGCACAATGTTCTTCACAATCTTCAAAATACGCCACACTTCTTAATTTATTTATTTTTGTTGAGAATTAGGGTTTTGACCTAGGCGGACAAAATTAGGGTATGACAACGGTCAAATGTAAATTTTCCCGTTGACATTGGAGGGATCGGCTTTGGAGTGGTTCACTGAGTTAAGGCCGATCACCATTTCCTTATGGGAACAGATGGTCAGACCCAAGACGAAGGACATCCTCAAAGCGATCAGATAGGGACATGAGTCCCTCCGTGACTACATAGAAAGATTTAACAAACAGGCTGATCACGTACGAGGACTGAAAGACGAGCAGTGAATGTGGTTCTTAAAGGACGGGCTTCGCCTCGACAGCCTATTTGAGGTAGAGGTCGGAATACACAAACCTCGAGACTTAGAAACCTTCCTACGCAGATCTCAGAGATTCATAAATTATGAAGAGAAGTCAATGGCAACCAAATCCGTGGCAGGAAGGACGGACAATAGATGTTGGCCTGAGGGCGATCATAGAGCCAAGAAAGACCATGGAGGCCCGTCGAGAGAATTCAAAACCAAGAAATATCCAGAATGAACAAAGTTGAACACGTCCTACTCTCAGATCCTCGCCGAATGTTCGAACATGGAGTTCAGGGAAATCAAGAGATCAGACCCACTCATTCTCAAAGAAGGACAGCGCCCGTCTCGGAAATACTGACGCTACCATTGAAGCAATAGGCACGACACCAACAACTGCGTGGCCTTCAAAGACTACATAGAAGAGTTGATCTGGAAAGGAAAACTCACGCAGTATGTGAAGAAAGGCCAAGGCGAAGAAGGGACGACAAGCAATCTGTCCGTTCACCACACAAAGGAAAGGAGGCCGTCCTTGAAGTCACCACTGCTGGGGACGACGACTATGCAGATAATGAACGGGACACCAGGAGATCTAGAGGACGACAAGTGGCCATGGTAATAACTGGCGGAATTCCCTCTGATGGTAGAGAAACCAACAAGTCAATGAAGAGGAGATGGAAGGAAATCATGAGTGTTGCATCAACATTCATTAGCAGGTGCCCATCAAAGAGACGACCCATATCCTTTGGGGACGAGGATCTGCACGATGGAAGGCCCAACAAAGAATTTCCCTTGCTCGTGACCACTGTCATGGCAAACGTTGAAGTCAGAAAAGTCACGGTCGACCAGGAAGCTCAGCGGATATAATATTCCAAGATCTCCTCGATGTTCTGAAAATTTCAAGAGATGACCTGCGACCTTATCGAGGAGCAGTCTTGACCTGGTTCAATGGGGTGTCAACAACCCCCATTGGGCGAATCGAGCTGATGGTCACTTTTGGAGATGATTGCGCAGCAAAGCCTTTGTGCAGGACTGTGAAAACTGATTTTATAGTGTTACCATGCAAATCGATTTACCAATGCATCATTGGGCGACCAACTCTGGGGCAGTTAGAGGCGGTCCCCTCCACTGTTCACCTGAAAATGAAGTTCTACACTAAAGAAGGCGAGATCGTTACCCACTTGGCCGACCTGCTTTCCTCGAAAAGGGCATTCATTATGAGTTTGAAAGAGCAGGGCGATCTTGTTATGAACGAAATGGAGGAATTCGGGAATGGGGAACAAGTTAATGTTCCCAACCTTGGTGCTCGTTATCATCCTGATAGTGAAGAAGAAGAAGGGGATGATCTCCTTACTCGAGAACTGTAGAAGAGGATCAAACGACCGGAACCTGATGGAGAATTTATACAAGTTCAACTAGGAAATGATCCGAAAAAAACGATAAAAATTGGGAAAGACCTTCCTCCAAAAGTACGAGACCAACTCGTTCAATGCTTGAAAGAACACGCAGACTTATTTGCTTGGAGTGCTGTGGATATGCCAAGTATCCCACCAGAAGTAGCTTGTCACCACTTAGCAGTAGATTCTGCAGCCAAATGGGTCGTATAACGAAGGCGGGTGCAAAAAGAAGAGAAAGCACGAGCAGCCACCAAAGCTGTGGAAGACTTGCTTGAGGCAGGCTTCATCAAAGATATAAAATACACTGCCTGGTTATCCAGTGTTGCCTTAGTAAAGAAGGCGAATGGCAAATGGCGGATGTGTGTGGATTACACAGATCTCAATCGAGCATGCCCAAAAGACACACTCCGAGTCCCATGTGTTGATCGTTTGGTCGATAGTGCAAGTGGCTTCAGGCTACTCTCATTTTCAGACGCATATTCCGGGTACAACCAAATCACCATGCACCCGCCTGATCAAGAAAAGACGGCCTTCATGACAAAAAAAGGCAATTTCTACTATCGAGTCATGCCCTTTGGACTAAAAAATGCAGGGGCGACCTATCAAAGAATGATGAACAAAGTGTTCCACACTCAGATAGGCAGAATGGTGGAAGTTTACCTGGACGACATGTGGCTGACTTAAGAGAGGTGTTCAACGAAGCTCGAAAGAACTCGCTGAGATTCAATCCTGAAAAATGTACCTTCGGAGTAAGGGCAGGCAAAATTCTGGGGTTCTACCTCACTGAAAATGGGATCGAAGCTAATCCAGATAAATGCAGGGCGGTAACAGAAATGAGGCCGCTTACAACCAAGAAAGAGATCCAGAAACGGAATGGTATGGTGGCCTCCCTCTCTCGTTTCATTGCAAAAGCAGCAAACAAGTCTCTGCCCCTGTTCAAGTTGTTAAAGAAAGAAGCTGAGTTTGAGTGGAGGCCCGAGTGCGATCAGGCACTCGATCAGCTGAAGACGGATCTGTCAAAACCTCTGATCCTGACCACACCCGATCCAAGAGAGACCCTATATTTTTACCTATCCATTACTGTCGAGGCGTTGGCCGTAGTATTGGTACGAGAAGGAGACTCTAAGCAAAATCCTGTCTACTTTGTCAGCAAAGCCTTGCAAGGCCCTAAGCTCAGGTACCAGAAGTTTGAAGAGTTGGCCTTAGCATTAATTGTGTCGCTCGGAGATTGTGCCCCTATTTTGTAACACATCAGATCGTCCTCCGCACTGACCAACCTATGAGACAAATCTTGCACAGACCAGATTTGGCGGCCAGAATGATCAAATGGGCGGTCGAGCTATCAGAGTTCGGGATCAAATATGAGGCCAGCTCGACCACCAAAGCTCAAGTGTTGGCTGATTTCGTAGACGAAATGATCCCTCTTCCAGAGAATCCAGTACAACCACTATGGACCTTTCTTGTGGACGGCTCATCAGTGCATTTTAGTGCACTCTTTATATCTTTTCACATGGTGTTTTTAATTGTGTTTTGTTCCTAATATTTAAGTCCTAGCGCGTTTCTAGACTTTGGGTCTTAATTGAGCGTTATAGCAAATTCTTGATTAATTCTTGTTTTTATTGCATATTGACCCCTGTCTACTCTGTAAGCCATAATTTTGGCTGTGATTATCCGATTGAGGCGTGCAAGCTTGCGTTGGAAAGCTAAGGAACAGAGCTACAATTCTCCTGTTGTGCTCGAAATCCAAATCTGAAGTCTGGAAGGTCAAAACTGCGATAAACCGAAACAGTAAAATGTAAAACGGGTTTACGGGCCAATTACTATTTTTATCGGGCTTTTATCCAAGAACCCAGTTAGTGGATTAGGTTTTTCGTTTGTCTTATAGACTTGTCTGACCAGCAGCCTTTTCTCTCTCTCTCTGTTACGCATTATTCACACTTTACAAGACTTTTGTGCTCTAGTCTCCATGGAAGCTTAAACTCCTAAGTCGATTCATCGGTGAAAGGCTGCCATTTTACGGATTTTGAGGTTCGGTGTTTAATGTTATTTCGTCTACTTTGTTTTTAGTTTTCAGTTCTTTCTTCTCTATCAATTCCACATTTGAATTCTTAGTTTGCAATTTTCGTCTTGTGTGATGCTTAATTACCCAAATTCGGTTTACTTGCAATACGCGAATTGTTTATGTATGACGCTTGTTTATATGTGAATCCGTTTTCGCAACTCTTAACTATTCGAGTTATTTAATCGCTTGTTTTATTTAATTCGAGTAGGAATTGATAGAGGATTGATTGAATTCGGTTATGATATCGATTGTGTTAAGTGACGCTTGTTCACGATCACGATTGATTGAACACATTGCTTTGCGCTTGCTTTAAAACGGTGTGAGTTCGCATAAACTAATTGACGCTTGCTTAATTAGTTTATTATCAATCAAGAACTGAAACTTTGAACGAGTTTTGCACGATTATTTGGAACCGATGATAAATCCAAACGCGCACCCGGAAACCGGTGGATTGATTGTCTCTTTAATTTGATAAAACCCCCAATAGAAATCGTTTTCTCCATAAACAAACCCCCATTGTCTTATTGTTAATTTTGTTCCTGATTGTGGTAATCTTAGTATTAGAGGTCCTTGAAAGACGACCAAGGTTACTTACCTTGTACTATATTTTAGGCAAAATTACACTAGAGGACCTTTAAGTTATTTATTTGTAACAAGTTGGCCCTTTAAGTTTTTTTTGTAACAAATAGACCCTTTAAGTTTTCTAACGTCGACACTGTTGACCCTTTTAGTAAAATGTCATATCGTTGATTACATCAAAATACACCAAAATATGCTTGGTTGCATCAAAATACATAAGCTAGAGTAATCACAATATATAAAGTAGCATTACATCAAAATTTATAAGCTAGAGTAATCACTAAAAGGGCCTATTTGTTACAAAAAAAACTTAAAGGGCCAACTTGTTACAAATAAATAACTTAAAGGTCCTCTGGTGTAATTTTGCCTATATTTTATATCTTTAATTATTTTGACCCGCGTATGACCGCTGATCAAATTGGTGCCGTTGCCGGGGATCTCTAATTAGGGATTGCCAATTTTAGGACTCACTAACCACTAACATTTGTCTTTGAGTTTTGTTGCCTTGTAGGTTCTATTGTTTCAGCCCTCTTCAGTTTTGTCTCTGATTAGGTGAAAAAACGGTTTTCAGGTGATCTTCTTCGATTGCTCCGAAAGTTTACGAGAAAATCAGAAATAAATGAAGGAATGGGACTCCCATATAATGGGAGTTGTAGCGTAAAAACCTCAAATTCGATCGTTTTCCATTTTTAAGTAATTATTTTAATTTTTCATATCTCCAAAAAAATCCCAAAAAATTTGCATATCTTTCTTTTGATTTAATTAGATTTTTTGTTGTGATTTTAAATTTTTTTAGATTAGATTTGATACGTTTTCTATTTTCTGCCTTAATTTTAGCATAATCTTTGATTTTGATTTTGTTGACTATAACATGGCTGGTAGAACTCTTAGGGAACTTGCTGCACCTGATGTTACTTATAATGCTTTGTGTATTACTTACCCTGATATTGCAGTTCCTTTTGAATTAAAATCTGGTTTGATACACTTGTTGCCCAAGTTTCATGGTCTTGCAGGTGAAGATCCTCACAAACATCTCAAGGAGTTCCACATTGTGTGTTCAACCATGAAACCCCAAGGAATTCCAGAGGAGCACATTAAGCTTAGGGCCTTCCCCTTCTCACTCCAAGATGCAGCCAAGGATTGGTTATATTACCTCCAGCCAGGTTCTGTTGAAAATTGGAATGACTTGAAAAAGTTGTTCCTAGAGAAGTTCTTTCCTGCATCCAGAGCAGCTTCAATCAGAAAAGAAATATGTGGTATCAGACAAATCTCCACTGAGTCTTTACATGAATATTGGGAGAGATTCAAGAAATTGTGTGCAAGCTTCCCTCATCATCAAATCTCCGAGCAACTGCTCATCCAATATTTCTACGCAGAAATATTATAGATGCCGCTAGTGGAGGTGCATTGGTAGACAAGACCCCAGTAGATGCAAGATCTTTAATAGAGAATATGTCCATTAACTCCTAACAATTCACAACTAGAAGCAATTCTGCAGTTCTAACAAGGGTAGTAAATGAGATACAGACTGCTGATCATAAGAGCTTAAAAAACAGGTTGGATGAACTTACAGTTTTGGTAAAAAAATTGGCAACAGGTCAGAGAGCAAGAGTTTGTGGTACTTGCACCTCTCCAGAGCACCACACAGATTCTTGTCCTTCACTGCAAGAGGATCCTAATGCTGATACCCCTCAAGCCTATGCAGCTAATATATTTAACCCTCAAGCCAATGTTGATTTGTCTGCTAACAGGCACCACCCAAACTGGAGGAACCATCCAAACCTGAGATAGGGAAATCCAGCTACACAACAACAAGATGCTACCAGGCCTGCACCTTCATTAGAGGACTTAGTTAAGCAGATGGCTGCCCAGAATCTCCAGTTCCAAGAGAGGACAAATGCCTCAATTCAGAATTTACAGACACAAATTGGACAGATGGCGACCACAATTAATCAGATGCAAGCTCAGGGGTCAAACCAATTACCTGCTGAAGTAGTGATTAATCCGAATGCACCAAACCCCAATGTTAGTGCTATCACATTGAGATCTGGGAAGGCTGTTGACACTCCAAAGGTGTTTGAAACTGTTGTTTTTAAAAATAGAAAAGCACCTGAACATATTGATCATCAGGAATACATACCACCACTCCCATTCCCTCAAATTAAAGAGCATCAATGACTAAAAAACAAGATGAGGCAGATAGGGATAGTGAGATCTTAGATACTTTTAGGAAGGTGGAAGGCAACATTCCTCTTCTTGAGGCAATTAAGCAGATTCCAAAATATGCCAGATTTTTGAAAGAGTTGTGCACATACAAGAGAAAGAGAAGACTGAAAGGAATTGAAAAAGTCAACGTGGGGTATAATGTTTCTGCCCTCATGTTGCCCATGCCTCAGAAGTGCAAGGATCCAGGAAATTTCTCCATTCCATGCACCATAGGCAATAGTCAGTTTGATGATGCGATGCTAGATCTAGGAGCTTCAATCAATGTAATGCCCACATCTATTTTTAACTCTCTTGCTCTTGGACCTTTGCAGGAAACAGGTGTTACCATCCAGCTAGCAAATAGAAGAAATGCTCGACCTGCTGGACTGGTTGAGGATGTTCTTGTTAAAGTTAATAATTTGATCTTTCCTGCAGATTTTTACATTCTAGACATGGAGGAAGAAACTAAGTCCAGCAGGTCGCCTATCATTTTAGGCAGACCATTCTTGAGGACTGCCAAAACCAAAATTGATGTACATGCAGGGACTCTTTCCCTGGAATTTGGTGATACCACTGAAAAATTCAGCATTTTTAATGTTAAGAAACACCCCCTGGAAGAGCTTTCCCTTTGTAAAATTGAATTGCTTGATGGTTTGGTTGATACTTTGCAGGTTGACACACCTCCTATAGCCGATATTGTAGATGCAGCTGTTGCCATTGAGCAGCCCCTAGTTTTAGAGCTTGAACCACCCCCTAAAAATTTTAATTTTACATATTCAGAGGGGAGTGGGAAACTTCATGAGACTAATATTGTAGGGCTTAAATCTGAACAGGAAGAGAAGCAGCCAATCTTAAGGAAACATAGGAGCGGCATTGGTTTAACCTTGGCGGGCCTTTCTACCAAGAAAGTATGGAAAGCTAAGCATGATAAGATGATTTCCAGAAAGGAATTCTCCATTGGGCATAGAGTTTGATGGTTCAGGCCCCGCCTGAAAATTATGGCTGGGAAACATCGATCCAAGTGGATTGGTCCTTTCGTTATTACTAATATTTTTCCTCATGGTGTAGTGGAAACAAAAAGTCAGGCGACACACAAAGTTTTCAAAGTCGATGGAAAGCGCCTCAAGTTATTCCATGAGAGTTTCGCAACTGAAGTTTGACCAGGGAGTCCCTCCTCCTTACTCTTATTTTATGCTTGTTGTTTTCATTGAGGACAATGTATGATTTAAGTGTTGGGGGGGGGGGGGGGGTGTCTTTTAGTAGCTTAGTAGTTTGTCTTTTTCTCTTAAGTTTTGGTTTGTTTTTCAGTTTTCAATTTTTTAAAATTTTTTTAAAAAAATATTATTTTAGCATGTTTTTCGATGAGTTCTTGGAGTGTGCAAGTTGTGGGTGATGTTACTATTCTAGGACCATAGGTGTTTTGACATGACTTGATTGATTTCTTGTTACTCTTGGTATAATAAGTTGATTATGAGCACTAGATTTTGCATCATTTGTGATAGTCAATGTCCCTGGTGAGAATTGAGCCTTGTGTGTGACTCACTCATATTTGTTAGTTACTCTAGAACTTGACTTGATTCTTGTTGAAGCACTTGTTCACATGCATGTTTGAAATAATCTAGGCAATTCAGTTTTTTTAGCTACTAGTCATATAAGTCTACCCTGAATTTATCCCTTTGTGTAATCCCCTTTGAGCCTTTTATCCCATTCTTTGTTTTATAGCTCATTACAAGCCCAAAAGTGAAAAACAATGTTATTACCCAATCTTAGAGGGTGAAGGAGCTTTGAATTGAAAATTGTCAGATCCATAAGTGTGGGGGTGTCCAAATTGTTGCAATTGTGGTTCTCACTTGGTTTAGTTCTTAGGTTCTCAATAGAAATTTTGGCAAATACATTTGTATAGAAAAATATTCCCCAAAAAGAAAAAAAAGAAAGGAAAAAAAAACAAAAAAAAAGAAAAGAAAAAAAAGTCAAAAAAGAAAAAAAATGGAATGTGTATAATCTTTTAATCTTTGTGTCAAGAAGAGTGAAAGTTGTGTGGAGAGAGTTATGTAGAGAAGTGTGTCAAAATAGATAAATTCGTCATATATTATTGAAGTTGGACACTCTCATGCTCACTTTACAATTGATTTTCATTGCTTCTTTACCCTCTTTGATTCTTTTTAGCCTAGTTCCCCCTTAGGATTATCCCACATTGACCTTGGCCCCATTACAACCCTTATAAAGACCTTTTGATCTTATGTGCACGTGTTCTTCAGTGTGGATGTTAGAAGCTTGTCAAGCATACGGTAGTGCCAACCTATTATATATAATCGAGCAAACACAAGCCTAGACACTTGAGTGATTGAGCGCATTACTTATACATATCTTGTGAGGACTCATCACTTATGATTCATTCTTTGGAGCTCTCTTATCTGGTTTTCCTTGATTGTAATTAAGTGCTATCTCTGATTGTCATACTCCTTGAAGCCTAAGAAAAGTGTTTCTCTTATGACTTTGCATTCTTTGGGTTCATTGGAAACTCATGTGTTGTTTACGTGTCTTATTTTGTGTGTTTTGCCCGGAGTGCAAAAGCTTAAGTGTGGGGGAATTTGATCAGTGCATTTGAGTGCACTCTTTATATCTTTTCACATGGTGTTTTTAATTTTGTTTTGTTCCTAATATTTAAGTCCTAGCGCGTTTCTAGACTTTGGGTCTTAATTGAGCGTTATAGCAAATTCTTGATTAATTCTTGTTTTTATTGCATATTGACCCCTGTCTACTCTGCAGGCTATAACTTTGGCTGTGATTATCTGATTGAGGCGTCCGGGCTTGCGTTGGAAAGCTAAGGAACAGAGCTACAATTCTTCTGTTGCGCTTGAAACCCAAATCTGAAGTCTGGAAGGTCAAAACTGCGAAATACCAAAGCAGTAAAATGTAAAACGGGTTTACGGGCCAATTACTATTTTTATCGGGCTTTTATCCAAGAACCCAGTTAATGGATTAGGTTTTTCGTTTGTCTTATAGACTTGGCTGACCAGCAGCGTCTCTCTCTCTCTCTCTCTCTCTCTCTCTCTCTCTCTCTCTTACGCATTATTCACACTTTACAGGACTTTTGTGCTCTAGCCTCCATGGAAGATTAAACTCCTAAGTCGATTCATCGGTGAAAGGCTTGCGTTTTACGGATTTTGAGGTTCGGTGTTTAATGTTATTTCGTCTACTTTGTTTTTAGTTTTCAGTTCTTTCTTCTCTATCAATTCCACATTTGAATTCTTTGTTTGCAATTTTCGTCTTGTGTGATGCTTAATTACCCAAATTCGGTTTACTTGCAATACGCGAATCGTTTATGTATGACGCTTGTTTATATGTGAATCTGTTTTCGCAACTCTTAACTATTCGAGTTATTTAATCGCTTGTTTTATTTAATTCGAGTAGGAATTGATAGAGGATTGATTGAATTCGGTTATGATATCGATTGTGTTAAGTGGCGCTTGTTCACGATCACGATTGATTGAACACATTGCTTTGACGCTTGCTTTAAAATGGTGTGAGTTCGCATAAACTAATTGACGCTTGCTTGATTAGTTTATTATCAATTAAGAACTGAAACTTTGAATGAGTCTTGCACGATTATTTGGAATCGATGATAAATCCAAATGCGCACCCGGAAACCGGTGGATCGATTGTCTCTTTAATTTGATAAAACCCCCAATAGAAATCGTTTTCTCCATAAACAAACCCCCATTGTCTTATTGTTAATTTTGTTCCTGATTGTGGTAATCTTAGTATTAGAGGTCCTTGAGAGACGACCAAGGTTACTTACCTTGTACTATATTTTATATCTTTAATTATTTTGACCCGCGTACGACCGCTGATCAACGGCTCATCCAATATTAAAGGTAGTGGGGTAGGCCTTATACAGGAAAACAACAAAGGAACAACAGTTGAAGTCTTCTTAACCTTCTCGTTCCCTACTTCGAATAATCAAGCAGAATACGAGGCTTGCATAGCTGGATTGCTGCTCGCACCAGAATTCAATGTGAAGAGGGTCGAGCTACACTCAGACTCCCTGTTACCTGTCTCTCAGATTAAGGAAGTCTTCAGCGCCAAGGACAAGATCCTACAAAGATACTTAACCAGAGTTAGAGAATTGCTTGAATGATTTGAGTATGCCAAGGTCAAGCACGTCCCTAGAACAGAGAACACTAGGGTGGGCATGCTATCGAAACTTGCAAGTATAAAGAACTCGGGCAACCATAGAAGCGTAATTCAGAAGGTACTTTCACAACCCAGCGTGAGACTGGAAGCCGTGCTTGAGCAGGATATATGTGCAATTGAATCCACGGAAGCTGGATCGACCCCATCCAAAAGTACATCAGGGATGGGGAAGAACCAGACGACCCAAAAGAAGTAACGCTCGTTCGAAGGTGAACATCAGTCTACTCAATCATTAGCAGACAAGTTGTAACACCCCCCTTTTACTATTACAACGAAATAGACAATTATCAGAGTCACCTCGAAGGGCGCTACATTTTTCACCATTTTAAAAAAAAACACCAAAATAATTTATATAAAAGAAATCACCAAGCAGCGGAAATATTAACCAGTTTAAACATCTCCAAAATTAACAATTAAAGACATCTCCAAAATTAATTAAAACAATTTCCAATAACTAAAATAATAGTTCAAAACGATAACTAACGACTCCCCGGTGCTACATATCAGAGCTGACACAGACCCAAACGAGAGAGGAAGCAAAACCTAGCAATTCCTCCACGAGCACTAGCGATCACCTGCAGCGTTGCCGCATGAGAGCAACATTCCAAGCAGAAGGGGTGAGTCTAACAGAGATAATAAGCAGATGATAAAAATATGCTAGCATCAGGTAACTACAGCAACACAATACAATTACACCATATCACAGCACCAGATACCAAAGGAAAAATCCATTTGACAGTGAACCACCAAAATTATAACATTCATAGACAATGGGATGATATGCAACCCCTCCAGTGGGCATATGCATGCGGTACCGATCACCAAAATGAGCCACGACGGGCATATCACCAATAAACACCAGAGGCAGAGCCTATATCACCAAAACATGCATATGACAATGCGACACCATGATTATGCACCAACTCACCATAACAAGTATTTAAAATAAATACTATATCACCAGAATCAAAACAAATGATTTCACCAAAAATAGCACCAAGTTGTAGCATCACAGCTACCACTAAACTCTCCTGAGCATACCAGCACCGCACCTGAAATATTAACACCAGACGGCTCCACAACGCGGACATAACGCACGCACACCACGCACAAGACTGGCGCACAGCGCCTAGGCACATCGCACCTACTTCAGCGAATTAATTAAAATAGCAAACGACATCGGATTTCAACAAATAAATACTTGTTGGAAAGCCCTATGGGTCTGGTTATCATCCCTAAGTTCAGTTTTTGAAGGAGAGTGTCCAATAGGTACAGTTTTCGAAAAGCACACAGGCTAGTTGCAAAAGAGGACAGTTTCTGTCCTTCAAATTCAAGCAATTCCAAAGTGACCAAAACTCAATCAAATTGCATGAAACTTGTGCATAAACTGGGGAAAATTTTGTCTAGTTTCCAAAGAAATTGGATTCGTTCGAAAAGGAGTTCTTTCGAAAACGTGGTAACCAAAACACTGACCCTGTGTCCAGATTGTTTCCAGAATCTTACTCTAACTTGTGGAATTCATATCTCGAGCTACACAACTCTAAACGCAACTAAACCAGTGCCAAATTAACAAGCATTAAGTCTATTTTCCAGAAAAATAAACCACATAATTTTTCGGTCAATACAACGTTCCCAGTCACCGAAATACCGAATCTATACCCAAATCGTTTCCAGAATTTTAACCTAACTTGTATCGCCTATAACTCGAGCTATACAACTCCGAATTTAACGAAACCAGTGCCAAAACGACCGGCGTTAAGTCTATTTTCAAAAACAATCGACCTCATAATTTTTGGATCAACCAAACAGCGCCAGTTTTAGAAAAACCGAACCTGTGTCCAGAATCGCTAAATTGCCAAACACCAAACCCTAACGGCAACGACACCGCAACCACCACAACAAAAACGACAATTCGACAACGCGACAACAAAAATCAACCACGCACAGCAACAACAAAAACACGAACAATAACAACACCATCATCGTGATACAACAATCACGCAACAACAAATAACGAAACAGATCACAATAACGTGCAATAATCATCAAAGCACCAATCTCAACGAAAACACGATATGCAACAACACGAACAATTCAACAAAACCCTAGACTACCCACACATAATTATCATCAACCCATTATCAAGGTTAAGCCCACCCTTACCTCAACTATGGTGGCGCAAACTCCCTCCTAGCCTCGTTCCTCGATCTCCGAATACGGCGACTCCCCCAAACTGCAGCTTCAGTGCGAAGCCAATATCTCTCTCCTCAGAATTCGTTTCGAAGATCCGAACGGTGAAAGTGTAGAACTATATCTTACGAACCTGCTGCCCAAAAACGAAGACGATCCAACGGTTAACGAAACCGGAATCGCAATTTTACGGTGACAGGTTTGAGAAAAACGGGAATTGTTTTCTCTCTTCTTTTCTCTCTCTTTGGTGGCTGCTCTAATCCGAAATTCCTCTCTCTCTCAACCCTAAATTAATCCTCTTCACTTATAATAAGTGAGAAACATAATGGGCTAAATTATTTGGGACTTTATTCACATAGGAAGGGAGCCCAATGCTATTTTTAACTAGCCCACAACACGTGATTATCATCTAACTCGTTTTCAACATAGCTAGTACGCCCATAATTTCAATTCTTACAATCATCCTACGGCAATCCAACTTCGAAATAATTTGATTAAATTTTAGGGCGTTACACAAGTGCCTTTCCCCAACAGAAGTAGGATTTGTGTTAAGAGAGATCCATGAGGGAATATGTGTGAACCATCTCGGGGGACAGGCTCTGGCCAACAAGGCCCTGAGGGAAGGCTACTATTGGCCTTCCATAGAGGAAGATGCGAAAGTTTTGGTGAAGAAATACGACAAGTGTCGGAGGCACGCGGATGTCCACATTGCCCCACTAGTCGAACTCAACAGTATGACCGCTCCTTGGCCATTTGCGTGGTGGGGAATTGACCTCTTGGGGCCGTTCACAGTTGCCCTTGGCCAGTTCAAAAGTTTGATCATAGCAGTCGATTATTTTTCCAAATGGATTGAGGCCGAGCCCTTAGCCACGATCACATCCAGAAATTGCCTCAAATTCTTCAAAAAGAACATTTTGGGATTCCAGTGATGGTCGTATCCGACAACGGCATACAATTCACAGATAAAAACTTTCAAGAGGCCTTGGTCGAGCTAGGGGTGAAGCAGCGCTTCACCTCAGTAGAGCATCCCCAAACCAACGGGCAAGCGGAAGCCGCAAATCGAGTAACTCTGCGCGGTTTGTAGAGGAGGCTCGAAGAGGCAAAGGGAAAGTGGGCGGAGGAACTCCCATACGTTTTATGGGCATACCAAACCACTCCACATTACACTACTGGAGAGTCTCCCTTCAGAATGGTGTATGGGATGGATGCTCTGATTCCCGTGGAAATAGGGGAGCTTAGCTGGAGAACGGCCAACCCTAAACCACCACTCGAGAATGATCAGGCCATTAGGGAAGAGTTAGACCTAGTGGAAGAACTTCGCAATAAAGCTGCTCTGAGAGAAGCGTTGGTCAAATAGGGCATGGCGACAAGACACAATGCAAAGATCAATCCTAGAAGTTTCGAAGTAGGTCAGCTCATGCTGAGAAGGGCAGACATCGGTCAGAAGAATGCTGGCCAGGGCAAGCTTGCCCCCAACTCGGAAGGCCCCTATTGTGTTGTCTCTAAAATGGGCAAGGGTGCCTACAGACTCCAGACAATGACCAGTGGAGCGATCTCCCGAACTTGGAATGTTATGAACCAGAGAAGATATTTCATCTAGTTGACCATTTTGTAAACGATGAAAATGTATCATGTTGGATCTGATTAATAAAAAGCTTAACGGGCGGGATACTCTTTTTCCCTGTGGGTTTTTTATCGAGGCCCGCCCGCCCGTCAATAAATGACGAGGCATTTCTTTTATACTTTTGTATTGATTTGTGTTGATTTGTGTTTATCATTCAGCTATTTATCACGGACTGCTTCCATATCACGAAGATCTTTGCTTCAAACCGCTCACCTCATCCTCTAGCCCTTTAACTTTACCAGACAACTCGCTGGCCCTGGTCGTCTCAGAAGTCAGTTTCTTTTTAGCTTCAGCCTTGGCAGTTAGAGCCGCATCTCGTTCAGTGGTGATCGTGCAAAGAGTGTCCTTGGTTGGTTGGAGGGCATTCTCAGTCTCTTCAAGTCTTTTCTTGGTAGATTCCAGCTCTGCCTGCAACTCTGTGATGTGATCGAGAGCATAGTTATATTTATCAGTCTTATTTATTAGATCGCCCTCCAACCATAAATTACGATGAACAAGACGCATACCTGCTTGTCGTTCGGCCTCCTCTTCCTTATAACGAGCAAGCTTTGAGGAGGCCGCTCTGGCTACATCAGACATGAAGAGAAGAGGATCCTGTCGAAGACGCTCGGCATTTGCATCAGTGAGATCGTCCAAATCCAGAATTGAAGGAGGTGGAGGGGCATCGACCTCAGTAACACTGGTGCTAGCCGAATTATGAGCCCGATCTCTTTTCTTTTGGGACGAGCTCGTTCCCTTTTCAGCAACAGGTCGATCCTCCCCGTCCTCCAGGTTAATGGTGGCGGAGGGAGAGGAATTAAAGCGAACACGCTTTCCCTTCTTGGAGTTCCTGAAGAGGGCCTCGTATCCGACCTGAGACATTTCACCTACAAAAGAGAGAACAACTGGTCAAAAGCACTCAGAACTAACGAATAAAAAAATAAAAAAAGGGGGATGAACGAGTAAAGACAGGCGAACAGGTGGTTGCACGAAGTTTCTGTTTAGCATGGGAACCGTTCCCGAGCTAGGTAGTAACATGGGAACCGTTCTCCGTCCAACCAGCTAGCCATGTTCTCCAAAATGCTAAGACTTTCTGGCCTGATCCTATAGTTGATCGTAGCTCGATTATAATGAGAGTACCTCCACGCCAACGGAAACTTCATGCCGACGACCTCACCTTGGTCGTTCAGTGATCCGACCAACTCACTGGCCCGCTCACAAACCGGGATAACCCACACGGAACCGTGCCTCCAAGGCTTTGCTGAATCACAATAAGGTTTAAAGAGTTTGGGAGCGTCCTGGCGACCTTTCAATGATAGTTGTTCCCATCGTTTGGGATCTCTCTTCAATTCGACCGTCCGGCTGACCTCAAAAAATGTGAAAAAGAGGGCGCAGGTACACCTCCGTTCGATAATTGTCATCAACCGCTCAAACGACTTTATAAATTCCCACGCATTAATGTGTAGTTGCGAAGGGGCGACCCCCAAATATCTTAAAACACGTCATTGAAAGAATGTGAAGGGCGGGCGGATTCGAATGTCCCTAAGCACATTGGTAAACATGATAAATTTCAAAGTGAAAGGAATGCTAGCCGTATTATCCTCCAGTGAGACGCCATTTACCGTCCATTCTTGATCTCTGTGGCCGATCAACTGCACGAACCAAAACTCCATTTCGTCCCCTGGAGGAAAAACTGATGACTGACCAAGGATCGCAGAAGAAACCCAAGAACGATCACTATCAATCACCCTGCCCCAGTCCGGCTCTGCTTCTTCTAAGGGCACGTCGTTCACTAGGTTGACTGTTGTTGACTCGGGCTGTGGCTGGACGACCATATTAACATCACCCTCTTGAGCTGAGGATGTCCTAGAGGAAAAGACGGGCTCAAAGCTCCTTGACGAGAAGGAGCGACAAGAAGAAGTTGAGGTCGATAAATCAGTTGAAGAAGATTTAGAAAGGTGATCCGAGGAGAGGGACTCGCTCATCTTGACATTCTATGCCAGTCAAGCGACGCACTCGGCAAGACGGGCACAAGGAGTATTAGAGAGCCGAGTGGTCTTCTTCGTCTGCGCCAACACAAGCTACCATGCAAGGAGAGGGAAGGTCAGGACCACCCTAATCGATGATTCGCAGAAGGGGTGACAAGGTTGACCCCGGGCCTAACACCCCCTCCTCGCCTCGAAAAAGGAATGAGAAAGTAAATTCAAGATCGATCAAAAAATACCTGGAGTAGGGGAGAAATTAGGACGCAAGGTGGTATGCTCATTGATCAGAAGAATCAGGCGAGCTGAAGTTGTTGAACGACAAAGAGAGAGATCGTTCACTGGGGAGCACCTTGCTAGAGCCTCACCGTTGATTTGACCGTTCCCCGAGATAATGAGATCCCCTTCAGAGGAAATGTGATCGCTTTCAGAGCAAAGGGGTCGTAAAAGTGCTGACTGAAGGAATGGGCACCATATATATAGGGAAAATCAGGCCAGGCAACGAAACGACGTGACACTTCGTTTCGTAGCTTTGATGCAGTCCTCGAGGGATGAACCGTCATCATAGCAGCACCCCCATTGGGAATCTCAAATACATCATTAATGAAGCCTCGAAGAAAGAAAACATCACATCACGCAGAAATAAATTGCCACGTCATCAAAGGCAGGTGGCAGTCGCCCAGTGAATCGATCGAGCACGGGAAACCTCTAGGTCGACCTCATGCATCCTCGAGCAGACAAAGGGAAGCAAGTAAAGAGCGATAACAAGCCTTTACCTGTCCCAAGGATGACTTCGGCTTGGGGGGAAACTGTTCTGGACTGGCTGGAGTCCAATCTAGGTGGAAAGACCAAATCGGCCCATTAGCAAAGACCAGAGTGAGGAGGGCAAAGATCAATGGCCCAAATCGACCCGTACAGTGATCCTACGGTCACCCGCAAATCCCTGACACTATATAAAGGGATCTGACCTCATCTAACAGGTACGCACTATTCACAATACCGTTACTCTGCTAGCACTCCCCTCTGACTTATGGGTTGGAGTGTCATTGCAGGTGCAACCCGCGTGGGCTCCAGACACGATCAGCAGAGGCAACAGACTGACCTGATACTTGGGTCGTCCTTCAGCGCACGACTTGAGGTACTGTTCAGTAAACTAGCATAAATGAGTTGTGGGTAGTAGTATAGTTTTGTAAAGTATGTAAATTTCATATTCTTGAGTTTCTTTAAAAACCCTAAGTTTAATAAATTGGGGGTTTTTACAAATCAGTGTTATCCAAGTTGTTGATTTGCTATTAATAAGTTTCTAAGGGTTTAAAGTTGTTGTATTGATGCTCAGATTCGGTGCAAGCAACTCCGGTGGTATCTCTTGAAGGCAATAGGAGCGATCTAGCTCACTCTTCTTAGTTGTGAGTAGCTAATCTATAATGTGGCAATTTTTATATATCTATTTTCTTTATGGGAGATGCAAATAAATTTCTTAAATAGATTTAATCTCCAAGTATGAGTTGAAAAGTATTTCTATTTATGTGTTTTGTTTGTTGTTGTTGTTGTTGGATACTGTTGGCTGCAACGAAGAAATAATCCAGCCTAAGAGTGAAATGCTCATAGGCCTTTTTAGATTACCGTTTTTCCGTGACGAAGAGATAATACGACCTATGATTACCGCTTTGCCGTGACGAAGAGATAATACGGCGTATGATTACCATTTTGCCATGACGAAGAGATAATACGGCCTATGATTACCGTTTGCCACGACGAAGAGATAATGTGGTCAATATGAACATAGTAGATATCTTGTCTTGCTTGTCATGTTCTTGATATGAAATTTGTTGAAAAACTATAATCCTATTATCGTTGTCCATATCTAAGTACAAGATGATATTGTTTTCCATGTTTAATTCTTTTGTTGTATAAAAATCGTGTTTGATTGGGAACCACTCATTCTATTTTTGTTTCTCCTTCCCGTCCACTTTGTTTATTATGCTCTCGCTGAGTCTTTGTGACTCACCCTATGATTTCTTTATTTTTTTCCAGATTTGTAGACATCATAGTAGACTTTCCTTGGGATCTACAGTTCACCCGAGGACTTGTTGCATTCTGGGTAGGCCTCATGTTAAGAGATAACTATTATTTTGATGACTTCAGTACGATGCAGCTATAGAAATAGGAGCTTTTGTGGCTAGAATGGTTTATGGTCAAATAGGAGTTTTGTAAGATTATATAGCTGCTTCTTATTTTTGAACCATAGCGACAAGATTGTAATTATATGATGAAGGCTTTGATTATTATATTCTGGATATAGAATTCATATTTGTGCAGGTTATTTTGTTTAGGAAATGTCTGAAAAACAGAGGAAACTTTGTTGAAGTTTTGGTAGATATTAACGGTACAAGTGAGTTAGGCTGGCCAACTTATGACGAGTTAGTCTTAGCTTGTGCGCCGGTCATGGCCTCAGTGTAGGTCGTGACAGATAAAATAAGAACTCTTAGTTAACCTATAAATGATAACCTAAACAGTATCAAACTACTTACGAGTTCTAAGTAAGCCTACAACAAAATCCATAGCAATACTATCCCACTTCCATTATGTAATATCCAAGGACTATAACATCTATATTGGTTTTTGGTGTTCAATCTTTTCCTTTTGACATACCAGGCAAGACAGCACATACTCCGCTAATTCCTTCTTCATGTCAGGCCACCAAAACATCTTTTTAAAATCCTGATACATTTTAGTAGAACCTGGATGAAAACTCAACCTACTCTTGTGATCGATCAAGATTCAACATGCGAATATTTTATCATCAGGAATGCAAACTCTATCACCAAACCTAAGCACATTGTCTGTACCAACCCGAAAATCCGACTCCTGTCCTATTCTTGTTCTTAAACCTTGCAAATGTGCTTCCTCTAACCGCTTCTCTAGAACGGTCCCTAGAAAATCTCTAAACGTTGTAGTCATGCCTAATTGATATTCCTTTGCTAAGTTCATATTCATACTTAGATCTCGAAATTCTTCTATCAACTCAAATTCTTTCACCATCATTGTAGACATATGCAATGTTTTTCTACTCAATGGATGATGTTGTAGATAAAAGTCATAATCTTTTAAGAACTTCATCAATCTCTATTTCCTCGTGTTTAACTCCTTATGGTCAAACAAGTACTTACTCCACTGGCTTAGGCGTCGGAGTGTCATTGCAGGTACAACCCGGACTGAGCTCCGCTCACGACCAACAACTCACCAGAAGGACCAGACACCTTAGCAGGCCAATCTTCCCCAGCTTGAGGTACGGTTCAAAAAATATAGAAAGCCAAAAATAGATTCATTTTATTGTTTCTTTTATATTAAAAATTACGAAAGTCTAAAATATATGAAAATGCAAAGTTAAAAAAATCAAAATAATAAAGTATAAAAACAAAAACAAATACAATAGAAAATATAAATAAATAAAAAAAGAGCAAGTGTGCGATTAATAAGTTGCCATTAACCCGTCACCAAAACTACTATCCTGCCCTCCTTCCATTAGTTAGAGCACTATACCCTTTTTGGTCAATTTGCAATGTTTTGAAATTCAAAAACATTCTTGGTTAAAACTTTTCCCCTCTTTTCTAATTTTTCAAGTTTTCAAACCTTTTCCTATGTCTCTCTCTATCTCGACAATCTCTCATTCTCATATCTTCCTCTTCATCTCTCATTCTCATCTCTTCATCTTCAATCTTTCTAAGATTTTTTCTCACCTTCGCTACCATCTCTTCTTCTTCTTTCACCTCACTTTATTTTCTTCACACAATATCAGAGTCGCTACTCTATGTTCCGGCCTCATGATATCGCTTCACCTCAGTCTCTCTTCTTCATTCATTACAAACTCAGTTCTTCTCTCACAAACTCTCACTCTTGATCTCGCAAATCTGTCTTATCTCTTCAAAGAATACTCTCTTTTATTACCAAAACCTAAAACCCTGATCTTCAAATCGAGAAAGCCCTAAACTGAAGAAGAGGAGACTCGATCATTTACAACGATTCGGCCCAAAAACCATGTATTTCGCTTTCGGTCACTATTACTCTCAAAAATTTGTTCAACATATTTGCAGTAAAACTAATGTTCATATGATTTAGTTGTTGTTTCGGTGTTCCTAGGTTTTGCTTTGAGTTGAAACAAAACTGTTAGCAGAATTTTTACCAAACCCTAAACCCCACATCTAGGTATTAACTGTTTTTATTTGTTACTAGATGTTGTATTTATCTGTTTTAGTTTCAATTTTTTTTTATGTTCATTCTAATTTTGGTTTGATGTTTGGAACCTATTGCATCATTGACGGCAAGGTTTGCTTGTTTGGAACCTTTGCATCATTGAACCTATTCTCATCCTCATTTCACTGCACAAATTCGGTTTTATGTCTATGGTCCTGAGTTTAAATAGTTTGTTTGTTTGGAACCTATTGCATTGATGAACGTTTGGGTGTATTGCTTCATGCCTCAGAATAGTGGTTCTATTTGTACACATTGTTTGTTTTGGGTTTTATGTGTATCACTTTTACACATAATCATCTGTACTGACGGCTATAGTACTAGAAACAAAGAGGACTTTAAGAATTAATAACCATGTGTTAGTGGCACTTTTTGATCATGCTTTCAAATTGTATTAGATTCATATTTTGGTTACAATCATCTTTGGAAGTCAATGCTTATGGACAAATGATCTTATGTGTATTAGTGCTATGTGTCTTGGTGCTACTCTAAGGCAATTCTTTTTCAAACTTCAACTATTTCGATTCTGATCTTGATTTATAATTCTGATTTTGTTTTGGTGTTCTTAAGTTTCTCTATGCACATCACTTTCTCATTTTGCTGTTATTGTTGTTGTTTTACAAAGGAATTTGATTTACTGTTCAATTGCTGCTTAATTAGTTAAACAAATTTTAGAATTATTTATGACTATGACAATTATCGTATTATTATCGTATCAGTAATGACTAATGACTTACCACTATTTCTGTTTAACTAAATCTGGGCTTTCATACATCTTTTGATCTTTTTCTTGAGCAAATAACCACGGGAAGAGATTAATATGATATTTTTATAGCTTTGTGTTGTATGCACGCTGGAAAAAGTGTCAAGAGCTTGATTGCAATTAGAATTAGGTGGGTTTAGTTGATGGCTATTTATTTTTTAATATTCATCTTGATTCATTTTGTTTAGAACTGGGTAACATTATGGCTGAAGTGCTTAATTAAATTGCATATATATATTCACTTAACTGCATAATTGCTATTTAATTGCATATATTCACTTTTGTAAATTGAGAGTTACTATGGTGAATGAAAAGTTGTATTTATATACGTGCAGAACTAATTTAACCTATGATATAACTTCCCTAGGAATGAAATGAAATGTTGTGTTTATAAAAGAGCAACTATGGTAAATTGAAATGTTGTGTTTATAAAAGAGCAACTATGTTCGACCAAATAACCCACATACTTTCTCAATTATTTTTGTAGGAGACAATTTATTTTGGATGATATCAATTATTTTATCTAATTTTACAATTTTAAAAATATTTATGACTTTTTTGTCAAAAGAAAAATATTTATGACTTCATAGCAATAATAATAATATAAAAAAAAGTGCTACGGCAATAATCAACCAAAACAAAAAGACAAACAACAAAGGTGAGGTCTAGGTTGCCCTTTGGATAAATGTGGGTAATCTATCCTTAACCACTTAAAAGCTGACACATAAATTCCACTAACATTTATCACACAAATACATTTATATTATTCATTCTACAGTTTCTACTATGTATTTTATATTATTTTCATATTCACCCCAATCTTAATAAATGCAATTTATCGATTCATCTTCCCTAACTAGTTTTCTTCACTTTGAAGAGAACGAGAGAGAAGATCAAATATTCAACTCACGCAATAATTGTTCTGGAATGGGCCGAAGCCCAATCCAGGGCTGAAGCATGAGATCGGCCCAACGACAATGGGAAAGGGAACAAGGAACCAGATCAACGGCCTTGATCGTTCCGTACAGTAATCCAACGGCCACGCGCCAACCACAGACACTATATAAGCATTCATTGCGTCAGTTGTCAGGTACACACTATTCACTAGTATTGATACTCTGCTTGTTCGCTCCTGACTTGGGCGTTGGAGTGTATTTGCAGGTACACTCGCCTTCTGTGACTATCAGTGGAGGGCGACCAGAGTAGTTCCGGATAAGGTTTCATACCTGAAAGCTTCTTCAAGGCGACCTCAGGCTCAGATCAATTAACAACCAAAGTGGGAGACCGCACGCTTTCCACCATCCTTTTAGATGCCACCAAAGGCACCTCGAGGCCGACCAAAGGCCGCTACTCGTCTTCAAAGGGTGGCCGAGATCCCTGCTCGACCACAACCAACGGGTGCTGGAGACCCCAGCACCGTCCCTGCACAGCAAGTCACGGTAGAACTTCCTGCCGACCTGGTCCAAGAGCTGCGAGAACAATTGCGCGATCGGAATCAGGCTCTCAATCGCAACGATGACCTACTTACATAGTTAGAAGATCAGATCGCCTCAAGGCGAGCACACACGGCTCCAGAGCAATGACCTCATTGTGAGGGTACGAGGGCTAATCGATCACCTCCGCGTAGGCAGCTGGTCCATCGATCTCCACCCCCGAGGAGGGGACGACGAGGAGGGGCCACACCACCAAGGAAGACTCCGTCCACATCCGATTACACTTACTGGCCTGAAGAGTCATCACATGAAGGATCCTCTTATGGGTCAACTAGCTCAGCTACTCGCTCTCGTAGCCAATCTAACGAGCGACATTCATATCGGTCAAAAGATTATTCCAGCAACCAACAGCACGGTCATGAAACTCGCTACCCAAAGGAGAGACCTCGTCGTAAAGAAAGGGGAGATACCAGCCTTGGACCATATACAAAAGAGATAGATGAATTTCGCATCCCACACTCATTGCAGAAACCTCCAACCGATCTTAAGATGCACAACAGCGTAAAAGATCCAGACGCCCATTTAAAGCACTTTGATATTATGATGAAGTATAGAGGAGCGCCCGGAGGTGTAAAATGCAAAATCTTCCCCCTCACTCTTGAAGGGTCAGCCCTGGAGTGGTTCACCGAGCAGGGTCCAGATGAGTCTTTGAGAAATTATGTGGAAAAATTCAACCGAGAGGCAGATCAAGTCAGGAACTTAGACGATAACCAGAGGTTGTTCTTCTTGAGGATGGGCCTCTTGAGAGGAAGTCGTTTTGAAGTGGAGGTAGGACTCCATGTTCCCAGGGATCTAGAGACGTTCCTTAGGGGGTCTCAAAGGTTCATGAATTACGCAGAAATAACGACCACTATAGAAGCCGCTGAGGCGGGCATGAATCAACGCCCACGACCGAAAAGAGATCAAAGGGTCAAGGAAGATTATGCCGGTAACCTCCCAAGCAAAGAAAGTAGGGTTAAAAGATTTGCTGAGCGTACCAAGCTGAACACCTCGTACACAAACATATTGGCAGAATGCGCAAATACAGAATTCAGAGATATTAAACCACGAGAACCCCTTGTGCTTAAGGACGGGCAGCGCCCATCCAAGATATATTGTAGGTACCACAAAAGCAACGGGCATGACACTAATAACTGCATGGCTCTAAAAGATGATGTGGAAGCTTTGATCAGAAGAGGGAAGTTGACTCAATATGTAAAAAGAGAACAAGCTGACACACGAGGAGAAAGGCAGGCTGCCCGTTCCCCAAGAAGGGGTAAAGAGCAAGTGGACGAGGCGGTCAAGGTTGGAGAAGAGGATGATGATGAAGACGTTGTGGATACAAGGAAATCAAGGGGAAGACAAGTCGCCATGGTAATCTCTGGAGGAATCGCCACGGACGCCTCGACCAACAAATCGATCAAAAGAAGATGGGACGAAATCATGAGCATCACATCCACCTCTACTCCTAGACCACCTTCAAAACGACCATCCATCTCCTTTGGAGACGAGGATCTCATTGATGGGACGCCCAACTACGAAGTGCCTCTGGTAATCGTCGCAGTAATGGCGAACATGGAAGTTAGGCGAACATTAGTGGATCAAGGGAGCTCAGCAGATATAATATTCGAAGACTTGTTGGATGTGTTAAAGATTTCGAAGGATGATCTAAGGCCGTATAGAGGGACAGTATTGACCGGGTCAATGGGGCATCCACGACTCCCATAGGACGAATAGAGTTGATGGTGACTTTTGGAGATGATACTGTAGAAAACCCCCTTTACAGAACGGTCAGGACATATTTCATCGTGCTGCCATGTAAATTCGTTTATCAATGCATCATTGGTCGACCAACCCTCGCCCGTTTTGAAGGGGTGCCTTCCACCGTCCAATTGAAAATGAAATTCTACACTAAGGTAGGGGATTGAAAGAAAAAGGCAAAAAGGTAGCTAGAGAAATAGAGGAAGCAATGAAAGGAGGCGAAGAAGTAAACCTGGCCGACCTAGATGCCCGTTATGATCCAGAAAGCGAGGAAGAAGAAGGGGACGACCTTCTGACTAAGGCGCTAAAGAAACGGATTAAACGACCAGAACCAGACGGCGATTTTTTTTATGTACAACTAGGAGACGACCTTGAGAGAACGATCAAGATAGGGAAAAACCTTCCTCTTGAGGTTCAGAACGAGCTCATCCAATGCTTAAGGGAACATGCAGATCTGTTTGCTTGGAGTGCGGTAGACATGCCCGGGATTCCACCACAAGTAGCCTGGCATCACCTAGCAGTGGATCCGGGAGCAAAATGGGTGGCTCAAAGAAGAAGAGTGCAGAAAGAGGAAAAGGCACAGGCAGCGTGCAAAGCCGTTGAAGAACTACTTGAAGCGGGGTTCATTAAAGAGATCAAATACACAACGTGGCTGTCCAATGTCGTCTTAGTTAAAAAAGCAAATGGCAAATGGGGGATGTGCGTAGATTATACTGACCTCAACCGAGCATGCCTGAAGGATGCATTCACCGTCCCAAGTGTTGATCGTTTGTTCGATAATGCGATTGGATACAAGATCCTATCCTTCTTGGACGCCTATTCTAGGTACAACCAGATTGCTATGCACCCACCTGATCAGGAGAAGACCGCGTTCATAACGGATAGGGGAAATTTCTGTTACAGAGTCATGTCTTTTGGGCTGAAGAACGCTGGAGCGACCTACCAGCGCATGATGAACCATGTTTTTCATGATCAGATCGGAAAAATGGTGGAAGTATACTTGGATGATATGATCATCAAGAGCAAACAAGACCAAGCCCATGTAGACGACTTGAAGGAAGTGTTCAAAGAAGCCAGAAAAAACTCATTAAGGTTCAACCCAGAAAAGTGCACCTTTGGAGTAAGGGCAGGCAAATTTCTTGGATTCTACCTCACAGAAAAGGGGATTGAAGCTAACCCAGACAAATGTCGAGCAGTAACTGAAATGAGGCCGGCAACGACCAAAAAAGAAATACAGAAACTCAATGGCATGATAGCCGCTCTCTCGCGCTTCATTTCCAAAGCAGCGAACAAATCCTTGCCCTTATTCAAATTGTTGAATAAAGAAATCACATTCGAATGGACGCTCGAGTGCGACCAAGCTCTCGAACAACTAAAGACGGCCTTGGTAGAACCTCCAATTTTGACCACTCCAAAGCCCGGGGAAACTCTATATCTATACTTGTCCATCACAGACGAGGCTTTGGCCGCTGTTTTAGTACGAGAAGAAGGAACGAAACAGAACCTGGTCTACTTCGTCAGCAAAGTACTGTAGGGACCAGAACTCAGATACCAAAAATTTGAGAAATTGGCTCTGGCTTTGGTCGTGGAAGCCCGAAGGTTGAGATCGTATTTTCTGGCCCATCAAGTCGCCCTGTGCACCAACCAACCCATCAGACAGATCCTACATAGACCAGATCTAGCGGACAGAATGATCAAATGGGCTATAGAATTATCAGAATTTGGAATCAAGTATGAGCCTATGTCGGCCGCTAAAGGACAAGTCTTGGCCGATTTTATTGCAGATTTAACCCCAGGAGCGGAGAACCCGGTTCACGGCTCATGGACATTGCACGTTGATGGGTCGTCCAATGGCAAGGGTAGTGGAGCAGACTTAATCCTTGAGTGCGAAAAAGGAAGGACCATCGAGGTCTCCTTAGCTTTCTCTTTCCCAACATCCAACAATCAGGCTGAGTACGAGGCCTGCATAGCGGGATTGTTGCTCGCTCTAGAATTCAATGTGAAAAGGGTAGAGCTCCGATCAGACTCGTTGCTAGCGGTCTCCCAGATCAAAGACGTCTTTTCGGCCAAAGATAAGATCCTCCTGAAATACTTAGCAAAGGTCAAAGAATTGATGCAGAAATTTGAGTATGCTGAAGTCAAGCACGTCCCTAGAACAGAAAACACTAGGGCAGATATCTTGTCCAAGCTCGCAAGCACGAAGAACCCTGGCAACCATAGGAGTGTAATATAGAAAGTCTTATCCCAACCAAGCGTAAAGCTAGAGGTCGCCCTAGGAGCGGACATATGTGAGATTGACTCAACTACTACCTGGATCGACCCCATCTTTAACTACATAAAAGACGGGGAAGAACCTAAGGATCCCAAAGAGGCTACACTCGTTCGTAGACGAGCAACGTCCTACTCAATAGTGAACAAGCAGCTCTATAGAAAGGGATTCACTATGCCCTTGCCCAAGTGCCTCCTTCCCGTAGAAGCAAGCTATGTGTTAAAAGAAATTCATGAGGGCATCTGTGGGAACCATATGGGATCGTGAGCATTGGGAAAGAAGGCTTTGAGAGCAGGCTACTATTGGCCCACCATGGAGGCGGATGAAAAGGACATTGTCAAGAAATGTGACAAGTGCCAGAGGCACGCAGACGTTCACATTGCGCCTACAACCGAGCTCAACTATTTGACCGCCCCTTGGCCGTTTTCATGGTGGGGTATTGACCTACTAGGACCCTTCTCCCTCACCCCTAGTCAGCTTAAGTTTCTGGTCGTCACAGTTGACTACTTCACCAAGTAGATTGAGGCCGAGCCTTTAGCCACGAGTACTTCAAAAAATTGCCTCAACTTGGTCAAAAGGAATATCTTGGTACGGTTTGGGATCCCAGAAGTCATCGTGTCAGACAACGGCACGCAGTTCACCGACCGAAACTTCCAAGAGACTCTAGTCGAGCTAGGCGTGAAACAGCGTTTTACGTCTGTCGAACATCCGCAAACAAACGGGCAGGCAGAAGCGGCCAATAGAGTCATCCTGAGCGGACTGAAAAGAAGATTAGATGAAGCTAAGGGAAAATGGGCAGAAGAGCTCCCTTCAGTGTTATGGGCGTACAGAACCACACCTCACTCAACCACTGGAGAATTCCCCTTCAAACTAGTGTACGGGACGGATGCATTAATCCCCGTTGAGATGGGAGAATTAAACTGGAGAACGACCAATCCTATGCAACCGTCAGAAAACGAGCCGGCGACCAGAGAAGAGCTCGATTTAGTGGAAGAACTGCGGAGTAAGGCATCCCTCAGGGAAGCGTTAGTTAAGCAAGCGGTGGCAACTAGACACAATGCCAAGGTCGTTCCCCGAGCCTTCGAAATAGGGCAGCTCGTCTTGCGAAAAGCAGATATCAGCCAGAGAAATGCTAGCCAGGGCAAGCTCGCCCCAAATTAGGAGGGTCCTTACAAGGTAGCTGCCAAGACGGGCAAAGGAGCATATATCTTACAAACTATGGGTGGAGGAATGATTTCAAATACTTGGAATGCAGTAAACCGTAGGAGATATTTCACTTAATACCTTGTAAATATGAAAGAATATCATGTTACTACTTGAATGATGAATGAAAAACAAAACGGGCGGGACACTCTTTTTCCCTGCGGGGTTTTTTATTGAGGCCCGCTCGCCCGTCAATAGACTGATGAGGAATTTCTTACCTTCTTGATTCTTTTAAAGTTGTTGATCGACCCAGTAACGAATAACCCCTTAAGCGAGTTAAGTTTAAACCAAGTTTGATAAACTGCTTAAGGAGAAACTTAAGCGAGCTTAAGTTCGAACGTGCCTGATAAACGAGCTAAATCTAAAGTAGAAACTTGGTAAGCTGTTTACGAGGTTCCTAACGAAGCTTAGCCGGTTCTATGTAGCCGTGAGGAAATCAAATAAAATAAACTTAGAAAAAGTAAAGGAAAGCCAAAAGAACGATTATAACAGCAAACGTTTAGACATTAAAGTTGACCCGGAGAAGGCCGGGCTCCTTGAAAGTTACAAAGAAAGGGTGACCTATAGGTCCCCTGAAAAGCAACAAAAATACATTTTTGAAAGAAATTAAACAAGACGAAGACGAATTACTCCGGACGGCTATAGGTGACCATTTCTTCTTGGATGACATTTCCATGCTCATCCTTTTCAGCAAGACGGACGATCTGGCCGTTCCTTAGAAAATGATCGTTACTCACGATCTCAGGATTGATCTCCAGTGTGGGATAGCAGTACTAGATCTGAGCAACAGCCTCATCAAACCGCCCCTTCGCGATTGAGATGGTCATGTCCTCCAAGGCCTCTAGCTCGTTCTTAACTCGGTCTCGCTCGCCCTCACGACCTTAAGATTCTCCTTGAGACCAACCACCTCTTCCTCCAATTGGGTAACTCGGGCAGATTACTTCTTCAAACTAGCAGTAGCGGTGGCAAGTTTGGCTTCAGCATCTGTCTTGGCTGTTATGGCCGCATCATGTTCAGAAGTAACCGTGCCAAGTGCATCTTTGGTTGGTTGGAGAGCGACCTCAGCCTCTTCAAGTTTTTTCTTCGTGCTCTTAAGCTCTGCCCGCAACTCTGTAATACTACCAAGAGCAGACGTATACTTATCAGTTTTATCCAAGAGGTCACCCTCCAACCACAAGTTTCTATGGAGTAAGCGCATACTTGCTTGACGACCAGCTTCCTCGGACTTGTAGCGGGCAAGTTTTTGAGAAGCGACTTTGGCAACTTCAGCAATGAATAACAGGGGGTCTTCTCGAAAGCATTCGAAATCAGTGTCCCTGAGATCGTCCAAATCTAGGGACGACCTGTCATACCCTAATTTTGTCCGCCTAGGTTTAAAACCCTAATTTTCCGCAAAAAAAAATAAATAAATTGAGAAGTGTGGTTTTATTTTGAAGAGTGAAGAGCATTGTGCATGCATTTTTGGGTTTTAAAAGTCATTCTAGGGCTTTTAAATTCATTGTTAGAGTGGAAATGCATTTGTTGTTAAAAAACAAGGTTTTTGGGGCAAAAGGGTATTTTGGTCATTGTCAAAAATAAGATAATTTCTCATCAAGAATCATTGTGCAATTTTAGAGAAATTTATTTGAGGCAAAACATTTTTGGTCATGTATGTATGTATGCGCATGCATGCATACATTGTGCACAAAATTCAAATTCAAAAAAGGCATCAAAAAGGAATATTCTACAAAAAGTTCCAAGATGTGATTTTTATGACATTTTTGGTCATGGTGATCACATAAAATGGCATATTCCTCAAGATACCTTGTATGTGGCCTAAATTGGGTGCATTTTTGTACAATTATCCTAAGAAGAATAATCAAAAATGAAGGGATAATGGAATGGTCATATAATAGTACAATAGTACAAGATGACAACTAGCAAAACTTGGTCACCAAGGACCCCTCCCTTGCTATTTCGAATTTCTCCTCTCTATTCTCTCATTTTGTGTTTTCTCAATGTCCTCAATCCATGTGAGCCTCAATCCTAGCCTTTGATTCAAAATTAAAATCAAATCCTAGAGCACAACTAGTGCACAATGACCTATCCACCCTTAAACCTAATTGCTTTCTATATATACCCTATTCACCTCACAAGGAAAGCTTTTGGCCTCACCATTCACTCATAAACCCTAGCACACAACTCCCTCCTCACTCTCTCCCCATTTTATGCGCCACCCCCTCTCCCTTCTCTCTAACTCACTTCTTCATTTCTCATCTACCCACACACATTCAATCCATCTTCCAAGCCTAAACACTAATTTTCAACCATCAATCCTTCATAAAATCACACAAAAGTTCAAGATCAAGGGTCATTTTTTGGAGATTGGAGACCAAGCTTGAAGATAAGTTGATTTGGTTGAATGTTTCTTCATCTATTGTGTTTATTTGGAGCTCATCTTAAGGTATGTGATTCCTAGACCCCTTCTCTTGTAAATCCTTGCATAAAGTCATCATTTCTTTCATATTTGTGAGATTTCCACTTCCAAAAATGTAGATCCTTTCTTTTAACTTCATTTTTATGCTTGTACATATGTTAATCTCATGAATCTTTGTTTTGATGCTTTGATTTTGGGGTTATATGCATGATTTTGTTGTTTTAAGTGAAATAAAATGTTATTTGCTTTGATCATAATTTCGCATGCTTCAAATAAATATGTGTTTTATGATTTTTGTTGGTTATCATGGTTGAATCTTGTGAATAAATGCATCTATGTTTTGGTTATGTCACTCGCTTGCTTGATTTGGTCGACTTGTTAAAATAAATTGATGATTGGCCATTAAACTTGTAAATATTCAAACCTATGTTGTTAATTGTGAAATTTGTGATTTGAGAAAAATAAATTTGGGTTTTGGTTCATTTATGATCCACAAATGATCTTGGGTTACGCTAAGTTGGCAAGAGATAGGTTACTTCAACCTTGATGCCTATGCTTGTAAGCATTTAAAAATTCAATTCCCATTTGATGTGCTTGTGAAATGTGAGCAAAAAGGGGTCTATAAACAATTGAATTTGCGCACATGATTGGTCTCCAATGACCTTGATGCATCCTCAAGTTTAATCATGCTTTCTTTGCTCTTTGAGTTTAATGTAAATTGTTGTTTGAAGCTTGTGAAGTTTTGGCAAAGGATAGGCCACTTAGAGCCTTGATGCATTAAATTGTTGTAGTGCATTAAAATGTTGAATTGATGTTCACAATTTGCTTGTTTTGATTTCCACCAATTGTTACTCGTTAGTAACTCTCAAAAACTTCAAAACCATGTTGCATACAAAGAACAACTTGTTACTCGTTAGTAACGTTCCAACTTCAAAACATTTTTTTGCATTTACATAATCATTGATAAACAACTTCACTTCTTCTCAAAACAATTCCAAACTATTTTTCACAAATCAAACTTTGTTGAGGATAATGCGAAGCCTTTGCTTGCACGATTGTCAACAATGGGGTGCTAGTGGTGATCACTTGGAGTCTTTGCTCAATTGATTATCATGAACACTCATTTTTCAAAAGAACTCTCATTTCACAAATCAAACTTTGTTGAGGATAATGCGAAGCCTTTGCTTGCACGATTGTCAACAATGGGGTGCTAGTGGTGATCACTTGGAGTCTTTGCTCAATTGATTATCATGAACACTCATTTTTCAAAAGAACTCTCATTTCACAAATTAAAAACTTTGTTGAGGATAATGCGAAGCCTTTGCTTGCACGATCGTCAACAATGGGATGCTAGTGGTGATCACTCGAAACCTTTGTTGTTTGATCACTGTGAACATTCAATTTTCACAATTAAACAACTAAAAAATAAAAACCTTTTCTCGACAACCGAGAACTACGTAAGCTTTGAATTCTCCATCGCACTGGGAGATACGTAGGAGCGGGTCACATTCCCGTCAAGCACGACAAATAAAAACCATTTTCTTTTCAAAAAAACAAACCCTTTTCCAAAACAAGGCAATTTCTAAAAACAAAACAATTTTCGAAAACAAGAACTACGTTGCTTTGATTCCCTCCCCAGGATACGTAGGCACGGTGCCCTCCCGTCAAGCGCAAAAGATTAAATTTTCCTTAAGTTTTTTCCATAAAGTAAGGAGAGATAAAGAGAGATAAAAACAAAGCATTTCTTAAATCAACCTTTTAAATCAGACGTCAAATCGAGGTTCCCTTTCAGTAGAAAGGATGTGTGGGGTGCTCGTACCTTCCCCATGCATAACCGACCCCCGAACTCAAATCTCGTGGTTCCAAGGACCATTGTCTTTCAAGAAAGGTTTTTTTCAATGTTTTACCTCTAAAAAATATTGGTGGCGACTCCAATTCACGTTGTGCGAAGAGAAATCCCTCCAAAGGATTTTTCGGGGTGCAACAGCTGGCGACTCCGCTGGGGACCTTTCTTTAGTGGGTCGAGCCAATCGATTCGACATGTGATTTATTTCGTTGATTTGAATGCTTTGTTATATCTCTCCTCCTTTCCCTTTCTTCTTTCTTTCCTTTGCCTTTAAAAACATGCTTGCATTATTCTTAGAATTGTCGTGTGCATTCTTGTGATGTTGTGCTTGCGTGCATTGTGTGTTAGCCTTCTTCCTCTTCTATATTTGCTTCTTGAGTAAAATAAGAGTAGTTTCTTCTTCTTCTTCTTCTCCTCTTACTTTCGTCGTTTATATGCTTTTCTCATACATTTCCCCAATTCTAGCATGTTCCCCTCTTCTTTGCTCCCTTTCTTGAGGTAAGCTCATGCATTTCCCCTAATCCTATTATGTCCCCTCCTCTAGGCTCCCCTTCTTAAGGTAAGCAATGCTTGCGATTGTTGTTGAAACCCTAGGTTAGTATACTTATGTTGAAATGATATTGAACCCTAGGGTAGACGACATGCTGTTGCTTGATATTGTCTGGACTGTTTTGGTTTCCCTTTGCAGGTGGGGTTTGGGTAGATTTTTAGGTGTTGTGCCCTCATCACACACTGCACACCTTATATTTGTGAGCATTGAGTGGGGCCTAAAACCCAAGGTCTGCAAAGAACCCTAGGAGAGTGGAAATGAGTAGTGACTGCCATTCGTAGACCGTTGTCTGTCTGGCTCTCATGAAAGTTTCGCCCAAGAGTGCGCTTTCTTCATGATACCTCACAATCGGTAGCTCTCTACGATTGTGGGTGTATTCATGAGAGAGACTTTAGCTCTTGGTTGCCATTGTGAGGCAGTGACCAGAACCCACATGGGAGGATTACCCTTGTCGTTGACTTTAGAGCCTACGATCTTTACCCATTTGTAGGACACGGGGGCACGCAAATTGTGTGTTGCATTAGCTTAGGCATCCTCTTTCGAAACTCTTTTACCAAAAATGTAGAAAGTAATTTCCTTTTTCCCTCATAAACACCTATATGAGGTGGCATATAGCGGGTATTTTCAAAAATGTTTTGAACCGCCACCAATAAACATCATTTTCTTCTCTCTTTTCTATGTAAATAAAAGGTCATAATCATCACATCTGCATCATTTTGCATCATCATCATTGCATTCGCATCTAACAAAAATTTTGAAAAAAAAACCTCCATTCTTTGCATCCTCCATGCATTAAAGTTGTTTGCCGGAGATCCCAACGTAACACAAAGTCTTGTCATAGGTGTGTAAGAAACGGAATGGAATCAAAAGGCAAAACCGTTTTCAATTCAAGGCTTCCTGTCGTGAAAGAGATTGATATGGCTAGTCTGAAAGAGTATGCATCCCTCCTTTAACACCTATGACAAGACGAGTTGCACCGCGATTCCCGGCAATAAACATAATAACATGCATATTGCATTGCATTTGCATCATTTGTCTTTATGTTCATAAAAAATAAAAAATAAAAAAATGTTCCGTCCACAGAAGTAAGACAAGCTGGTTAATCATCGATATTGGACGCGATCACAGGCAAGAAATATGGCCAACAATCAAGACAACGCGAATCTGGGCAATCATCAACCAATCCAGAATGATGCAGTTCCAGAAGGTCCGAATCCAAATGGTCAGGGTCAGCATGATCAGAATCAAGAGAATCGAGCAATCAGGGCTGAGATGGAAGTTATAAGAGCTAAAATGGCAGAGGTCATAAGAGTGTTAAGTGCCTTAAGGGATGCTGGCATAACTGAAGGTGCTGCTGCCGCAGGAGTGGATCCTCCTCCTGGACCTAGAGTCTCTCAGGCTCTCCAGCACGTGCAATGGCCTCCTTATGGTCTCCCATTAGGGTACACACCCCCTGCTGCCGGTGCAAACCCAGAAAGTGGTCCTTCGGGAACCACAGGACAGACCCAGCC
Source organism: Astragalus glycyphyllos (assembly GCA_963573325.1). Lineage (NCBI taxonomy): Eukaryota > Viridiplantae > Streptophyta > Magnoliopsida > Fabales > Fabaceae > Astragalus > Astragalus glycyphyllos. Next base: position 3,718,539 of record OY754308.1, on the reverse strand, counting down.
TGAATCAGCTGTGAATGAAGTTGGAACGGGGACACCTCAGGTTCAAATTCAGATTCCTACTCCTGCTATTACCCCGGGAACTCCGTTTGGCTTCAATTCTCCAACAACAATCCATCCACAAGTTCAGGGTCCAATTCCTCAGATTATCGCTCACTCACGTGACCCACACGTGACCCCAGCTGTGGTGTCGATGAATAATCTTCACTACGGTGTGAGTGGTTTTCCGCCGAATTACCCTGATGAAGCTAGAAGTCAGTACCAGATGTTAGAAGAAAGATTGAGAGCTGTTGAAGGAACAGGTTCCCGGGCTAGGAACGCCCATGAGTTATGCTTGGTCCCTAATCTAGTCCTGCCACCCAAGTTCAAAGCACCATTTTTCGACAAGTACAAAGGAGCAACCTGCCCGCGCAGCCATGTGACGATGTATTGCCGGAAGATGACTGCCCACGCCCGTGATGATAACCTGATGATACATTGCTTTCAGGAAAGCTTAGCTGGAGCTCCCCTTGAATGGTATATGCAATTGGAGCCAACTAATATCCGTTGTTGGAAGGATCTGGCGGATGCCTTTATCCGTCAATACCAGTACAACAGTGATTTAGCCCCGGATAGGACCCAGCTGCAATGTATGTCTAAGAAGGATAATGAGACATTCAAGGAATACGCCCAGAGGTGGAGGAACCTCGCTGCACAAGTAAAACCCTCCCTGCTTGATAAAGAGATGGTCCATATGTTCATGGAAACTCTTCCCCCAGTGTTCTATGATCGTTTGGTCGGCAGCGTGGCTTCGAATTTCTCTGAGATGGTTGTCATTGGAGAAAGAGTGGAGAACGGCATGCGCAGCGGAAGAATAGCCCATGGCCCAACACCTCCTTCCCATTAGAAAAAGCCTTTTTCTGGTTCCCACAAGAAGAAGGAGGGAGAAACTAATGCAATCATCGGAGCTAGCGGTCCATCACACAATAATCCCCCACAAGCCATTCCAGTTCCTGCTCAGACGCCGCCTGCTCAGCCATTCCAGTCCAACAATCAGTACAGAAACTACAATGAAAAAAAGCCTGTTGTCTTTGAACCTATCCCCATGTCGTACACAGATTTGTTCAATTATCTCATTGCCAACAAGTTAATCAACACTCGTCAGATGAAACCATATCAGCCTCCCTATCCCAGAGGGTATAATGCAAATGCTACCTGTGCCTTTCATTCTGGGGCAGTAGGTCATGTGGTGGAGGATTGTAAGGCGTTCAAGTACGTTGTGCAAGACCTGCTTGATGCAAAGAGTATATCATTTCAGCAACCTAATGTAACCACCAACCCGTTGCCGGGGCATGGTGGGCCCACTGCAAATGCCATTAGGAAGGTGGTCAGTACTTAATTAGGAAGGTGGAGTGCATTCGTACACCCCTGAGTATCATTCATGCTGCACTATGCCGTTGTGGTATCATCGAAGAAGGGTGTGCCAGAAGAGACATCTGCAATGACCCTTATTGTGTTGGGGCCTGTGAGAGCTTCAAACCCATCCTCCAAGAGCTGTTAGACAGACACCTGGTCCAGGTTGGGGTTCAGGAAAAGGAAGAAAGTGTATCTACTCTGCAATCAAACAACAGAGGTTTCAGGAGACCGGTTGAAATCCCTTGCAGTCTGAATTCAAGCTCGGTTGTGGCAAGACCTCTGACTGTTGTTATTCCGGTACCTGCTGCTACCCCTAGTAGAGAGACTAGGGTTATTCCCTGGAGCTGCAATGTGCAAATGCAAGCAGAGGTCCCTCAGGGCGTGTTGGATATAACAAACATTGCTGGGAGTAGTGGAATTACAAGGAGTGGAAGGATGTATGTTCCTGAAAATCTTAGAAAGGAACAATCAAAGGAAGCTGAAGAAAGGGCCCGTAAGGGAAAAGATAAGGAAACTGTGGAAGTTAAAGAAGTATCAGACAAAGAAGCTCAGGAATTTCTGAAAGTAATGAGACAAAGTGAATACCAGGTGTAGGACCAGTTAAATCAAACCCCGGCCAAAATCTCAATGCTTTCGTTGTTGCTTAGTTCCGAGGCACACCGAGCTGCACTGTTGAAAATCCTGAATGAAGCACACGTACCCCATGACATTACGGTCAACCAGCTTGATGGTATTGTTGGGAACATAGTGACATCCAACTACTTGACCTTCACAGACGCTGAGCTACCTCCGGCGGGGAAGAATCACAATCAAGCCCTTCACATCTCTGTCAAGTGTAGGGACTACATGCTGGCCAGAGTGCTCATCGACAATGGCTCGTCATTGAATGTGTTGCCCAAGTCCACAATGGATAAGTTGGATGTGGATTGCTCGTATCTGAAGCCTAGCTCCACCTTGGTTAGAGCATTTGATGGGTCTGTGAAAGAAGTTTTTGGAGAAGTAGAAGTGCCTTTGCAGGTGGGTCCCGAAGTGTTCTATGTCACATTCCAAGTCATGGATATAGCTTCCTCTTATAGCTATCTGCTAGGACGACCTTGGATACATGCCGCTGGGGCAGTGCCATCTTCGCTCCATCAGAAACTCAAGTTTGTGGCCGAGGGCAAGTAGATAGTAATCTTCGGGGAGGAGGAGATGATGATAAACCGATCACTACCAGAATATTACGTTGAAACAGCAGAGGAGTCTTTTGAGACTGCCTCCCAGGGATTGGAGATCTCAAATGCTATCTTTGTTGGGAGTGAGCCTCCCCAATTGAAGCCTAGGTGGTCCAAGGCGGACATGATGGTTGCAAAGGTGATGCTAGGATATGGGTATCAGGCTGGAAAGGGCCTGGGAAAAGCTGCTCAAGGAATTGTAGCACCCGTCCTGCTGAAAGGGAATACTGAAAGGTTCGGTATTGGGTACATCCCAAGCCCTGCAGATCGAGAGAGGCTAGCAGCTGATAGAAGAGAGAAATGGTTGGCAAAGCTCAGAGGAAGGACCCCCAACCAGGGAGGGATGGTCGTCGGTGATCTTAGGAGCAACTTCCGAAATGTAGGCATGCTGAACCCTGACTAGGTCAATGTGATTGAAGAAGATTCAGGCTCGGGTGACGGTGCTGTCGGCTTAGTGCGCCGTTGTGCTGCGAAAGAAAAGCTCCAGAACTGGGAGACCCTAGATTTCCCTGTGTTTTTCAATTTAAAGTAATTTTTCTTCGTAATGCAAAATTCCTCGGCTCTGCCCAAGGCCTTGGGATATTTCATTCGGGCATGCATGTTTTCGTCAAACTTCATCAATGCATAAAATGTTATTTTGGAATTTTCAATAAAAATCTCTTTCTTCATCTCTCATTTGCGTGTCTTTTCTTTATTTTTATTCGCCACTCCATTTTAATGCAGATCGAATACAATTCTTGAAAGTAATAATGCCCATAACTCATACTGTGACTTTGATTACCCGGTTAACCAAACTGAGGAAGATGTTGAGGATGGTTGGGATACTCCTCCAGAAATTATGAGAATGGTAGAACAAGAAGAAAAGGTCATCAAGCCCCATGGGGAGCCCACAGAAATGGTTAATTTGGGTACTGAAGATGATAGAAAAGAGATCAAGGTTGGTACCGCGATGGGGGATTGTGAACGTAAGAAGTTGATTCAGCTCCTGTTTGACTATGTTGACATTTTCGCATGGACATACCAAGACATGCCGGGATTGAATACAGATATTGTTGAGCACAGATTGCCGGTAAAACCAGAATATCCTCCGGTAAAACAGAAATTGAGGCGAATGAGGCCAGAGATGTCCTTGAAAATCAGGGATGAGGTCAAGAAACAGTTCGACGCAGGGTTCTTAGCAGTGCCAAAATATCCTGAGTGGGTAGCCAACATCGTTCCGATTCCCAAGAAAGACGGAAGGGTCCGGATGTGTGTCGATTACCGTGATTTGAACCGAGCAAGTCCTAAAGATGATTTCCCTCTACCTCACATCGATGTTCTGGTGGATAGCACAGCGCAACACTCAATGTTTTCCTTCATGGATGGATATTCAGGTTACAACCAGATCAAGATGGCTCCAGAGGATATGGAGAAAACCACCTTCATAACCCTTTGGGGAACTTTCTGCTATAAGGTCATGCCTTTCGGATTGAAGAATGCCGGGGCAACTTATCAAAGAGCAATGGTGACTCTGTTCCACGACATCAAACAGTATATCACCAGCAGAGAATATCCCCCCGGCGCTTCAGAAAATGATAAGAGAACACTCAGGAGGCTGTCAATGGGTTTCTTCTTGAGTGGAGACGTCCCTTACAAGAGAAACCATGACTTGGTTCTCCTCAGATGTGTAACAAGGGAGGAATCAATAAAGATCATGCAAGATGTTCATGAGGGCTCATTTGGAATTCATTCCAGTGGGCACACAATGGCTAGAAAGATCCTGAGAACAGGTTACTATTGGCTGCAAATAGAATCTGACTGTTATAGCTTTGCAAGAAAGTGCCATAAATGTCAAATTTATGCAGATCACATCCATGTACCACCAACCTCTCTGAATGTCCTGAGTGCACCTTGGCCTTTCTCAATGTGGGGCATGGACATCATTGGTCCTATTGAACCAAAAGCTTCAAATGGTCATCGTTTCATCCTGGTTGCTATCGACTACTTCACCAAGTGGGTAGAGGCTGCTTCTTATCCCAATGTAACAAGTTCAGTGATTGCTAAGTTCATCAAGAAAGATTTGGTTTGCCGCTACGGCCTTCCGAACAAAATCATCACAGACAACGGCAGTAATTTGAATAGCAAGGTGATGAGGGACTTATGCAAGGACTTCAAAATCCAACATCACAACTCTTCTCCCTACCGTCCGAAGATGAATGGGGCAGTTGAGGCAGCCAATAAGAATATTAATAGGATAGTACAGAAAATAGTAGTAACTTACAAGGACTGGCATGAGATGCTCCCCTTCGCCTTGCATGGGTACAAAACTTCGGTGCGTACATCTACAGGGGCAACCCCTTACTCGTTGGTTTATGGGTCAGAAGCTGTTCTTCCCATTGAGGTTGAAATACCCTCGCTGCGAGTATTAATGGAGACCAAATTAGAAGAAGCAGAGTGGGTTCAGGCTCGTTTTGACCAATTGAATCTCATTGAAGAGAAGCGAGTAGCCGCCTTGTGCCATGGTCAGCTGTACCAACAGAGGATGATGAGGGCTTTTGACAAGAAAATCCGTCCTCGGGAATTCCAAGAAGGAGACCTCGTGCTCAAACAAATCTTGCCAATCCAGACGGATCCCCGTGGCAAATGGGCTCCCAAATACGAAGGACCTTATGTGGTGAAGAAGGCATTCTCCGGAGGGGCATTAATTCTTGCAAACATGGATGGAGATGAAATCCCAAACCCAGTGAACTCAGATGTGGTAAAGAAGTACTATGCCTAAAGAAATAGACAGAAAAAGAGAAAGATAAGCCAAGTAAGAATTAGCTCGCTAGGTTGAAAACCCGAAAGGGCGGCCTAGGCAAAATCAGAGCGACCCGGTGGATTGAAAACCCGCAAAGGGCGATCCAGGCAAAAATTAGGGTCAGAAAACTTGGGCATGAAAATAAACAAGGGCATACAGCACTCTCGAAGATTTGGATAAGGGGTTGATCAAGGTCACCAGTATGAACGGTGGGCACCGTTACTTCAAGGATAGAATCACAGGATCTGTTCCTTTTTCTTGTATTTTATCAGTTTAGAATAAAGATTACGATTGTACTTTCAACTGGCGTGACTTTCTGCACGACCAGTTTCCATATCAGCAAAAGTCCAGCTTTTCTTTCATATGTGTGCTTTTCGTGTCTTCACTTTCATTTATTCAGTTTCTTTCAAAATAATGATTTTATGATTGATGAAATTGAATTGCAAAACATGTGCATACATTCAGAGCATTACTGATTATTACGAAATCTTTGAAAATCACAAAAGGAAAAAATGGTTTCCCAAAATGGGTAAAGTTGCAAAAAAAACAGTCACATGCACTACCACCTTAAAAATAACAAGATCATTGCAAACCAGCGCGCAACCCTTGCGTTATCACCATCTTGGAACGGTCTTCGTATCAAGTGCCACAAGTCCCGCGGATTGATTTAACCAGCAAAAAAAAAAAAAAAAAAAAAAAAAAGAAAAAAAACATTTTCATATCATTCATCATTCCTATATCATCCATGTCGTCAAACAGTAGAGCATTATACTTTCATATTCGCATCCCAGAAGGGCGAAAAGAAACAGAAGAAAAGAAAAAGAAAAAGGAAAATCAAACAGAAAAAACATCTCACCAAATCAATCATTGCATCCATGTGCATCCCAGCATCAAAAGCCTGCATTCCATGCATCATTCAAAACTTCCCAATTTTCAAAAAGAAACTCAGTTGCTTTGGACTCGTTAGTCCCCAAAATTTTCAAAAAAAGTCAGTTACTTTGGACCAATGGGTCCCCGAAATCTCATTTTCAGAAAATCATCATGGCACCGAGTTAGTGAACTCCATCAGCACAGAGTTAGTAAACTCCCAGAGTTAGTGAACTCCTTCCACAGATCACAACGTCGCGTACGAGCGCGCGGCAGATCCTACAGACTTCGTTAAGTCCATCGGATTAATTGTGTCAACCTAAGGCATAGTGTAGATCCATTGATCATATCAGTTCCGGACCTGATATTGATCGGCCGCTCGAAAAGGCCACCCCCAGAGCTCGGACTCGACGAGAGTCCGTTAGAAGGTTTTAGGCAACCTCCGAATTCCCCAATTTACGGCACTTCCCATTTACTGCTTTCATTTACTGCTTTACGCAATTTACTGCTTTCTCGTCGACGCGACAAGTGTTGACTCTCTCTCTCTCAAAAGAAGAGAGATCAAAAAAGAAAAAAAGAGAAAAGGAAAATTCGGGTTTCTCTAAGTAGACAAAATTAGTATTATTTCTGAATTCTTTATTTCTATTTTGCCTCGGAATATGTTTCGGCCAATTCATATTCCTTGGTAAAATCCAAATAAAGAGGGGCAGCTGTCATACCCTAATTTTGTCCGCCTAGGTTTAAAACCCTAATTTTCCGCAAAAAAAAATAAATAAATTGAGAAGTGTGGTTTTATTTTGAAGAGTGAAGAGCATTGTGCATGCATTTTTGGGTTTTAAAAGTCATTCTAGGGCTTTTAAATTCATTGTTAGAGTGGAAATGCATTTGTTGTTAAAAAACAAGGTTTTTGGGGCAAAAGGGTATTTTGGTCATTGTCAAAAATAAGATAATTTCTCATCAAGAATCATTGTGCAATTTTAGAGAAATTTATTTGAGGCAAAACATTTTTGGTCATGTATGTATGTATGCGCATGCATGCATACATTGTGCACAAAATTCAAATTCAAAAAAGGCATCAAAAAGGAATATTCTACAAAAAGTTCCAAGATGTGATTTTTATGACATTTTTGGTCATGGTGATCACATAAAATGGCATATTCCTCAAGATACCTTGTATGTGGCCTAAATTGGGTGCATTTTTGTACAATTATCCTAAGAAGAATAATCAAAAATGAAGGGATAATGGAATGGTCATATAATAGTACAATAGTACAAGATGACAACTAGCAAAACTTGGTCACCAAGGACCCCTCCCTTGCTATTTCGAATTTCTCCTCTCTATTCTCTCATTTTGTGTTTTCTCAATGTCCTCAATCCATGTGAGCCTCAATCCTAGCCTTTGATTCAAAATTAAAATCAAATCCTAGAGCACAACTAGTGCACAATGACCTATCCACCCTTAAACCTAATTGCTTTCTATATATACCCTATTCACCTCACAAGGAAAGCTTTTGGCCTCACCATTCACTCATAAACCCTAGCACACAACTCCCTCCTCACTCTCTCCCCATTTTATGCGCCACCCCCTCTCCCTTCTCTCTAACTCACTTCTTCATTTCTCATCTACCCACACACATTCAATCCATCTTCCAAGCCTAAACACTAATTTTCAACCATCAATCCTTCATAAAATCACACAAAAGTTCAAGATCAAGGGTCATTTTTTGGAGATTGGAGACCAAGCTTGAAGATAAGTTGATTTGGTTGAATGTTTCTTCATCTATTGTGTTTATTTGGAGCTCATCTTAAGGTATGTGATTCCTAGACCCCTTCTCTTGTAAATCCTTGCATAAAGTCATCATTTCTTTCATATTTGTGAGATTTCCACTTCCAAAAATGTAGATCCTTTCTTTTAACTTCATTTTTATGCTTGTACATATGTTAATCTCATGAATCTTTGTTTTGATGCTTTGATTTTGGGGTTATATGCATGATTTTGTTGTTTTAAGTGAAATAAAATGTTATTTGCTTTGATCATAATTTCGCATGCTTCAAATAAATATGTGTTTTATGATTTTTGTTGGTTATCATGGTTGAATCTTGTGAATAAATGCATCTATGTTTTGGTTATGTCACTCGCTTGCTTGATTTGGTCGACTTGTTAAAATAAATTGATGATTGGCCATTAAACTTGTAAATATTCAAACCTATGTTGTTAATTGTGAAATTTGTGATTTGAGAAAAATAAATTTGGGTTTTGGTTCATTTATGATCCACAAATGATCTTGGGTTACGCTAAGTTGGCAAGAGATAGGTTACTTCAACCTTGATGCCTATGCTTGTAAGCATTTAAAAATTCAATTCCCATTTGATGTGCTTGTGAAATGTGAGCAAAAAGGGGTCTATAAACAATTGAATTTGCGCACATGATTGGTCTCCAATGACCTTGATGCATCCTCAAGTTTAATCATGCTTTCTTTGCTCTTTGAGTTTAATGTAAATTGTTGTTTGAAGCTTGTGAAGTTTTGGCAAAGGATAGGCCACTTAGAGCCTTGATGCATTAAATTGTTGTAGTGCATTAAAATGTTGAATTGATGTTCACAATTTGCTTGTTTTGATTTCCACCAATTGTTACTCGTTAGTAACTCTCAAAAACTTCAAAACCATGTTGCATACAAAGAACAACTTGTTACTCGTTAGTAACGTTCCAACTTCAAAACATTTTTTTGCATTTACATAATCATTGATAAACAACTTCACTTCTTCTCAAAACAATTCCAAACTATTTTTCACAAATCAAACTTTGTTGAGGATAATGCGAAGCCTTTGCTTGCACGATTGTCAACAATGGGGTGCTAGTGGTGATCACTTGGAGTCTTTGCTCAATTGATTATCATGAACACTCATTTTTCAAAAGAACTCTCATTTCACAAATCAAACTTTGTTGAGGATAATGCGAAGCCTTTGCTTGCACGATTGTCAACAATGGGGTGCTAGTGGTGATCACTTGGAGTCTTTGCTCAATTGATTATCATGAACACTCATTTTTCAAAAGAACTCTCATTTCACAAATTAAAAACTTTGTTGAGGATAATGCGAAGCCTTTGCTTGCACGATCGTCAACAATGGGATGCTAGTGGTGATCACTCGAAACCTTTGTTGTTTGATCACTGTGAACATTCAATTTTCACAATTAAACAACTAAAAAATAAAAACCTTTTCTCGACAACCGAGAACTACGTAAGCTTTGAATTCTCCATCGCACTGGGAGATACGTAGGAGCGGGTCACATTCCCGTCAAGCACGACAAATAAAAACCATTTTCTTTTCAAAAAAACAAACCCTTTTCCAAAACAAGGCAATTTCTAAAAACAAAACAATTTTCGAAAACAAGAACTACGTTGCTTTGATTCCCTCCCCAGGATACGTAGGCACGGTGCCCTCCCGTCAAGCGCAAAAGATTAAATTTTCCTTAAGTTTTTTCCATAAAGTAAGGAGAGATAAAGAGAGATAAAAACAAAGCATTTCTTAAATCAACCTTTTAAATCACACGTCAAATCGAGGTTCCCTTTCAGTAGAAAGGATGTGTGGGGTGCTCGTACCTTCCCCATGCATAACCGACCCCCGAACTCAAATCTCGTGGTTCCAAGGACCATTGTCTTTCAAGAAAGGTTTTTTTCAATGTTTTACCTCTAAAAAATATTGGTGGCGACTCCAATTCACGTTGTGCGAAGAGAAATCCCTCCAAAGGATTTTTCGGGGTGCAACACGACCTCCTCGGTGTTCCTTTATATCTTTTGGATTGAGGAGGGTCAAGGTCGATCTGAATAGCTTCGACAAAATTCTGATCCCGATCTCTTTTCTTGGGTGCAGAGTTCGATCCATGCTCGCGGGCAGGAGATTTCTGACTGCCTTCCATATTGAAGGTATGAGAAGGGGAAGCGAAGGTCACCTTCTTCTGCCTTCTAGACTTTGTCTTGGACAAAAGGGCTTCGAAACCTACGCCCGACATTTCAGCTGCAAAAGAGGAAGAAGGGTTAGAACCAAAAAGAAAAGTGAAACGACCAAAATAACGGGCAAAAGGAGAAAATTAAAATCACACCAAGTTTATTTTCAGCCTGCTCAGACGTCTTAAGACAAGCGAATTTGTTGCAAGGAATAATCCCTTCGGGCAACCAAGTAACCAATGTTTCCAGCATCCTGATGCTCTCAAGATCGTACTCACTCAGCCTCCTCTGATGCCTATAGTGAATGGTTTCACGATCGTAGTGCGAGTGAGACCAGCCAAGAGGCAACTTCATGGAAGCGATACGACCTTCGGCATCCACCGTCCCAACCATCTCCTTAGCCCGATCATTAACAGGAACGACCGTGAGGAAAGCATGCCTCCAAGGTTTGGCTGATTCACAAAAAGGCTTGAAAAGTTTGATCGTACCCTTGCGACCCTTCAAAGAGACTTGTTCCCACCGCTTGGGCTCGGTCTTCATCTCCATCGTGCGACTAACATCAAATAAAGTGAAAAACAGCCGGCAGTTTACCTCCCGGTCGAGAGCGGCCATTATAATCTCAAAGGATTTGATAAGCGCCCATGCGTTGAAATGAAGTTGAGAGGGAGCGACCCCAAGAGTCCTAAGGACGCGCCTTTGAAAGAAGGTGAAGGGAGGTCGCACCCTCAAGTCACGGAGAGTATTGGTGTACATAATAAATTTCAAGGAAGTAGGAATCGTGGCCGCGTGCTCTTCAGCCGGGACACCTTTAGCCCGCCACCCTTGGTCGCCATAACCGATCAACTTAGAAAAAAGTGGCATCATTTCATCGTCGGGAGGAAAGACCGAAGGTTGGTTAATTATGGCAGAGGAAATCCAGGAGCGATTGTCGTCGAGCCTACCTTTCCAGTCGTGTTCTTCCGGCAACACCTCGTTGGTCGAAACGGAAGGGGGCGTGTGTAACACCCCCCTTTTTCTTTTACAATTAAATAGACAATTATCAGAGTCACCTCGAAGGGCGCTACATTTTTCACCATTTTTTTAAAAAAGAAAGGAAAATCTCCAAAATAATTTGTATAAAAGAAATCACCAAGCAGCGGAAATATTAACCAGTTTAAACATCTCCAGAATTAACAATTAAAGACATCTCCAAAATAAATTAAAACAATTTCCAATAACTAAAATAATAGTTCAAAACGATAACTAACGACTCCCCGGTGCTACATATCAGAGCTGACACAGCTCTAAACGCAACCAAACCAGTGCCAAATTAACAAGCATTAAGTCTATTTTCCAGAAAAATAAACCACATAATTTTTCGGTCAATACAACGTTCCCAGTCACCGAAATACCGAATCTATACCCAAATCGTTTCCAGAATTTTAACCTAACTTGTATCGCCTATAACTCGAGCTATACAACTCCGAATTTAACGAAACCAGTGCCAAAACGACCGGCGTTAAGTCTATTTTCAAAAACAATCAACCTCATAATTTTTGGATCAACCAAACAGCGCCAGTTTTAGAAAAACCGAACCTGTGCCCAGAATCGCTAAATTGCCAAACACCAAACCCTAACGGCAACGACACCGCAACCACCACAACAAAAACGACAATTCGACAACGCGACAACAACAATCAACCACGCACAGCAACAACAAAAGCACGAACAATAACAACACCATCATCGTGATACAACAATCACGCAACAACAAATAACGAAACAAATCACAATAACGTGCAATAATCATCAAAGCACCAATCTCAACGAAAACACGATATGCAACAACACGAACAATTCAACAAAGCCCTAGACTACCCACACATAATTATCATCAACCCATTATCAAGGTTAAGCCCACCCTTACCTCGAATAACGTAAGCTCCGGAACACGACGAACGAGACACGAACAAAACCACAGCAACACGAACGATCTCCTTTTGAAATTCTTCGCGAAACCCTCCTCTTCTCTCCCTCTTTGCGCCGCGTGCTCTCTATCTCACTCTCACTTTCGTTTTTCTTTTGCTTGCTGCGAATGAGGGTTTGGCTTAAACCCCCAGGGTTTAAGTTGAGGGCTCAGTAAACACTGGGCTCTCTACGTCACCACCTCCTTTACTCGTTTCACCTCCTACGCATATAAAATATTAACCTTTTAATTTATCTATATCCCGCCTCCAAATTATTTTAATAATTCAATCAACTATTTTAATTAAATTATTTCCGGGGTGTTACAACCCTCCCCCACTTAGAATCTTTCGTCCTCGAAAACATACCTGATTCAAACAGCTCCGGATAGGACTCTCGCATCTTGCTCTCCAACTCCCATGTCATGCTTTCACCAGCAGCTCCTAACCAGACCACTTTCACCAGGTTTATCTCTTTGCCACGTAAAGTCTTCACTTCACGATCTTCAATTCGCACAGGCATTGTCTCCACAGTGAGATTATCCCGCACATGCACATCATCCATCGGAATCACATGGGATGGATCCGAAATATACTTCCGAAGTTGCGACACATGAAATACATCGTGCAAATTCGAAAGATTAGGCGGCAAGGCCACCCTATAAGCAACATTACCAATTCTCTCAGTGATCTGATACGGTCCAATGAAACGAGGAGTCAACTTCTTTGTCTTCAATGCACGCCCAACGCCAGCCATAGGCGTGACTCTCAAAAACACATGATCACCAGCTTGGAATTCTAAATCCTTCCTTCTCTTATCATGATAGCTCTTCTGTCTACTCTGCGACGCTTTCATTTTCTCACGGATCAATTTCACCTTTTCAGTAGTCTCTCGAACAACCTCGGGTCCAAGAACAATACTCTCCCCAGATTCATGCCAACACAACGGAGTCCTACATCTCCGACCATACAATGCCTCGAACGGTGCCATCCCGATGCTAGAATGGTAACTATTGTTGTAAGTAAACTCGATCAACGGAAGGTGAGTATCCCACGCACCTCCCTGCTCAAGAACACAAGATCTCAACAAGTCTTCCAACGACTGAATGGTCCTCTCTGTCTGTCCATCAGTTTGAGGATGATAAGATGAACTCAACCTCAATTTAGAACCCAATGCTTCTTGCAAACTCTTCCAGAAATCAGAAGTGAACCTAGGATCTCTGTCAGACACAATGCACAAAGGAACACCAAGCAACTTCACAATCACCTGAATATAAATCTCTGCCAATCTCGACACCGGATACGTGATATTGATAGGAATAAAATGAGCAGACTTCGTCAATCTATCCACAATCACCCAAATCGAATCGTGCCCCCTCACAGTATTAGGTAACCCTATCACGAAATCCATAGAAATACTATCCCACTTCCATTCCGGAATCTCCAACGGTTGCATCAACCCAGCAGGCTTCTGATGCTCAACCTTCGATTTCTGACAATTCAAGCAGGAATACACAAACTGCGCCACATCACGCTTCATACCAGGCCACCAAAACATCTTCTTCAGATCCTGATACATCTTTGTAGCTCCCGGATGGATACTCAACTTACTCCTATGACCTTCTTCTAAAATTGCCCTTTTCATCTCCTCATCATCAGGAATGCAGATTCTCCCACGGTACTTCAATACATTCTGCGCATCCAACTCAAAGTCTTTATTCTCGGATTGATCAATCCCAACCATCAGGTCAACTAATTTAACATCTAACTTCTGAGCTTCTCGAATGCTAGCCATGAATTCATTATCAATCTTCAACATCCCCAATCTGACACTCTGAGGTGTCACTTCACAAACCAAACTCATATCCCTGAACTGCTCAATTAATTTGAGTTCTCTAACCATCATTGCTGACATATGCAACGTCTTTCGACTTAAAGCGTCAGCTACCACATTAGCCTTTCCCGGATGATAGTTCAAGCTAAAGTCATAGTCTTTCAGCAACTCCAACCATCTGCGCTGTCTCATATTCAACTCTTTCTGATCAAACAGATACTGCAAACCCTTATGATCACTGAACACCTCAAACCTCGAACCATACAGATAATGTCTCCAAATTTTCAACGCGAACACAACTGCAGCAAGTTCTAAATCATGGGTAGGGTAGTTCTTCTCATGAGTCCTCAACTGTCTCGACGCATAGGCAACTACCTTACCATTCTGCATAAGCACACCTCCCAACCCCATCTTGGAAGCATCACAATACACCACAAACGACTCTTCCGGATTAGGCAACGTCAGAACAGGAGACGTCGTCAACCTCTTCTTCAATTCTTTGAAGCTCTCTTCACAACAGCCATCCCAGATGAAAGCTTTACCCTTGCAAGTCAACTGAGTCAACGGAAGTGCCAACTTCGAAAATCCTTCTATAAACCTCCTATAGTAACCTGCCAGACCCAGAAAACTTCTAATCTCAGTAACTGACTTCGGAGACTCCCATTGTAACACGGCATCAACCTTAGACGGATCCACGGCAATTCCATTCCCCGAAATAACATGACCCAGAAAGCTAACCTCTTTCAACCAAAACTCACACTTAGACAGCTTCGCATATAATTTCCTGTCCCTCAGAATTTCCAATACCACCCTCACCACAGTTGTAGCATAACACATCCTTTCGATCACAGCTAGACGCCATATGACCCTCTTTACCACACTTGTAGCACTTCTTCACATCACCTGGACAGTCAGGACGCTTATGACCGGGTTTACCACACTTGTAACATACCACACTAGCAGCAGCATCTCCCCCACTAGGTCTCTTACCCACAGCAGTTCTCTGATTGCCCTTACCAGCTGGAACCTCATACGGCTTCCCACGACTCGAGAAATTCTTCTTCCTATCCCTCATGACTCTAGAATGAGCATTACTGTCTTCCTCGAAGATTCTGCAGCTGTCAATCAACTCCGAGAACACCCGAATTTTCTGATACCCTATCGCCTTCTTGATATCAGCCCGCAACCCATTTTCAAACTTGATGCATTTGGAGAATTCAGCACCAGCCTCACCATAATGTGGATAGAACTTCGCCAATTCAATGAACTTGGCAGCATACTCAGTCACCGACATATTACCCTGCTTCAGCTCCAGAAACTCAATCTCTTTCTTCCCACGGACATCTTCAGGATAATACTTTCTCAGAAATTCTCTGCTGAACACAGCCCAAGTGACCTCTTCATTCACAGTCGCCAACCTCTGCCTCACCTCCAACCACCAGTCATCAGCCTCCTCTGCCAGCATATGAGTACCATACCTGACTTTCTGCGCCTCAGAGCAATCCATAACACGAAAGATTCTCTCCATCTCTTTCAGCCACGCCAAAGCACCATCAGGGTTATACTTGCCCTTAAAGGTAGGAGGATTCTCCCTCTGAAACGTAGCCAAACTGCGCGACCCAGCATCACCAGCAGCACCTGGGTTATTCTCCACAGCTTGAGCCACAGCCTGCAAAGCAGCAGCGAGTGCAGCATCGTTCCGTCCTGCCATCTCAACCTAACACTGCAACAGAAACTATAATCAGAAACGAGTAACAATTACTCAAGTGTTACTCCACTCGACGACTCGACAACTTGGCCGGACAGACCGAACTGCTCTGATACCACTAATGTAACACCCCCCTTTTTCTTTTACAATTAAATAGACAATTATCAGAGTCACCTCGAAGGGCGCTACATTTTTCACCATTTTTTTAAAAAAGAAAGGAAAATCTCCAAAATAATTTGTATAAAAGAAATCACCAAGCAGCGGAAATATTAACCAGTTTAAACATCTCCAGAATTAACAATTAAAGACATCTCCAAAATAAATTAAAACAATTTCCAATAACTAAAATAATAGTTCAAAACGATAACTAACGACTCCCCGGTGCTACATATCAGAGCTGACACAGCTCTAAACGCAACCAAACCAGTGCCAAATTATCAAGCATTAAGTCTATTTTCCAGAAAAATAAACCACATAATTTTTCGGTCAATACAACGTTCCCAGTCACCGAAATACCGAATCTATACCCAAATCGTTTCCAGAATTTTAACCTAACTTGTATCGCCTATAACTCGAGCTGTACAACTCCGAATTTAACGAAACCAGTGCCAAAACGACCGGCGTTAAGTCTATTTTCAAAAACAATCAACCTCATAATTTTTGGATCAACCAAACAGCGCCAGTTTTAGAAAAACCGAACCTGTTCCCAGAATCGCTAAATTGCCAAACACCAAACCCTAACGGCAACGACACCGCAACCACCACAACAAAAACGACAATTCGACAACGCGACAACAACAATCAACCACGCACAGCAACAACAAAAGCACGAACAATAACAACACCATCATCGTGATACAACAATCACGCAACAACAAATAACGAAACAAATCACAATAACGTGCAATAATCATCAAAGCACCAATCTCAACGAAAACACGATATGCAACAACACGAACAATTCAACAAAGCCCTAGACTACCCACACATAATTATCATCAACCCATTATCAAGGTTAAGCCCACCCTTACCTCGAATAACGTAAGCTCCGGAACACGACGAACGAGACACGAACAAAACCACAGCAACACGAACGATCTCCTTTTGAAATTCTTCGCGAAACCCTCCTCTTCTCTCCCTCTTTGCGCCGCGTGCTCTCTCTCTCACTCTCACTTTCGTTTTTCTTTTGCTTGCTGCGAATGAGGGTTTGGCTTAAACCCCCAGGGTTTAAGTTGAGGGCTCAGTAAAGACTGGGCTCTCTACGTCACCACCTCCTTTACTCGTTTCACCTCCTACGCATATAAAATATTAACCTTTTAATTTATCTATATCCCGCCTCCAAATTATTTTAATAATTCAATCAACTATTTTAATTAAATTATTTCCGGGGTGTTACAACCCTCCCCCACTTAGAATCTTTCGTCCTCGAAAACATACCTGATTCAAACAGCTCCGGATAGGACTCTCGCATCTTGCTCTCCAACTCCCATGTCATGCTTTCACCAGCAGCTCCTAACCAGACCACTTTCACCAGGTTTATCTCTTTGCCACGTAAAGTCTTCACTTCACGATCTTCAATTCGCACAGGCATTGTCTCCACAGTGAGATTATCCCGCACATGCACATCATCCATCGGAATCACATGGGATGGATCCGAAATATACTTCCGAAGTTGCGACACATGAAATACATCGTGCAAATTCGAAAGATTAGGCGGCAAGGCCACCCTATAAGCAACATTACCAATTCTCTCAGTGATCTGATACGGTCCAATGAAACGAGGAGTCAACTTCTTTGTCTTCAATGCACGCCCAACGCCAGCCATAGGCGTGACTCTCAAAAAAACATGATCACCAGCTTGGAATTCTAAATCCTTCCTTCTCTTATCATGATAGCTCTTCTGTCTACTCTGCGACGCTTTCATTTTCTCACGGATCAATTTCACCTTTTCAGTAGTCTCTCGAACAACCTCGGGTCCAAGAACAATACTCTCCCCAGATTCATGCCAACACAACGGAGTCCTACATCTCCGACCATACAATGCCTCGAACGGTGCCATCCCGATGCTAGAATGGTAACTATTGTTGTAAGTAAACTCGATCAACGGAAGGTGAGTATCCCACGCACCTCCCTGCTCAAGAACACAAGATCTCAACAAGTCTTCCAACGACTGAATGGTCCTCTCTGTCTGTCCATCAGTTTGAGGATGATAAGCTGAACTCAACCTAAATTTAGAACCCAATGCTTCTTGCAAACTCTTCCAGAAGTCAGAAGTGAACCTAGGATCTCTGTCAGACACAATGCACAAAGGAACACCATGCAACTTCACAATCACCTGAATATAAATCTCTGCCAATCTCGACACCGGATACGTGATATTGATAGGAATAAAATGAGCAGACTTCGTCAATCTATCCACAATCACCCAAATCGAATCGTGCCCCCTCACAGTATTAGGTAACCCTATCACGAAATCCATAGAAATACTATCCCACTTCCATTCCGGAATCTCCAACGGTTGCATCAACCCAGCAGGCTTCTGATGCTCAACCTTCGATTTCTGACAAGTCAAGCAGGAATACACAAACTGCGCCACATCACGCTTCATACCAGGCCACCAAAACATCTTCTTCAGATCCTAATACATCTTTGTAGCTCCCGGATGGATACTCAACTTACTCCTATGACCTTCTTCTAAAATTGCCCTTTTCATCTCCTCATCATCAGGAATGCAGATTCTCCCACGGTACTTCAATACATTCTGCGCATCCAACTCAAAGTCTTTATTCTCGGATTGATCAATCCCAACCATCAGGTCAACTAATTTAACATCTAACTTCTGAGCTTCTCGAATGCTAGCCATGAATTCATTATCAATCTTCAACATCCCCAATCTGACACTCTGAGGTGTCACTTCACAAACCAAACTCATATCCCTGAACTGCTCAATTAATTTGAGTTCTCTAACCATCATTGCTGACATATGCAACGTCTTTCGACTTAAAGCGTCAGCTACCACATTAGCCTTTCCCGGATGATAGTTCAAGCTAAAGTCATAGTCTTTCAGCAACTCCAACCATCTGCGCTGTCTCATATTCAACTCTTTCTGATCAAACAGATACTGCAAACCCTTATGATCACTGAACACCTCAAACCTCGAACCATACAGATAATGTCTCCAAATTTTCAACGCGAACACAACTGCAGCAAGTTCTAAATCATGGGTAGGGTAGTTCTTCTCATGAGTCCTCAACTGTCTCGACGCATAGGCAACTACCTTACCATTCTGCATAAGCACACCTCCCAACCCCATCTTGGAAGCATCACAATACACCACAAACGACTCTTCCGGATTAGGCAACGTCAGAACAGGAGACGTCGTCAACCTCTTCTTCAATTCTTTGAAGCTCTCTTCACAACAGCCATCCCAGATGAAAGCTTTACCCTTGCAAGTCAACTGAGTCAACGGAAGTGCCAACTTCGAAAATCCTTCTATAAACCTCCTATAGTAACCTGCCAGACCCAGAAAACTTCTAATCTCAGTAACTGACTTCGGAGACTCCCATTGTAACACGGCATCAACCTTAGACGGATCCACGGCAATTCCATTCCCCGAAATAACATGACCCAGAAAGCTAACCTCTTTCAACCAAAACTCACACTTAGACAGCTTCGCATATAATTTCCTGTCCCTCAGAATTTCCAATACCACCCTCACCACAGTTGTAGCATAACACATCCTTTCGATCACAGCTAGACGCCATATGACCCTCTTTACCACACTTGTAGCACTTCTTCACATCACCTGGACAGTCAGGACGCTTATGACCGGGTTTACCACACTTGTAACATACCACACTAGCAGCAGCATCTCCCCCACTAGGTCTCTTACCCACAGCAGTTCTCTGATTGCCCTTACCAGCTGGAACCTCATACGGCTTCCCACGACTCGAGAAATTCTTCTTCCTATCCCTCATGACTCTAGAATGAGCATTACTGTCTTCCTCGAAGATTCTGCAGCTGTCAATCAACTCCGAGAACACCCGAATTTTCTGATACCCTATCGCCTTCTTGATATCAGCCCGCAACCCATTTTCAAACTTGATGCATTTGGAGAATTCAGCACCAGCCTCACCATAATGTGGATAGAACTTCGCCAATTCAATGAACTTGGCAGCATACTCAGTCACCGACATATTACCCTGCTTCAGCTCCAGAAACTCAATCTCTTTCTTCCCACGGACATCTTCAGGATAATACTTTCTCAGAAATTCTCTGCTGAACACAGCCCAAGTGACCTCTTCATTCACAGTCGCCAACCTCTGCCTCACCTCCAACCACCAGTCATCAGCCTCCTCTGCCAGCATATGAGTACCATACCTGACTTTCTGCGCCTCAGAGCAATCCATAACACGAAAGATTCTCTCCATCTCTTTCAGCCACGCCAAAGCACCATCAGGGTTATACTTGCCCTTAAAGGTAGGAGGATTCTCCCTCTGAAACGTAGCCAAACTGCGCGACCCAGCATCACCAGCAGCACCTGGGTTATTCTCCACAGCTTGAGCCACAGCCTGCAAAGCAGCAGCGAGTGCAGCATCGTTCCGTCCTGCCATCTCAACCTAACACTGCAACAGAAACTATAATCAGAAACGAGTAACAATTACTCAAGTGTTACTCCACTCGACGACTCGACAACTTGGCCGGACAGACCGAACTGCTCTGATACCACTAATGTAACACCCCCCTTTTTCTTTTACAATTAAATAGACAATTATCAGAGTCACCTCGAAGGGCGCTACATTTTTCACCATTTTTTTAAAAAAGAAAGGAAAATCTCCAAAATAATTTGTATAAAAGAAATCACCAAGCAGCGGAAATATTATCCAGTTTAAACATCTCCAGAATTAACAATTAAAGACATCTCCAAAATAAATTAAAACAATTTCCAATAACTAAAATAATAGTTCAAAACGATAACTAACGACTCCCCGGTGCTACATATCAGAGCTGACACAGCTCTAAACGCAACCAAACCAGTGCCAAATTAACAAGCATTAAGTCTATTTTCCAGAAAAATAAACCACATAATTTTTCGGTCAATACAACGTTCCCAGTCACCGAAATACCGAATCTATACCCAAATCGTTTCCAGAATTTTAACCTAACTTGTATCGCCTATAACTCGAGCTATACAACTCCGAATTTAACGAAACCAGTGCCAAAACGACCGGCGTTAAGTCTATTTTCAAAAACAATCAACCTCATAATTTTTGGATCAACCAAACAGCGCCAGTTTTAGAAAAACCGAACCTGTGTCCAGAATCGCTAAATTGCCAAACACCAAACCCTAACGGCAACGACACCGCAACCACCACAACAAAAACGACAATTCGACAACGCGACAACAACAATCAACCACGGACAGCAACAACAAAAACACGAACAATAACAACACCATCATCGTGATACAACAATCACGCAACAACAAATAACGAAACAAATCACAATAACGTGCAATAATCATCAAAGCACCAATCTCAACGAAAACACGATATGCAACAACACGAACAATTCAACAAAGCCCTAGACTACCCACACATAATTATCATCAACCCATTATCAAGGTTAAGCCCACCCTTACCTCGAATAACGTAAGCTCCGGAACACGACGAACGAGACACGAACAAAACCACAGCAACACGAACGATCTCCTTTTGAAATTCTTCGCGAAACCCTCCTCTTCTCTCCCTCTTTGCGCCGCGTGCTCTCTCTCTCACTCTCACTTTCGTTTTTCTTTTGCTTGCTGCGAATGAGGGTTTGGCTTAAACCCCCAGGGTTTAAGTTGAGGGCTCAGTAAACACTGGGCTCTCTACGTCACCACCTCCTTTACTCGTTTCACCTCCTACGCATATAAAATATTAACCTTTTAATTTATCTATATCCCGCCTCCAAATTATTTTAATAATTCAATCAACTATTTTAATTAAATTATTTCCGGGGTGTTACAGCGTGGGATTCACGTGCCTTTCATTACCCTGAGGCATGTCCGCTCGAGGAGATTGAATGGTCTCAGAAGTATTCGACGAGCAACCGGAAGTTGATGAGGTGGATAGGTCGGTGGAAGAAGAAAAGGTCTCGGAGGAAGGAAACCCCCTCGTGCTAGTGTCTCCAGAGCGAGCAGCACACTCAGCCATGTTAGTAGAAGGACGACCAGAAATCCTCGCAGTTTTCTTTGTTCGCACCAGTACCCTACCCTGCAAGGAGAGGGAAAGTCAGGATCACCCTAAATGATGATTTGCAGAAGGGGGCGACAAGGTCGACCCCGGGCCTGACACCCCCTCCTCGCCTTATACAACGATCAACAGAAACAACAAGCAAACAAGAATCTAAAGAATAGCACGCACCTGGAGTAGGAGAGAAGTTTGGGCTCAAAGTAGTATACTCCTTGATTAGCAAAATCAAGCGACCAGAAGAGTAAGATCGCCTGAGTTGAAATTTGTGCACGGGTAGACATCTGGCCAGAATAAACAGTAAAACCTTTGACCGCAGCGAGAGGAAACCACGACCGCTTTCAGAACTTTGGGAGTGAAGAATGAAGAATGAGAAGAGTAAGGGGCAACGTATTTATAAGCCCCAAAGGTCCAGGCATGCGAAACGATGCGACCCTTCGCGAGAAGGCTCCTTGGGACCTAAACCGTCACCATTACTACGCGCCATCGTTTTAAAAATCGAGAAATCATTAAATAACTAACAGGGGAGAGGAAACGTCACTTCAACTCCCAGGGGCACGTATCAGAAAAAATCTACAAAGATACTCGACCAACCGGACAAATATTCTCGGGGGCAATTGAAATCGACCAACCGACAAGCCTTCGCCCGTTCCTAAAACGATCTTGGCTTGAGGGGCAACTGTTCTGGAATGGGCCGAAGCCCAATCCAGGGCTGAAGCATGAGATCAGCCCAACGACAATGGGAAAGGGAACAAGGAACCAGGCCACGCGCCAACCACGGACACTATATAAGCATTCATTGCGTCAGTTGTCAGGTACACACTATTCACTAGTATTGATACTCTGCTCGTTTGCTCCTGACTTGGGCGTTGGAGTGTATTTGCAGGTACACCCGTCCTCTGTGACTACCAGTGGAGAGCGACCAGAGCAATTCTGAATAAGGTTTGATACTTGAAACCTTCTTCAAGGCGACCTCAGGCTCAGATCAAGAGGCAATTTGAAGGAGTCATGCTCCATTTTTTATGTATTACTGGTGTGATGCTCCATTTTTGACCGAAATACTAGTACCAAATATAATTAATAAAAAAGCTTAAAGTTTAAAGTTTTTTATTTAATTGTTTAAATAAATAAACAAAGTTTTAACTAAAAAACTAGTTATTTAATTAATGAAATAATTAAAAATAATTTTTTGATTAGATACAAAACTAATTAATTATTTTTTTGTCAAAAAAAAAACTAGTTAATTATTTTTGTTAACAATATAATAACCAAAACCGTTGGCCTAGTGGCATAAGCTACCTTGGACACGAGGTCCACCCATTGCTCTCGGGTTCAATTTCCACTGCGGACAAACTCAACATTGGTCAATGAGAAATTTACTCCTGCGAAAATAATTCTTTCACTGAAAGCGTTGGGACACTCCATTATAAACAAAGCTTCACTTATCGCCTGATTTGACTGATCAAAGATCATGTAACATAGTGTGAACTAGAGTTAACTTGCCTTCTGGTTTTACTGACGATTCCATGTATCATAATGTAAAAAAGGATTTACTGGCCGTAGTGAATTTCATGCACTAGGTAGAGGCTGACTCATCACTATCGGAGGACTCAACGATCTGTCCTTCCTAGCTATCGCATAAAAACAATTTTTTGATTAGATAAACAATTATTTAATTAACGATATAATTTAAAAACAATTTTTGATTAGATAAAAAAACTAATTAATTATTTTACTTAAAGATATAATTTTCTGCCGACCTAAAAGACGTTGACTAGATCGACAGGCCGTTCAAAATTTTCTGCCAACTTATATATAAATTATTTTTTTGTTGAGAATTTAAGTTCCTATGAGAATTTAAGTTCTTCCCAAATCCCAACCTCATTGAGCCTTAATCTATTCTTCTGTTCTTCTCACCTAAGATTCTCACTCTCATCGTCTCACTTTCGAACCCTAATCTCATGCTTTTCTAATTCAGCGTTATGGTGATTCACAATCTTCGGTTGGTGGATCTGGATGCAGTTTTCTTATGAGTTGGTAGTTGTTGTTGTGCATTTTGAACTCTATTTTGATTTGTTTGAATTTTGAATCTGGAGGTCACTCCCACTTCTGATCTCGCTCATCTCTCAATCCCTCTCTCACCACTTTCCTCTCTTAATGCACATTTGAAATTTCTGCTTTTGCACGTTCCTCTCTCATTGCACTGTTGAGATATCAATTTTGTATGTTCCTTTGTCATCGCGCATAGCTTCACTCACGGTTTGTTCCTTCTTTCTGGCGCATCGCTTTCCCCTCTTAATGCACACCCTACAAATATTTGTTGCGCCCTAGACCCTAGTTTTACACCACACTCAAACAATCTCTCATGCTCCCATACATTTCAATTTTTCTTTCTCGTTGCGTTTCTCACTCTTGAGCGTTCGTTTCTTTCCTATGTTTAACTGCTATGTGATACAGTATGGTCAAATTTGTTTTTCAATTTTTATATCTCGTCAACCTGGTCTTTATTTGTGCTGTTCATTTTTGGTCTCTGATTAGTCGTCTATTAGCAGAGTCAAATTTAGACCATTTAGCTGCTCATCAAACGACCAATGTGGATCAACTTCCACAATCACAACGAGTTAAAGTTAATTTAGATGTATTGCCATCAGATCCCGTAAATCAAATTAAGATTACGACATATCATCCTAATGTATCACAATAGAGGACAACTGTGTGTTGTGTAATTTATCTATTTAAATATATTAAAAGTTTTATTTTTATTACATTTTTAGATGCGTGTAGTTAAAATATTTTGTACTATCTAGCCCAGGGTCGCAGATCTGTCATTCTGTATCACCGTACAAACTAGGGTTCACTTACCTTGTGAATTTCCCTGAGTGTGGATGATTCTATGCATCATAATGAAAAGAAGGATTCACACACCATCTCACTCGACTGATCAAAGATGATTCCATATATCACAATTAATTTTCTCTTTCAGACATAGATTATTTAATAATCAAAATAAGTTTAGAAAATTTAAAATATGGTATAAAAACAAGAGTACAGTAGCAATCCACATACACCTTTTTCCTGTTCATAAGAAATAATATTTATTCTGTCGGAAAAAAAAGGATTAATATTTATTTATTATTGTCAAAAGAAAAAAGAAAAAAGAAAAAATATTTATGGCCCTGCTTTGTTCAAATGGCAAAATAATTATTGGTGCTTTGTTAGGTTTATGAATAATAAAGGCTATCAAAGATATTGTGATATGATTTTTTATCCATAAACCTTCTATTGTTAGGTTCATATCACACTTAAAAAATAAAGGCCCATGTTTTGTATATATAGTCTGCGAAGAAGCACATTTGTTCCCTCCTAGTATCATCGACTCCTTGAGACACCTAGAGAATCAGCCACACAAGAAAAGTAATTTACCATATCGACCCCATTCTTTAGTCACACAGATCGAATTTGTCCTTAGCACTGCAATTGTCACACCGAATTCGCCATTCAACCACTCATTTCCACCAACTAGGGTATGTGAGTGCACACATAAATTTCTGCCCTTTCAAAGAACCCAATAATAACAACACACAGTTTTTCTCTTCCAGACTAAGTCAGTCCAATAAATTAGAGCACTCCATTTGCACCAATAAAATTATATGAACGTTGAGCTCACCAGACAGCGCCCCACTACCCATACCACCCTCCACCCAATTATGAAACTCAGAACCAACAGTGACAATCCACCTAGAATCCTCTTCTATATAGACATCAAACACCCCAGCGGGCAATTCAGCCGGTCGGAATAATTCAACCTGGTTTTACTCCCTTCTTTTGCCATGAACCAACCCCACAAAATGTATTTGATGTAATTAATGATGGATTTGACGTTTGTCACAATACCGTCAAATATGGTCTTATTCCTTGCCTGCCATAGCGCCAAAACCGTAGCTTTCCAGATAAGATGTTTCAGTTTCTTTAATTTACTGCCCTTCGGGTACGGGCCAAAATCAATGAAGTTTTGTGCCGGATGACAAGATTGTTGAAAACCAACGTCCATCCAATTATACACCTTTGTTTGCTGGTGTTTTTAGCAAACAATCACTAGTTTTATTAGAAGGTTTGTGAGATCAAACTAGAAAAATCTCAAAGCAATTGCCTTTGAATTGCAAAAGTTTTTGTTTCAGAAAATGTAGAAAAGGGGACGATTTGCAAATGATTAACAGAATTGAAAAGAAAAGAAGCAGTAAATGGTGCAGGAATTGTAAAGAACAGAAAAAACAAATTGCATTGAATCATAAAAGTGGTACACGATCACGTACAGCGATTCTTCCACTCGTTTTTCGCTCTGGCTTGGAAGTTAGAGTTTCAGGAATCGGGTTGTGTATTGTGATTTGCGACCCCTGTTTCTTCTCAGAAACAGTTATTTATACAAAGGAAAAGAGGGGGAAAAACTGAATTCAGTAACTGCCTAGAAATTTGAAAATAAATAACTGCTCCTACTTTCGACCAAGACAGCTCTATCACGCTTCGACCAACTGCTAGTCTTCAACGCATAACTGCTCTGTTTTCTGTCTGTCGAAAGCCTGTGTCGATTTTCCTCTCTCTTGCTTTTGCTTCCCTGGAAACTTGTCGAGTTTACCTTGCGCATGACCATTTTCCCTGTCGAAATAATTTGGTCTTCGTCGAAATATAAGTCAGGCCATGTTGACCATCTTTAATGAAGCCTGTCGAAATTACAGGCTAACAAATTGCCCCCCAAAAATGTCTTTTTCGACTGAACTTGAGGAGGAAGAAGAGAAAGACATTTTTTGAATTCACCATCGAAATAACTTTGCACTTGAGTAAAATAGCTGTATATCTGATGTCAACACTGTTAAGTGTTGTTTCCATATTCAAACCTTGAACTTGAACAGCCTGTAAATTCGGCCTTTAACTATGTTTACTGATTCTCTGTTCTACCTTTGAATGATTCCACCATTTTCTGTTACGTTAATAACGCCGTAATTAAAGTGATGCCTCACTTCTCGGAACGCCAAACTCGTAACCAACTAACGCTCTCTCATACTTCTCTTTATAAATAGAAGAGTTTTGTTTCTCATCTTCTCCACTCCATGATTTTTCTTCTTTTCCTTTGGCACATGTAACTTGGCAACATTATAATGAAATTTCTTCCATTTTATTCTTGAGCAATTTCTTATTCCGTGCTTTCGACAATGTTTTGGCAACTTAAATGCCATGTTTTACGCTTTCTTTATATTTATTCCAGCGTTATTTTAACTTCGTGCAACGTTGGCTTATACTTTTTCAAGTATTTGCCATTTATACGCAAAATTCTTTCATCAGCGCCAATCTCTTCGACCTCATATGCGCCGTTTGAATAAACTTGTAAAATTTTAAATGGTCCTTCCCAACTTGGGGACCACTTACCAAAGACTCTATCTTTTTTATCCATAGGCAATAGGACCTTCCACACTAGATCACCTGAATCAAAGGTTTTAGACTTAACCTTTTTGTTATAAGTTTTAGCTACCCTCTCTTTCTGTCGAATAAGCATATCTAAAGCTAATAACCTTTCTTCGTCTAAATCAACCAATTCATCAAGCATCATATTCCAATAATAATCAGAGGGAATCTCCCACTGTCTTTGAATCCTTGTTGATTGTAGACAAATTTCAACAGGCAACACTGCATCGTGTCCAAATGTTAGCCTATAAGGAGTAGTGTTGATAGATTCTTTGGGTGAATTTCGACAAGCCCATAATGCTTGATCAAGGGTATTATGCCAATTTTTTGGTTTCTGCCCAACATGTTTTTTAATCAAATTAATAATAACTTTATTGGCAGCTTCTACTTGACCATTGGCTTGCGCATAATATGGTGTCGAAGTTAATAACTTAAAACCAATTTCAGAAGCAAACTCTACCATTTTTCTACCAGTGAAAACTGATCCCTGATCTGTAGTAATGGTTTCTGGAATTCCAAACCTATAAATGATATGATTTTGAATAAACCTTATCACTGCTTCTTGATCAACATTGGCTAAAGGTATAGCTTCAACCCATTTGGTGAAGTAATCAATTCCCACAAGGATATATCTATGGCCCTTCGACGAAGTTGGCTTTATCTCTCCAATCACATCTAGAGCCCAACCTCTAAATGGCCAAGGTTTGACTATGGCATGTAATTCATTTGCCGGTACATGTTGTATTCCAGCATGCTTTTGACACTCTTGGCATCCCTTAGCAAATTCTATGCAATCTTGCAGCATAGTTGGCCAATACATTCCTTGTCGAAATAATAACCACTTCATTTTGTGGCCTACTTGGTGTGAACCACATGCTCCACTATGTGTATCAGAGACTGCTAAATATGCCTCATTTTCACTAAGACATTTTAATAGTACTCTTTCAGGAGTCTTTTTAAACAATTCGTTTCCAATTATCACATAGCTCAAAGCTCTGTATTTTACCTTTTTATTGGTATTTCTTGTGGGATTTTGCAAATATTCCGCAATAGGCCTTCGCCAATCATTATTGGTCATATTGTCAAGAGCAAAAATTTCTGCTAAGTCAAAGTCACCAAAAAATTGACGTTTTTCGACAACGACTAGTTCCTCGTTTGCGTTTGTTGCCCCCCCAATTTTTGGTGTTGACAATAGTGACGAAGAATAGTCATTAGAAATGATTTTATCCTTTATTTCGATTAACTCTTCCAGGCTTTGTTTTGAAACTTTATAGCCTGAAGCAATTTGTGCCAATTCAGTTGCCACTTGATTATCAATTCGTGGTAAATGTTCTAAGTGAACAGACTCAAATCTTTTTAACAAAGCATTGGCAACAACAAAGTATCTGATAAGGTGCTCTTTAATGCATTTGTACTCTCTTGTCAATTGTTTGACAACCAACTCAGAGTCACCTTTTATTTCGACATGACTTGCCCCCAGCTCAAGTAAAATTTTAAGGCCTACTATTAAAGCCTCATATTCAGCTTCATTATTGGAGCAAACATCTCGAATTTTAAACTTATACTTCGTTGGAATGTTAGTAGGAGATATTATTAAAATACCAATCCCAACTCCATGTTTATGGCTTGAACCATCAAAGTACAACCTCCAAGGATATACGTCTACAAAACTTAATGTTTCTTCGACAACAGAATGGTCTACTATAAAATCAGCAACCACTTGTCCTTTAATTGATTTTAGAGGTTGACAAGTTAAGTTGTACTCTGACAAAGCCAAAGCCCATTTACCAATTCGGCTATGCATTATTGGTTTCGACAGCATATGCTTAATAACATCAAAATGCGAATAAACAGAAACATCAGCTGGTTTTATATATTGCTTTAACTTTGTACACGAAAAATACAAACAAAGGCACAACTTTTCTATAGGAGTGTACCTCGTTTTGGCATCATTTAAGACCCTACTGAGGTAATAAATGGCTCTTTCGACACCACTATCATCCTCTTGTGCTAACATGCTACCTATTGTTCTATCAGAAGTTGCTATATACAATTTGAGCACTTTGTGTTTAATAACAGGCAACAAAATTGGTGGTTTTATCAAATAAGACTTGATTTCGTCGAAGGCTGCTTGATGCATTGGTTCCCATTTGAACTCTTCTTCCTTCTTCAGTCTTAACAATGGCGAAAAAACTTGTGTTTTGCCACTTAGATTTGATATAAATCTTTGAAGGAAATTGATTTTTCCCAGCAACGACTGAAGCTCCTTTTTGGTCGAAGGGGCCTTCGTTTCCATAATTGCCTTAGTCTTATTTTGATTGATTTCAATGCCTTTTTTGTGCACTATAAAACCCAAGAAATCACCTGCACGCACACAAAAGGCACATTTTAATGGATTTAATTTCAATCCATATTTCCTCATTCTTTCAAAAGAACGGCGAAGATGGTCTAAATGACCACTTTCTGAGGAAGATTTAACCACCACATCATCTATGTATACTTGCATAAAATCATCAATAAAATCATGAAACATAGAATTCATGGCCCTCTGATATGTAGCACCAGCATTCTTTAAGCCAAAGGGCATTACTACCCATTCATAAACACCCAATGCCCCTGGACATCTAAAAGCAGTTTTCGACACATCCTCTTCAGCAATGAAGATTTGATTATACCCAGAATAACCATCGAGCATACTAAGATAATCAAATCCTGCTGCTGAATCTATAAGCATTTCTGCCACAGGCATTGCGTATTCATCCTTGGGAGATGCATTATTTAAATCCCTAAAATCTATGAAAACTCTAAGAGTCCCATTTTTCTTTATTACAGGAACTATATTGGCTAACCATTCGACATACCTGGCAGTTCTGATGAATTTGTTTCTGAATAGCCTTTCGATTTCCTCTTTGATCTTAGCCAACACTTGAGGAGCAAATCTTCTTGGCACTTGCTTCACTGGTTTCTTCCCTGGTCGAATTGGTAATTGCATTTCCACTACTTCTCGACTTAACCCAGGCATCTCGTCGTAATCCCAAGCAAAGCAGTCTTTGAACTCCCTTAGCAATGTAATGACTTGGGTTTTTAGAGAAGCATCAATATTTGCACTAATATAAGTTGGCCTTTTTATTGAGCCATTTCCCAAATCAACTTCTTCTAACGGGTCTTGAGCTTGCATATGCTTTGTCAAATCTCTAGGATCCTTTTCAAAACCTAATGGATCATTATCATAGATACAGTCAAGTCTTTCATCTATGACTATGCCATTTTCTTCATGTAACTCACTGGCTTCGACAGCCATTGTTTGTTGAATAATTTCGGCCTCCATAGCCGCTTTAAACTTGTTTTCGGCCATATAAGCCGTAATTTTGTCCCATGCATTGGGCACTGACATGAGAACATTTTCAAGAACCAGTGTTCCACCCCGTTGGTCGAAAAACACCATCAGGATAGACACTATCATCTCCCATTATTTCTCTTTCCCAAACAAAACCATAATTTGGGTCAAGATGAACTGAGGCAAAAACATTATCCGCAGGAACATATGCCTCATTAGAAGATGAACATGGCGCAATCTTCGCCATTTGTTTCTCAAAATTTTCCTTGGTAACTTGGTTCACATCAGCACGGAAGTAGCTCTGATCGGCTTCAACATACTCTACCAAACCATCTTCCTTCCACATTACTAAACGTTGATGCAAAGTTGAAGGGACAGCACCAACTCCATGGATCCACTCTCTACCAAGGAGTAAATTAAAATTCGCTTTAGAGGCTATCACTAAAAACAATGTAGTCCTCTTTATGGAACCAACGATTAAGTCCACCTCAATGGCCCCCAAAGAATGGCCAGTTTTGCCTTCATAATTGCTTAAGACAATGTTATGTGGCCTGAGGTCAGTATCGAACTTACCAATCTTCTTCAAAAGACCATGTGGCATTAAATTCACTGCAGCTCCACCATCCACTAACACTTTGTTAATTCCAACACCATTGACTTTGGCTTGGACATACAGGGGCTTCAAGTGGTTTTGCATACTCATATCTGGCTTCTCGAAGGTAGCCATTTGGTCTTCGACACAACCATTGTTCATCACATAGTAACACATTGGCTTATGATGAGCCATATCCTCTGTAAAATCCTCTTCAACGTCATTTGGTACTGTGATAACATCGTACTCAAGAGGCAGTATTGATACCACATTGCAAACAACGTCGAAATCATCTTCAGAATCATTAAAATCAGACTCCATGTCTTCATCCACGTCGAAATCAGCATTTCTTTCTTTCACTGTTGACAATGGAGGAAATATTCTTTCAAGAGCAGGCCTTCTTGGCTTTTCTGTTACCACAGCCTTGCCTTTGGCCTTATTCGCTGCACACACATGACTAGCAACATCAGCATTTCTCTTTGTGGCAACTTCAGCTTTGTGAACCTCACTTTTCGCCACTATCATGCTGCGTGGAACTTGATTATTAGCCAAATGACTTGGAACCTGGTTAATGTCAAAGTGTGCCTTCTTCTTCTGTTGTCTTTGGTAACGACGCCACTGTGTTCTAGTCATAGGGTTCTTACCCTTATAGTTATTCTTATAATTAAACTTAATAGCATCAGTACCTGGCTTGACAGCTTTAGCACGTTGATTATTGGGCACCCACGCTTCGACAGGAGCACTAGCACTTAGGACAAAGGATTTACCTGTTGACAGCTTCAAATACCCTTTTGCTGAGGACTTCTCCTTAGCAAATTGTCGTTTACTTGTTGAAGGCTTTGCTGACACATTAGCCTCATAGCCAGGAAGATCTCCTTTTGCAAAGTCAAATTTTGGCCTGTTATCAAGCCATTTTCTTTTGCGTTGTTGTTGATCCTGATAACCTTCGACAGCTTTAGCTGCTTCTTTATCGAAGACAGCACTGCACCTTGGGCAAAGCATAACTTCAGAATTATTCCACTTACACCGATTGAGGAAATCTATCAATTCTTCCTCAGCCTTTGGATACACAGCATGTATCTTCCCATCATATTCTTTTAGGGTCACTTCCTGTTTCTTACCTTCAGCATACATAAAACCTTTTAATTTTTCGGTGGCAGTCTTGACACACTTAGGAGGGTCTGCCATTTGAGCATCTACCATGCCTACATCAGCTTCGACAGGTTCAGAATACATAGCTTCAGCCTTAGGCAACGGATCAACATCAATCTGCATAGGAGCTTTCATTTTCTTGTCAGCAAATTTGAGTCTTCCTTCGTCAACTGCTTTTTGCACAATATCCCTGAAGAGCACACAACGGTCAGTGTTATGTCCCAAAAAATTATGGAACTTACAATAACCCTTTTTCTTTCTTTGGTCAAGAGTTGGTATTTTAAGGCCTTTAGGCACTAATATTTGACCATCAGTTACTAAAAGATCAAAAATTTCATCACATTTAGTAACATCAAAAGTATAAGTCTTAGGCATAAATCTATCATTCTTAGGCTCTACAGGGTTATTCCCATTCGCAGGCCTTAATAATTTACAGGTATAAGGAGGACCAGGCTTAAGTTCAGCCACGTCTATCTCCTCTTCTTCGACATTACTATACGTAACGTCAAATTCTTCTTCGACATATGCCACTTTTTCTTTTTTATGATACCTATTCGACCTAGATTTTTCCTCTCTAAGCCTTTCAACTTGTCGAACTCTATCAGCCAAATGAGCCATATCTCGCAAATGAGATGTGTCTAATTTCTTTCTAATTGAGTAATCAAGGCCACCAGCAGCCATTTCGACGAGCTCATGTTCAGGGACTTGTGTGAAGCAACGAGATTTCAACAGCCTAAATCTGTTTAAGTAATCATCAATAGTTTCAGGCATTTTGCGCCGAACACTAGCCAATTCTTTAAGACTAATTTTCGACTGGCCCATGTAAAACTGTGCATGGAATGCCTTTTCTAATTGTCCCCATGTGAACATAGAACCAGGGGGTAAGGTCGTGAACCAAGTAAAAGCATTTTTAGTTAGAGAATTTGGAAAGTATTTCATCTTCAAATTCTCATTTTGTGCTAAGTCCCCAGCCTCAGTCAAGAAACGAGCAATGTGTTCGACTGTGGACTCATTTGTATCACCACCAAACTTAGTAAACTTGGGAACTTTCCATCCCCTTGGTAACTCAGTTTGTAATACGTATTCACATAATGGTGATACGAAGTTAGGCCTTTGTAAACCTATGTTAAGGCCATTTTGCGCCAAAATAGTTTCGACTAAAGCAGCTATATTGTTTTCTGCGCCAACATTGTGTTGTTGCACTTGTCGAACAACTTCATCAGCGTTCTGGTGTCTATTTACCAAAACTACTTCAGGGACGTGGTTTACTGCCCCTTGTAGTTCGCCTACAGTTGTGGACGCTTCGACTGCAACTGCTTCTTGGGGGTTAACTGGCGACGCATTACCCGCAATAATAGGAACGTGCCTATTATTAACCGCTGGAACCCCAAAAAAGTCTGCAATCCTACTCATCTGATTTGCCAACATTTGGTAACTGTTATTGGTATTTTGAATCAATGGATTGAAAACTGTACCAATTTGTTGGGTAAGCATATTAACCATATCGTGATTACTCTCGTCTACTTGCTGTCTTAAGGCCAACAAAGACGTATTGGTTAATGCTGGGGGATTTCGACCAAAAACACTCTCAGAGGAGACATGTGTAGGGGAAAAGGTCGAAATATGTGGCATTCCAGTAGGCATGCCATACATTCCCAGAGGAAATGGGGGTAGATGCACGTTATTCAAACGTGGGTCTAAACCGTTTCCCATTGCCATGTAAGGGCTATGAAGCCCTGCACTTAACGGCAAAGACATAGGCAGAGATGCCATTTCTCACTTCGTTGAACCAACATTAGTCATTGATAATGAAGGAACGGTTATCGACGATGATGGTCCTGCGCTAATGCTTGCAGAATCCATTGTTGTCCCTTGCCCTTGTGAAACCACAGGGTTGGAACTAGATGCATTATTCGTACCAGAACGAACCATTTTACCACTTCTTAAGTGCATACATCAGCGAATACAAATAAGAGAGTACGAAAATGAACAAAATCAAAGGCAAAGTCCCACTGGGCGTGCCAATTTGTTTGCTGGTGTTTTTAGCAAACAATCACTCGTTTTATTAGAAGGTTTGTGAGATCAAACTAGAAAAATCTCAAAGCAATTGCCTTTGAATTGCAAAAGTTTTTGTTTCAGAAAATGTAGAAAAGGGGACGATTTGCAAATGATTAACAGAATTGAAAAGAAAAGAAGCAGTAAATGGTGCAGGAATTGTAAAGAACAGAAAAAACAAATTGCATTGAATCATAAAAGTGGTACACGATCACGTACAGCGATTCTTCCACTCGTTTTTTGCTCTGGCTTGGAAGTTAGAGTTTCAGGAATCGGGTTGTGTATTGTGATTTGCGACCCCTGTTTCTTCTCAGAAACAGTTATTTATACAAAGGAAAAGAGGGGGAAAAACTGAATTCAGTAACTGCCTAGAAATTTGAAAATAAATAACTGCTCCTACTTTCGACCAAGACAGCTCTATCACGCTTCGACCAACTGCTAGTCTTCAACGCATAACTGCTCTGTTTTCTGTCTGTCGAAAGCCTGTGTCGATTTTCCTCTCTCTTGCTTTTGCTTCCCTGGAAACTTGTCGAGTTTACCTTGCGCATGACCATTTTCCCCGTCGAAATAATTTGGTCTTCGTCGAAATATAAGTCAGGCCATGTTGACCATCTTTAATGAAGCCTGTCGAAATTACAGGCTAACAACCTTCCACCGTACTTCTTCAAAACAGAGTACACAACAAGACTCACGACTTACGGCAAGACTTTACCGTATATGTTTTGCTAGATTCAATTCCCCAAGTCCATCTATCTACCCTCTCTCTTTGTAGTGTAATTCTTTGTAACACCTCCATCACTTCTTCAATATAATCTGTCATGCGTCCCAATTCCATGTCCAGAGTCCATCCACCCAATTACCATATTGTTACACCGTGTCAAATTTCTTTCACAGATTACTACAAATCTGGGAACCACACACTAACCGGCTCAGGACCACACCAAACATCCCAAAATCCTAATTTATTTCCACCGCAGCTGCAGTCTGGTTAGATTAGAGAACCATAATGGGTCATTTGTAAATTCCAAAATCTATGTTGTGGGAGAGGTCCTTCCCACCAAACGGATAAGTCACAATATCTACTGGATAGCACCATGCATATCGTGTCCCATTTTACCCAAGCCAATTTTAGTTAGCTCTTCTATCGCTTTTCCCGGAAGGCAGAAGAAAATCTCGCTATACATGGCTTTTCTTTGATTTGTGTTCAACGATACCTTTTCACACATCAATACATTTCTGTGGCTACCCATCTTATAAATAAAGCAGCTTCATGAAATGCATTTGATGTGGGTAATGACAGAGATTCTAGCTTCCTCCAGTCTATCAAGCTGTTTGCATGTTTACAAAGACGTTATTTCAGATGTACCGTGATATAGATTTACAGCAAGGTTTTTCTCAACGCTTATTGTCGGGGTCGATAATATGGTAATAATTTAAAAATTTAGATTAAATTTCACTTTTGGTCCTTCATCTTTTTTTTTACATGGCTTTTTTTTATGTGTGTTCAATGATACATTTTCACAACATCAGCAACCTTTTCACCAATTATAGTAGTGCGATTTCTTATGACATTCTAAGTATGGTTCAGCTCTGGCTGTTATGGCGGCCGACACGAGTTAGTTATGATCTGTTTGCAAGGTTCAACATTATATTATTGATTTCTTCCAATACTTGAAAATACAGATCTTTCACTTAAATAATATACGAGAAGAAATATTAATTATATTATTATCATACACATATATATATGGCTAAAATGTTCTTGGGGTCCCTTAACTTTATTTAAAGTAACAATTTATTCCTTTATGTTTTTTTTGTCCCACATAAGTCCTTTATCTTTCAAATTTTTGGCACATAAATCTTTTTCCGTCAATGACTGTCCAACTCTGTTAAAAAATGCATATGTGGCTTTTTTGGGCTGATGTGTCACAATTGAGGCTTATGCAATGCTTATCCAGCTCATTTTTAATTTAGTTTTATTTTAAAAAAATCTGAAAAACCATTAACAGGCCCCCTTGGTGAAAATATGAAGCTTCCATTAACTTATGGTGATAAAGATTAATTCCAGCAATCATTAAAACCATGTAAGGAGAACATGAGATGCCAACATCGACGGCAACAATCTCCACTCAATTTCTCCCTCCACTCATTATATGGAAATGGAACAGATCTAGAATTGTGACCTCTTCCTTCTTTGAACCCACACTTTTCCTCTCTTTCTTACCACACCAAACAACTTTCTCTCTTTCTTAAATCTGAGTTGAAATGCAAAATCATAGATCTAGGGTTTCCAATGTTGAAGATGAAGATGAAAATCAAAATGAAACCCATAAACGAAAACCGAAACCCAGATTGAAATCGAAACCCAACAACTCTAAGTTGAAGATGAATAACGATTGAAATCATTGTTGTTGTTGTTGAATTTGCTGCTGTTAATATCGGTTTGAAGTTTCCATGATTTTGGGTGCATTTCAGATTCTTTTTATAATTAAAATAAATTAAAAATGACATGGATTTACTGTTAATCTGGGTTTGAAGCTTTCGATGATTCTGGGTTTGTGCCTTTGCAACCTGTTATGAGAGAGCGAAACAGACA
Organism: Astragalus glycyphyllos; assembly: GCA_963573325.1. NCBI lineage: Eukaryota > Viridiplantae > Streptophyta > Magnoliopsida > Fabales > Fabaceae > Astragalus > Astragalus glycyphyllos. The sequence continues at coordinate 3,681,436 of OY754308.1, read as the reverse complement.
AGTGAGAGACGGAGAGAGACAAGTTTGAGAAGATGAACAGTGTAATTGTAAAAAAAAAAATTCAAATTAAATTATAAGTCAGCAAGTTTATATGCCACCTAAGCAAAAATAAAAATTTAAAATATGACTTAAATGATGATTAAATTTTTTTTAACGGAGTTAGATGGAGATTAACAGAAAACGATAAAATTGCCCAAACTTTAAAACATAAAGGATTTAATTGGGACAAAAAAAAGCATAAAGGACTAAATCATTACTTTAAATAAAGATAAGGGACCTCGGGAGCATTTTAGCCTATATATATATATATATATAGGATTAAAATACCAACTTTGGACGATGGAGTCTGATCGTTTAGAATTCCTTCATTACAGCAAAAAGTAGAACTGGTAAATAATGATACTAATTAGGGTAATGTTAGTTAGCCAAATTTTTTTAGCCAAAAATAGCCAAAAACCATATTATAATAACAATTCACCAAGTTTTTTAAGCCAATAACCAACCTACTTTTTCATAGTTTTTAGTCAATGGCCTTGAAAACTGTGAAAAAGTAGGTTGGTTATTGGCTTAAAAAATTTGGTGAATTGATATTATAATATGGTTTTTGGCTATTTTTTGCCAAAAAAGTTTGCCTAAATAACGTTATTGTATTAATTAACTTCATCCCAACAAATAAAAAAATAAAAGCATCAACTACATTATTTCATCGCAACATTTTGTTTTTTTAAACTAGTGGAATGAACGGGTCAGCCAAATATTCATTTTATTATTAATTTATGTTACAATTTTAATGTGTGTTTAAAATAGGGAAATTAAATCAAAACCATTAAATGTTTTCCCGTAGGGACTAAAGAGCAAACTAAGTATTAAGTTTGATTTATGCTCAAAGAACTTACGTGAAATGATTCCCCAAATGAACTTAAAACCAAAATAATATTACATTTGGACTTAAATTTAAATTTGCAAAACATGTTTCGAGTTTCATCTCCAAGTATTAGTAACACCAAATCGTATGATCACTTTTATTTATTTTAATAATATCTATTTTATGTCGGTATTTTAATTTTAATAGTAAATATAGACGTAGTTGAATTATGCATGTGAGTATATGACTTGTACGGAGTAAATAAAAGACATGAACTTGTTGAATGAACGAATTCCAAAATCATTAGAAAGAAGAAAAATTAATAAATTGACTCGCTCCCCATTAACGCATGCATAAACGAACTCACCCGTGCAAAATTAATAAATTAATAACAAAATGAATATTTGGCTGACACGTGGTTCTCCCCTTTCAATCGATGTACTGCTCCGACTAACCCTTATGCATGTTTTCAAAGCCTAAGTTGTTACCTCTATTGTTGTTAATTTAGTATTTTTATATGTTTTCGCGCGCTCTATAACTCACATATATGGTTCAGTTTATATAGTGACTCAATTTAAAAAAAGTTGCTTTCAAAATTGGTCTATTATTTTTAAAGGTTAAGCGTCAAATATCTCTACATGAAGTTTGGTCGTTTTGGTTTTTTGCTTGAAATGGTATAGATTCCTCTTCATCAAAATTTTGTTATGAGGAAAAAATATATTCATACGTCATTTCAAATTAAACCGCATTGTGTAGAGGTAACATCTCCATCTCAAAGTCTTAGTAAACAATTGATTGGATCTCCATGAGAATTATTTTGGCCAAAAGTCGAAATTTGAAGTGAGAATGAAACATGTTTTTGTATAACGATTTTTGAAAAGAACAGATAAGCATGTCAAGTATAGATAAAAAAAATGTTTAACATATAGTTTGATATGCTCTATGCATAATAAGTGTGTGAGCAAGTAATTTGGAACTTGTTCTGGAGGGGGCAGAAGACTCGATCCAATCAAAGAGATGACAAAAAACGGCCCAAAAACAAGCAAGAAGAGCATATCAAATCTCGATGGTCAGGATCCACCTACGTTGATCCAACGACTCCCCACGATTCCCTGACTCTATAAATAGGGGATTGACCCCACTTGTCAGATACATTACTCACCCTTACTGTTGCTCTGCCAAACTCTACCCACTGACTTGGGCGTTGGAGTGTCATTGCAGGTACAACCCGAGCTCTTGATACGACTAGCAGTCAATCAGGTCGACCGCCCTCATCAGCATTAGGTTGACTGCCCTCATCAGCATCAGGTCGACCACCCTCGTCAGTATACAGATCGACCTGATACCTTAGTCACAGCATCAGACGACCTGTCTCTTGACCAGCTCTACAGGCGATCTCAAGGTACATATTAGAACTCAGGGTACATGTCTCCAAAGTCAGAACTAAACTACTCAATTCAAGATTTGGCTTATAAAAGCTTGTGATAGTTGTCAAAGGAGTGGCAATATTTCTAGGCGTCAAGAGATGCCTCTAAACAATATTTTGGTTTGTGAGATATTTGATGTATGGGGTATTGACTTTATGGGGCCCTTCCCTAAATCTTTTTCAAACCAATATATTCTTGTTGCTGTAGATTATGTGTCTAAGTGGGTGGAAGCTGTAGCCTTACCCACTAATGATGCTCGGGTGGTGGTGAAATTTTTAAAGAAAAATATTTTTTCCAGATTTGGCACTCCTCGAGCCATCATTAGTGATGGTGGCACTCATTTTTGTAATAAACAATTTGAAAATCTTTTGAGCAAATATGGTGTCACTCATAAGGTAGCAACTCGTTACCACCCACAAACTAGTGGGCAAGTTGAAATTTCAAACAGAGAGCTGAAAAGGATTTTAGAGAAGACAGTTAGTGCATCAAGAAAAGACTGTTCTTTGAAACTTGATGATGCACTATGGGCCTATAGAACTTCTTTTAAAACTCCCATTGGGATGTCTCCTTACCGTCTTGTTTTTGGAAAAGCATGTCATTTGCCTATTGAATTAGAGTATAAAGCACTTTGGGCTTTAAAATTTCTAAACTTTGATGCTCAGCTTACTGGTGAAAATAGGTTGCTGCAGCTAGATGAATTGGATGAGCTCCGTCTAGGAGCCTATGAGAATGCCAAGTTATATAAGGAGCGGACTAAAAAGTGGCATGATAAGCGCATCCAGCAGCATGAATTCCATGTTGGTGAGAAAGTTTTAATTTATAACTCACGTTTGCGTCTTTTTCCAGGAAAGTTGCGCTCAAGGTGGTATGGACCCTACACTATTACTCAGGTTTTTCCGTATGGAGTTCTTGAGGTATCTCATGAAGATGGTACCACTTTTAAAGTCAATGGTCAGCGTGTGAAGCATTTGGAGGAAGGGTTACTCCAAGTGAGCTATGTCACTGCCCTCAAGGATTGACCCTATTACCATCAGACTCAGGACGTTAAACAAGCGCTTCGCAGGAGGCAACCTGTGTTTTATTTCCTCTTATTTTTATTTTGTTTTGTCTTTTTTAGGAATTAGCTCATTTTGCAAGTTCTTTTAGTGAAGTCACTCTTACTCTCTCTCTCTCTCTCATTTATTTTCTTTTGTTTCTATTTGATCATTTTGCATTGATGACCATGCTTCATGCTAGTTTGGGGTAGGATAGTTATTTGTGTCACTTGATCTCTATTAATGCACATACGTACCCACCGTGAATGTTGATAGCATTTTTTCTAGCTTGTTTTGCATAAACTATACTTAAATTGAAAAAAAAATAGAGATTTTGCCTTTAGGGGATCCCATAATTAATTCACTTGACAGACTTGCGCTTAATTGTAACTATGAGGATGTCCTTAGGAAGCTGATAATTAGCATTTGTCCCTCTTGAGTACTTTTTGTGAACTAGTTTCTAAATGTGAGATCTGAGCCTTCATAAGGGGATTGATACTAAATCATAAATTATTACCCCTTTTCTTTCTATGAGTGTGTTTCCCAATTTGCTACATTCTAGAACTTGTCTTTTGACCGTTTCCAAGGTGAAAATTGATTTGCATCATGTAAAAAGATTTGGGGATTTAGGTATTTTTCTGGCCTCAGAGTTGTTTGATGAATTTATCCCTTAGTTGCCCCCTTTGAGCCTATTTGTTATAATTTTTCTTTGGTACCCAGATATAATTTTTTCTTTTTAGTTTGTGGTAACAATTTGAAATTGAATGTGGAGCAAGTATTGAAAATTACAATTTCGTCCTATATCTTAGCTGTCTATGTTGTCAGGACTGAAATTCCTTCCCATAATATTAGTTGTCTATCTTGTCGGGATGAAGAAAAATAAGTGAATCATGTTCTTACAAAAATTTTCATACAAAGGAAACAAAATAGGAGTTATCATATACTTACATTTTTCTCCTATGAAAAAAAAAGAGCGGAAAAAAAAAATTGAATTTGTGTACTCAAGAAAGAGCCAAAGGGCACATCAAAAGAAAGAAAGAGCCAAAGGGCAAATCCAACAAAAAAAATAGAGTCTACTCAAGAGAAAGAAAAACAAAACAAAAAGAGTCGACTCAATAAAAAAAAAGTGAATGAAGAAATGGAAGAGAAATTAGTTTGAACTATTTAGTGGAGATTTGGTTAAATTACAAGCTTATGTTAATGTGCATTTTGTGGAAACTTAAGTGTATTTTCCCTAGTCCCTAAACACTTAGAGAGTTTGTGAGCGAGTGCCCTTGTTCACCGAAATGTATTCTTCAGGGACATGAGCCTCTAATTGGGCAACTTTTTGACATCTCATATGTGCTATATTGTTCATTGTCTGTCCTTGTGCTACTAATGTTGGATCCCTTAATTGGTTATCTCTATTAATTCTTTGAAAAATATATTGAGCTAGGAAATTTGCTTGAGGATAAAACAAAAGTCTAGTGTGGGGGAGTTGATAAACTCCAATTTAGTGCATTTTTTATTTGTCTTTGAGTAATTTTTAGAGCAATTATTACTAATTATATAAATTATTGACTTAGTTTGCTCTTTATTTTGTAGAAAAGAAGAAAATGCCAAAAGAAATTAAGTCCAACTTAAAGCCCCTGAATTGAAGGAGAAATGACCCAAAGGAATTAGAACCGTACACCTAAACTAATATTGCTGGAGAAATATTGCAACTTGGAATTTTAAAAGAGTGCATCATAGACACAGGGCCCACTTTAGTGCCAACACTTGGATTGAAAAGAAAATCATGGTAGCCCATGATGGCAATGGAAATCAACGTAAGGTTCTTGTTGAGAAAGAAAGCACGACGTGGAGAAAAAGTAAAGACAACCCTAAGCATTCAAATATAAAAAGCCATCAACACCAAAAAAAGAAGGGGGCAAGCGCCGTCAACAGTAGAGAGAAGAGAGAAGAATTTTTGCAACTGCACACAGCACTTTAGAAGTTTTGGATATCTGTTCTTGACAACGTGAGAGAGCTTCGGAGCAGAATACAGAGACTGGTTACAGGATCAGAATTTACTCAATATCTGGTTTTTTTTTATATTCTGTAATTCATGACTTTATATCTTAATCCAATGTTCTTGAACACTATGGATAGCTAAGTTCCTTTTCAAGGGTTTTAGGTGGATCTTGCTTGATTAGAGACCTTTTAATGTCTTAATTTATATTTTGAATTCCCAATTTTTATTCAACTAATATTATCCTATTGCTTTATTACATTATTAGGATTGACAACCTTTGCATGTTTATAATCAATTAGTTGATTAGCGACCGTACTACAACTAGTTGGTGGACCTATAGAATAATTGAGACTATAATTAGAGAATGACCAAACTTTAATTTAGTCTTCCAATCATTCAACCTTTTGGTACTTCATGCTTTTCTTAAATTTAAATTCTAGCATGACCAAACTAGGATTAATTTAGGGAAAAGAATATTAATCACGAATGACCAAACGGATTAATAGGTTTAGTAAAGGGATTTGTAATTGAATAAAATAAGGGAATTCAGGTAGAATTAGACATAGAGGAATCGAACCTAGCAAGTGAAACCGAGACCCTAGGCTTCCCTCCGTTGATCAAACTTTTCAATTTTAATTCTTGTTATTTACTTCGTTTTATTTTAATTTCTAATACAACCAAACACTCGTTCGTCTAAATAATAATTAATCCTAAATAGTTTGGTACTTATTAGTTAATCTCTGTGGAGACGATATTTTTTTTATACTACTTCTGCAAGAGAGTACACTTGCTCTTAAGTGTGTTTTTTACGCAACAAGTTTTTGGCGCCGTTGCCGGGGATTAATTTAATAATATTAACCGAAAAAGAATTTTTATTGCTTTAGACCTTTTATTTATTTATTTCTTGTTCTACTTTGTTTTATTTTAATTTAATAAAAAGAAAAAAAAATATTTATTTTATTGCTAGTTTAATTTTTATTACTTGTGCATGCTAACCCGCTCCCAAGAGCCTATTTTGATTTTTGATCCAAAAATTGGAAGAACTGCTCGAAAGATAAGAAAAGAGACAAGAGTGATGGCTGCCAATCCGAGAAGAACTCTTCGGGACTACTTTACTCCAACAGCAAATATCACTACAAGCATAGTCAATCCACCTATGCAAGCTACCAGTTTTGAGCTCAAACCAAGCTTAATTCAAATGGTTCAGAATTCTACTATGTTCAAAGGTGCACCAACAGAAGACCCTCACACCCATCTTAGAAACTTCTTGAGGGTGGCAGACTCAGTAATTTGTAATGGTGTCCCTCTTGACGCAATTAGAGTGAGATTGTTTCCATGGTCATTGGCCGACAAGGCATCTGCTTGGCTTGACTCTCAACCTGCTGAGTCCATTACTCCATGGGACCAACTGAAGTAGAAATTCTTGACCAAATACTTTCCTCCAGGAAAGACTACTAAGATCCGAGGTGCAATAATCAACTTTGCTCAACTTGAGCAAGAATCTTTGCATCAAGCTTGGGAAAGATTTCAAGACTTACTCCGAAGTTGTCCACATCATGGATTTGAGAAGTGGCAATTGCTTGAATATTTTTGTAACAGACTATCTTCTCAAAATAGGGGAATTATTAATATGGCTTGCGGGGGCTCTCTAATGAATGGAGAACCTGCGACAGTGTATGATTTAATTGCAGAGATAGCAGCCGATAATGCCCAATGGGAGACTAGTGATAGACACATTAAGAAATCAGCAGGGATGTACAAGGTTGACGATGACACTAGTGTTAATATAAAGCTTGAAGCTGTCTCTAAACAGGTTCAATCTTTGATGAAGGTACAAGCTCAATCTACTCCCGTAGTTACCTCCACTAGTGACGTAACAAATAATATCTGGGGAGACCTCGCTGAAGAAGTGTTAGCCTATAATTTCGACAGGCTTCATTGAAAATGGTCAACAAGGCTTGACTTATATTTCGACAAAGACCAAAGTATTTCGACAGAGAAAATGGTCATGCGCAAAGTAAGTTCGACAAGCTTCCGGGGAAGCAAAAGCAAGAAAGAGGAAAATGGACACAAGCTTTCGACGGACAGAAAACAGAGCAGTTATGCGCTGAAGAACTAGCAGTTGGTCGAAGCGTGATGAAGCTGTTCTTGTCGAAAGTAGGAGTAGCAGTTATTAGTTTTCGAATTTCTAGGCAGTTACTTAGTTTAGTTTTTCCCTCTCTTTTCCTTTGTATAAATAGTAGTTTCTGAGAAGAAACAAGGGTCACAATTTCTCATACCAAGTTCCCACGCTCAAAGTACCGACACGCACTGAGAAACGAGTACAAGGAACGCATGTATGATCTTGTGTACCACCCCTTTAAATTAATGCAATATTAATTTTTCCTTTTCTTTACGTTTCCTGCAAATTTTCTCTTTGTTTTATCCTCCCTCATTTGGAGTAATTTGACGGTTTCGCGGAGAAATCGACGGTTATCTTCTTCTTTTACTGTTAAACAGCAAGAACACAAGCGATTCTGTAAAAACTCTAAACACAAATGGTCTTATGATTCACTGGTTGATCCTGCAAGTTAACCAAATTGGAGACCAGCGGTGTTTACCAAAATCCACGGTAAACAAATTGGCACGCCCAGTGGGACATTTGTGTCGAAATATTAGTGTTAGTTAACAGAATCTTGAAATATAATTGTTTATGCGCCTGAGGAGTGGAAAATCTTTGTCAAAGATGTCACATTCTGGCGCAAGTTCTTCAAATGCACAGAGTGGCCCTGAGAATGCATCTATCAATGACACTAATCCAGTAACCGCTATGGGAATAACTGCTCCAATGCCTTCGACAGGCATGATTGCAGTTACATCTCCTGTGCTTAATCCTTTACCAACAATGGCCACCACGGTGACCACACAGCCTAATGAAATGGTTTCTATGCCACAAACAATGGGAACGTCTAACCCATATATGACTAGTGGTCATATCCCATTTAGCATGCCTATAGTTGGTCGACATCTCCCTTATGGTATGCCAACTGGCATGATGGTAGGCTTGCAAACCAATTCATCAACGTGTGCAGATAACATAATGAATGGTGGTTTCTCCCCTATGCATGCTTCTCAAGAGGGCATTTATGGTCGAAATGCCCAACCCTCATTAACCACAGCATCTTTGTTGGCTTTGAGGCAACAAATAGATGATGCTAATCATAATGTGGTTAATATGTTAACCCAGCAAATTGGTACAGTATTCAACCCTTTGATACGTGATACCAATAACAGTTACCAAGCATTGGCAACTCAAATGGGTCGAATTGCAGATTTCTTTGGCACTCCAAGAATGCAGAATCAACCAATATCCCAAATACAACCTTTGAGGCCTCTAGAAATCCCCTTAGAAAGGCCTAACATTGAATTGCCTAGAAATCAGGCACAAGCACAAGTTGTCGAACAACCCTTGCAGGGGATGGTTGAAAACGAGCCTGATATAGTGTTAGTAAATAGAAATCAAAATGCGGATGAAGTAGTCAGGCAAGTGCAACAAAACAATTTTGGAGCGCAGAACAATATAGCTAATATTGTCGAAACAATTTTAGCACAGAATGGCCTTAACATGGGAATGCACAGGCCAAATTTCGTGTCGCCATTATCAGAATATATTTTGCAAAGTGAATTGCCAAGGGGTTGGAAAGTCTCGAAATTCACTAAATTTGGTGGAGAAACTAGTGAATCCACCGTCGAACATATTGCTCGTTATTTAACTGAGGCTGGGGATTTAGCCCAAAATGAGAATTTAAAAATGAAATTTTTTCCTAATTCTCTAACAAAAAATGCTTTTACTTGGTTTACTACACTACCCCCGCATTCTATGTTTAATTGGAACCAATTAGAAAAAGCTTTCCATGAGCAATTCTACATGGGACAATGTAAAATTAGTCTCAAAGAATTGGCCAGTGTTCGACGCAAAATGGCTGAAACTGTTGATGACTATCTCAACAGATTTAGACTTCTCAAAGCAAGGTGCTTTACCCAAGTGCCGGAACATGAGTTAGTCGAAATGGCTGCTGGTGGTCTAGATTATTCTATTAGGAAAAAACTAGACACGCAACATTTAAGAGATATGGCCCAATTGGCCGATAGAGTAAGGCAAGTCGAAAGGCTAAAAGCTGAGAAATCTAGAACTAGTAGGTTTCATAACAATAAAAAAGACAAAATTGCCTATGTCGAAATTCAAAATGAGGAACAAGAATTCGACATCTCCTATGAGGAGGTCGAAGAAGAGGTCAATGTTGCCGAATTAAAGCCAGGACCTCCATATACTTGTGAATTGCTAAAACCTTCAAATGGTAAAAATCCTGTCGAACCTAAAAACGACAAATTCGTTGCAAAAACTTATACACACTACAAGAAAAACTGGATTTTCCGGCGACCAAAATCCGCCGGAAATGACCAAAATCCGCCGAAAATGTGGACTTTCCGGCGGATTTTTGGCGCCGGAAAAACCCTCGTCGCAAACAGTTTCCGGCGGATTTTCCGCCGGTAATTTCCGGCGGATTTTTGGTAGTTTCCGGTGGATTTTTGGTAATTTCCGGCGGATTTTAATTTTTTTTTTTTTTTTTGGAAAATCCGCCGGAATTTTTTTTTTTTTTAAAAAAATTTCCGGCGGATTTTTGGTAATTTCCGGCGGATTTTCCAATTTTTTTTTTTTTTTTAAAAATCCGAAATTTTTTAAATTTTTTTTGAATTTTATAACTTAATATATGTTTTAAATAAAAGTCAAAAAACAAAAGTAAAATCAAATGTTGAATGGTATTGTTGAAAAAGGAAAGAATAAAAGAGAATATGAGAAGAAATGATATATGAGAGAATAAGAATGAGGAATTATGAAGAAATAAGAATAAAATAGTGAGATGAAGAAGGAATAAGAATAAAGAAGTGAGAATGAAGAAGAAAGGAGAATTATAGAAGAGAGATATGTAGAGAAATTTTTGAAGATTAGAGAGTATGAGAAAGAAGAAAAAAGATAAGATAGAGAAAATGTAGAAGAGAATAAGAAGGAAAGAAAGAGATAAATGAGAGAATGAGATGAGTGTAGGAGAAAGTTGTATTTATAGACGAATTTTTTTCCCTCTAAATTTTTCCGGCGGATTTTTAAAATTTCCGGCGGATTTTGTTCCCTCCAAAATTTTCCGGCGGATTTTTGAAAAAAAAAAAAAAAATTTTGGAAAATCCGCCGGAAAGTCCAAAAAATCCGCTGGAAATTACCAAAAATCCGCCGGAAATTTCCGGCGGATTTTTGGTATTTTCCGGCGGATTTTTGAAAAAAAAAAAAAAAATATTTTGGAAAATCCGCCGGAAAGTCCAAAAATCCGCCGGAAATGACCAAAAATCCGCCGGAAATTTCCGGCGGATTTTTGGTATTTTGCGGCGGATTTTTGCAAAAAAAAAAAAAAAATTTATAAATCCGCCGGAAAGTCCAAAAAATCCGCCGGAAATTACCAAAAATCCGCCGGAAATTTCCGGCGGATTTTTGCCAAAAAAAAAAAAAAAAAAAATTTATAAATCCGCCGGAAAGTATCTGTGGGATAAAAATCCGCCGGAAAGTCCAAAAAATCCGCCGGAAACTACCGTAGGATCAAATCCGCCGGAAATCTATCAAATCCGTCGGAAAGTTTCCGACGGATTTATATCCGCCGGAAAGTTTTCGACAGTAAATCCACTATTTCTTGTAGTGACATTTGATGTTTCTTAATGTGACGAGATATTTGATCTGCTTGTGGCTGATGGTCAAATCTTAATGCCTAAAGGCCTAAAGATTCCACCATTAGAACAACGACAGAAAAGAGGCTTTTGTAAATTTCATGGCTTCTTAGGTCATAACACTTCCCGTTGTGTCATTTTCAGGGATTTGGTTCAAAATGCTATCAACGAAGGAAGGCTCAAACTTGGTGACAAGTCTAAGCCACCAATGAAGATTGATACTGATCCCCTGCCAACAGCTGATGCATTGCTGGTCGAAGTTGATCTCAATGTGGTCGAGGTCACTGAAGATGTTGCTGAAAATGCTAAGGCAGAAAAAGCTGTCGACAAGGTAGGTGTCGAAATGGTTACTGAAGACCAATATGCTGAGAAGATGAAGGTAGTGTATCCAGGGGCTGAAGAGGAATTGATTGACTTCCTCAATCGCTGAAAGATCAATAACACTGAAGTTATGCTTTGCCCAAGGTGCAGTGCTGTCTTCGACAAAGAGGCTGCCAAGAATCTTGAGAGATTGAAGCCTCAACTGAAACGCAAAGGAAAATGGGTCGACAAAAGGCCAAAGTTCAGTTACAATGACAGAGGGATCCAATATAAGTTTACTTCGACAAGGAATCCTCAGAAATGTCAGATTAGGACTTATGTTCCTCCAGCAAAGTCACCTGTCGAGAAATGGGTGCATTCTGGTGGAAAGAGTACTGGGTATTACCCAGTGTATTATGCTGGAAAGGATGTTGGAAATCAACAAGAGCCAGCAAAATTGGTCAGGGGCAGCACTAGTGCAACTAACCAAAATAAGGCAACTGAATCTAACAAGTATGCCTACAACAATAATTACAAAGGGAAGAACCCTATGACGAGAACTCAATGGCGTAGATATCAACGCCAGAAAAAGGTTGCTGCTGTAGGCAAGATGGAAAATTCCAACAAAGAAAAAGGTAAACAAATACCTTCGAAATCTCTTGAAATGGCTAGAAAGCCAGCAACTGAAAGGATATTTCCATCTCTCTCAGTGATTAAAGAAGTTCTCAATCTAGACGAAGAAATGGGATCTGATTTCGCAGACTCGGGGTCAGAATTCGACGTCCTGTGCGGTGTTGTCTCGATTCTCCCAATTGAGTATGACGTGGTTTCTGAGGTGAATGACGTTGAAGACGATTTCGACGAAGAAACCACTTACAAACCCATCTGTTACTATGTCCTCAAGAATGGTTGTGTGGAAGAACAACACGCTGTCTTTGAGAGACCTGATTGTGGGATGAGGAATCATCTCAAACCTTTGTATATCCAAGCAAAGGTGAACAATGTTGGGATAAGCAAGATCTTGGTTGATGGTGGCGCTGCTGTAAACCTGATGCCACAACATATGCTGAAGAGGATTGGGAAGTGTGAGACGGATCTGAAAACACACAACATAATCCTTACCAACTATGAAGGTAAAAGTGGCCACTCTCTTGGAGCCATTGAAGTTGACCTTTCTGTTGGAAGCATTAGCAGGCCAACTATGTTTATGGTGATTTCAACCAAGGCAAATTATAATATGCTGCTGGGAAGGGAATGGATCCATGCTGTGGGGGCAATTCCTTCGACAGTTCACCAGAGGCTCATTATTTGGAGAGAAGATGGCCTAGTTGAAAACATTGAGGGTGATCAAAGCTATTTCAAGGCTGAAGTGAATACTATCACCAAGAAAACCTTCGATAAGAAACTGGCGAGCATTGCGCCATGCATTTCCTCTGAACATGGGTTTGAAAGCAGAGATAATGTGAGGACTTCAGTGATTCTTGATCCCAACTATGGATTCATTTGGGATAGAGAGGTCATTGACGAAGACAACTACCCACAAGGCTATGTCAAGCCTACAGGGTGGGAAGGACCATAAATAGTTATTTATGGATAAACCCACTGTATGGGAAAGAATTACGGCCTATGTGGCCGAAAACAAAGAAAAAGCTATTCTAGAAGCTGAGTTACATCAAATGGTTGTTTTAGCCACAGAAGATAAAAATAAAGACAACGTTGTCGAAAACCAGAGGCTTGATTGCGTCTATGATGACGAGCCTTTAGGTTTTGAAAAAGATCCAATGGGTTCAACCAAAAAGATCCAAGCACAAGATCCCTTAGATGAAATTGATTTGGGAGATGGCTCAATAAAAAGGCCAACATACATCAGTGCTAAGATTGATCAAGAGTTGAAGGCGCAGATTGTTGAATTGCTAAAGGAATACAAAGATTGCTTCGCTTGGGATTACAATGAGATGCCAGGGCTGGAAAGAGAGGTGGTTGAGTTGAAATTACCTATTCGACCAAAGAAGAAGCCTGTGAAGCAGACACCAAGAAGATTTGCACCAGAAATCATGTCGAAGATTAAAGCGGAAATCGAAAGGCTATTGAAAAACAAGTTCATCAGAACTGCCAGGTATGTCGAATGGCTTGCTAATATAGTGCCTGTAATTAAGAAAAATGGTACGCTTAGAGTTTGCATAGATTTTAGAGATCTAAATAATGCTACTCCCAAAGATCAATACCCAATGCCTGTGGCAGAAATGTTGGTTGATTCAGCGGCTGGTTATGAATATTTAAGCATGCTTGATGGATATTCTGGTTATAACCAAATTTTTATTGCCGAAGAAGACATTTCAAAAATTGCTTTTCGATGCCCAGGGGCATTAGGTGTTTATGAATGGGTAGTTATGCCATTTGGTTTAAAAAATGCTGGTGCTACGTACCAAAGAGCTATGAACACTATGTTCCATGATTTTATAGAAAAATTTATGCAAGTCTATATAGATGACATAGTTGTTAAGTCTTCATCAGAAAATGGTCATTTAGATCATCTACGATTACCATTCGAAAGAATGAGAAAATATGGATTGAAAATGAATCCACTCAAATGTGCCTTTTGTGTAAGTGCAGGTGATTTCTTGGGCTTTGTTGTGCACAAAAAAGGCATTGAAATAAATCAAAACAAGACGAAAGCTATCATGGAAACACAACCTCCTTCAACAAAGAAAGAATTACAGTCATTATTAGGAAAGGTCAATTTCCTTAGAAGATTTATATCAAATCTAAGTGGCAAGACTCAAGTGTTTTCGCCATTACTTCGACTGAAGAAGGAAGATGTTTTCAAGTGGGAGCCATGCCACCAACAAGCTTTCGATGAAATCAAAGCCTACCTGATAAAGCCACCTATTTTATTACCTCCTATTAGGAATAAGACAATGAAATTATACATAGCAACATCAGAATTGTCAATAGGTAGCATGTTAGCACAAGAGGATGAAAATGGTGTAGAAAGGGCCATATATTACCTCAGTAGGGTTTTGAATGATTCTGAAACTAGATATCACCCTATTGAAAAATTGTGTTTATGCTTATATTTCTCTTGTACTAAGTTAAAGCAATATATTAAGCCTGTTGACGTGTATGTTTATTCCCACTTTGATATTGTTAAACATATGCTGTCGAAACCTATCCTACATAGTAGAATAGGCAAATGGGCTTTAGCTTTACTTGAGTATTCATTGACATTTCAACCACTAAAGGCTATTAAAGGCCAGGTAGTGGCAGATTTTATTGCAGACCATTCAGTGGTCGAATTAGCAATTGATTGTGTTCACCTTCGACCTTGGAGGCTATATTTCGATGGCTCAAGCCACCAACATGGTACAGGTGTAGGAATGTTAATCATTTCACCAACAGAAATACCAACCAAATACAAGTATAAAATTGGAGAAAGTTGCTCCAACAATGAGGCGGAATACGAAGCCTTAATAGCAGGACTCGAAATTCTGTTAAACTTGGGGCAAAACAGGTCGAAATTAGAGGTGATTCTGAATTAGTAATCAAACAATTAACGAAAGAATACAAGTGCATTAAGGAAAATTGGATTACTTACTTTATTGCTGCCAGTACTTTATTGAAACAATTCGACAGCGTTGATATTCAACATGTGCCTCGTATTGCAAATCAAGAGGCCAATGATCTGGCACAAATTGCTTCTGGTTATAAAGTTTCTAAAGAGAAATTAACAGAGCTAATCGAAATTAAAAACAAGTTAATTTCGACAGCAATGACACAAGAAACCTTGTCAAGGAAAAAACTAGAGGAGGCAGAGAACTACTCTTTAGTCTTAAGTCAATTACCTCCGAGTGAAAGTGAAAATTTTATTGAAAATTTTAATGATGAAGTTTCCAACAAAGGTTATTGTGATAATGTGTTTGAAGTTTTTGCCATTGACAGTATGTCAAATGATGATTGGCGAAGACAAATTGTTAACTACTTGGAAAATCCAACAGGGATAACTGATAGAAAAACCAAGTATAGAGCCTTAAGTTATGTCATCATGGGCAATGAGTTGTTTAAGAAAACCCCTGAAGGAGTTTTACTCAAGTGCCTTAGTGAAAATGAGGCATACTTGGCAATATCTAATACTCACAGTGGAACTTGTGGAGCTCACCAAGTAGGCCATAAGATGAAATGGCTTCTTTTTCGACAAGGTGTCTATTGGCCGACTATGTTAGAAGATTGCATAGAGTTTGCCAAAGGATGCCAAGAATGTCAAAAGCATGCAGGAATACAACATGTACCTGCAAATGAATTGCATTCTATTGTAAAACCTTGGCCATTCAGGGGATGGGCTTTGGATATAATTGGTGAAATTAAACCAAATTCGTCGAAAGGCCATCGTTTCAGATTAGTTGGAATAGATTATTTCACTAAGTGGGTGGAAGCTATTCCTTTAAATAATGTTAATCAAGAGGCAGTAATTAATTTTATTCAAGACCATATATTATATAGATTTGGTGTACCTAAAACTATCACCACAGATCAAGGATCAGTTTTTATTGGTCAGAAAATGGTCGAATTTGCTGCTGAAAATGGGTATAAATTGTTGAGTTCGACACCATATTATGCTCAGGCAAATGGTCAAGTTGAAGCAGCCAATAAAATTATCATTAGTTTGATTAAAAAACATGTTGGGCAAAAACCCAAGAATTGGCATAACACACTTAACCAAATTTTATGGGCATGTCGAACATCTCCCAAAGAGTCAATCAATAGTACTCCTTTTAAACTTGTTTTTGGGCATGATGCAGTATTACCAGCAGAAATTTGTTTTCAATCAATTAGGATTCAAAGACAATTTGAAATCCCATCTGATCATTATTGGAGTATGATGCTAGATGAATTAGTTGATTTAGATGAGGACAGGTTAAATGCAGTAGATGTGCTCACAAGACAAAAGGAAAGAGTAGCTAAGGTATACAATAAGAAAGTCAAATTGAAGACTTTCGACGTGGGAGACTTAGTTTGGAAAGTCATTTTACCTATGGATCGAAAAGATAGAGTCCTTGGTAAATGGTCCCCAAGTTGGGAAGGACCATTCAAAATTTTACAAGTCTATTCAAACGGCGCATATGAAGTCGAAGAGATTGGCGCTGATGAAAGAATTTTGCGTATAAATGGCAAATACTTGAAAAAGTATAAGCCAACATTGCAGGAAGTTAAAATAACGCTGGAATAAAGATAAAGAAAGCGTAAGTACGTGGCTTTCAAAGGAAGTTGTGATTGCCATATGAGCATTGTCAGAATTATAAGCAGAACGTTGAAGGCCATGTAGCACCCCAAGATAGGAGTAACGTCAACAACACTTAACAGTAGCGACATCAGGTATACAGCTATTCTACTCAAGTGCAAAGTCTATTTCGATGGTGAATTCAAAAATGTTCTTTCTCTTCTTCCACCTCAAGTTCAGTCGAAAAAGACATTTTTGGGGGGCAATTTGTTAGCCTGTAATTTCGACAGGCTTCATTGAAAATGGTCAACAAGGCTTGACTTATATTTCGACAAAGACCAAAGTATTTCGATAGAGAAAATGGTCATGCGCAAAGTAAGTTCGACAAGCTTCCGGGGAAGCAAAAGCAAGAAAGAGGAAAATGGACACAAGCTTTCGACGGACAGAAAACAGAGCAGTTATGCGCTGAAGAACTAGCAGTTGGTCGAAGCGTGATGAAGCTGTTCTTGTCGAAAGTAGGAGTAGCAGTTATTAGTTTTCGAATTTCTAGGCAGTTACTTAGTTTAGTTTTTCCCTCTCTTTTCCTTTGTATAAATAGTAGTTTCTGAGAAGAAACAAGGGTCACAATTTCTCATACCAAGTTCCCACGCTCAAAGTACCGACACACACTGAGAAACGAGTACAAGGAACGCATGTATGATCTTGTGTACCACCCCTTTAAATTAATGCAATATTAATTTTTCCTTTTCTTTACGTTTCCTGCAAATTTTCTCTTTGTTTTATCCTCCCTCATTTGGAGTAATTTGACGGTTTCGCGGAGAAATCGACGGTTATCTTCTTCTTTTACTGTTAAACAGCAAGAACACAAGCGATTCTGTAAAAACTCTAAACACAAATGGTCTTAGGACTCACTGGTTGATCCTGCAAGTTAACCAAATTGGAGACCAGCGGTGTTTACCAAAATCCACGGTAAACTAGAAGTCAACTATCTTGGTCAGAAGAAAAGTGAGTTAAGGCCTGGTATGCAAGATTCTTTAGTTAGATACATGGAAAAGGTTGGACATCCATGCATGGGTGTCCTAGCCAATTACATGGACAGGACTGATGACAGATTACAATCTATTGAAGATTTAATAAAAGCACAAGGTCGACCATCTGCTTCAACTGAGGATGCTAATTATGTTCAGAATTCTAACCGAGGCCAAAATGATCCTTATTCAAACACTTACAATTCAGGTTGGAGAAATCACCCCAATTTCTCTTGGGGAGGACAACAAAAGGAGCAAAGCTCAAACTCCTACAAGCCTCCACATGTGCAAAGGCAAGAGGAGAAGAAGTTAGATACCAATGATGTGTTGGCAAGGTTTATGGAGCAGACAAATGGAAAATTTGAAACATTGGAGAAGAAATTTGGAAGCTTGGAGGGCCAAATCTCAAATCTTGTTACTGTGTTGTCTCAAAGGCCTCAAGGCTCACTGCCTACCCAAACTGAGCCTAATCCAAGAAGTGAGCATTGCAAGGCTGTCACTCTTAGGAGTGGCAAGGAGCTGGTTCAAGAAAACAATCAAGATGGGCAGGCGCCCGAGAAAGAAATACAAGCTTCTACTGATGGGAGCACTTCTGAGGAAAGCAAAAAGGAAAGGGAAAAATATGAGCAAGCAAAGGTAAATGTTCCTTATCCTCAAAGACTTAAAAGTGAGTAGCATGATAAGCAGTTTGCTAAATTTCTTGAAATATTTAGAAAATTGCATATCAACATTCCTTTTGCTGAAGCTATTGCTCAAATGCCTAAATATGCCAAATTTTTAAAAGAAATTATTTCCAATAAGAGGAAGTTAGAAGGCTTTGAGACAGTTAGCCTTAATGAGGAATGTTCTGCTATACTTCGAAAAAAGTTACCACCTAAGCTTAAAGATCCAGGTAGTTTTACTATCCCTTGTACCATTGGTAACTCTCATTTTGAAAAAGCTTTATGTGATTTAGGAACAAGTATAAATTTGATGCCTTTTTCTGTTTTTAGAAAGCTTGGTTTGCAGGAGCCCCACCCTACTAACATCACTTTGCACCTAGCTGATAGATCCATTGCCCACCCCCGTGGAGTGGTGGAAGATGTTTTAGTTAAGGTTGATAAGTTTATTTTTCTCGCTGATTTTGTTGTTTTGGATATGGAAGAAGATGAGGAAGTCCCAATTATTTTGGGGCGTCCTTTCTTAGCTACAGGTAAAAGTTTAATTGATGTACAACAGGGAAAATTGGCTTTGAGACTTGGAGATGAGGAAGTTGTATTTCAAATTTTGAACTCATTAAAAAATCCCTCATCATTTGCTTCTTGTAATTTTATTCAAGCTAAGGATATTAATGATGTGGTTACCTCTGAAACTTTTGATGATTTTAGAATTCAGGATCCTCTAGAAAAAGTACTTACTGTGCAGGGACTTGGCATGTTGCAGGGTGGTGAGGAAGAAGAGTTCTTAATGTTTTTGCAGGCTCACCACCCTCAGAAAAATTGGAGTAATCATAGATTTGAGGAATTGGAATGGGGTGATACTCCAAATCCCAAACCTTCAATTGAAGAGGCTCCTGAGCTTGAATTAAAACCTCTTCCTTCAAATGTAAAATATGCTTTCTTGCAACCCCCTTCCTCTTTGCCTGTGATTATTTCTGCAGATTTGACAGACACAATGGAGGATAAGCTTTTGAGGGTACTAAGAGCCAACAAAGAGGCCTTTGGTTTGTCTGTTCATGATATAAAAGGCATTAGCCCCTCAATTTGCACTCACAAGATATATATGGAGGATGATTATCAACCTCGGGCACTACCTCAACGCCGCCTCAATCCTAACATGAAAGAGGTGGTCAAAAAGGAAGTGATTAAGCTTCTTGATGCAGGTATCATCTATCCTATCTCTGATAGTAAGTGGTAAGTCCCGTTCAATGTGTTCCTAAAAAGGGAGGTACTACTGTAATGGAAAATGATAAAAATGAATTAATTGCAGTTAGAAAAACAACCGGGTGGCGTATGTGCATTGATTATAGAAAATTGAATGATGCCACACGAAAGGATCACTTCCCCCTTCCCTTTATTGATCAAATGCTTGAGAGAGTGGCAGGTCATGATTATTATTGTTGTTTGGATGGATATTCCGATTATTTGCAAATACCAATGGCTTCCGAAGATCAAGAAAAAACTACTTTTACTTGCCCATATGGAACATTTGCATATAAAAGGATGTCATTCGGTTTATGTAATGCCCCTGCCACTTTCCAAAGATGCATGATGGCTATTTTCTCTGACTTGGTTGAAAAATGCATTGAGATATTCATGGATGATTTTACTGTTTTTGGATCCTCTTATGAGGATTGTTTACATAACTTGAATTCAGTGTTGCAAAGATGCAGGGATACTAATTTAGTGCTCAATTGGGAGAAATGTCAGTTTATGGTGCAAGATTGCATTATTTTGGGACACAAGGTATCCACTAGAGGCATTGAAGTTGATCCTGCAAATGTTGAGGTAATTGCAAAGTTGCCCCCACCCAATTCTGTTAAGGGGATTCGTAGTTTTCTAGGCCACGCTAGCTTCTACAGACGGTTTATTAAAGACTTCTCAAAAATTGCAAAGCCTATGACTGACCTCTTGGTTAAGGAGGCCACTTTTGATTTTTCTGACACTTGTTTAAAGGCTTTTAAATGTTTAAAGGAAAAATTAATTAGTGCCCCTATTGTTGTTGCCCCTGATTGGTCGCTTCCTTTTGAAATTATGTGTGATGCTAGCGATACTGCTGTGGGGGCTGTTTTGGAGCAAAGAAAGAATAAGGTATTCTATACCATTTACTAAGCTAGTCGCACTCTTGATGATGCTCAAAGAAATTATACTACCATAGAGAAAGAGTTGCTAGCTGTAGTATTTGCATTTGATAAGTTCTGTCATTACCTTGTTCTTTCTAAAGTTATTGTTTATACTGATCATGCTGCTATTAGATATTTGCTTGGAAAACAGGATGCAAAACCCAGGTTAATCAGGTGGATTTTGTTGCTACAAGAGTTTGACTTGGATATTAGAGACAAAAAAGGCTCAGAGAACTTTGTAGCTGACCACCTCTCAAGGCTTGAACATAGTGTGATGCAGGCCTCAAATGATGGGGAGATCAAGGAGGTTTTCCCTGATGAGAGACTTTTAGCTATTTCTACTATTCCTTGGTTTGCGGATATTGTCAACTACTTGGTGGGTAAGGTTGTTCCCCCTGATTTTTCCTTTCAGCAAAAGAAAAAATTAATTTATGATGCTAGACACTACTTGTGGGATGACCCTTACCTATTTAAAGTTTGTGGAGATAAGGTAATTAGGCGTTGTGTGCCTATGGATGAGGTAACTTCTATCCTTGAGCATTGTCACTCTAAAGAGGTAGGTGGCCACTTTGGCCCAAATAGAATTGCATATAAAGTTTTGCAATGTGGTTTTTATTGGCCTACTATATTTAAAGATGCTCATGATTTTGTGAAAGCTTGTGATAGTTGTCAAAGGAGTGGCAATATTTCTAGGCGTCAAGAGATGCCTCTAAACAATATTTTGGTTTGTGAGATATTTGTTGTATGGGGTATTGACTTTATGGGGCCCTTCCCTAAATCTTTTTCAAATCAATATATTCTTGTTGCTGTAGATTATGTGTCTAAGTGGGTGGAAGCTGTAGCCTTACCCACTAATGATGCTCGGGTGGTGGTGAAATTTTTAAAGAAAAATATTTTTTCCAGATTTGGCACTCCTCGAGCCATAATTAGTGATGGTGGCACTCATTTTTGTAATAAACAATTTCAAAATCTTTTGAGCAAATATCGTGTCACTCATAAGGTAGCAACTCGTTACCACCCACAAACTAGTGGGCAAGTTGAAATTTCAAATAGAGAGCTGAAAAGGATTTTAGAGAAGACAGTTAGTTCATCAAGAAAAGACTGGTCTTTGAAACTTGATGATGCACTATGGGCCTATAGAACTGCTTTCAAAACTCCCATTGGGATGTCTCCTTACCGTCTTGCTTTTGGAAAAGCATGTCATTCGCCTGTTGAATTAGAGCATAAAGCACTTTGGTCTTTAAAATTTCTAAACTTTGATGCTCAGCTTACTGGTGAAAATAGGTTGCTGCAGCTAGATGAATTGGATGAGCTCCGTCTAGGAGCCTATTAGAATGCCAAGTTATATAAGGAGCGGACTAAAAAGTGGCATGATTAGCGCATCCAGCAGCGTGAATTCCATGTTGGTGAGAAAGTTTTAATTTATAACTCACGTTTGCGTCTTTTTCCAGGAAAGTTGCGCTCAAGGTGGTGTGGACCCTACACTATTACTCAGGTTTTTCCGTATGGAGTTCTTGAGGTATCTCATGAAGATGGTACCACTTTTAAAGTCAATGGTCAGCGCGTTAAGCATTTTGAGGAAGGGTTACTCCAAGTGAGCTATGTCACTGCCCTCAAGGATTGACCCTACTATCGTCAGGCTCGGGACGTTAAACAAGCGCTTCGCAGGAGGCAACCTGTGTTTTATTTCCTCTTATTTTTATTTTGTTTTGTCTTTTTTAGGAATTAGCTCATTTTGGAAGCTCTTTAAGTGAAGTCACTCTTACTCTCTCTCTCTCTCTCTCTCTCATTTATTTTCTTTTGTTTCTATTTGATCATTTTGCATTGAGGACCATGCTTCATGCTAGTGTGGGGGAGGATAGTTATTTTTGTCACTTGATCTCTATTAATACACATACCCACCGTGAATGTTGATAGCATTTTTTCTAGCTTGGTTTGCATAAACTATGCTTAAAATGAAAAAAAAAATAGATTTTGCCTTTAGGGGATCCCATAATTAATTCACTTGACAGACTTGCGCTTAATTGTAACTATGAGGATGTCCTTAGGAAGCTGATAGTTAGCATTTGTCCCTCTTGAGTACTTTTTGTGAACTAGTTTCTAAATGTGAGATCTGAGCCTTCATAAGGGGATTGATACTAAATCATAAATTATTAACCCTTTTCTTTCTATGAGTGTGTTTCCCAATTTGCTACATTCTAGAACTTGTCTTTTGACCGTTTCAAGGCGAAAATTGATTTGCATCATGTAAAAAGATTTGGGGATTTAGGTATTTTTCTGGCCTCAGAGTTGTTTGATGAATTTATCCCTTAGTTGCCCCCTTTGAGCCTATTTGTTATAATTTTTCTTTGGTACCCAGATATAATTTTTTCTTTTTAGTTTGTGGTAACCATTTGAAATTAAATGTGGAGCAAGTATAGAAAATTACAATTTCGTCCTATATCTTAGCTGTCTATGTTGTCAGGACTAAAATTCCTTCCCATAATATTAGTTGTCTATCTTGTCGGGATGAAGAAAAATAAGTGAATCATGTTCTTACAAAAATTTTCATACAAAGGAAACAAAATAGGAGTTATCAGATACTTACATTTTCCTCCTATGAAAAAAAAAGAGCGGAAAAAAAAAGAATTGAATTTGTGTACTCAAGAAAGAGCCAAAGAGCACATCAAAAGAAAGAAAGAGCCAAAGGGAAAATCCAACAAAAAAAAAAGAGTCTACTCAAGAGAAAGAAAAACAAATCAAAAAGAGTCGACTCAATAAAAAAAAAGAGAATGAATAAATGGAAGAGAAATTAGTTTGAAGTTTGGACAAAAATTGTAAAATAGAATGGAGCTCCATATTTGGTTTCAAGGGTTACTATTTGTTTCTTTTTTTTTTTAGCCCTTTGATTGTCCCTTCTTTCTTGTTTCCTACCCTGCATGATTTCACCCCTGGCCCCATTACAACCCATTAAACCCCATCCTTTGCATGCATGTGAACTATTTAGTGGAGATTTGGTGAAATTACAAGCTTATGGTAATGTGCATTTTGTGGAAACTTGAGTGTATTTTCCCTAGTCCCTAAACACTTAGAGAGTTTGTGAGCGAGTGCCCTTGTTCACCGAAATGTATTCTTCAGGGACATTAGCCTCTAATTGGGCAACTTTTTGACATCTCATATGTGCTATATTGTTCATTGTCTGTCATTGTGCTTCTAATGTTGGATCCCTTAATTGGTTATCTCTATTAATTCTTTGAAAAATATATTGAGCTAGGAAATTTGCTTGAGGACAAACAAAAGTCTAGTGTGGGGGAGTTGATAAACTCCAATTTAGTGCATTTTTTTATATATCTTTGAGTAATTTTTAGAGCAATTATTACTAGTTATATAAATTATTGACTTAGTTTTCTCTTTATTTTGTAGAAAAGAAGAAAATGCCAAAAGAAATTAAGTCCAACTTAAAGCCCATGAATTGAAGGAGAAATGACCCAAAGGAATTAGAACCGTACACCTAGACTAATATTGCTGGAGAAATATTGCAACTTGGAATTTTAAAAGAGTGCATCATAGACACAAGGCCCACTTTAGTGCCAACACTTGGATTGAAAAGAAAATCATGGTAGCCCATGATGGCAATGGAAATCAACGTAAGATTCTTGTTGAGAAAGAAAGCATGACGTGGAGAAAAAGTAAAGACAACCCTAAGCATTCAAATATAAAAAGCCATCAACACAAAAAAAAGAAGGGGGCAAGCGCCGTCAACAGTAGAGAGAAGAGAGAAGAAATTTTGCAACTGCACACAGCACCTTAGAAGTTTTCGATATCTGTTCTTGACATCGTGAGAGAGCTTCGGAGCAGAATACAGAGACTGGTTACAGGATCAGAATTTACTCAATCTCTGGGTTTTTTTTATATTTTGTGATTCATGACTTTATATTTTAATCCAATGTTCTTGAACACTATGGATAGCTAAGTTCCTTTTCTAGGGTCTTAGGTGGATCTTGCTTGATTAGAGACCTTTTAATGTCTTAATTTATATTTTGAATTCCCAATTTTTATTCAATTAATATTATCCTATTGCTTTATTACATAATTAGGATTGACAACCTTTGCATGTTTATAATCAATTAGTTGATTAGCGACCGTACTACAACTAGTTGGTGGACCTATAGAATAATTGAGACTATAATTAGAGAATGACCAAACTTTAATTTAGTCTTCCAATCATTCAACCTTTTTGCACTTCATGCTTTTCTTAAATTTAAATTCTAGAATGACCAAACTAGGATTAATTTAGGGAAAAGAATATTAATCACGAATGACCAAACGGATTAATAGGTTTAGTAAAGGGATTTGTAATTGAATAAAATAAGGGAATTCAGGTAGAATTAGACATAGAGGAATCGAACCTAGCAAGTGAAACCGAGACCCTAGGCTTCCCTCCGTTGATCAAACTTTTCAATTTTAATTCTTGTTATTTACTTCGTTTTATTTTAATTTCTAATACAACCAAACACTCGTTCGTCTAAATAATAATTAATCCTAAATAGTTTGGTACTTATTAGTTAATCTCTGTGGAGACGATATTTTTTTTATACTACTTCTGCAAGAGAGAACACTTGCTCTCAAGTGTGTTTTTTACGCAACATCAAGCTGATGTGGTGATCCCACTATCAGCTTGAGGGAGGCTATTAGAAATATAAAATTAGATAAAAATTAGTTTAGTATCTACTAGAGATATGTTAGTTAGTTAGTATCTATTAGAGCTCTATATATAGACTATGTTGTAATCATTTCAGCATCTTTTTTCAATCAATATGATTCCATTTGAGAATTTCTCTCAATCAAACTCTTTTGCATATTTCAAATATGAGGAGAAATTTCATCTCTATGATCCTGAAATTTCTAACAATTTTACCTTATTGGTGACATATTGGTCATCCAAATCAAAGAACATCATTCAACATAAAATTGACTAGATTCTTTCCCTAAACTTGGCATATTAGCTACATCCACTACAATATTTCAATTACAGTCGTCCAATTTATTTACAGATTATTTAAATTATTACAATCATCCTCAATGGATGTTACAATAGTAGTGTGATCTCTTAAAAAGTTCTCAGTATGCTTCAGCTCTGCCGGCTATGGCAGCTGAGACAAATTAGTTCTAATCTATTGGCAAGGTCCAATATTCTTGATTTTTTCTATTACTTAAAACTTGAAGAGAACATTCGCTTTAATTACTCTTGGACTACGTGCTTAAAGCTTCCGTTACTTTTTAATTTTTTCGTAAATGTAGTATTTTTTAATTTGTGTTTATTTATCTTTTATTGTAAAATATATTACTTAACTATTTTGGCTTCCATAAGAATTTCTCTCAAACTCCTTCTGGTCCTCATTATAAGAAAAAAATAGTGTTTTTTATTGGTCTACAATATAAGCAACGTGCATCATTTTTAAGGTGTATTAAAAGTTCCATCTCAACTTTATCGCTATTTAAGTGATGTAATTAAATGTGGTATCATTAATTAGGAGTATAAATTATCATTTAATGAAAATGGTAATTTTTGAAAGAGGTTAAACTTTTAAACTTATAAAATTAGAACAGTTTTATTTAGATAAGCCATAATTCATTAAAGGAGGTAGTTTTTTTTTAGCTCCTCAAGCCCAAACAACATAAAATAGTCATACATTGTTTAGGCAATGGATGGGGTTGTCCCACCAATTAGAAGCTACAAAGCTAGTTTGGCTACCCATCTCATTAATTAAACAGCTCCATGAAATACATTTGATGTGGGTAATGACAGAAGAGATTCTAGCTTCCTCGTTCGTAAAAACACAACCATTCCTAGACAACTAGATACACCAACAAGTAGTCAACCAAATGATATTTTTTACCATCCTAGCCTTCTTCCCAACACAAATTGTCTCTACCCACAAGAAATAATCTAAGAGATTAGTAGATTCACGAAATAATATGTGAAATAAAACTTCTTTAGCAAATCTGCACCTAAGAAATAGATGGAATGCATCCCCCCATCCTAATATACGACAAAGAGCATCATCCTCAGATAATTACATGCATGCGTAGAAGAAGAGATCGAGTGGGAAGAGAATTGTTGAACAACTGCCATCCAAAAATTAAGACTTTGGACGGAAGAGCAGTTTTCCAAATATCTGTTGAAGCACCGTGAAATTCATTACCTACTACAGCTTCAAAAGATACTTGCAATAGTTACCTATAACAAGATCGCACAATGAAATTTTTTAAAGCATCAGGTGTCCAACTCCACTTATCCTCCTTGTATTGAACCGGTTTCATATCTGAACCGTACCTTGAGTGTCTAGAGATGGACCGATATGGTATTTGGTCGCACTGTTTGATGGTGAAGTTGGGAGCAGAGCCTAGGTCTGGTTGGAAGAAGCCAGGGTATGATATTATGGACAAAATTGTACGTGTCAGTGAGCGAGGGGACTTTCCTTGGCCGTTGGATCATCCGAGTTGATCTTAGTCGTTGAACGTGCCTCCTTCTTGTTCTATATGCCTAGGCGAGCGAAGCTATAGCGATAAGAGTCGGTCCTGGCCCGTTACTAAGACTGGGCCATCGATCCAGTTCAGAATAGTTGCCCCCCAAGCCGAAGTCGCTCAAAGGACGAGTTTAGGCTTGAGATTATTTCCCCCAGAGTTGGAGGTAGGATCATGCGATTAGATGTTCGCTCTGTGGTTGGGCAATCATTAAGTTGCTGCGCACATGACCCCAACATGTGTTCTTGGGATGTGTATGATGTAACACCTCGATTTTTCTTATAATTAATCTTTGTGCATATATGTGTCGATATAATAGTAGTCTTGTATGTGCTTATTTTAATGATTGGCATATTTTATTATTTATTTTTAAATATCACTCTTGAGTTTGTTTTATTATTTTAAATTAGGCAAAATTACACCAGGGGACCTTTAACTTATTTATTTGTAACAAGTTGGCCCTTTAAGTTTCTTTTGTAACAAATAGGCCCTTTTAGTAAAATGTAATATCGTTCATTACATCAAAATACACCAAAATATGTTTGTTTGCATCAAAATACATAAGCTAGAGTAGTCACAATATATAAAGTAGCATTACAACAAAATATATAAGCTAGAGAAATCATTAAAAGGGCCTATTTGTTACAAAAAAAAACTTAAAGGTCCAACTTGTTACAAATAAATAACTTAAAGGTCCTCTAGTGTAATTTTGCCTTTAAATTATAAGTGTAATGAATTTAAGGCGTTATGTGTCTTTGAAGTATTGACATATGTTTTACTAACATTTAATTGTACTTATATATGATATTAATTGTATATGGTTGTTAACTTGTTATTGTTTGATGTATTTTGATAAGATGAAGTACTTTATTGTTATGGTTGTTGTTGCTATTATTATTATTTAGTGAAAATATTCTGATTTAAAGAAATGTGTTAGAGTAGATGTTGTATGAGATTTGGGCTTTAGAATGTAATTAGAAACAAGTTGGGTTTTTGTAGTGATCCATTTCCTTTTTTTGAATGAAATTACTGGTCGCACCCCGTTAGTTGCTTTGTACACCTCCTACACATAAGTCAAAACCCTACATACCTTTCCTCATTCTTCCTCCGTTGCTTTCTTCTTCTTGTGCAGCCGCCACAGACAGTTATCAAACTCATTATTTTTCTTCTCAGTTCCTGTTCTCTCTTATTTGAGTACCAAAAATAACCAAACTTAATATTCTACAAAATCGTCTTCTGAATCCGCTTATGCTATTATTTCGATCATGAAAGACAGAAATTATACTGTATTTCGTCATGTATATCGCTGATTCTGGACACTACAATAGTCATTTGGAAAAACGGACTTCATATTTGGATTTTCCTCATCGAAAACTTCAGGAAAAGGTACTGCTTTTATAATTTTTGGTGATTTTGAAAAACGACCTGTTTTACCCGTGATTTCAACTTCCGGTCTCGTTTACGGCTACAGCGGTTATCATCTTGAAAAACCGAGACTACCTTTGGACACACCAAAAAGGAATACTTTCATTCTATCTAATCAAATTTCCAAACCGAGACTTTTCAAAAATGAGTCTCGTTACTCGTCAATCTTCGTCGTTCTTCATTACAATTGAGCACCGCACAAGAGGATTCACGGTTCATTCATTCCTTTGATCTTGATGGACATTCAAATAATTTAAAGATCCTCTCCTTTGCTGCTTTTAAGTCTAAATCGGGGTAAGTATGTGTTCTTCATATTCAAGTCATTTCTTTTTGTTTTATAAACCGTAAGAACGTGTTTTTGACATATCTTTTGCTACCGACGTCAGAATCACGTGCCGTTTGAAGCTACACACTTGTAGTGACGTACTCAATGCTATAAAAATGAGTGTTTAGCCTTTCAGATCATAATTTTGTTTAAGTCCCTGAGCCTTAGCTTTTTGGCCCTTTTAGTCCCTACGGTCAAATATTTAATATTGTACCCTTGTCTTTTGTTTTATTCTATAAATTGGTTAGGTCTTTGTAGGAGCAAGGACTCTATTATAATGCGATGAAGTTGGTGATGTGTGTAAATTCTATCTGTGGTTTTGAACATGTTATGTCTATATATTTTGTTCTTGTGATTGCCATTGTTGTTACGATTGTTGTTGATGATGATAAGAGACCAATTGGATATGATTGAGTCTCGGTGCTAAGGCCTAAGCCAACCTCCCTAGAGGATATATGATTGTTAGAGCTGTTGTAATTGGATAGTTATAATTGGTGAACTCTGAGTGGTAGACCTTATTGGAGCTTTGATAGAATGAACGATGAAATTATATTGTTAGGTATCCCATAAGTTGAAGATTGATGATATACCGATGATTTAGGCCGTGTCTAAGTTAATTAATAAGGTTATACTTTATAATAGGAGATTGGATTGATTATATTGAGACTCTTAAGTGTTTTGAGGGTTTAGTACAAATTAAGAAGTATTTAGAATGCTTTCTATACACATGTGAAGTTGTTAATTGAGTAGGTAGATGTTATTAAATGATTAGAGTAGTGCAAATCACTAGAGAGGTGTTCTAGACTCATGTTAGTTTATTAGTGGTAAGACATTAATTGATTAGAGCAATTAAGATCATCCAAGAAACATTTTGAAGTCGTGCTAATGGATTAGAAAGGACAGTTAATCAAGTAGGATAACGAATACTCGCCTTGGAGACAATTTTGGACCTTGTGACCGATTAGGACTAAGTGTTGTGCAAAAACGTGTGCAAGTATACACAGTCAAACAAATAATATAATGTTAAGTAAAGATCGTTCCCACGAGGATTGAGATTCAGTAACTAACCCTATGTACTAACACTTGAATTAGTGAAAAAAAAGTGAAAATACAACCATGATAAAAATTTGTGGTTGTATAACAGTTAAAATAAAGGTTGAGTAGCAGTAAAACATTAAAAGGTGAGGGTAAAATCAGAGTGATGAGTATAGCCAAGACAAGGATCAGTAATTACTCCATATTGATTCAGTGCTGTGACAACATTTAGTGCGCAGAATGAATGTGGATATTCCTATCCTAAAACAGAATGTCGTTAAGGTATCCTTATTCCTAAGCTCCCATTAAGGTTCATTCCATAGGTTGAAAAGCACGATTCAGATCACACTATAGCCCTAGCTTCATATTCCTATCCTTCACTAGGAAAGGATAATATGTCTATTACCCTTCAAAGTATATTAATTTGCGAAATCAACACTTCAATTTCTTTCCAAAAATAGAAGCACGCTACCCTAAATGAAGTGATCAAGTTCAAAAAGGATTGATAACATTAACTCACGCAAATTAATGAAGCATCAAGCATTAATCACATTTAAACATCAACATATCATAATTACATCACCATAGTCTTGACTATAAGAGAGTTTAGCTCATAATGAACTTAAACATGACAAAATAGAACTTAGCTACCATAAATGAATCCATCAAAACAGATACAGCACTAAAACAGAGTGTACAGAGAAATACAAAAAATACAACTGAAATGAAGCTCAGATTAAGCTTCGGATGCTGTACATCTGCTCCAGAGTCTCTGTGCTTTGCAGTTGGAGATCTGTGCTGCAGATCCTGTGATTCCAGCTTCAGAAATGGAGTTTCAGTACTAAAATGGTGGAAATGGAGTTGAGGAAGATGAAGTACGAAGGTTTTAAGGAATGGAACAGCGTACTCTGACTTAGGGAAAAATGGTGGCTGGAGTGTGCACTACGGGTGAGTGGAAGATGGTATCCTTTCTAGGTTAACGTGCCTTTTTATAGTATATTCTCTCACTTGAAGTACCAATTTGGGCCAATGCAACTCTGGTACAATGCTGCCAACCATAAAATCAAGGATAGTTTGTTTTTTTGCAGCCCATTAATGCGCTGTCACACCTTTGCACATGCTTATATAGGACAAAACACCCTTTTCTTCATTTTGTCACATGCGACCACTCCGATTCTTGCTCTACACGTCCTCAGCTACCTTGGTTCTGCCATAGCATCGCCACAGCATTTGAACCAAAAATTCCTGCACATTAAATACACACATAAAATCCAACAAAAAGGCACCAAGTATGCCCGAAATACCCTTTTGACTAACTGAATGCTATCTTAACTAAATATTGACAAAAGACATATTTATTTACTTTACTTACTCTAGGATAGCATTAATTCTGATTTGTTTTGGCATGAATAACTCACATTTCTGTGAGTTATCACACCCCCAAACTTGATCCATTGCTTGTCCTCAAGTAATGACAGCACAAGGACAAAACAAATAGACAGAACTCCACAAAAAGCACAACAGTTACAGTTCAGCAAGGTACACAGCACAACAATAAATAGAAAAGTTTTTTGACAACTTTGTTTTTCTCAAGGCTTTCCCCTCTGACTCACACATTAAGAACACCTTAGCAATTCATGAAATCATAGATTTTGCACTCTAGCATGAGTGTGTGTGTGTGTGATCTCTTGTACTTCTTCCAAAGGTTTTAACACTTACTAAGCTTGGCTTCGGATCGCACTTAGAACTTCCTACACTGCCCTTCCTTTTCAATAGCTACAAGCAAGGCTTACAATGACTTCTAGAGGGGAAGTTCTTCCTAAGATGTACATTGGATACAACTAGATTTACACTTTTATTTGATATTACTTAGAGTGATGCACACCTCATATTTTTTTTTCCGGATAGCTTGACCAATGTTTTGACTGAAACTATAATGGTGTCGCCACAAAACAGCCTCTCTCCGCAGCAGCCAAACCACCCTTGTTGCAAAAATGCAACTTATTTGGTTTTGATTTTGATTTTTCTTTTGCAAGTGTACACACTCTTTACAATGCTTTTGACTTTGGTAGCACAAAATATGACTACTAAAGGACTACCCCCAAACTTGGCTTAGACCCTACATGCAGTTTCTATCAAATTCTAGGCAGTTTTAGTCATCACTAAGTTTTCACTTAACTTACACTAAAGTAAGGCCTACCTCTACTTCTAAAGCACACAAGCTAAATGTAAACACAACTATACTAAAACAGCAATGTAAAAGCATACTAAACACATAGACACATAACAGAACAAAACATTATATTAATACTACTGCTGCTCCATCCCCAAACTTAATTCTTGACAATGTCCCCACTGTCAATGAACTAATTGTAAGATGAACATCTTTTTTAACAAAAGGGAGAAGAGAAAACAACTAGCACTACTAAAACAAAAGCAACATAAACAAAAACAGAAGCTAAAAGACATTATTATTGAGATAGGGTTGAGATTATTTTCCGGCGCTCGCATCCAACCTAGCACTCTTCCTGCTCCCTCCAGCTCCTCTAGTCCTTTTTCTTTCTTTTAAACTAGTCACCACCACATCAGAATCACCGCTGCCAGCTGCGTTGGCAGTGCCAACAGCACTACCAACAGCCACTTCAGAGACTGCAGCAGCAGCACTCAAGACTCACAGGAGGAGGTGGTGGGGACCAGCTTTTGGTTGGGCTCTTCTCTGACGACTTCTCCATTGCAATTCTAGTTTTAAAATGGGTTCTTTTAACAGCACAGACTTTTCTCTGAGTCCAAGTTGACTTGTTAACCAAATTGTACTAAGCAGGCACTAGAACCTATTGTTGCTTTTGTGGTGGTGATTTGACAGCACTAGATCCTTCAGCATCCTTCTTCCTCATGTCCAACTTAGCTTTACTCTTCTTTTCTCTTTCCTCAGCAGACTTTCCAATATCACTTTCTTCTTTCTCAACTTCTTCCTCTTCCCTTTTTTCTTCAACCCCTTGTTCTTCATCAGCCGTGGCACTGTTTGAGCTTCCTTGATTCTCTTCTTGCTCATCTTCATTCATCATTACTGCTTTTCCTTTCAATGCTGCTTTATCCTTGGCAGCATCTCTGGGTTTTGGCGCAATAGTAGCAACAGCTTTCTTAATAGGAGTTCCCTGGTTTCCTTTCTTCTTTGATGTAGAAGCAGCAGTCGCAGGTCTACTAGGACCTGCTCCAAGGAGCACCCAATTGGGAAATTGGGGTAGTGGGACTACTACTTCAGCAAACTCTTGGCCATACCATTCATGTACCTCCTTCAGAAATTTCCACACAGCCTCTTCCTTTTTCATGTGCAGTTGTAAGAACAAAAGCACCTCAGGAATGGAATCAAAGGGGACATTGTCACCCTTCTCAGCACCTTTTTCTTTCACTTCCTCCTTCTTCCCTTCTTCTTTCTTTTTCTTTCCCTTCTCTTCCTTCTTTTTTTCCTCCTCAACTTCTTCGGTTCTTACCACACCATACTTCAAGTCAACCTTAGAAGCACATGGGTATTCTTCCTCTTAGTCATCAAAACGTTCTACTTCTTCATACTCACACAGCAACCTAATCAGATTGGGATAAAACAAGCTCCCCACAGTCCTCCTAGCACAAATTAGAATCTCTCTTTCCATCAGCTTCTCAACATTGATTTTGAGGTTTAAAACCATGGCTTCCAACAGCAATAGATGCTCCTTGTGCCAATACAAGTTGTGGGTAGTTGGAAGCAAGGAGCTCGTGATCCACAATGACAGCTCCTTCACTTTCCCTTTCAAAGCAGTCCTTCTTACCTTGAACATGTTGGGCTTCTCAGGCACCCACTCTGTGTCAGCAACACACAAGCTTCCCTTAGCCCTTTCTAGGTCAACTTCAGTAGCATTATTCACCAAATCTTCAAATTCATCCTCCACCTGAGGCAGCTTTAATTATTGATTCTTTCAGCACAGAAAGACACCATTTTTCCACGTACAATAGAGAAGGTAGGATCAGCACCAGTTGTGATTTATGAGGGATTTCGGCATCGAACTCCCTTGTTAGGTCAAGCAAGATAAAAGGGGGTTGGTGCATGAGAGTTTCCCACTGGAGAGCAGTGAACCACTCCAGCACAATGGGGTGCATGTTTTACATTACAAAGCCATGCTCAGGGAGAGGGAAACAGTTTACCATATGCATTTCATAAATTTGTCTTGAAATTTTGGTAGGTAATCACTTCAATAGGGCATCAGAAATAGGTTTGGGCTATTCTTTGGGTGATTTGGTTTTAGGTGCCATGGTTAAGTGAGTAAAAGGGGCTGAAATTTCTAGGAAGCTAGGGTTTTGGGAAGTTGCTATGTTAGCACTGATAATGTGAAGTGAAGAAAGCGCGAAGTGAATGCGGTTATGGAATATAGGGAAGAAGTGTAATGGTGGTGTAGGTTTTGAGGCGTCATGATGAATGTGGGAGAGAGAAAATAGGCGGTGAAGAGACGGATTTGATTGATGGTACAAAGCGTGCTTACTGCTGACATTACCCTGCGCAGAGATGTAGCACTGCACAGCGCTCGCGCACTGTCCCCTAATGCCAGCGCAACATTTCCTTTTGACTTATCTTTTCTTTTCCAAAAATTCAAATATTACCCGCCAACAGTGCTACTACCAGTGCTACCACAATGCTAGCAAGTACACTTTGATGCTACTAGAAATAATTCCCTTCACAAAATCACTACCAATCACAGAATTTTCACAACCACTCCAATTAATCTCCACACACTTTATTCCTGAAACTCAAAATTAACACTAAAACAAGAAAGATTAGAGCCTGGGCTGCCTCCCAGTAGCGGTTGGTTTAAGAGTCCTCAGTCTGACTGAAATGCATGTTCAAAGAGAGTCACTCAAGGAGGTGGATGCCTTAATGCTAGGCACTGATCCTCCAAAGAACAATTTAACTCTTTGGCCATTCACTTTAAATTCATTTCCAGTTGCCTCATTTTTCAAATTAACAGAACTATAAGGATAAACTTTTAAAATTTAGAATGGGCCAGACCACCTAGATTTTAACTCTCCAGGGAAGAGTTTTAATCTAGAGTTAAACAAAAGCACTTTATCACCTTCTTTGAGTTCTCTTTTCTGAATCTTGGCATCATGCCAAGCTTTTGTCTTCTTCTTGTATAATTCAACATTTTCATAGGAAAAATGTCTCAATTCCTCAAGTTCATTAAGTTGCAGCATTCTGGCTCTACCAGCTTGTTATAAATCAAAATTCAACTTTTTGGTTGCCCAAAAAGCTTTATGCTGCAACTCAATGGGCAAGTGGCAAGCTTTTCCAAACACTAATCTATATGGGGACATACCAAGAGGTGTTTTGAAAGCTGTTCCATATGCCCAAAGAGCATCACTCAAATGACTAGACCAGTCTTTCCTTGAAGGATTAACCATTTTTTATAAAATTCTCTTGACTTCCCTATTAGACAGTTCAGCTTGACCACTTGTTTGTGGATGGTATGCTGTGGCAACCTTGTGTTTCACTCCATATTCATCCCAAAAATATTGCTTTGCTTAATGAAAGAACCTCTTTCTCTGCTGGGAATTGAACTCCTCAGGAATCACATTGCTAACCAAGTAGTTCACATAGTCATCATACCAGAGCACCTCTGTTACAACACCTATAGCATTCACAATTGTTGCTATGGCCAGCAACTGTTCATCAAGGAATTGCTCTTTAATCTCAAAATTAAAAGATAAAGGGCTAGCATCAGGAATTCTTGATAGATGATCAGTAACTTAATTTTCAACTCCTTTCTTATCCCTGATTTCCAAATCAAACTCTTGCAACAGGAGCACCCATCTAATCAACATTGGTTTCGCATCCTTCTTATCAATCAGATATTTGATAGCAGAATGATCAGTGTACACCACCACCTTAGCTCCTACAAGATAGGATTTGAACTTGTCAAAGGCAAACACTAATGCTAGCAACTCATTTTCAGTAGTTGTATAATTCAGTTGAGCATCTACAAGAGTTTTTCTAGCATAATGTATTGAATGAAATACTTTGCCTTGCCTGTGGCCAAGTACAGCTCCTATAACATAGTCACTTGCATCACACATCAGTTCAAATGGTTTACTCCAATCTGGTGCAACAATAATAGGTGCTGTCACCAGTGCTTCTTTAGTGTTTTGAACGCTGCCAGACATTTTTCATCAACTTCAAACACAGTGTCACGCTGTAGTAGCATACACAATGGCTTAGAGATTTTTGAAAAGTCTTTGATGAATCTTCTGTAGAATCCAGCATGCCCAAGGAAACTTCTGATTCCTTTAACTGATGTGGGAGGTGGTAGCTTCTCAATCACTTCTACCTTGGCTCTGTCTATTTCAATTCCCCTCTTTGAAATCTTGTGCCCCAAAACAATTCCTTCTTGCACCATAAAATGGCATATTTCCCAGTTAAGGACCAGATTTGTTTCTTCATATCTCCTTAGAATATCCTCTAGATTAAGCAGACGTGCTTGAAAATTCTCTCCAAAGACAGAAAAATCATCCATGAATACTTCCATAGATTTTTCAATGAAGTCAGAAAAGATGGCCATCATACACCTCTGGAAAGTAGCAGGAGCATTGCATAATCCAAATGGCATCCTTCTAAAGGCAAAGGTGCCATAAGGACAGGTGAATGTGGTCTTCTCTTGGTCCTCTGGGGCAATAACAATCTAACTGTAACCTGAATAACCCTCAAGAAAGCAGTAGAATTCCTTCCCTGCAAGTCTGTCTAGCATCTGATCAATGAAAGGGAGAGGAAAATGATCTTTCTTAGTGGCTTTGTTGAGTTTCCTATAGTCCATACAAATTCTCCAACTAGTGACAGTTCTAGTAGGAATCAATTCATTCTTCTCATTCTGAACCACAGTGACTCCTCCTTTTTTTGGAAAACAACGAACTAGGCTAACCCAAGTGCTGTCAGCAACAGGATAGATGATACCAGCATCAAGCCATTTGATTATTTTCTTTTCTGACAACCTCTTTCATTATTGGGTTTAATCTCCTCTGTGCCTCAATGCTATTTTTGGAGTTTTCTTCCAAATAGATTCTCTGCATGCACAGAGTGGGACTCAACCCTTTAATATCAGAGATTTACCAACCAATGGCTTTCTTGTACTTTCTTAGAATACCAAGCAATTCATCTTCTTGGGTAGCACTTAGCTCAGCAGTAATAATCACAGGGAGAGTATCTTCACTCCCCAAATAAGCATACTTCAAATGAGGAGAGAGTTGCTTCAGTTCAAGCTTAGGTGGTTTCTCAATGGAAGGTATGTTATCTTTGAAGCTTTCAGAAGTAAGCTCCAAAGATTCATACCTTTTGGTCCATCATTGAACTTCTTGCTTTTCTACATTGAGCTCTGCTATCCCCTCCTTCTTTAGATCTTTCAACTTCAGATGCCCAAGCTCTTGTTTCAACACATCATGCTATTGTAGCAATTGTCTCTGTACTAGGTTGTCAGTATCAGAAACAAAGTTGCACTCTGCATTGCTTGTGCTGTCTTCTGGATATTTCATAGCATTGAGCACATTGAATGTGACTTCCTGGTCATTGACTCTCAGAGTTAGCTCCCCTTTGTGCACATTAGTCAAGGTTCTACCTGTAGCTAAAAATGGTCTTCCAAGGATCACTAGCACATCCTTGTCAGCCTCAAAATCAAGTATTATAAAATCCACAGGAAATACAAACTTATCAACTTTAATCAAAACATCTTCAATTTTACCTTCAGGATAGACAGTTGATCTGTCAGCCAATGAAAGAGTTATTGTTGTAGGTCTTGCTTCACCAATACCAAGATTTTGAAAAATAGATTTGGGCATCAAATTGATGCTTGCACCCAAATCACACAAAGCTCTACCACAGTAATTTCCTCCAATGGAACAAGGAATTGTAAAACTACCTAGATCTTTCAATTTCTGGGGCACCTTACTCTAAAGCAGCATACTAGTTTCTTAAGTCATGGCCACAGTTTCAAACTCACCAAGCCTTTTTCTCTTGGCTAGAACATCTTTCATGAACTTGGCGTAGTTTGGCATTTGTTGTAAAGCATCCACCAATGGAATGTTGATGTGGAGTTGCTTGAGAATATCCATGAAATTTCCAAATTGTTTATCTTGATTGGCCTTCTTCAACCTTTGAGGAAAAGGAGGAGGAGGTCTCTCACGAACAAACTTTTGAGGAACAGTTTCTACTGGAGCAGCAACATCTACTGTGGCATCAGATTCTATGGCAGCACAAGGTATAGCACCTGTATCAGTAGCTTTGGACAAGGCAGCAGTTTCCTTACCACTTTTGAGAGTGATGGCCTTGACTTGCTCATTACCAGGTGGATTTGCAGGCTCAATGGTACTTGAAAAAGATCCACTTGGTCTAGCTGAAATTGCAGTTGCAAATTGACCAATTTGATTCTCTAAATTTTTGATGGCAGCTCCTTGAATTTGGTACTGGGCTTTGGTTTCATTCATGAATGCTTAGTTGTCAGCGGCATCACCCTTGTCTCTCCATGAAAAATTTGGTTGGCTCCTCCACCCAGGATTGTATGTATTGGAATAGGGGTTATTGTTTTTGTTGAAATTCCCTATGTAGTTAACAGAAATAGGGTTCCCAGGGAATTTATCAAACAAATGTCCTCCATTACAATACATACAGTTGGGCACACCAGCTTTTTCTGCAGGTGCTATCTCTGCAGATGCAGTGGCGGCAGCAACAGTAGCAACAGGTGCTGCAGGAGCAGTACACAAACCTTTGAGCATATTAGTAAGGGAAGCTACTTGTGCAGATAATGCTGTCACCTCTGACACATCATGCATTCCAACAACTTTCTTAGCAACACTAACTCTGGCAGTAGGCCATTGATAACTGTTAGTAGCAATTATTTCAACTAGATCATAGGCCTCATTGTAGGAATGATTCAGAAAAGCACCTCCTACAGAAGCATCCAACAATAGCCTAGATTTAAGAACTGGACCATTGTAGAATGTCTCCAGTTGGATAGCAAAAGGAATGTCATGATGTAGGCATTTTCTGAGCACTTCCTCGAATCTCTCCCAGGCTTCACATAAGGACTCATCTTCTTGTTGCCTGAAAGATGTGATATCATTCCTCATTCTAGCATTCTTGACAGAAGGGAAGTATTTGACTAGGAATTTCTCAGCCATTTTGTTCCAACTATCCACAGAATTGGGCTCTAGGGAATTCAACCAGGCTTTGGCTCTATCCTTCAGTGAATAAGGAAATAACCTTAGCCTGAAAGCATCCTCGGTTACCCCTGGCATTTTGAAGTTACTGCACACATCTAAATATTGCCTTAGATGCAGGTGACGGTCTTCAGTTGCTCCACCAGCAAATTGTCCCACAGTTTGTCACATTTGGAACATCATAGGCTTAAATTCAAAATGAGCAGCATTGATGACAGGTGTAACAATGCCAGTATCCATAGTAGTGGGATGAAACACAGCATAATCCCTCATTGGCCTCTCCTTGTCATTAGCCATTTCTATGTTGTTAGGGGCATGTACCACAATTGCTCGCTCTTCAGGATCTACTGGAATAACAGGAATGGGGTCTACAATTGGTGGGATTTCTCCTTCTAATTCTTCCACTTGAGTAGCTCTTGTTGTTTCAAGTCTCTCTCTAGCCTCTTTTCTTAACCTCCTTGATGTTCTTTCATTTCAAGATTTAATGGATATTCAGGCTCTTGATGTCTGTGCATATAAGTTTCTCAAAACTGAAAATCACAACACAAAGGTAAGAAGCAAAAACTCACGAAAACAAGTACTAACTAAGAATTAGGAACGAAATCGATCAATCCCCGGCAGCGGCGCCAAAAACTTGTTGTGCAAAAATGTTTGCAAGTAAACACAGTCAAACAAGTAATATAATGTCAAGTATAGATCGTTCCCACGAAGATTGAGATTCAATGACTAACCTATGTGCTAACACTTGAATTAGTGAATAAAAAGTGAAAATAAAAGCATGGTAAAAATTCGTGGTTGTATAATAGTTAAAATAAAGGTTGAGTAGCAGAAAAACAGTAAAAGGTGAGGGTAAAATCAGAGTTATGAGTATAGCCAAGACAAGGATCCATATTTACTCAATATTGATGTCGTGCTATGACAGCATTCAGTGCGCAGAATGAATGTGGATATTCCAAACCTAAAACAGAATGTAGTTAAGGTATCCTTATTCCTAAGCTCCTGTTAAGGTTCATTCCATAGGTTGAAAAGCACGATTCAGATCACACTATAGCCCTAGCTTCATATTCCTATCCTTCACTAGGAAAGGATAATATGTCTATTACCCTTCAAAGTATATTAATTTGCGAAATCAATACTTCAATTTCTTTCCAAAAATAGAAGCACGCTACCCTAAATGAAGTGATCAAGTTCAAAAAGGATTGATAACATTAACTCCCGCAAATTAATGAAGCATCAAGCATTAATCACATTTAAACATCAACATATCATAATTACATCACCATAGTCTTGACTATAAGAGAGTTTAGCTCATAATGAACTTAAACATGACAAAATAGAACTTAGCTACCATAAATGAAGCCATCAAAACAGATACA
The DNA here is from genome assembly GCA_963573325.1 of Astragalus glycyphyllos. Lineage (NCBI taxonomy): Eukaryota > Viridiplantae > Streptophyta > Magnoliopsida > Fabales > Fabaceae > Astragalus > Astragalus glycyphyllos. The sequence continues at coordinate 3,641,106 of OY754308.1, read as the reverse complement.
GCACTAAAACAGAGTGTACAGAGAAATACAAAAAATACAACTGAAATGAAGCTCAGATTAAGCTTCGGATGCTGTACATCTGCTCCAGAGTCTCTGTGCTGTGCAGTTGGAGATCTGTGCTGCAGATCCTGTGATTCCAGCTTCAGAAATGGAGTTTCAGTACTAAAATGGTGGAAATGGAGTTGAGGAAGATGAAGTACGAAGGTTTTAAGGAATGGAACAGCGTACTCTGACTTAGGGAAAAATGGTGGCTGGAGTGTGCACTACGGGTGAGTGGAAGATGGTATCCTTTCTAGGTTAACGTGCCTTTTTATAGTATATTCTCTCACTTGAAGTACCAATTTGGGCCAATGCAACTCTGGTACAATGCTGCCAACCATAAAATCAAGGATAGTTTGTTTTTTTGCAGCCCATTAATGCGCTGTCACACCTTTGCACATGCTTATATAGGACAAAACACCCTTTTCTTCATTTTGTCACATGCGACCACTCCGATTCTTGCTCTACACGTCCTCAGCTACCTTGGTTCTGCCATAGCATCGCCACAGCATTTGAACCAAAAATTCCTGCACATTAAATACACACATAAAATCCAACAAAAAGGCACCAAGTATGCCCGAAATACCCTTTTGACTAACTGAATGCTATCTTAACTAAATATTGACAAAAGACATATTTATTTACTTTACTTACTCTAGGATAGCATTAATTCTGATTTGTTTTGGCATGAATAACTCACATTTCTGTGAGTTATCACACCCCCAAACTTGATCCATTGCTTGTCCTCAAGTAATGACAGCACAAGGACAAAACAAATAGACAGAACTCCACAAAAAGCACAACAGTTACAGTTCAGCAAGGTACACAGCACAACAATAAATAGAAAAGTTTTTTGACAACTTTGTTTTTCTCAAGGCTTTCCCCTCTGACTCACACATTAAGAACACCTTAGCAATTCATGAAATCATAGATTTTGCACTCTAGCATGAGTGTGTGTGTGTGATCTCTTGTACTTCTTCCAAAGGTTTTAACACTTACTAAGCTTGGCTTCGGATCGCACTTAGAACTTCCTACACTGCCCTTCCTTTTCAATAGCTACAAGCAAGGCTTACAATGACTTCTAGAGGGGAAGTTCTTCCTAAGATGTACATTGGATACAACTAGATTTACACTTTTATTTGCATTTTTTTAAAATAAAGGGTGTTTGTGTTTAGACCAATACAACTAATACATATGATACTGCACATAAGTATTACTCTATGGAAAATATTCTTGTGCATCAAGTTTCTTCTTCTTTTGTTTTTCAAAAGAAGAAGGTCACAAAAATAAGCACGATAATAATTGTGATGTGTTAGTAAGCAATTGGATTTAGGGACATAAACATACACTGCCCTAGTTATTCTTTATTTAAATGGGGAAAAAAACAAATCAATTATAGCCAACTTCTATAGTACAAGGCTTGCTAAAGGCCCAAACAACTAAATCAAAAGTTTTGGACCTCATACTTTGTCAAAATAATTGTTGGTAAAAAAATAAAAATGTCTCAAATTTTTAGATCTTACTTTTTTATAAGCATTTTTAGATTTTACTTGATATTAATAGTAAATTTCTTATATTTATTATTGGCCTGTTTACCTCATATGGCAAAACTCAATGTTCCCTTTTGTCAAAAAAAAACGACAGTAGACAATTATAAGAGTTTACGAACAGTAGACAATTATAAGAGTTTAGTCATTAACACACTTTAATATCATTGTTTGCTATGTTGCTTTATAATACAGTTGAAATGTTGAACTATTAATGTCGGGCTAACCTATTTTATATCATGTAGTATGTCATTTATAGGTTTATTTGATAGTAGGTAGACTCTCACGAATTTATGAGTCAAGTCTATAAGTCGAGTCTATATATGTTCTACGAGTTTACGTAGAATCTCGAGTTTGACATTGCCCTTAAACAAATTCAAGGACAATAATACAAGTAAGAAAATTTAAAACAAAAATCTAAAACCTATAAATCATCCGCATAAAATCAAATTTGATTGTGTCACCACCGCACGGAGATCCGCTACAACTCCATGAAAATAAATTGATCCCTCCTCATCAACCAAAGACACCAAACCACCACCATCAAAATGATTGTATGAAGACAAAAAAAAGTACCTATCTAAAGAATCCAACGCCTACTAGAGGAAGCAATAAACAACGAAATACATAATATAACTAGAAAAAGAATAAAAAAAATTAACAATAGAACATGAACAAATTAAACACAAAAATCAATTACTCATGCTTTGCTTTCTTCAAAATCAAGTGATTTAGATCTTTAAGGATGGAAGGGCTCGATTGAAGATTGTCATGATTCGTCAATGTGGAACAATGCATTTCTCTTCAGAGTACATCTTTCTCTTGAAGAGACGGAGACACTACAAGGCCTGAAAATTTTCATCAATTGAAAGTTCTACCTCTTTCCTGCAAAATTAATTAGCATTTCAAAAAGAGCAATACTTAGCTGATCCTTTGACGAAAGGATTAGCCAGAGAGAAAGTCCACAATACATCTCAGAAGATGGGACTACTGCCTTTAGAACCATGAGTCACTCACGATGGTAACCCGACCTAAAAGACTGGAGATCCCAAGAATTAGGTTCAATGGGTAATAACAAGTTGTGAAGTGATAGGAGATGAACATGCTATTGAAAGTAAAGAAGCATGAGTCCTGAAGCGATGTAAGGTTGAGATAATAGAAACTTGTAATGAGATCTATACTCTATGTAGAGTGGAGTACCTAGCTACAGGAGTACTCTTGATAGACTCACCTTTGTGAATGTGGAAGTGGGGCCGCTTCCTATGGAATTCTTGGCAGAAATTCCTAGAGCGTTCACTAAACTGGGATAGACGTGTTGGGCCATAAACGCACGGGCTTTTGAGAATACTCCTATGGAAAAGGTTGTGTGTGGTTTTGATGATTAGAGATAGAGTTCAAGACTACGAGTCACTCTTGTTGAATCTAAATCTTAATCGCTATGCAAGGTTCAAGTCGTATGACACCTCTGCTTATGCACAATCTTATGGAGACATTTGACGCTACTTCTGAAACTTCCTTTTAAATTCAACTGGGAGATTGTTGGAACATTGGTGGTGAATTAAAAAGTCCCACATTGCTTAGACTAGACACTTGAAGAGTGCTTATAAGTGGAGACTTCACACCGATCTAACCAACACCACACGCGCGCGCCGCCGTCTATCTGTAGGAAAATAATTAAGTATTATTTTATTTTTGGGTGCGTTGCGTGTCCAGATTCGTTGAACCGTCCGGATACGATGAACTAACCGTACCGTTACGGACAGATTCGTTGAACGAGAGCTACTTGGAGTGCAAGCAGCTCCGTCCTTATCCACTGGACTTGCGCAACAAGTCAGTTTTGATGCCTACAAATAGGCCCCTCCCTCAGTTCATTCTTCACACCGATCACTTGACGATCAAGAATTTTCTCCTCAAGTGTTTCTCTCTTCTCTCTCGAAATACTTTCTTCTCTTCTACTCTGGCCTTCGAGCCATTCTTTTAGAGTGATCTACGGATCATATTTCAGAGTTACGGATCATAATTCAGGGTGATCTACGGATCATATTGAAGTGTATTTCTAGAGCGATTATACACTGTGCAGTGATAATCGTACTAGGCTGTTTTATCCTGGGGACGACGTGGTTGATAGTTTGCTTGCACCTTGAGCAGTGCTGCAAAACGTCTTAAAGAGAACGTCTTAAAGAGAGTGACCTAGTCCGCGACTCAACCCGGTAATTTCTTCGGTACATTTTTCTAAAAACTCTGACAATACAGTTTTTTATACAACAATATTTTACAATGACTAATTAAACTCATATTTGAGAACTAAATTGATATACTCAAAAACCAAATAAGTTTGTAATTTTTGCTGAGCAATACTACAGGATTGAATATTTCCTCTTTTTTATCATGAAATTATATACTTCATAATTTTTCATAATTTTTTCTTCTAAAAAATAGTAGACTACTTTTTACCAGAACTTAAAGTTTCTGGATTCGTCACAATGGCATCATCTCAGGTTCGGTCCAAGCCACTAAAGCAAAGATTTTAGGCCTCAAATATTTTAATAGAAAAAGGGGTCTCAAAATTTATTATTATATAATAGTTAGCAAAAAGTTCAATTTTTTTTGAAGTTAAGCACAGTTTGTATGGTAAGCAGTTGCATGTTTAACCATGGCTTCTTTATTTCAATCCCTAGGAGATACTATTTTGGATTGGTTTTAAAAAATTTTTTGGGTCCTTCGAGGCTATTTTCTTACAAAGAGAAAAAGCCAAGTTAATAATAATATTTTTTTAACAATTAAATTAATAATAATATTAACATGCCATTCTTTGACAGAATAACATATTTTTTGGTCAAGACAAAATAACATTACATATAGCAATTGATTAATCATCGAGCATGCCATTCATAATTCTCTAATTGATATGTAAAACTGTTATCTAAAATAATTTTTGGTACAAAAAATAACAAATTTTCAATTAACCTCTTAGTAGAAATCAATTTTTTTTACGGAAACCAAACTACTCCATTTCAATAAAAATACTGTCACGAATACATGTTCTGATATAATCAAAAACCGTGGAAGAAACATAAATAATTGATGCTCTAGCAAGAGTATGAGCAACAATATTAGTTTGTCGCCTAGCAAAACTAAACCAATAGTTTTGAAAAGTAGTTAACTTTTACTTATAACTAGAGCTATCAATTTGGGCCCGGCCCAATGGGCCGGCCCAGTGCTCGATTTTTTGAGCGGCTTTGGGCTCTAAAAATAGTAGCCCAAAATCAACGGTATGTTTTTTGTCCCGACCCGTTTGTCCCGATAATATTATTGGGCCGGGTCGGGCTGGCCCATGGGCTTTGGGCTAGCCCGTTTGTTTTTTGTTTTATTTTTTTTCACTCAAAAAAGTGGAAACCTATATTAAAAAAGTGGAAACAAAAAAAAGTGTTTTCTAAAACCAAGACAGATTTAGGCTGCTATTTTGGTGGCTTGTGGTTATGGAAAAGCGTTAATATATTATCCATGTTGATTTGTAGAGCCAAAACAGATTTAAATTGGCTTTGTATGAGCCAAAACAAATTTATATATGTTGGATGTTTGCTAGGAATCCTATTTATGCATGTTTTTCATTTGTAGAAAAAATATGTAGTCAAAATTCTAAAAAGTCAATGATTTGTGGCCCGTTGGGTCGGCTCGTTGGCCCATGGGCTAGTGTTGGGCGGGCTTAGGCCGTAAATTTTGTAGCCCATCGGAATATTGGGTCGGGGCCGGCCCGACCCTACCCATATGTGCTGTTCGGCCCGATGACCTGGCCCGAACTCGATCCATTGACAGCTCTACTTATAACAAAAGAGATATAATCCATATCTCTTTTAAATATAACAAGAGTAGTTAACTTTTACTTATAAATTAAACCAAGAATTGAACTTTTTTTTTTTTTTTGCATATAATAGAGACTAAAGGAACCAACCACTACAAGAATACTCTTAATTACCCACCAAGATTTGCGACGAAATTAATTTCCCTCAAGAAGTATGAAATAACGACCATTTTGCCCCGTCGGTACGCCTTGAATAGATGCATAAGATTTTTCTCGCTGCAATTTGTGATGGGAATTAATTGGGTCGGTAGAGTTCCAACGAAAATTCGATCGCTACTGTTAAAATATCCGTCGGAAACGATTAAACCCAGGTCTAAGTTCACAGACTCTCCCTCGATCCTCACTCTCACACTTCCAGTCTGAGCCTCCCTCACTCTCAATCATTGGCTGGTCCTCACCTCCACCCAGCTCCCCACCGTCATGCTCGCCTCCTCCCTCACCTACGCCCTTGTTCTCCTCAATTTCAGGAAAACCCTAACCTCACATTTCCCCAAACCCAACTCCGGCCTCCACCCTCAATCTCGCAACCACCGTGCACCGCCAACTTTAATCCGGCCACAGAAAGGTTAATACTCTCTCCATTTGTTTCAGTTCTAGAACTGTTTTCTATTTCATTTTCATCATTTTCGTCATTTTCATTTCTCTATTCCTAAGCACCAGCAGATATTAGTCTTTTGTTGAAAGCATTGGGACACTCTGTGAGTAGCCCAATGGTCCGAACCAAAAAAAAGAGACTACAGGAAGTATGTCTTAACTACCATGTTTAATGTCGTTCTCTCTTCTATTGTCAAAAAAATTGTCGTTATCTCTTTCCTTAAAAAAAAAAGAAATGTTTGTTCTCTCTTGACACTATGTATGGTGAATTGTTGCCTAGTTGTTGCAATTTGTTTCATCCCATTATTAATGGAACTAAAATTTAAAGGTCTTAATTTATTCATTTATTTTTACTCATTTTAAATTATTTATTCATTTATTTTTACCCAACTAAAATATTCATTTAAGTTATTCAAATAGTATTTTTACCGAGCTTAAATTTTTCATCAACATTATTTTATTGCTATTACGATGCCTAAATTTTTTTCATAAAAATTAAGAAAAGAGAGTTCAATTTATATATTAGGAGTTCACATCATTTTATTATTTCATAGGCCTTTTCTCAAAGTTCCTTTTAGACTAAAAAATATTATTGTCAACAAAAATAAGTAATACATACATATTAGAGAATCATATATTTTATGCATCAAAACTATGATAGTGAAACCCTAATTTTCTTTAGGAAGTGAGAAGATCTCAATTCATTGGCAAGACAACTTTGTTATAGTTGACTAGGTCACTGCGGTGCATCTGAAAATATTGTGGAAGATATTCTTGTGCATCACATTGTTGCAACCATCGGAGATGGTCCATCCCTAATAAACACGTGTAGTTGTAATTCTAGGCAATAAAAATTATTGAAGCAAACGAATTATAATATATATTCTCGATAATCTTGTCTATATAAAATTTCAACTAATGATTTTTATATTTTTAGGTGTATAATTTATTATTAAATATTCACTTATATTTGAAATTATTATTAATTTGTTGAAATTCAGGGGATGTATTGAAGTATAAAGTAATTTTTAAATTATTCCAAATGTAGTAGTTTTTTGTCAACTTTCTTTTTGTATAGTTATTTTCAAAAAATGCTTCATTTATAAAAAAGTTATCAAAGAGAGAAAATATGTGTACTAAAAAAATATTTTAACTGATTCGAAAATATTTTAAAAATGTATACGTTAGAGTTTGAGGCAACTTTCATCATTATTTTGATTAGTATACTTTGGAGCTCAATTAATTAGATCCGTTCCTAAGAATGACACTGCAAGTAATAAATGAACAAATCAATCATCAGATTTCTAGAACAGCAAATATCATTCATTGAATCATTCAAACATATTGTCCAAATTTGCCAAATATAGTAAAATAAAATCTCCAGAGCAATATTATTTCATTTAATTGAAAATGATACTAGAATCAAAAAATAAGATCAAGCTATTGCTTTGTATCGATCGAAAAAAAACAAGCTTTAATTGAACCAAGAAGCTTGACTTGGCAATTGATCAAAAAACTGCTCCATGTTGCTACTTTGTGCTACCAAGAAGTTCAAGTTTGATTCAGCATCAATAGTTGACAAGACATTGAAGTCTGATTCATCATCAACTTGTGGAATTTGGTGCTTTTGATAAGCAATCTGAGTTCGGATTTTGGCCAGCTCAATCTCTGTCTCATGAATTTGTTGGTATAATTTAGAAACAATACCAACACATCCATAAACAGGATCTTGAATCCTACATTGTGCTTCTAAATACATAGTATTTGCAGTTTGTCCTCTTAAATATGTAGGGAGTTGCTGCATCATTTAAATATTACAATAAGATTAGTCAGATATGCAAAACAAAATTATGACATATACTCAAATATGAAAAATATTATATCCTTACACATACTATATATATATATATATATATATATATATAAGTAGTACCTGAAGCATTTTTCCAACATTGCTACCACCATAGATTCGGTGAACATAGGCAAATCTTTGAGGATCATTAGCAGGAAAATATGGAGAGAAAATGCAATCAAAAGGGCACCTTCTTCTTTGACTTTTGCAAGCTGCACATCTACCTGAAATCATGATGATGATGTCAAAATCAAAATCTCCCTATAAAAAAGAGAGAGAAAATCCAAGAAAAAGATTTATTCTCTTCTATTGTTAAGAAGAAGGAAACCTTGTATAGAATCTGATCTCTTATTTGCAAAGGGAAGAGTATATTTGTAGTGTAGATATTGGTTAGGTTCGTTAGTGATTAACCAAATCCTAACGGCTACATTTTTCAATATTGAATTGCAAAGAAGGAATGTTTTTGTAAATTGAAAAGTGAAAAAAGAAAAGGCCTTGGATCAAGGAAGGCAGCATGGAATTTGTAAGGCAAGTAAATAAATGCTTATAATTTTCTTCATTTGTTAATTAATATAGGCTTAAATATGTTTTAGGCCCCTGCAAATATTGGGTGTTTTGGTTTAAGCCCCTGCAAAAAAAAAATATATTTATAAACCCTTGCAAAATGACACGTTTTGCTTTAAGCCCTTCTGTTAGCAAACTGTTAGTGAGACGTTAAAAATCTCTTCCACGTGTGTTTTTTATTTTATTTTAAGCCCCTGCAAAAATATATTTTATTTATTAAACCCTTGGAAAAAAAATTGGTTTAAGCCCCTGCAAATATACACGTAGAAGAGATTTTTAACGTCTCACTAACAGTTTGCTAACAGAAGGGCTTAAAACAAAACGTGTCATTTTGCAATGGCTTATAAATAATAATAAAATTTGCAGGGGCTTAAACCAAAACACCCCATATTTGCAGGGGCCTAAAACATATTTAAGCCATTAATATAATATTATATTATATATATGTAAAACAAATATAAAATTTTGTGTGAAACTACCAGAGTTTTACAAATTAGGTACTAAATTTAGCTACTTATATTTGTGGTAGCTAATTGATTGCTAATTAGTTGTACATTTCCCACGAACGAAAATGTGCTAATTTTTGTTCATTCAAACTTGGATGAGATGGTTGGAGTCTCTTCCAGCTTAACCAATATATTGGGCTCGAATCCATCCTTAGGCATGCAGTAGTGCTAAATCTCTTGAGGAAGAGTCTTGCTGCTCGTTGTCGTTCTACCTGGCTCAACGGAATAATCTCTCCGATTGAGAGCAAAGGATACCTAGTTTATACCAAAAAAACATTGCTCAAAGACATTCATTTATTAGTTTCTCCCTCCCTTATACTCTCTCGAACGTCTACATGTTGCAGCAAAGATTTCAAAAATGTGGTTTAAGGACTTGATACATTACTAGAAAAAAATGATTTTAGAGAGGGATATTTGTGGCGGACATGTATCTCTCACAATTAGTGATGACTTTAGCTACGGAAATGTGGTATCAAGCCGAACTTAAATTTATAAAGGTTTGCGACAAATTTAGTGACGAAAAATATCCTCACTAACTTTTCTATCGTAAAACCCATCACAAAAGTAAAAAAAATTATTAAAGACAGATCTTGAGATGGAAAATATCTCTCTAACTATATGTGGCAAAATTCCTCACAAAATCATGAAAAAAACAGGTTTTCGAAACCCAGATAAGTTAAATTGAAACTTTGAAGCTTGTGAAACCAAGTGGGTCGATTTTTGGCATAGTAAAACTAAAAATAAATTGGTTACACGTCGCTAATTAGGTGGGAGGTAGAAGGGCAACACTGGTAAAAATAGAACGTAGATGCTCTCTCTTCCATTTCTCGACAATTTGGAGAAAAAAAAGAAAAAGTATGGGTTCCACGCCAATTTTGTCTCTCTTCCCTTCCTCTATGGTGTTCCAAACAGAACAAGATTTGGTTTGCTTTTCTAACTCTCTCTTCTCTTTCTCTTTCGCTAATCACTCAAACGAAACATGCCATTAAAGGTATTTTGGTGCGTGTTGCTGCAGAATTTTCCCCTCTACAAGGCATTGGTTGCTATATCTTTTCTTTCGATTTGGAGCATTTTTTTATAAGTAAATGTTAGTTATTTAGTAACCTTCATTAATTTTAAATTAGACTTTCTTCTCCAGTTTAATCACTTGAGTGACAACTTAAGAACTTGTTAACGACAACAGAAGTGATGGCGACATTAACAACAAGAGCGATAGCATTTTAGTTTAGGTCTGTAGTTCTTTTAAGTCGTGTCATATCTCATATCTCTTGCGAACTAGTCACTGCAGTTGTTCTGCAGCCATTTTTCGGCGCACAAATTTATCCTTCGTACTTTTGTACTTGGTGTACATTTTGTTCCTATGCTGCTCTATAAGTTACTCTCTGGCCCACATAATGGGTGGCAACTCTCCAATGGCACAGTCAGTAAATAATGCAAAATTAATGTCTTATTATACATTCATCCAGCGAAAGCCCTACCCACACACTTCATCCCTGTCCCAACCACTTGTTTCTCCCAGAAGCAAATATTGCTCTAAAACATAACCAGAAGAAAGTATAATAGAAGAGAGGAAATGTAGAAAAAGAGAGAAGAATCAAAATTAAAACAGAAGGGTAGAGCCCAAAATGAAGGGAAAAATAGAGTAGACTTCGTCGGTCAACAACCTAAAAAACCACCGGTACATCCAAATAAATACAGATATAGTAATTACCATTTTTTCCTACTATGAAAAACTGATGAAAAAATCACACCGTCGCTTGGCCACACCAGGTTACAGTTTCTGCAACACAACCGACTTTCTTCAACACAGCAACAGTATTTCGTTTCCTTTAACAGTGGTACAGAAGCAGCTATAGAAGGTGGTGAAGTACTCATAAGCGAAAACAACACGAAAAAGAAGAAGAATAACCAAATCAACAAAAACCTTGAATATAATCAAATCAACAGGTTGAAAAACAAATTAAACATGTCTTTTAGAATAAAAAATGTCAATAAAAATACATAAAAAAATTAGAACCATTCATCATCACCACCGGTCCAGGTCTAATAGAAGAGGAAGAACAAACATATCCAAGAACAATGGCGTCGGTCTACCGCTATTCCTCCGCCGGAGCACCGTCGTTGCTCCGTTGAGGAGTATAGATCTGATAGATTAGGGAGAATAGAAACACCATCCAAAGCCACCGCTAGCTAGATCCGGCGCAGATCTATCGTTGCTCCGTTTATGTGAATATAGTGATAGGAGCAGGCATGCATGAAGTTGTGATAAGTAGGGAGATGAGAGTGACAAATGAAGCACTCATGAAGAAACTGAGACAGTGCGAGAAGAAAGTTGAGCCATCGCCGTTGCTCCGGCAGACATGCATGAAGGGCGGAGGCGGGGGAAGCCTCTAGAGATCGAACACCATAGATCGGATATGCATGCTGTGCAACATTCTTTAGTGAAATGAAAAAACAATAATTTAGATTGTGGAGTGAACCGTACCCTGGGATGGTCTGCGGAGACGGATGGTCTGCAGAGACGGTCAAGGGACGGATCGTCTGATACTGTAGGCTGAGGAAGACCTGAACGCGCGGGGGGTGTGTACCTGCAAGAATACTCCGACGCCCAAGTCAACTATATCGAGCTACAGTAATATCTAGTGAATGAAGTGCGTACCTGACATTTGGTGACTGGAGGTATTTATAGTGAATAGTTTGGATCGTTGGCGTCGGATAGCCCATTTGCGATGGGGGCCCAAGTATCAGTGGAACTGACCGCTGTTGGATCAGGCCCAGCGAAGCTGGCCCTTCCCTTGCTGGGTTGGATCCTTGCTATGGGATTGGGCCTGACGACTGGCCCAGTCCAGAACAGTTGCCCCCCCAAGCCAAGGTCGATCTCTGAGTGGGCGTAGGCTTCATTTGCAGTCATGTTGGTCGTGCTCGATTGGTAGTTTGATACGTCTTGCCCCCAGTTCACGACTTGTGAATTTTCGGCAGTCGATATCGTATCGGATCGATCGAAAATTGATAGACACTCTCCTGGTTGCCCAATTTCGGTGAATATTTCGAATATAAAAAGTGTTAGATAAATAAATAAAAAAGAATTTTATTTTTTGTTGGACCTATTTTCGTGGGCTTATATATATGTTAGTGTGAGGGGCCTCCTCTTTCTCTCGTTCTCACCACTCATTCACTAAATCAGAATTTCAATTCCCTCTTCCCAACGAAAAGGGACGACCCGCTTGTGAGAAAAGGGGTGACCCGTGTTGTCAAAAAAGGGGCGACATGAAGTGCAACTGACTTGGAGAGAGCTGTACTTCGGTTGATCCCTCACTCCATTGTTAGAGGTAGAAAGGTATTCTTTGATTCTGAAAGGATTAACAATCATTTCATGTTGATTTGTGACTCTGAGGATTTTGAAAACAAAGTTAAACATTTTGGAAAAAAGGAAATGACTAAGGTCATGTCTAGAATAGCTGTTCAAGGGGCTCCTTGGGAGAAATTTACACACACTGAATTTAAAATGAAAAGTAGATATTTGATTCCAGAATTAGGAAATTGGCATTATTCATTGATGCCTCTATCCTCCCTACTTCACACACTTACACATTGACGAAGGAGAGATTGCTTCTCCTAGATGCAATCTTGACTGAAACCAATGTTGATATAGGTAGAATTATTTCAAGAAAAATATTGGATTTTGCTGTGAAAGATTCTGGAAATTTGTTCTACCCTTGCTTGATCACTGAGCTGTGTAGAAAACAAGGAGTTAAAATAACTGAAACAGAGCAACTACAAAGAAAGTTTCCCCCTGGTGCACTCACTGCAAATTACAAAGAAAAGAAGAAACAAGAAGTTGGTACAGTGATACATAAGCACTTTGTGCAGAAAATGAAGGCAGTGTGGAAATTTCAGGATGAGCAGCATGATTGGCTCCAACTCAGGTTGAGAGAGATATCTGACAAGGAAACTCAATTGGAAATTCCAGTTTTTCCAAAATGGGTCTTAGAAGAAGGTAAACAGGAAGACTCAGAAGAAGAGCAAGAGGAGAGTGAGAAGGAGATAAGAAAACCAAAAAGAAAGAGAGGAGGTAAGAAAGATTTGAAGGGAAAGAAAAAATTGAGTGAGGAAGAACCTATAGTGGAGAGTGAAGAAGACACTGAGGAGAATGAGGATCTGCAGAATGTGGTAAACCAGATAGACAGAGATGAGGAGGAAGATGAAGAAGAAACTGACTTTGAGGAGGAAGAAGTTGAAGAAGATGTCACTATGGAACAGGTAGCAAGACAAAAGTATGCTAGAAGAACAAGAAGGCAAGAACAACCACAATCATCACCCAAATCACCACACCAAAAATCACCTCATCAGAAATCACCAACCACACACACCTCACCACCTAGACAACAATCACCTACACCTACTCAAAATGACCCTGAACCAGAAAAAGAAAGTGACAACCCCACAAATGATCCATCAGAATCAGAATTTCAACCAAAAATTCCAACAAAACAAACCTCAACTGGCCCAATCATCACCCCTGTGGACTTAACAATTGAAAAAGAAACTGTTTTGCAGGTTTGAAGAAAATATACCTGGTGAAAAAGAAACAAGTTCAGAGGAGGAAAGAGCTGGAGAACCGGATAAACCAGCATCTGATGCACCTGCATCTCATGCAGGTGCATCCCAACAAGTGCCTACGGTGACTGCCATTTCAACTGATCCCAATGCTACAATTAAACTTGTGCTGCAGGAACTTGATGCAAAGAAGAGGGCAGAAATGGGCAACACCCAGAAATTCTTTAAAAAAGCGGTTGGAGTTGCAAGGAATGAGGAGGAGAACCCTAAGGCAAGTGAAGGTGAAGTTATTAGTGAAGGAAAAGCTGTAGAGAAGCTCCCCCAGGAAAATCCAAAGGTAACAGATGCAGGAACAATTAAAGAACCTGCCCAAGAAGACCAACCTGAAGCTGCTAAGGACCCAGAGCAACCAGCCATGGATGAGCCAGTTGCTGTTGACAAACTAGCTGATGCAGCTGCATCTGATCCAGCTGCACTGGAAAATCTTGCAGAAACAGCAACAGTAACTGATGCACCAGCATCCAAAGCAGCTGCATTAAAGCCACAGGAGCCAAAAACAAAGAAACAGAAGGTCAAGCATGCTCCAATCAGATCCAGCTCAAGGCTCAGGAGTGGAGCCAAGAAAGAGTAAACTTTTAATGTTGTTTATTATGTTTTGCTATATTTTACTACTATGTTTGTACTGTTAGAGACCCATCCCATATGTATTTACTTCCCCCTTCCCATCCCACATGTATTAACCCCCCTACCCATTTTGAACAATTTCTGGTATTTTGGCTACTATACTTAGAGCAGTGAGGACACTGCTCACTCTTAAGTTGGGGGGGGAGAACTTCATGAAAACATTATGCATGTGTGGTAGTATGTTTAAATATTAGTATTTATGTCTATGTTCAAAATGTTGTTTTCAAAAGTCCATCTTTCAAAAACAGCAGCTATAATTAGGATTTGATGATTTTGAAGCATGATCAGCTTAAATTTCTTTTCCACTGAAACTTTGCATGGCTTGATTGAATCAAATTTCAATGATGAAGAAGAGAAAAAGAAAAAGCCCATGATTTTTCAAAAATAACCAAGGTTATTATCACTTCACCACATGAACTGAATTTCAAAAGGAACCTTGCTATTTTTAAAAAAGCTATCTGATGCAAAAGGAAATTTTTTGAAAGCTAAGGTCAAAAACAAATTTTTAGTAAAAATATAGAAGAGCATAAAGACTTAAGTTTGGGGGAGTTTTCATGAATACAAAGGCTGTGGTATGAAAAAAAAAATTTAGAGTGGTCAATACAATAGGTTAGCCCAAATACTACCAAAAATTACTTAAAAAGCTATATTGCCTGAGTCATTAAACTGTACCTGTTCCAAATAGTGCATTTGGTCAGTAAAAGAAAAATTCAAAGAAAAAGAAAAAGAAGAAAAGAAGACAGAACTGACCAAAGGAAAAAGTATGCATAAGGAGGTCAGTCAGGAGGGCAATATATGCTAACAAAAATCTTGAAAAGTAGTGTTCAGTGCAGCTGCATTCAATGCACCTGCACCGTTAAAACTCAGTGCACCTACACTGCAGAAAAGTGATGCACCTGCACCTCATGCATGTGCATCAAGAAAAAGAACCACCAAAAACAGAAAAATTGTATGGATCCAACAGTTTTGAAATACCCACTCAAGCCCTTTGTGGTACTTAAAGCCCTTCAAGTCTTGGAAATTTTGTGAGTCTAATCTATATTTTGAAACCTCTTGTGTTTTGACCGAACGTAATCTAGAAATTTCCAAAGGTTAAAGAAAAACTTTTTATCTAGTTTGGAACTGATTGATTTTCAGTGAAAGCACACACTCACATAAATAAGTTCTAATAACTTTGGATGTTTTGGAAATTCAGAAGCACAAAGACAAAATTTCTGAAAAAAGAAGTTCATTCAGTTATGCAATTTTTTATCTTGAAATTTTTTGAAAAGATATAAGCTGATCTGTTCTTCTTAATTATAGAAGTCTATATTAGTTTTCTTTTTTGTTATTGCTTGAGGACAAGCAACAATTTAAGTTTGGGGGTGTGATAACTCTATTTTATATAGAGTTATTTATACAACTAAACCTAAATAATTGTTTGAAATCAAATATAATTTAAGTAAATATTATAGAAGAAATTTGATAAACAAACATTAAATGATAAAGCATGTTGTCATCCACAATATTAAGCATGATGTCTAGATGTTGGTATGTTTGATTTGTTTGTTGAGTGTTTTCAGATAAGACACCTACATTGGAAGAACACAATACACAAAGTAAAGATTTCATCCAAATCATCCAGTGCACCTACACTGCATGCACATGCACTTGATGCAGCTGCACTGCATGCAGCTGCACCATTTTGCGAATGGTAGGAAAAAGGCCAACACCGGAAGCACCTCAAAACAAAAGAAGACAAAGGCACCACCAAATGACATTATAGCTGATCCACAATCACATGGGGCACATGGAAACTTTATAAAGGAGGCGCCCACAATGGATGACCACTTGAAGAAATCATTTCATGAATCAAATGGCAAGCTCTAATTGGACCACTCTTGATATTTGAGTATGAAACTCAAATTGCTTTTTCAAAGGCTGAAAAGTAACCATGGTTGAGTTCTCAAGTTTACTTAGCCCTCAAGGAATTCACTTTTTGGAGGCTATATAAGGATCCCCACTTCTCACTTTGAAAAACATCTCATAATATCTCATAATATCTCATAATCTCTTTTTCTTACATTTTTACACTCTTAGAATTTCTTGTACGTTTACTTCCAAGTTTTTAGTTCTAATTTCTTAGATAGTGGCAAGGAGAAAAGGAAGGAATTGACGCCTTCTCCCTTCTCTTCTTCATAGATATAGGAAGGAGATCAGTGCACCTGCATTGCTTGATGCAAGAAAGCTTCAATATTGTAAATTTTACTTTGTTGTTCTTTCTTGATAATTTCCATCACCTCAATATGATTTATTCAATCTCTTTTCATCTTGCAATGTCTATCATGAGCTAAATTCCTTTAGTTGAGATGTGCTAGTCTTATAATGATCTTTTGAGAAAGTTAAGTGTTATTTATGTGTTGCATGTACTTTGATTCTTGTGTTATTTAAGTCTTATAATGATTCTTATTTTAAGGTTGATCGCTTATAATGAGTAGAGTTATATTCACAGACATGGTTTATAACTAGAAATCAAGAATCAATAGGGGTAAGTGTTTAATAAAGCCTTTATTAACTTGTTTAATAAAAGAAGCTTGTTAATCCCATGTTAGTTCTAGAAATAGGATAACATAGCCCTTAGGATTAAATCAGCAAGTACTTCAAGGTCAAGAGTGAATTTATTTAGCACACCTAGACATAGGAAGCTTGTAAAACAACTTTTGAAATAGTAGCTGAAAAGCACACAACTGATGCAGCTGCATCCAGTGCACCTGCACCACACGAATGCACTTAACACTTAAAAGAAAGTTATTTGATGAAAGCATCTCAACTATATTTCTCCACTGATTTCCTCTCTGTTGTTTATTGTCATTTTAAACTTCATTTCAACTTCAACCAAAACCAAAAATTGTGAGTAGATAGTAGCATTAATTTACATGTCTTCACAACAATACATTAAGAATTATACAATCTCTGTGGGAACGATACTTTACTTCTACTTTATTACTTGGTTGTGACTGTGTACACTTGCACAACATCTTTCAGCACACCAAGTTTTTGGCGCCGTTGCCGGGGATTGGCAATAATTTTTTCTTATTGTTTTGAAGAAAGTAGATTAGTGTTTATTTTGTTATTCTGTGTTTTGTTTTCTGTGTAGAAACAGGTGCATCTGCACTAGCTTATGCCCAGAGACAAACCACCAGAATTTGAGTTTAATCCAGAGATAGAAAGACAGTTTAGAAGGTTGCGTAGAATCCAAAAAGAAAGGCTGCAAACCAGCAGCAATACCATGTCTCAACAAGGTGAAGGAGAAGGCTCAAGACCAGCCTCAGTCAGAGGTGGTTCTGGATCACAACGAGATGCTGAAGCAGATCACAGGAATCAATTCATTCACATGGGACCAATAGGTATGATTAATGATAGAGATAGACCTATGAGAGATTATGCTATGTTTGATCATCAAAACATGCAAACAAGCATAGCAAGACCTCACATAGATGCTGTCCACTTTGAATTTAAACCTATGATGTTTCAAATGCTGCAAACAATTGGTCAATATGGTGGATATCCTCATGAGGATCCCCATGAGCATTTAAAACAGTTTTTAGAAATATGTAGTAACTTTATCATACCTAGTGTTAGTGAAGATGCATTTAGACTTAAACTATTTCCATATTCTTTGAAAGATAAGGCTAAATCATGGTTAAATTCATTGGAGCCTAATTCTATTCATACATGGAATGAAATGGCTGAAAAGTTTTTGTCAAAATATTTCCCACCTATCAAAAATGCCAGAATAAGAAATGATATTACATCTTTTAGACAAAAAGAACAAGAATCATTGTTTGAAGCATGGGAAAGATGGAAAGAACTTTTGAGAAAATGTCCACATCATGGTCTTCTAGTCATTATTCAAATGGAAACTTTTTATAATGGTTTGGAACCACTAACTAGAGTAATGCTTGATGCATCATCCGGTTGTGTTTTGTTAAATCTTTCCTATAATGAAGCATGTGAACTAATTGATAGAATTGCTACCAATAGTTCTAGTTGGCCTACTGAGAGGGTGAGTGCCCAAAAGAAACCATCAGGGGTACATGAAATCAGTGAAATATCTGCCCTATCTGCTCAAGTAGCCTCACTAGCAAATCTGGTTAAAAACCTCAATAGTAACAGTGCACCTGCATCTAGTGCAGCTGCACCAGTTGAGAACACTGCAGCAACCATAGAACAAGCCCCTCCAGGAACAGTAAGTTGTGTCTATTGTGGGGGAGGTCACCTTTATGAGGAATGTTCTAGCAACCCTGTCTCTGTGAATTTTGTAGGATATAATAAAAATAACAACCCTTACTCTAATACCTATAATGCTGGTTGGAGGAACCACCCAAATTTCAAGTGGAATAACAATAATGCCAGTACACCTGCACCAAGTGCAGCTGCACCAGCAATTCCACCAGCATTTCAATCTCAGAATTACCAAAGGCCACAACAACAATTTGCTACTGATAACTCCTTAGAAGGTCTGCTTAAAGCTTTCATTAATGAAAATAGAACAGCTAGGCAAGCTCATGAAGCTTTAATCAAAAATTTGGAGAATCAGGTAGGTCAGTTAGCTACTGCTCTGTATCAAAGGCCAGCAGGTACACTACCATCAAATACAGAAGCAAGTCCATCTCAAAGGCCACGTAAGGAACAGGTAAAAGCTATCTCTCTCAGAAATGGGAAAGATCTTGCAGAACCTTATGCGAATGAAGGTACAGGTAAGGGAGAAAAAAATAAAAATTCTCAAGATGCAGAAGCATCTGATGCATCTGCATCTCAACCAGTACCAACTCCAAGGTTAGTTCCTGAATACCCTCCTCCTCCTTATCCTCAAAGATTAAAAAAGGCACATGAGGAGAAGCAATTCAGTAAATTCTTAGATGTTTTTAAACAATTGCATATCAATGTTCCTTTGCTTGAAGCATTACAACAAATGCCTAATTATGCTAAGTTCATGAAAGATGTCCTTTCAAAGAGGAAAAGATTAGGTGATTTTGAAACTGTTGTCATGTCTAAGGAATGCAGTTTAATATTACAAAATAAACTTCTAAAAAAATTGAAAGATCCTGGTAGCTTTACCATTCCATTTTCAATAGGCAAGCTCTATACAGGTAGTGCATTGTGTGATCTAGGTGCAAGCATCAACTTGATGCCTAAATCAGTCTTTACACAACTAGGAATTGGTGATGCTAAACCTACAACTGTAACTTTGTCACTAGCAGATAGGTCAATAGCTTACCCAGAAGGAATCATTGAAGATGTACTGGTAAAGGTTGACAAATTTATATTTCCTGCAGATTTTGTTATCCTTGACTTTGTTGCAGATGAAGATGTACCAGTGATTCTTGGAAGACCATTCCTAGCAACAGGAAAAACATTGATTGATGTTCAAAGAGGAGAACTAACCATGAGAGTAAATGATCAAGAGGTGACTTTCAATGTGATGAATGCTATGAAGTATCCTGCAGAGGAAAGAGAAGAATGTTCAGCAATCATCTCTCTTGACCATTTAGTACAAAAACAATTCAACAAGCAGTATGACCACCTCACTAGTGCACTTGCACCAGATGCAGCTGCACTACCAGAAGAAGAATTGCCAGAAAAAGGTATACTGCCAAAGGAAGAATCAACACCTAAGGTATGGGCTAGAACTTATGAATCTCTTAATTTAGAAAATCCCAACCTTAAAAAGAATTTACCATCAGTTGAACAACCTCCTCAACTAGAGTTGAAAGAATTGCTAAAACATTTGAAATATGCTTTTTTAGGAAAAGGTAATACTCTACCAGTGATTATTGCATCTGATCTATCCCTAGATCAATAGAATGATCTCATAAATACCTTGAAAAAACGTAAAAAGGCTATAGGTTGGCAAATGGCAGACATAAAAGGAATTAGCCCTTCAATTTGTATGCATAGAATAATTTTAGAAGAAAATTCTAAAAATAGCATAGAAGGACAAAGAAGGCTAAATCCAATTATGAAAGAGGTTGTTAAGAAAGAAATCATAAAATGGCTAGATGCTGGAATCATCTACCCCATATCAGATAGTGCATGGGTTAGCCCTGTACAATGTGTTCCTAAGAAAGGGGGTGTAACAGTCATAGCCAATGAAAAAAATGAGTTAATACCAACAAGAACTGTCACAGGGTGGAGAATTTGTATGGATTACAGAAAACTCAATAAGGCCACAAAGAAGGATCATTTTCCTTTACCTTTCATTGATCAAATGCTAGATAGATTAGCAGGAAAAGAGTTTTATTGTTTCTTAGATGGTTATTCAGGTTACAATCAAATTGCAATAGAACCTAAGGATCAACAGAAAACTACTTTTACATGCCCCTATGGCACCTTTGCATTTAGAAGGATGCCTTTTGGTTTATGTAATGCACCTGCCACCTTTCAAAGATGCATGATGTCTATATTTTCTGACTTCATTGAGCAATCAATGGAAGTTTTCATGGATGATTTTTCAGTTTTTGGAGAAACATTTCCTTTATGTTTATCAAATTTAGAAAAAATTCTCCAAAGATGTGAAGACACCAATCTTGTGCTCAATTGGGAAAAATGTCATTTTATGGTACAAGAAGGCATTGTACTTGGACATAAGGTATCAAAGAAAGGATTGGAAGTAGACAAGGCTAAAATTGAAGTCATTGACAAATTGCCACCTCCATCAACAGTTAAAGGAATAAGGAGTTTCTTAGGCCATGCTGGCTTCTATAGAAGATTTATCAAAGATTTTTCAAAAATTTCTAAACCATTGTGTAATTTGTTACAACAAGATACACAATTCAACTTTGATGAATCTTGTATGGAAGCATTCCAAAAGCTTAAAAAGGCACTGATAACTGCACCAGTGATAGTAACACCAGACTGGAGCAAGCCCTTTGAATTAATGTGTGATGCTAGTGACTTTGCAGTAGGAGCAGTCCTGGGGCAAAGGTACGATAAAATCTTTCATTCAATTTATTATGCTAGCAAAACCTTAATAGAAGCTCAAATGAATTATACTGTGACAGAAAAAGAACTATTAGCAGTGGTATTTGCATTTGATAAGTTTAGATCTTACTTGGTTGGTACTAAAGTAATTGTCTATACTGATCATTCTGCCATCAAGTACTTGCTTGCAAAGAAAGATGCAAAACCAAGGCTAATTAGATGGGTTCTCCTCCTTCAAGAATTTGATCTTGAAATCAGAGATAAGAAGGGGGTGGAGAACCAAGTAGCTGACCATTTATCTAGGTTAGAAAATGAGAATGCAGGTACACAAGAAATCAAGGAGAATTTTCCAGATAAAAAATTGTTAGCAATAACCTCAACTGCATTCAGTGCACCTGCACTGCATGCAGGTGCACCACATGCAGATACACCATGGTATGCTGACATTGTTAATTACCTTGTAAGTAAAGTTGTACCAGTGGACATGAACTATCAACAGAAGAGGAGATTCTTTCATATAGTAAAACAATACTATTGGGATGATCCTTACTTATACAAGATCTGTCCAGATCAAATAATGAGGAAGTGTGTATCAGAAACAGAAAAACAAGCAGTACTCCTGCACTGTCATGCTGCACCTTATGGAGGTCATTTTGGAAGTCATAGAACAGCTGCTAAGGTATTACAATAAGGTTATGTCTGGCCTACTTTGTTTAAAGATGCTTATTCTTTGGTCAAAACCTGTGATAAACGCCAAAGAAGTGGAAATATATCTGCTAGACATGAAATGCCCAAAACCAATATTTTAGAAATTGAACTTTTTGATGTTTGGGGCATGGACTTCATGGGACCATTTCCACCTTCTTTTGGAAATCAATATATTTTAGTAGCTGTTGATTATGTTTCTAAGTGGATTGAGGCAGTAGCATTACCTAACAATGATGCCAAATCAGTTAGTAAATTTTTACAGAAAAACATTTTTACAAGATTTGGCACCCCAAGAGCTATCATCAATGATGAAGGTTCTCATTTTTGCAATAAACTAATTGAAAATCTTCTTGCAAAATATGGGATCAAACATAAAATTGCCACTGCCTATCATCCACAAACAAGTGGACAAGCTGAACGATCCAATAGGGAAGTTAAAAGAATGCTTGAGAAAATGGTAGGACCAAATAGGAAAGATTGGTCTTTACATTTAGATGAAGCATTGTGGGCATATAGAACTGCATTTAAAACACCGTTAGGAATGTCCCCCTATAAGTTAGTTTATGGCAAAGCATGCCATTTACCTGTTGAGTTAGAAAACAAATCTTATTGGGCCATAAAAAAGCTGAACTTTGATCTCAATAAGGCAGGTAAAGAAAGGTTTTTGGAACTAAATGAGTTATAAGAATTTAGACATTTCTCATATGAAAATGCTAAAATTTATAAAGAAAAGACCAAGTTATGGCATGATAAAAAAATTCAGAGGAGAGAGCTTAAGGAAGCAGGATTGGTCCTATTATATAATTCTAGGTTGAAATTATTCCCTGGAAAATTAAAGTCAAGATGGTCAGGACCCTTCCAACTAGTTAAAATATACCCTCATGGTGCAGTGGATTTATATGATGCAAAATCAGATACCACTTTCAAAGTGAATGGTCAGAGAGTAAAAATGTACTATGGTGAGCAAGTAGTGAGAGATAAAGGCACCACTTATTTCAAGAATCCTTGAGAATGAAATAAAAAATAGTCAGGCTGTAAAGACTCTTAACACAAGCGCTTGTGGGAGGCAACCCATAACTTTTTGATAAATATTAGTATTTTTTGTGCAATTTGATGGTTTTTCAAGTGTTTTGTAGGATACAGGTATTGGTGCAGCTGCACTGCATGCACCTACACTTCATGCACCTGCACTGCATGCACCTGCATTGCGTGAAAATCCACTGTTTTAGGCACTTACATCCTTCACTCAAAATTACTTAGGAGAATAATTTTCAAAAATTGCCAGCACATCAGAGAAGTAATCATGACCAATGGCTAAGATGATGTGCTGTTACACCTAGTGTAACACGTGTCTTATGGCATGATAACCCACTTAAACCTAAACGGCTACTTAGCCATCACATCAATTCCCATTAACCTCTCCTCAATCCGATTTTAATAACCCACTACCCCATTAATCTAACCGTTACTTCCACCTCTCTCTCAAAATCGTAAAATATCCCAAAACTCTCATAAACACAAAACTTCTGAAACCATCCCAAAACTTCAATCATCCCTAAACTCTAGCAAATCAAACCCAGAAACTTGAAATCTTTCAAATCGAAATGGTGAGAAAGCAGTCTGCTACCAAAACTTCTGGCAGTCATGCCTCAGTTGCAAGAGCATCATCAAAACCAGTTTCAAAGACAACTTCCGCAACTGCCATTGACGAAGAAAGCTCACATTTCTGGACAATGAACATGCTACCAGAACGAGGGTATAATTTAGCCAAAGCAAGCCAATCTTTCCTCTCAACAGTGGAAAATCTCAGATGGGAACTGTTTGTGCAACACAGGACCTATTACATCGAGCAATTGGTCAGAGAATTCTATGCAGGTATTCAAGATACCAAAGGAGGTAAAATTATCCCTCACTCCATTGTTAGAGGTAGAAAGGTATTCTTTGATTCTGAAAGGATTAACAATCATTTCATGTTGATTTGTGACTCTGAGGATTTTGAAAACAAAGTTAAACATTTTGGAAAAAAGGAAATGACTCAGGTCATGTCTAGAATAGCTGTTCAAGGGGCTCCTTGGGAGAAATTTACACACACTGAATTTAAAATGAAAAGTAGATATTTGATTCCAGAATTAGGAAATTGGCATTTATTCATTGATGCCTCTATCCTCCCTACTTCTCACCCTTGAATAAATTGTGATTTATGTTGTTTTCACTATGATCTTGCATTTTTGTTGAATAAAATGATGTGATGCTTCGCAAATCATGATTAGAATTAGGGTTTGTTAATTTTCTTGTGAAATGGGTTTGCAATTGTGATCAAAAACGTTTTCTCAAGTTATTTTGATGTTAATAGATGGTATCTTGCTTGCAAGTCATTGTTATGTTGATGATTGGCAAGAGGACTCACACTTGTGTCTTTGTGCACTTCACTTTAAGTGTTGAGGATTGCCTAAGATGATTCAACACAACCTTGTGCTTTGATTGTAAACTTTGGTTTGCTTGTTAGTAACTTGTTTGCAAAGTTATTCTATGTTGAGGATTGGCAAGAGGACTCTCACTTGTGCCTAGTGCACTTCACTTTAAGTGATGAGGATTGCCTAAGATGATTCAATTTTCTTTGTGCAATTCTTGCTTGAAAATGCAAATGCTAGTTTTCTAACTTGATTAATCAATTTTGGTTACAAAAATGACTTGTTAATGCCCTCTTTTGGTCACTTTTGGTCTTGCAAATGTGATGTTCTTTCTAGGTCAATGTTATGCTTTAATGTTGATGATTTGGTAAAAGGACTAGACACTTATGCACTTGTGCATTGTCTCAAGCGTCAAGGATTACTAAATGGGATTCAACCTTGTGCTTTATCTTGTGTTGACACCTAATTGAATTGAACTTTTGTATGATCTCTTTGTGTGCCTATTGTTGATCTTACATATGCATGCCATTAGATGTTGATGACTAAGTGTCATTCTTGTGCTCAAATGTTGTAATTGGTAATGTTTATGCTTATGCTTACATTGTTGATTGCTTTGCTTGCAATTTGTTAAATGTTGCACTTTGGTTCTTGACTTGGAAATTGATTGAATGTTCTACTTTCTTTTCCTTTTGGATGCCACGCCATCCCAACAAACCTTTTGTGACCAATGTCACCCTCAAGCTCCCTTCTCCTTTCTTCAAATCAATCATTTTCTAAAGCTTTTTCCAAACTCAATCTTTTCTCAAATTGTTTTCATAAGACAATCAAATTCTTTCTAAGATCAACAATAAACCTTTTTGAAAACTCATAAGGAGGCAAGTCGGACGTACGGCCGGTGTTGTCTAGCGTCCTAAGATCGGAGCTGTACAGCTCAAACATCTTGGGATACTTATGAGAATCAAAACAAGTAATTAACAACTTGAACCCTATTTCAAAAAATGAGTAAGGAATCGAGTCGGATGTACATCCGGTATTGGTTAGCGTCTTAGGGTTAGCGAGCTGTACAGTTCGGGCGAGCCTAAGATACTTGCCAAATAAAAGCAACCAACCTCACAACAAATCTTTTTCTTCCTTAATCAAAAAAACATTTTCAGTAAGTAGGGGGCACGTCGTCTGTACAGGCGGGGTTGTCTTTGTTCTAGGTCTAGTGGACTGTACAGTCTAGGACCGAAAACCCCTACAATAAAAACACCAACACAAAGTTCCTCGACTAAGGAGAACTACGTAAGCTTTGAATTCTCCATCGCACCGGGAGATACGTAGGAGCGGGTCACATCCCGTCAAGCACACTTTTAAAAAATAATAAAAAGATTCTTCTTTTCCCCCGTTTTCAAAAACACTTTTCTCAAATAAAAAAAGAAGTAGAACGAATTGTTTCAAATCAACTCTGTCAAAACCGCACATCAAGTTAAAGGTTCCCTTTCGGTAGAAAGGAGGTGTGGGATGCTAATACCTTCCCCACACCTAACCGACCCCCGAACCTACATCTCTAGTTCTCAAAGGACCACCCGCCTTAAAAAAGGACCCTTTTTCAATGTTTTGGTCCCTAAATAAAAAATGTTGATGGCGGCTTCACAAATTTTCACGTTGTACGATGAAAGGTCCAATCCGGATCTTTCGGGGTGCAACAGCTGGCGACTTCACTGGGGACTTTCCTTTTAAAATGAGGGTCAGGCCTAATTAACTTGATGTGCGGTTTAATTGTTTGATTTGAATGTGATTGTTCTATTTCTCTCTTTTCTTCTCCTTCTTTTTCTTCTCTCTTTCTGATGTTTGAATGTTCTCTTGCATTCTCGTGTTGTTATGTTGCATTCATGTGCATTTGACTCTTCTTCTTCTATGTTCGCTTCTTGTTCCTTCTTCTCCTTTCATCTTCTTTTGTTTATATGCTTAATATGATCATGCATTTCTCCAATCCCCATGTCCCCTTCTTCTTTGCTCCCTTTCTTCAAGGTAAGCTCATGCATCATTCCCCCAATTCTACTATGATCCCTTCTTCTTTGCTCCCTTTCTTCAAGGTAAGTTCATGCATTCCCCCGATTCTATTATGACCCCTCTTCTTGGCTCCCTTTCTTGAGGTAAGCAGTGCATATGATTGTTGTTGGAACCCTAGGTTAGTTTACTTGTTTGTATTGAAATGATATATGCTTTCAAAACCCTAGGGTAGACGACTCTTTGTATGGACTGTTTCTGGATTTTCTTTGCAGGTGGGGGGGTATGTTTGTAGTTGTGCTCCTACACACACATTGCACTCTTTTTACCCTTATATTTCTTGGTGAGACAGCCCTATACCCGGGCTAGAGCATATCTTAGGCTAGAACGAAGTCATTAGTGGCTGCTCACTGGACGTACGTCTTGTTGGGTGGTTGCGAAGACTTCACCTAGAGTTTGGCTTTGTTTGATGATACTATCACTTGGACGTACGGCCCTGTGATCGGTGGTCTCAGATGAGGTCGTTGGCTCTAGGAGCCTTATTTAGGGTCCTTCTTTTAGTGCTAACCTTGAAGTGTGTACCCGTAGAAATAGCCATAGATCCTGTCTCTAAGAAACCTTGGTAGGACACAAAGGAGCTTCATACCCCTGCATCCATGCTAAATAAAAATTATCAAAAAAAAATGTGTGAATTTCCGGCTTTTGAAAGCCTTTGCATTGTAAATAATTTTTTACTCATTTCCTTTTGCATACATCTTCATCCAGTGAAGATCATGATTTTTCATGCATTAAAAATTGCGAGTATCATGCACTTTCTCGCATATAAAAAAAACATTTTTTAGAAACATCTCTCGTGCATTGTTATTTTCCCTTGCATATAAATATGTGAACCTCTCATTTTGCATATAGTTTCATTTAATAAAAATCACGTCTCTCGTGCATTTTAAAAATAATTGCGAGTATCATGCATTTCATTTCATTGCATAAGAAAAAATGAAAACGAAAAAAAACAATTATCATCTGCATAGCATAAGCATTTCAGCCATCCATAATCATGTAAAAACCTTCAGCAAATAATGTGGGCGTCGAGCCAATGTAGCATTTATGCATCATTTCATTAACCTCATAAGCATTATGTCAGAAAAAAGACGAAGAAGAACTACGTAGCTTTGATTCCTCATCACAATGGGGATACGTAGGAGCGGGTCATACCCGTCAAGCACCTTTTTCTAAAAACCTTTTTCCCCAAATAAAGCACCTTTTTCTAAAAACCTTTTTCCCCAAATAAAGCACCTTTTTCTAAAAAAAATTTTTTTTCAATAAATCACTTGCATCTTCAAATCATTTTTAAAATCATTTTCTAAATCATTTTCCAAAAAAAATGAAATGAAATAAGAGAAACTCCTTATGCAATCGTTCCATGGGTAGAAGTGCATCTTTGAATGATGAAGGGTAATATCTCAAATTTGTTTGTGCACTATAAATTTGAGATGATACTCTACGATATCGGGGCACTTTGACCCAATCAGGCGCAGTTTGTTTTCAAATAAAGTGAATAAGTGGAGTCAACCAAATGTCGAAGCATTTCAGTATATTACGTGAAGTATTGAGTCAGGATCCACTCAATGTTTCATGCAAGTTACTCAGAGTAACGACAATTGGTTGCCTCACGTGATCATTTTCGCAAAAAGGGGCATTGGTATTTCAGATCTTGCCGTGCCTCTAAAGAATAAAAATCATTTTGAAAAGATATCATTCTTGCATCTTGCATCATCCAAAAATGCATTGGAGTTTCGTATTTCATCTTGCATCAAAAACAAACAAAAAAATCTCCTTTAGAATAATTACACTTTTCAAGTGGTCATTTTTCATGCGTTTGCTTATCATGATTTGTTCGTTCATACATTGCATAAACCAAATAAAAAAGTTGTGATGAGAGACGAGACGCTTTTGCAAAATAATCTGTTGAAAAAGTTTACCCTTACTTATTTGCAAACTCAAGATGTTCCAAGGCACTCAGTTTTTCAAATCAACAGTTCATTTGCATCTTCTTCAAAAAAGGCATTGCGTCTCATCCATTCCATGATAAAAGACTGAAACAGTTCATCAAAAAAATTTTCCATCATGTTTTAACCAATGTTAACTCTCTACGAAGCATTCTTCTAGTGGGCGTGCATGCCATGTGCAGTTTCTCTTGTTTGAGTCTGTCAGTTTCCTTCCCTTATCATCATTCTCCATCCAAATTTGATCCCGCCCCATCCACCCATAAAGTACATACTCTCCCCGCATTAGTACACACTTGACTTTTGGTTTAAATCCTCCATACAAGAGGGCAATTTTGTAATCACTTAATTACCTTGTTAAGATTGCTTTTCTTTGGTGCAAGTCTAAAAATGTGCATGCATTTGTTCAGTCATTCGTTCTTGTGCTTATGTCGTGTGCTCTGCTAAACAGAAGGAATGGCAAGTTGGATTTATTCTCTAGCAAGAAACATGGCAACAAATCAAGGCGAATCAAGTCAGGGTGATCCAGGCCAGGTTCAGGGTAATCAGGGTCAACACAATCAAGGAAACCCAGAGATTGAGAATTCTGGCAATTCGGGCCCAGATGATCTTGTTATGGAAGTTCTCAAACAGCTAGTCCAAGAGAATCAGGTATTAGTCCAAGAGAATCGGGCATTAAATGCTAAAGTCGAGGCGATGGGAATGCAAATGACTGAAATGATGGATATCCTGCAAGCCTTGAAAAACAGGATCACTACTGAAGCTGCTGCTGTTGTAAACCCTGGTGGGACTGCAACCATCCTTCCTACTTCGGGACCCGCTGAAACTGTGACTGCTATTCCTCCTCCGGGATCCGGGGTCAATCATCCTGCTCATGCCGCTCAATACGAGGGTTATCATCTCAATGTGGGTAGTGGTCCTCAGGGTCACCCGGCTGCAGCTCCTCAAGCAAGAGACAAGTACCAAGGGTCAGAAGAACGGCCGAAAGCAATTGAAGAAGCCATGGAGGTACACGATCCAGGTCTGGCCCTTAATATGATTCCCTCTCCCATATTCAAGGTGCCTAACATTGGTAAGTTCGAAGGAATGACTTGTCCTGTTAATCACGCGGCCGCATACTGTACAGAAATGTTCCCACTCACAAAAGATGACAAGTTGTTGACCTACTACTTCCGAGAAAGTTTGGCTGGGGAAGCTTTAAGCTGGTACATGCAAGAACATACTCACACTAGGTGTTGGAGAGAGTTAGCTAATGCTTTCCTGGAGCGGTTCAACTACAATATTGGCAAAGCTCCCAACAAGGCACATTTGCAAAATATGGCACAAAGAAACAAAGAAACATTCAGAGAGTACGCCCTGCGGTGGAGACATTTGGCAGCACAGGCGAAACCGTCTCTTCTTGAGAAGGAGATGGTCGGCATATTCATGAACACTCCACCGCCACTGTATTATGACAAGTTAGTTGAGAGTGCCTCTTCAAGCTTCAAAGACTTGGTCTATGCTAGGGAAAGTTTGGAGAATGGAGCAAAGAAAGGAAAAACTGCCTACAGTTCAACCGAAGCTACTCCCATAGCAGGATCCGGGGATGTCTCCTATAGTCCCGAAATCCTCCCTCAAGTCCTGCACTCCTCCACTCAAATCGGAAAAAGCCAGAAAACACAAAATTATGTGAGAAGGAAGCCTGAGGATTTCGATCCAATTCCAATGTCCTACTCAGACCTGTTTGACCATCTTGTCAGTCATGACCTAATTTCCATCCGCTCCATGAAATCCGTTCAGCCTCCTTTCCCGAGGAGCTATGACCCAGAAGCTACGTGCAAATTTCATGCAGGGGGAGTGGGACATTCTGTGGAAGATTGTAAAGCATTGAAACATGCGGTCCAGGATCTAATTGACTCCAAACATTTGAATTTCAATGACAGCAATGTTAATGGCTTGACTGTGAAGGAGAGTGGAGAAACCAGTGCTGTGGCGGGCAAAAGAAGGTCACCACAATACAACCCCATCCTCGTGTCATACGCCGACCTATGCAGCTATCTAATCAGTCATGGATGGATCACTCCTCGCAAGATGAGATCAGTTCAACCTCCATTTCCAAGCGGGTACAATCCAGAAGCCACTTGCGAGCTCCATGCTGGGGCAATTGGGCATTCTACTGAAAATTGCTATCTTTTGAAAAGTTTAGTTCAGGGCTTCATTGATTCCAAGCAGTTAACTTTTGAGAAGGGGGGAAGGATCAAGTTCTCAGGGTTTGTGGACTATTAAGCAAGGATAGCAGTTGTTGAAGAGGGTTGAAGTGGTGAAAGCGGCATCATCAAAACATTTGTGTCTTTGTCATGCATTTCATAGCATTTATGAGTGATTGTTGATTTTCATGTAGTTTTTCAGCTCAAAACAATTTTCTGTAATGCAATCCTTTGGCTCTGCCCAAGGCCTTAGGATATTTCAATAAGGGCACACATGTTTCCTTTTAGAATCATCATCAATAAAATGTTATTTTGAATTCCTCAATAAAATTTCTTTCTTTCATTTTGTCATGTGTCTGTTATTTGCTTTTCAATTCCTCCCAACGCGGATCAAAAATAATAATAAATGAAAATAATCTTTGAAAACAACGACGCCAATGGTTCATATTGTGACTCTGATTACCCGATTAACCAAACTGAGAGAGAGGCTGAAGACAACTGGGATGTTTCTTCGGAGTTAATAAGTGAAGAATTGGCTAAGGCTGTAGAAATTCATGATGCCACAACTAGGTTCCACAACTAGGTTGGGCAATGAAGTCAAAGCACAAGTTCAAGCAAAGTGGAGCAATGCTGAGGAAACCAAACAAATGTTACAAGCGAACCTCTTTCGCGACCAAACCCTTTTCCTTCCTCAGATCAACCAACTTTCCCATTTCCCATTACAAGTACCCCATCACAAAAAAAATTTCATAACCAAATGCCTGCCATCGCCACCTTCCTCACTACCAGTGGCCCTTCTACAAAATCAACCCATCTCATTTGCTCCTCCCTCTGAACCTCCTGTCACCCCAGTTAATACCAGAACCCAATCAAGCATCCTCCAACCGCTGCAGGGGTTTCATTGCCATTATCTCTCCAATCACCCCAGACAAGGATCACTTCAAATATCCAAAAATAGTGTATCACTTTTATCAGCTCACTCAACTCAAAAGCAAAAAAGGAAAAAAATCAGAAAAAATGAAACAAAAAAGAACAGATTCAAAAAATGAAAATCCCAAAAATGAAAAAACAAGGGAAAAAGAGACGAAAGAAATATAAGTTGTGAGCTGATACATTTGGCCATAAAGCGTAAGAGATCCTTGTCTCAATGAACCTTCCTACACCTTGTTGAGTATGACCACCCTTTCTTCCATAAACCTTCAAACACTTCATCATTCCTATACATCTCTCCTTTCATAAAACCGCAAACACTACCTCGACCTCGTCATCCCGCCCTCCACAAACCCTCAGTCCTTCCTCAGACTCCACCATCAGATTTGCAATCAAGCTGTTGTGCAAGAATAAGAGAACAAAGTGGTCCGTCCTCATGAGGAATCAAGTGACATGATCAATTTGAGCAAAGGAGAGGATTGACGCCATGATAAAGAGCAATGAATCAACAAGTTTGTGTAAATCACCCTTCTGACATAAGACACTTGCCATTATAACAAAGTCTGTAATTACCAAAGTTCGGTCTGTTGCGCAGCTTTCCAAGCTAAGGTAGTCACAAATGACAGTATGAAGACTCCAGGTCAAGCATCATGATCCCTCCCTACGCCACCCTAAAAATGGGGCAGTTAGAGACAATCAACAAAGGATATCAAGGACGATGATGACCTTCATGGAAATCAGGCTTCGTTTTACACTCTAACAGGGGCAAACCCCATATGATGGAAGTAATACTTTCATTGAGCCTTATCAAACCAAAGTACATTTGTCTTATGTCAGAAGAAGAATAAGAGAAAGCTCAACTTCAACAATTTCAAAGAAGACTCAATGCTCAAAAAGATCATGAACCTCCAAAGGGATTCCCATGGAGATGAACCCAGTATCATGAAGACGAAGAACTTATTCTCCGGAGGGGCCTTTAATTCTCGCAAAATGGGATGCAAGAAAAGAAAACCCCAGTTTCCAGTAAATTCAGATGCAGTCAGAAAGGAGTATGCCTAAAGAAATAAATGAAAAAAGGGAAAGATGAGCCAAGTAAGAATCAGCTCGCTAGGTTAAAAACCCGCAAAGGGCGGCCTAGGAAAAACCAGAGCGACCCGGTGGATTAAAAACCCGCAAAGGGCGATCCAGGCAATAATTAGGGTCAGAAAACTTGGACTTGAAATGAAAAAGGCAATCAGCACTCCCAAAAGTTTGGATAAAGGGGTGATCAAGGTCATGAGTATGGACGATTGGCATCGTTACTTCAAAAGAAAAAACACAAGATCTGCTTCCCCTTTTTCTTGTATTTTTCCAGTTTAAAAATTTTTCAATGTACTTTCAATTGGCGTGACCTTCTGCACGTCCAGTTTCCATAACAATAAGAATTCAACTTTTTCTTCCATGTGTTTGTTTTTCGTGTCTTTTATCTTCACTTATTCTGTCTCTTTATTTTAAAATAAATGTTTTTATGATTGATGATACTGAATTGTGAAACCTGTGCATGAGTCAAAAAGCATTACAATCATTGCGAAATTTCTGAAAATCACAGAAAAGAGGGGATCCCTCAAATAAATGAATTGGCAAAAAAACAAACGCGGGCACAATCACTTCAAATGGCAAGCAAACTTATGCGTGGCTCTGGCATTGCTATTACCCTAGATGGTCCTCATGTCTCAGGCCCAAAGGAAAAGATTTGCACCAAAGATTAAAACAAGGTTTAGTGATCACCAAGTGAGGCTTCTTTCATGCCAAAAGTCAAGACATTCATAGAGAACCAAAGATTTGCACTGAGAACACCACTCAGATCCAAAAGTTGGGGCATTCTCTTCACCACCCACCCACCCTGGTCTTGGGAAAGTTTGTTCATTGTCCATCCCATTCATATACCACCCTCAGTTCATAACCAGTACCATAACTTCATCCCCTTTCACAAACCCACTCAAAGAACCCATTTGAAATTGTCATTCTAAAGTGGGGCATTTCCATAACTATTCACTCCCGCTCAAATGAGCAGAGTTCTCCCTAAAGTCATTCACATCCATAAATTCCTGTCGGGGCAGTCTCTCAACTCACTGTCCTAAACCAATCCCAAGTTAACTGACTCACTCGTCCACATCTGCACTCTTATGCATACTTACTAGTCAATGCTTCAGAGAGAGAGAATACAAATTGATCATGTGGTGTTTAAAGTTCAGTCATCATGGAAATGGAAAGGAAAATAAGTGAGCTTGTTAATAAAAACCTTGAGAACACCAGAGTTTGAATCAAATCTAGTTTTTCCAAAGAATGGTCCATAGCCATCTCAATTCCTTGCATTCAAAGTCTCGCGTCTCATCATCATAAAAATGTTTACAAAAATGTTTAAATACTCCAATCATTCATCCTCCTCATGCATGTAGGCATTTCATGTTATTCAAAGCATTACATTCGCATCATCCACATTCATCACAATAAAAGCAAAAGAACACAGACATTCCATAGCATTTATCATCATCACATCAAACATCAAATCAGTTTTCAAAACAAAAAGAGGCATTCTTAATAAATAGTCATAGTCGTCACGATAGGACGCTTGAATTGATCACTCAAGAATCCTAAAGTCCCTATGCTAAAAGAAAATTAAAAACATTCATTGCATCACGTGCATTCGCATAACCTGCCCTTGCATAACATACATTTGCATTACATTTGCATATCCACCTCTTGTGCATTCATCGAAAAAAGAATAAGGAGCATTTCATGAATATCCATGTCTTTGCTAAATTTTTCTGCATCCAAATAAGTTGCTATCTGCTAGTAACAGCTCAAGTCGCCGATGGTCGATCCTACGAAACTCGTGTTCGTTCGATCACCACTAAGGTAAGAAAAAACTTGCATTCATGCACCATTCCTTGCATCAACTAACGTATGCAGGTACCCTGGATCGGTGCGGCAGCATTGACCAACTGAAGAAAACCAATTGGATTTTCAAATCCCCTTTGGACCCACGTGTCCTCCAGAAAGATTGACTTCACTTCGTATTCGAGCTGCGAGTAAGTCCGCCTGACCTCAATAGGTCCAGTCGAAAAGGATAGCTGTGTTGGCCTAAAACATGGCGCAGTCCTAGGAAAATATCGAGATCTAGACTTGATATAGTACCCTCCCCCGGTCGCTCGAAAGACCACCCCTTTGAGCCCACGTGCTCCCCAGGCCCAAGTGCAAACTCGGATCGTTCGCGATTCGTTAAAAGGCTTTAGGCAGCCTCCTTCGCCGGCTTAATGAGGGCCGGCACCCTTTTTTTTTTTTTTGCTTTCTTTACAGCTTTCGCTGGCTTATTGAGGGTTGGCACCAATTGATTCCAAAAAGAAAAACAAGAAGAAAAAAAGAGAAGAAAAAAAAAGGGCAAAAAAAAAAAATCTTTTCATTGCATTTGTATCATATTTCAAAAAGGAACAAAAAAGAGAAAAAAAGAAAAAGGAAAATTCTGGTTTCTCTAAGTAGACAAAATTGGTATAATTTCTGAATTCTTTATTTCTATTTTGCCTTGGAATATGTTTCGGCCAATTCATATTCCTTGTTAAAATCCAAATAAAGAAGGGCAGCTGTCATACCCTAATTTTGTCCGCCTAGGTCAAAACCCTAATTCTCAACAAAAATAAATAAATTGAGAAGTGTGGCATTATTTTGAAAAGTGTGAAGAGCATTGTGCATGCATTCTAGTTTTTTTTAGGTTGGAAATGCATTTTTGGACAAAAAAAATGTTTTTAGGGCAAAGGGTATTTTGGTCATTTTTCAAAAAAAAAAAAGAGGATAATTTTTCATCAAAAATCATTGTGCAATTTTAGAGGAAATTATTTGAAGCAAGACACCCTTGGTCATATATTTTTTGCGCATACATGCACGCAATTGCATAAAAATTCAAATTCAAAAAAAGGCATCAAAAAGGAATATTCTACAAAAATTTCAAGATGAGGTTTTTATGATATTTTTGGTCATGGTGATCTCATAAAATGGCATATTCCTAAGGTTCCTAGTATGTGGCCTAAATTGGGTGTATTTTTGTACAATTATCCTAAGAAGAATAATCAAAAATGAAGGGATAATGGAATGGTCATATAAAGTACAATAGTACAAGATGACAACTAGCAAAACTTGGTGACCACTCCCACTACCTCTTGGCCGAATTTCACCCTCTCTATTCTCTCATTTTGTGTTTTCTCAATGTCCTCAATCCATGTGAGCCTCAATCCTAGCCTTTGATTCAAAATTAAAATCAAATCCTAGAGCACAACTAGTGCATATTGACCTAAATACCCTCAAACCTAGATGCATTCTATAAATACCCTATTAACCTCACCTCTCACAACTTTTGGCCTCATTTTTTCACTCACACAACCCTAGCACACAACTCCCTCTCCTAATTTCCTCTCTTGGCCGAAATCATACCACCTTCTTCCTCCATCAATTCTTCACTTCTCCTTCACCAAATCACCATTTTCTCACCTCATTTCCATTCCTACTTCATATATCTTCCTTCTCTCCTAATTTAATTCAAGCTTGCATCATCAAAGGGCATTTTTAAGCAAGCATTTCGTGGGTTTCATTGAAGTTTGGTGAAGATTCAAGTTGATTTGTGGTCTTGTTCTTCATATTAGTCATTCCTTAGCTTGGATTTGAGGTAAACTTCTTAAAACCTAGCATCATCTTCAACTTTTTTGCATCAAAATGTAGATATCATGTTTCTAATTTTGCATCCTACCATATTCATGCATTTTAGTGTTGTTATATTGTTGATTTGTTGATTGTTGTTGGTGAGAGGTGTCTCAAGCATTTTGACAAACACTGTGGGAGGTTTGGGTGCTTGAGATGCTTCTCACCCTTGAATAAATTGTGATTTATGTTGTTTTCACTATGATCTTGCATTTTTGTTGAATAAAATGATGTGATGCTTCGCAAATCATGATTAGAATTAGGGTTTGTTAATTTTCTTGTGAAATGGGTTTGCAATTGTGATCAAAAACGTTTTCTCAAGTTATTTTGATGTTAATAGATGGTATCTTGCTTGCAAGTCATTGTTATGTTGATGATTGGCAAGAGGACTCACACTTGTGTCTTTGTGTACTTCACTTTAAGTGTTGAGGATTGCCTAAGATGACTCAACACAACCTTGTGCTTTGATTGTAAACTTTGGTTTGCTTGTTAGTAACTTGTTTGCAAAGTTATTCTATGTTGAGGATTGACAAGAGGACTCTCACTTGTGCCTAGTGCACTTCACTTTAAGTGATGAGGATTGCCTAAGATGATTCAATTTACTTTGTGCAATTCTTGCTTGAAAATGCAAATGCTAGTTTTCTAACTTGATTAATCAATTTTGGTTACAAAAATGACTTGTTAATGCCCTCTTTTGGTCACTTTTGGCCTTGCAAATGTGATGTTCTTTCTAGGTCAATGTTATGCTTTAATGTTGATGATTTGGTAAAAGGACTAGACACTTATGCACTTGTGCATTGTCTCAAGCGTCAAGGATTACTAAAAGGGATTCAACCTTGTGCTTTATCTTGTGTTGACACCTAATTGAATTGAACTTTTGTATGATCTCTTTGTGTGCCTATTGTTGATCTTACATATGCATGCCATTAGATGTTGATGACTAAGTGTCATTCTTGTGCTCAAATGTTGTAATTGGTAATGTTTATGCTTATGCTTACATTGTTGATTGCTTTGCTTGCAATTTGTTAAATGTTGCACTTTGGTTCTTGACTTGGAAATTGATTGAATGTTCTACTTTCTTTTCCTTTTGGATGCCACGCCATCCCAACAAACCTTTTGTGACCAATGTCACCCTCAAGCTCCCTTCTCCTTTCTTCAAATCAATCATTTTCTAAAGCTTTTTCCAAACTCAATCTTTTCTCAAATTGTTTTCATAAGACAATCAAATTCTTTCTAAGATCAACAATAAACCTTTTTGAAAACTCATAAGGAGGCAAGTCGGACGTACGGCCGGTGTTGTCTAGCGTCCTAAGATCGGAGCTGTACAGCTCAAACATCTT
Source organism: Astragalus glycyphyllos (assembly GCA_963573325.1). Lineage (NCBI taxonomy): Eukaryota > Viridiplantae > Streptophyta > Magnoliopsida > Fabales > Fabaceae > Astragalus > Astragalus glycyphyllos. The sequence goes on along the minus strand of OY754308.1, from coordinate 3,603,640 downwards.
GGGATACTTATGAGAATCAAAACAAGTAATTAACAACTTGAACCCTATTTCAAAAAATGAGTAAGGAATCGAGTCGGATGTACATCCGGTATTGGTTAGCGTCTTAGGGTTAGCGAGCTGTACAGTTCGGGCGAGCCTAAGATACTTGCCAAATAAAAGCAACCAACCTCACAACAAATCTTTTTCTTCCTTAATCAAAAAAACATTTTCAATAAGTAGGGGGCACGTCGTCTGTACAGGCGGGGTTGTCTTTGTTCTAGGTCTAGTGGACTGTACAGTCTAGGACCGAAAACCCCTACAATAAAAACACCAACACAAAGTTCCTCGACTAAGGAGAACTACGTAAGCTTTGAATTCTCCATCGCACCGGGAGATACGTAGGAGCGGGTCACATCCCGTCAAGCACACTTTTAAAAAATAATAAAAAGATTCTTCTTTTCCCCCGTTTTCAAAAACACTTTTCTCAAATAAAAAAAGAAGTAGAACGAATTGTTTCAAATCAACTCTGTCAAAACCGCACATCAAGTTAAAGGTTCCCTTTCGGTAGAAAGGAGGTGTGGGATGCTAATACCTTCCCCACACCTAACCGACCCCCGAACCTACATCTCTAGTTCTCAAAGGACCACCCGCCTTAAAAAAGGACCCTTTTTCAATGTTTTGGTCCCTAAATAAAAAATGTTGATGGCGGCTTCACAAATTTTCACGTTGTACGATGAAAGGTCCAATCCGGATCTTTCGGGGTGCAACAGCTGGTGACTTCACTGGGGACTTTCCTTTTAAAACGAGGGTCAGGAGTGGAGCCAAGAAAGAGTAAACTTTTAATGTTGTTTATTATGTTTTGCTATATTTTACTACTATGTTTGTACTGTTAGAGACCCATCCCATATGTATTTACTTCCCCCTTCCCATCCCACATGTATTAACCCCCCTACCCATTTTGAACAATTTCTGGTATTTTGGCTACTATACTTAGAGCAGTGAGGACACTGCTCACTTTTAAGTTGGGGGGGAGAACTTCATGAAAACATTATGCATGTGTGGTAGTATGTTTAAATATTAGTATTTATGTCTATGTTCAAAATGTTGTTTTCAAAAGTCCATCTTTCAAAAACAGCAGCTATAATTAGGATTTGATGATTTTGAAGCATGATCAGCTTAAATTTCTTTTCCACTGAAACTTTGCATGGCTTGATTGAATCAAATTTCAATGATGAAGAAGAGAAAAAGAAAAAGCCCACGATTTTTCAAAAATAACCAAGGTTATTATCACTTCACCACATGAACTGAATTTCAAAAGGAACCTTGCTATTTTTAAAAAAGTTATCTGATGCAAAAGGAAATTTTTTGAAAGCTAAGGTCAAAAACAAATTTTTAGTAAAAATATAGAAGAGTATAAAGACTTAAGTTTGGGGGAGTTTTCATGAATACAAAGGCTGTGGTATCGAAAAAAAATTTAGAGTGGTCAATACAATAGGTTAGCCCAAATACTACCAAAAATTACTCAAAAAGCTATATTGCCTGAGTCATTAAACTGTACCTGTTCCAAATAGTGCATTTGGTCAGTAAAAGAAAAATTCAAAGAAAAAGAAAAAGAAGAAAAGAAGACAGAACTGACCAAAGGAAAAAGTATGCATAAGGAGGTCAGTCAGGAGGGCAATATATGCTAACAAAAATCTTGAAAAGTAGTGTTCAGTGCAGCTGCATTCAATGCACCTGCACCGTTAAAACTCAGTGCACCTGCACTGCAGAAAAGTGATGCACCTGCACCTCATGCATGTGCATCAAGAAAAAGAACCACCAAAAACAGAAAAATTGTATTGATCCAACAGTTTTGAAATACCCACTCAAGCCCTTTGTGGTACTTAAAGCCCTTCAAGTCTTGGAAATTTTGTGAGTCTAATCTATATTTTGAAACCTCTTGTGTTTTGACCGAACGTAATCTAGAAATTTCCAAAGGTTAAAGAAAAACTTTTTATCTAGTTTGGAACTGATTGATTTTCAGTGAAAGCACACACTCACATAAATAAGTTCTAATAACTTTGGATGTTTTGGAAATTCAGAAGCACAAAGACAAAATTTCTGAGAAAAGAAGTTCATTCAGTTATGCAATTTTTTATCTTGAAATTTTTTGAAAAGATATGAGCTGATCTGTTCTTCTTAATTATAGAAGTCTATATTAGTTTTCTTTTTTGTTATTGCTTAAGGACAAGCAACAATTTAAGTTTGGGGGTGTGATAACTCTATTTTATATAGAGTTATTTATACAACTAAACCTAAATAATTGTTTGAAATCAAATATAAATTAAGTAAATATTATAGAAGAAATTTGATAAACAAACATTAAATGATAAAGCATGTTGTCATCCACAATATTAAGCATGATGTCTAGATGTTGGTATGTTTGATTTGTTTGTTGAGTTTTTTCAGATAAGACACCTACATTGGAAGAACACAATACACAAAGTAAAGATTTCATCCAAATCATCCAGTGCACCTACACTGCATGCACCTGCACTTGATGCAGCTGCACTGCATGCAGCTGCACCATTTTGCGAAATGTAGGAAAAAGGCCAACACCGGAAGCACCTCAAAACAAAAGAAGACAAAGGCACCACCAAATGACATTATAGCTGATCCACAATCACATGGGGCACATGGAAACTTTATAAAGGAGGCGCCCACAATGGATGACCACTTGAAGAAATCATTTCATGAACCAAATGGCATGCTCTAATTGGACCACTCTTGATATTTGAGTATGAAACTCAAATTGCTTTTTCAAAGGCTGAAAAGTAACCATGGTTGAGTTCTCAAGTTTACTTAGCCCTCAAGGAATTCACTTTTTGGAGGCTATATAAGGATCCCCACTTCTCACTTTGAAAAACATCTCATAATATCTCATAATATCTCATAATCTCTTTTTCTTACATTTTTACACTCTTAGAATTTCTTGTACGTTTACTTCCAAGTTTTTAGTTCTAATTTCTTAGATAGTGGCAAGGAGAAAAGGAAGGAATTGACGCCTTCTCCCTTCTCTTCTTCATAGATATAGGAAGGAGATCAGTGCACCTGCATTGCTTGATGCAAGAAAGCTTCAATATTGTAAATTTTACTTTGTTGTTCTTTCTTGATAATTTCCATCACCTCAATATGTTTTATTCAATCTCTTTTCATCTTGCAATGTCTATCATGAGCTAAATTCCTTTAGTTGAGATGTGCTAGTCTTATAATGATCTTTTGAGAAAGTTAAGTGTTATTTATGTGTTGCATGTACTTTGATTCTTGTGTTATACTACATCCATCTTATTTTAAGGTTGATCGCTTAAAATGAGTAGAGTTATATTCACATACATGGTTTATAACTAGAAATCAAGAATCAATAGGGGTAAGTGTTTAATAAAGCCTTTATTAACTTGTTTAATAAAAGAAGCTTGTTAATTCCATGTTAGTTCTAGAAATAGGATAACATAGCCCTTAGGATTAAATCAGCAAGTACTTCAAGGTCAAGAGTGAATTTATTTAGCACACCTAGACATAGGAAGCTTGTAAAACAACTTTTGAAATAGTAGCTGAAAGCACACAACTGATGCAGCTGCATCCAGTGCACCTGCACCACACGAATGCACTTAACACTTAAAAGAAAGTTATTTGATGAAAGCATCTCAACTATATTTCTCCACTGATTTCCTCTCTGTTGTTTATTGTCATTTTAAACTTCATTTCAACTTCAACCAAAACCAAAAATTGTGAGTAGATAGTAGCATTAATTTACATGTCTTCACAACAATACATTAAGAATTATACAATCTCTGTGGGAACGATACTTTACTTCTACTTTATTACTTTTTTGTGACTGTGTACACTTGCACAACATCTTTCAGCACACCAGCGACCCGGAAATGGGGCGACCCGATCGCCCCTCAACTGCTCGCCGCGCCCTATCCGATCACTTAGACGACCTCCCTATTGCTCCTTTCAACGCACCAATTTGCTTTTGCCCTGATTGCTTTTGCTCTTTTTGATGCATCAATTTGATTTCACTTTTTGTCTTTGAGTCTGATCGATCTTTTTATTTTTATATCCAGTGCGTTGTTTTGATCATCCTAGGAGGTGACTCCGTCTTCTTTATCGACAAATCTTAATCCAAAGGTATTCTCCCTTTCTTTTGTATTTATTATTCTTGTTTTTTTTTGATTTGGCGGGAGGGGCGATCAGGCTTGGGGTGAGACGATCGCCCCTCATTCGCAAGCCTAACTACTCGTTTAACGAGTGATCGCCCCTTCCTGCAGGTTTGCATCGTGGCGAGGACCAAGCAAACTCGACGCAAGTCTCCATCTTCCGATCCTCGTGTTGCTCGAGTTGCTACCTCGAAAAGGGAAGATCTCCGGAGATGTCAGATGGTGAGGGGGATACGAGCTCTTCTGAGTCTAGCCGTTCTTCCGAGTCTCATGCCCGTTCTATAGGGGATAGGTCGTGCGGCTCTTCTTCCCAAAGTGCCGAGTCTTCTAAACCCGCCAGGCTCAGGTCGTCTTTCGGGGGTCAAACGGACATTGATTATTCTTGGGTTTCTTCCACCATTCTGAATGAAGTATCGAAAGTGACAAAAAGGGAGTTGGATTTAGCGGCCCAGTACGTGGGCGATGACGACCAGGAATGGCAGGTTGAGAGCATGAGAATTGGTGAGCACATTGCTACCTTCCCAACGGAGTTGAAGTTCACTATGTACATGAGGGTTCTCAACATCATGAAGATACGACCACCCTTTACTCCCTTTGAGCACGGGGTCCTTCGTTTCTTGGATGTCGCCCCATCACAACTACATCCCAACTCTTGGGGCTTCGTCAAGGAATTTGAAGTTCTGTTAGGCGAGCTGAAGAGGCCGGTTTCTCAGAAGCTCTTCTTCACTATCTTTGATACTAACCGGCGTGGAGAGAAGCATAGTCACAAAACTAGGTGGGAGTTTCTCAGTTTGAAGGCTGTTACTGGTTTCAAACTTTTTGTACCTTATATGGATTCTGTGAAGAAGTGGAAGAGCAAGTTTCTTTGGGTTGCCCCGACCACCCGTGGCAATCAAGACTTGGTGGAATATCTAAACGACTACAGGGAGGCCATTGATTTCGTGTTTCCTATTTCTTGGTCACCGCGACACTACCTTCAGGAGCCACATACTTACCGGTTCACCTTAAAGCAGCTGGGTGCTACTGATAGAGAGACCTTGAAATTGCTCAGGAATTTGGCCTCCCATTTACCCTCTGAAGAGAAGCTGATTCCTTGCAAGCCACTTGTTCTGTCTGACTCCCCCGACAAGTTGGCTGTAGCCTTAGGTCGGCTGGCTTTCTTATTCGTGTATTAGTTTTTATCCATGTGTAATGAACTCGTTTGTTTTCTTTTGACTACCTTATCACTTATTTGTCGCCTTACTTGTTTTCTAACAACTATGTTTGTTTTCTTGCAGACGAGATGGCAGGTGGACAGTTGACTTTTGCTGAGCTAGTTGCTGGTGCCAGACAGGGGCCTCCGAAGCGTAGAACATCGGTTCATGCTGAGGGTTCTACCCCTATTCCTTTCCCACCACATCCCGAGACGCGTCCACAAACTCCTCCGGTGGATCCACATCCTGGGGGCGGCCCTGAAGGTCCTCAGAAAACAAAGAGGAGGTGAGCTGATGATGTTATGTCTGATGGAGCGGTCCACCATTCCGCGGGCGTACCTGATCAACCTGGGAAGAAAAAGCATGGTCGTGGCAAGTCTCCTAGGGTGATGTTGGACCAGCTGGGTGCTGCTTACCGTGACCGCTTCGTGGAAGACCCTATCGACACTGCTATTGATGTTTTGAAGGCTGCTTCCAAGCAGCTGATGAGGACTCAATGAGGAGGATGAGCGGTTTGCAGGTAAATTCTTTTGGCTTAGCTTGACCGGTCAACATATCTTGCTTTTGGATTTCCTTACATTACTTCTTTCTTTTTGTAGAGTTGACCGCGAAGAGGGACAAGGCTTTGGATCAAGCAAAGAAAGCCAAAGATGCCCTGGAGGGATCTGAGAGGAAGGCTAGCATGTTGAAGGAAGAGCTGCAAAAGTTGAAGTAATAGAATGTAGACTCAAACATGCAAGCATCAGGTCGACTCCTCGTGTTTGAATGTAGATTAGGATATTAATAATAGACTAATAGAATGTAAAAAGATACATTCGTATTTTTAATTAACTAAGTGCTCAAAATATGTATACCAATCTAAGTTAGATTAGTACTTTTGATCTGACTCTTGTAAGTTAGTCATAGAAATTTCTGTAAAAAAAAATTGGTCCAGAAAATTGTAGGCTATAATACCCACTCAAGGACATATTCTGTCTCTGTCTCTTTTTTATTTGAACTTTGTAAGTCAGTCCTTACATAATTTGTCCTAGAATGAAGTGTTTTAGGGGGGTTATTTAAAGTTAGAGGCTTCCTATTACTGCTTTGACTTTTATTTTTTAACAAAGGGCATTGGTCTAGTCCCCCCTTAGACTCTCGTAAGGCATTTTTCTTTTTCTCTTTTTTTAATAAAATCAGGGAGAAGTTCTCTTTTTCTTTCTTGATGTTGATTTACAACAAAAAGTTTTAACGTGACTTCTTTCTTTCTATTTGTTAAAAAAAAGTCTGAAAATAATATACTTTATACCCTAAACTTAGCATTTTTGTTTATGTAAAAATATAGCAGTGGATGATCGATCACTACAAAAATATATGGATTTACCGACAGACCACAATTCCATCACTAAATATATAGTTATTACATATATGGCTGTCGATAATTCACAAGAGAGATCAAGCTACTGAGAGAGTTACCCACAGAAAATAGGGCTATTTTAAAATAACCAAACGGCCATACCCGTCGGTAAATTTTAATTAACCACTACCACAAAGACAAAACCCCATTTATACTTTCTACTCCTCTGCTTCTTCTCTCTTTTCCCTCTTCTTTGTCGCACCCTCGCCCCATTGTGCGAGACAACAACTCTCTCCCACCATCGCGCCTACCTCACTTACTCTCACCATAGCACCACCACCATACCCCCACCACTATGTCACAGCTTCTATCATCTTCTCCGATAAGTGCTCTATTTTTTTCTTTTCATTTTTTGCTTCTACTAATAAATTAAATTTACATTTATTGTTGAGATAGTTTAGGGTTTGATACATGTTTTGGACCGACGAAACTCGAAACGTGTTTCTAACCCCCTTTTCTCTGATGGTCGCAACCCTATCGAAAACAATTATTGTTGACGGCTTTTGTCCTTATCGACGGCATTTTTCTGTCGGTAATCACTATTTTTCTTGTAGGGAACATACTACTAAAAAACACAACATTGCCATTTTAAATTGTGGCAGAGATTCTCCATAGACGCAAATTTTGGTGGAAAAAGAACTAGATGTTTAATACATGGACTCAACCTATGATTTTTTTTTTTTTGACTCAACCTATGATATTTTTGAAAATACTAAAACTGGAGGTATGTGGCATTCAATAACGAATATAGATAAAAGGAGCCCCCAATTTAAGAAAATGTGATTCATATATAAGAGTGGTGGATGGGACTAGGTGGCATGGTGGAGCATTCGATTTTGGAAGGACAGGTGGTTAAGAGACTGGTTGGTCTGTTACAAAAAAGGTGGTGGTACCGGACCTCTGATATCAGTATTTTAGAGTTGAAGGTTTTCGTATGGTATTAGGGAGGGTTTGCTTATGAATCGATACACGATTTTGTGGGCTATTTTGAGAAATCAGAAATCAGAAAAATTTCTTCAATAAGAAACTAGATATTTTCGATACACTATTTGTAATTAAGTTATATTCATGGAGGTGGTTAATGGACAAGACACATTTTTGTTTTCACATCTTATATGAATGCTATGTTACCTCTATACTGCATCTCCAAAATTTAGAAACCATATTTGTGGTTTTATTGATTTATATATATATATATATATATATATATATATATATATATATATATATATATATGATATAACAACGCCTTTTTTTGTTAAGGATATTTTCTTAGGTCTATAGTTCATTTTATTTGTTTTGTGTACATAATTTATTCCGTCATCTCTATGTCTATATCGGTTATGTGATTTCCATATTAATTCATAGTATCCAAGGGAAGAAAAACAAAATAAAATTTCAGTGTAATCATAAGCAAATAGAATATGCAACATAATTTTTTTATTCAACCATATATAATGAGGTCCGTCACTGAATTCAAACCACACAAATACAACCAGAGAATCCACAAACTGAAAAGATTAAAAAGACACATGCCTTGTACACTTTATTCTTATATATAAGGCACAACCAGAGAATCCAGAAACTGCATGTGTCTTGAATATTTTTATTCATGTCTTGAGAGGTGGTAGAAGAGAAGGCACAACATGACGTGGAGGAGGACCAGGAATAGTATAACCTGAAAGATTCATAAACTTGATAGTATTAGCAATCAATGTCAATATTTAAAAAATGAAGTAACCAAAGAAATTAACACTAATTGCAAGTAAGAATTTTCTTATATCACTTAATGTATTATTGTTAATGCTATATATATTTTACTCTCTTGAGCAATTCATTTTTATCAATCAATTATATGATAGAAAGCTAACTTACTTCCACACTTGTCTCCTGGTGGAGGAATTTGGCAGCCACAAGTAGTGGCTACATACATGGCTTTTTCCATGCTTACGAAAATCTCGTAGCTTGGGGGTAAATTTTTGCATAGGCAAAGGATATCATAAGCTTTTAGGGTATCACAACAAGCTTGTGATGGTTGAACTTGTGGGGTACCCTTTTGAACATACTCTTTGCAGTTGATTACAAGGGCTCCAAAGTCACCTTTGCAAGGCAATTGAGCTGAGATCCCTAGCACTAGGGTGCTTATGGTAAACACCAATATTGCAATCCTTAAGCATCTATTTTTCATGTTGATCACTGGGTTTCCTAGTTCAATATATATAAGCTATTTAATGGATGATTGTGATGACAAGTGCAACATTGGAGAACGGTTTATATAGAAGGTTTATGAGGGGTTAACGTGTGTATTTTTTCTTTATAAAAAAATTTAATTATTTATGATCTAAAACTTACTTAATGTTTTCGTGTTATTTAAATAATGATTTATTAAGTATTTCACAATTTTGATGCGTATCAATGTGGGATTCTTTTCTTGATGTATATATGTGTCACCTTTCCATTACCAATTTTAATGTAGAGAAAAATTAATGATAGGTTAGAACATTTTGTATTATGTGAACAATTTAAAGTTAGGAAAGGTAAAATATATAAATTGAAAATGTTCAAAATGATAAATGGGGAGAGTTTAATCAACTCACGTAAAATTTTATATAAATAAAATCAATTGAGATTTGGGAAAAATATTAAATCTTAATATGTATTGCTCTTTAAGTTTATCGTTGCTAATATGGAACTAGAAACAAAATTTGACATTTTTTGTCTATGAAATATCAGTCCCTATTTCATCTTTAGTAGTAAGATAGAAATGAGGATAAAAATATGTAATAGAAAGCTAGTTTACTTCCACACTTATTTCCTAGTGGGGGAATTTGGCAGCCACAACACTACCACTTTTTTTTCTGAAAGGCAAAACATCAATGCATATATAAATCTCAACTAGGACATTAGGGGTGTCCTAAACCCGATACAAAATGCTACCGAGCAATAGGGTCTATTTATGGCTAATACACTCAACAGGCGCAACATGCCACGGAAGGTGCTATGGAACCAACAAGCACAACATGCCACGAAAGGTGCCATGGACCTTGCAAGGAACCAACGCCACAAAAGAGACACTACGCCAGATGTTGAAGAAAAGAGCGCATCCATAAGTAGCGCTTCTTTAAAAAACGCTACGCATTGTTGAACGCAATAGGCATTGGTAGCGCTTAGTCTTCTAAGCGCTGCTTATAGTTGTAACGGGATTAGCAATGGGCAGCGCCTAGTGTATAAACGCTGCTTATAGTTGATACGCGCCTAGGCAATAGGCAGCGTTTCCTAAAAAGAGCTGCTTATAGGAGAAATGCGTCCTCCAATAAGCAGCGGTTCTTAGGAAACGCTGCCTATTGCCTAGGCGCGTATAAGCTATAAGCAGCGCCTCTGAACAAGCGCTGTCCATTGGTACCACTATAAGCAGCGCTTATAAGTATAAAGCGCTGCCCTTTGCCCTTTTTTTTTCGTTTCTTTCAATATAGCCCTCCAACGTCTCTCTCTCTCTCACACTTTCGTTCTTCAGCTCCCACTCTCTCCCTCTCACGAAAACACACTCTTCTTCTCAACCATCTTCAACCCTTCTTCAAGGAAAACCCACCCATTTCGTTTCTCTCTCTATCTTTCTCAACCATTTCGTCTCTCTCTCCCTCACATACTCTCTCCATTTCGTTTCTCTCTCTCAACCATCTTCAAGCCATTTCGTTTTGGTGACATATTCAACCATCTCCAAGCCAAGCATCTTTGAAGGTAACTCATAAACTCATTTCTTGTTTTGCATTTAAAGTGTTATTGTGATATATGTGGTTGTTTTACTTGGTTTATCATATTGTGACATTGTGTATATGTGGTTGTTTTGTTGTGTGTTGTCTCTTTTGCTTTGCATTTAAAGTGTTTGTGTTTTTCAAAGAATACCAATTTCAATAAATAGAAGAATTTTGTAAATGAATGATTGAAATTAGGATTGCTTGTTGTTCTAGTTATTTTAATGGCATTGAAACCTTAGGTCAGATGATTCAAACTTGATGCTTGTTGATTGGTTCTTTGAAAGGGTGAAGTGTCTCTAAACTTGAGGGGAAATGTAGGTGTAGTGTTTGTTGAAATGTCCAAATGAAAATGCTTGTTAATTTAATGTTGCTCTAGGTTAAGGGATTCTTGTGTTGTATATTTATAAATTTGAGATATTTAGTGAAATGCATGTTAATTGAATGTTGTTCTAGGTTAAGGGAAACTTGTGATGTATTTCTAAACATGAGAAATTGAGGATTGTTGCTGAATATGTGAATTGTTGTTAGGTTTTGCGAGTTTGTTTTGTCGGAGCTTTGCATTCGTTGTTCGAGAGTTCGGTTCATTTGCTAGTGCGTGGTTCGCCTAGGTTGGAGTTCATTGTTGCTTACACTTGTTCAGGTACTTTTGTTGCTTAAAACTAGAGTGACTATTTCTTTATTTAAAACTGAAATTGCCTCTCTTATTTTTTTTATGTGTTCCTTTTCTTTTAGTTGTGCTTGAAATGAAAGATTGATACCTAACTTGTGATGAAGTTTAGTCTTGGCAACAACAATGATTCTAAAAATCAATTGCTAATAACTGTTTTGATTGAACCATGATGATTTATTTCTTCATAGATATTGCATTGATATGTAGGCTTTTCTCTTCTATTACTATTTTTTAGAAATAGATCACCTTTTTTTATATTATATATTTTATACTTGAACAAGAATATAAGTTATGCAAACTTGTATATGTGTGGTGAATGAAACTAGCAAAGTAAAATCAAATATGCCTAAATATGCGAATTGTTTGTTGTTTGTCACCTATAATAGGTTTTTAAGTTCTCTTATCAGGATTTTATTATAAATAAATACTAGGAAATTATGGATAGAGAGTGGATGTCTGCCAATCGTCTGTCCAAGGAATATGTTGCTGGAGTGGATTATTTTGTGAAGTGTGCCGTTGAACGTTTAGGGACTTCTAGTAACATGAAGTGTCCTTGTTTGAGTTGTTGTTATGTAAAATCAGTTAATGCAGAGGAGTTGGCAGGACATTTAAAGGGTTACGGAATAGATCAAAGTTACACTTGTTGGACAATGCATGGTGAGGAAAGAGGTGAATCTTCAAATATGGGTAATAGTACTGAGAGATGTGCACCGGTTGACACTGAAAGACCTACATTTGAAGGGGGCGAATTTGAAGCGATGGCAAAGGCTGTTGAAGACGATCTTAATGACTGTCCTCAAATGTTTGAGAAATTGATAACGGATGCGGAGACACCGTTGTATTCAGGTTGTACTGAATTCACAAAACTATTGGCTGTGATAAAGTTGTATAACTTGAAAACTTGCCACCGATGGACGGATAAGAGCTTTACGGAATTACTCGCAATGTTGAAAGAAATGTTGCCGAAGGATAATGTGCTCCCTTCTCGGACGTATGATGCAAAACAAATGTTAGGGTCCATTGGGTTGAACTATGAGAAGATACATGCTTGTCCCAATGATTGCATTTTATTTCGGAATGAACATGCATCGTTAAAGTCATGTCCTAAATGTAATGCATCGCGATATAAAAAGAAAGAATCTGCTCCAGAAAAGGTGTTGTGGTATTTTCCCATAATTCCTCGATTTAGGCGCATGTACCATAGTTCAGAAGATGCAAAACACTTGACATGGCATGATGATGAAAGGATTAAAGATGGCATGCTACAACACCCGGCGGATTCTCCGCAATGGAAGAAAATTGATATTGATTATCCTGATTTCTGGTTGGATCCAAGAAACCTACAACTTGCATTGTCTGCTGATGGATTTAATCCGCACGGCATTCAGAGTAGCTCCCAATGTACATGGCCCGTGATTTTGGCGATCTATAACTTACCTCCATGGCTTTGCATGAAACGCAAATATATGATGTTGTCTTTGTTAATTTCTGGGCCCAAGCAACCGGGAAATGATATTGATGTATACTTGGCTCCGTTAATTTAAGACTTGAAGCTAATGTGGGAGACTGGAGTAGAGGTGTATGATGGGTTCAGAGAAGAAACTTTCACCCTGGGGGCTATGATTTTTGGCACAATTAATGACTTTCCAGCATACGACAATCTATCTGGGCACAGTAACAAAGGTCAGTGTGCGTGCCCTATATGTGAAGATAACACTGATTGGATGTGGTTGGAACATGGTAGGAAGAATATATACTGTGGTCATCGTAGGTTTTTGCCATCTACTCATTCGTATCGACTGTTGAAAAAGGCATTCAATGGGAATATCGAAACCCGTAAAGCTCCCATGGCTTTGACGGGTGAACAACTATTTGAAAAGGTGAGAGGTTTGAACATTAAATTTGGGAAGCCTTTTGCAGGACAGCTTGCCAAACGGGGGTGGAAAAAAAAGTCAATTTTCTTTGAGTTGCCATACTGGAAGTCATTATATGTAAGGCACTTCATTGATGTGACTCATGTTGAAAAAAATGTCTTTGAAAGTGTCATCGGTACCTTGCTCAATATGCCAGGAAAGACTAAAGATACCATCAACTCGAGGTTGGACTTGCTTAGTATGGGGTTGAGACCAGAATTGGGTCCGATAAAGAAGGGTACACGTACATATCTACCTCCGGCAGCTCATACTTTATCTAAAAAGGAGAAGACCGTGTTTTGTAAGTTTCTTCATGGAGTTAAAGTTCCAGAGGGTTACTCTTCAAATGTTATGAACCTTGTATCGATGAAAGACCTCAAGTTAAAGTCTTTAAAGTCTCATGATTGCCATGTTCTAATGGAGAATTTGCTACCCATTGGTATACGTTCCATTTTGCCTAAGAAAGTGCGCAAGACCCTAACCAAACTTAGTTTCTTCTTTAAGGCGATTTGTAGTAGAGTGATTGACCCTGGAAAGTTGCCATCATTGCAAAGAGAAATTACTGTCACTTTGTGTGAGCTTGAGATGTATTTCCCACCTTCGTTTTTTGACATAATGATTCATCTAATAGTTCATCTGATTAGAGAGACACAATTGTGTGGCCCATGTTACATGAGATGGATGTATCCGTTTGAGCGTTACATGAAGATATTAAAAGGTTATGTGAAAAATCGATCACGACCCGAGGGTTGTATTGTTGAGCGCTACATAGTTGAAGAAGCTTTTGAGTTCTGTACCGGCTATCTATCTAGTCTTGAATATTCTGTGGGACTGCCAAGGTCTCGTCACTTAGGAAGCATTAATAAAGGGATGTCAGGAACAAAAATAGTGATGGTATCAAGGAAAGAACTAGATGACGCACACTTATATGTTTTGCACAATGATACTGAGGTTGATTCATATGTTTCCAAGCACATGGACATACTTAAGAGTGATCACCCATATAAGACTCAAGTTTGGTTAACAAAAGAACATAATCGGAGTTTCATAGTGTGGCTAAAAGAGCACATTGATTTCGAATTTGCTATGAATCCTTCCTCGATTTCAGAAAGATTGAGATGGTTAGCAAAAGGTCCAAATATGCAAGTTTTCTCTTACACCAGCTATCTAATGAATGGGTACACGTTCTATACAAAAAACCATGATGATCAAAGTAAAATGCAAAATAGTGGGGTGACTCTTGTAGCTCAAGCTTTGCATACATCAAGTGCCAAAGACAGAAATCCCATATATGCGAATATGTCATACTTCGGGGTCATTGAACACATATGGGAGTTGGATTACAACATGTTTCGGGAGCCTGTGTTCCAATGTAAGTGGGTTGACAATAATAGTGGTTTACAGATTGATGAGTCGGGGTTCATGCGGGTGAATTTCAATAAGTTAGGATATAAAGATGAGCCTTTTATTTTGGCATCCCAAGCTCAACAAGTGTTTTATGTCACTGATCCAGTTGATACAAATTGGTCCATTGTTTTATTGACAAATAAAAAATTGGTGAATGACATTGAGGATCAAGCAACCGATGATGATGGTATTGAGGACGACCCTTTCTTTGGGACATCACTACCAATTGCAAATACAATTCGTCAAAAAAAAAATACAATTATAGAGGATTTTGTGTATGTTAGAAACGATCATAGTGATGGGATTACGATTCGTCAAAAAAAATACTAAGACGCGAATTGCAAATACAATTATATCCAAGAAAAGGAAAAGGTAATTTAGACTTACATCATATGCTTTTTATCTATTTCCAAGTAGTTATTTTACATAGTTTTCATCTTTTTGTCTGTTTATTTATTTTGGATAGATAAATATAACAATAACAATGATTAGTTTTATTGCAGGTTAGATGGCGGATCATAGTGATCATGACAGTGATCATGACAGCGATCATCAGTGTGATGTTGAAAAGTATATCAGAAAGCAGGCTCCTCGTGGAATGACGGTCAAAAAAGATATCATCAATCGAGTAAATAAAGGAAAAGGAAAAGTACCAAGTTACTAATTACTAATTACTAATTAACTTATTAAGTCAACACTTAGTTTTAATTGTTTGTTAACTAATTTACTAATGACATAATGTAGGTGTTGTGGAATATTAAGGGCCAGCCAATTGGGGATAATCGCGCAGATTTGGTTACCTTCCTCGGTAGTAAGGTAAAACAAATGATACCAATTACAATCAGTACTTGGAGTGAGAAAAGTGTTATTTTGAGGAAACACTAGTGCAGATTTGACATTTAGTATCGGTTGTTTTGCACATTTAGTATCGGTTGTGGAACCGATACTAAATCGACCGATACTAAATGTACGATCATTTAGTATCGGTTTTTTACCCGATACTAAATGTACTACTAAGGTACTGTTTGGGTACATTTAGTATCGGTTGTACATAAACAACCGATACTATATGTATTACTAAGGTACATTTAGTATCGGTGTTTCTGCATAACCGATACTAAATGTATTACTAAGGTACATTTAGTATCGGTTATACAGAAAAACCGATACTAAATGTACCTTAGTATACATTTAGAAGTACATTTAGTATCGTTTTTTCTGTATAACCGATACTAAATGTATTACTAAGGTACATTTAGTATCGGTTTTACAGAAAAACCGATACTAAATGTACCTTAGTATACATTTAGAGGTACATTTAGTATCGTTTTTTCTGTATAACCGATACTAAATGTATTACTAAGGTACATTTAGTATCGGTTTTACAGAAAAACCGATACTAAATGTACCTTAGTATACATTTAGAGGTACATTTAGTATCGTTTTTTCTGTATAACCGATACTAAATGTATTACTAAGGTACATTTAGTATCGGTTATATAGAAACACCGATACTAAATGTTCCTTAGTATACATTTAGAGGTACATTTAGTATCGTTTTTTGTGTATAACCGATACTATATGTATTACTAAGGTACATTTAGTATCGGTTATACAGAAACACCGATACTAAATGTACCTTATTATACATTTAGAGGTACATTTAGTATCGGTTATACAGAAACACTGATACTAAATGTACCTTAGTATACATTTAGTATCTGTGTTTCTGTATAACCGATACTAAATGTATTAATAGTTTTTAATATTTTTTTTGTTTTTATCCATACCGACATATTATTAACCTATTATATACAGCGATAATTTCAGTCATCAACATATAATAAATATATCTTACAAAATAACAATTTGTCAAATGATCTCTTTCCTAACATACTTTAAATTCCATTAAACATAATCTGTTACAAAATACAATTGTTCAAATTCCTAAAATACTTTAAATTCCTAACATACAATTGTTCACTTTTGCTCAAAATAACTTAATTGGTTGGAAATAAGGTATCCTTTTGCTCTGTACGTATCTTGACAAAGAATTCCGCCCAAAGCTAACGAATCTCTTTAATTTCCTCTTCGGTGTATGCCTGGGTGTTATCAAATACCTACAAGTTTAAAAGTGACTTAAAAATTCAGAACATTCTGAAGATGAAAAGTCAGAATGGTCAGCATAGTTCTAAAGTTCTTGCTTTTCCTATACTAATATGTCAATTACAATGTTGAACTAAATTTGGGATGATCCCTTAAAGTGAATGAGAATCACGAAACAAAGTTTATTTGTAAATGGAATTCTTCTATCAACTTTTCCACACATCCGTGGATATCCCACTCATAGCGCCAATTCAAGATCATTATAAAAAAAAAATTGAAAAGATAAAGAAATCTGTAAATTCAGAATTCAATGGTTGCTTTGTGTTTCTTACTCAATCAAAAGATCCAGTATCCCACCCCAACTTAATTCAACCATCACCAAAAACATAATATATATAATTCCATGAATGCAAAATGGTAATATCATAGAAATGAATTTCTTGACAGATGTACCCAAAAAAATATCATAGGAAATGGAGATCTCAAAAAACTTAAATATTTAACTTACACACATAAAACATCAAACTGTGGTCTAACTCAAAGAATCCTAAAGACTGAGTAGAACTAACTAAGTAAAATTTCAAAACCATTGGTACAGTTTTAAAGGCACAACGAAATCATATAGACACAAAGGCTAATGAAGTACAACAATAAATAGGGGATCCAATCAGCTATAAGCCTATAAGGAATTATAAGGACATACTAAATATTAAAACAATAATGTGAAGGCAGTGTCTTTAGAGTGAAACCAATGATATTCGGCCATTTATGGTTCGAATCTTGCAAAATATGGCCACATTTCGGGAGCTTGAAGTCAGAAAGGACATAAAGGTTAAAATAGTTCGGTAAAAAAAACTGTTAAATAAAAGTTCAGTAAGAAAGAGTTCTGTTAACAGGGATAATACCTTCTCCCAATTATCAACAATACCGGCAGTTAAAATGGTCAGCATAAACTTCATCACATAATAGCCGCAATGATAACCATTCGTTTGTATTGGCATCTACACAAATGAATTAACAAAGTTAACCAAAAAACAATATAATATATATATCATATATGAATTGACTCAAAATTAAATCAACCCAATATTTAAACTACTTACTATAGGGTACAACCATTTGGCGGCCGATGTAGAATCCCCTTTCACACCTCTAATAACAACATAAATATAAATTAGGTATAAAATTTCAACCCAAAGTTCAAATACTACAATATAAAGCATGATAAACAATTAAAACTTACTTGCTAAACATGTCTTTGATTGTTTTGCCTGGTTGGCGACTGTAGGAACACATCCAGACCACGGTATTTTGCTTCGGGAGTAGGGCAACTAGTTGCCAATGATTGCTGCAACATTGATAAACATAAAATTCAGCAACATGCAGTGATACAAGGACTGATAGTTAAACAGTTCTGTCAATATTGCACAACCAAAAAGACACCATGGATCAATTACTAATTCATGTACCTATGGCAAAATGGAGCCAGATATATTTCCTTATTGGTAGTAGTCAGTGTCCGTTGAATATATTCAGAAACATCCTGTTTGGTAATGTGACCAGCTTTCAAGTTCATCTTATGTGGACACAGAATTCCATACCGATCATCACCCTTTTCAACAACTTGGCGATACAGATATCTATTAATGGCACGTAAGAAAAACTATCAAATTGACTAATATATTAGAAACGCAAGAAATTTACATAATCAAATAAACCTTACTACTTACGTGCACCATATGCTCAAGTGGCCCAACTCAAGCCACCCTTTACCAGAAACCATGTCGTTGATCTCTTTGCCGCCAATAAAACACGTATATTTTTCATGCTCCAACTCTATCTTGGCATGTCTATCATCATCATCATAAGCAATCAAAAGTATCTTTTTCAACCAATCAATTTTCTCCTCCTCCCCCTCCTCCTTCCCCTCCTCCTCCTTCTCCTCCTTCACATTAGATGGTGAGCAGCTCCCCTTCGATCCAATAGTGGTCATGGGAGTGGGAACTTGAACAGCCGCATTTTGACATAATCCTCCACATGTTTGAGGCCTCTGAATAATTAAAAATACGATCTCAATCAATCTGTTTACAGTGAAAAATATACTATATAATTCATAAACATATACCTCTGCCAAAATCTTCTTAAGTCGTTCTTCCACCATCCCATCCATCTTATCCAGCACTTGATTCATGAACTCCTCTTTATTGAATCCTGAAGAACGATGCACACTTCTAAAGTATTTCTTTAGCCCAACACCTTTTCCAGCTGCGCGACAACGACCGGGATGCTCGGGTGTTCCAATGGCAGCGGTCAAAATATCATTCTTTCCTTGTGGAACGAAAGATCCTTGGCTGCTCATAACAGTAAGTTCGTCCTACAACAAAAACATGTTCACGTGTTAGAATCGAATTAATAAAGCAATAAATTTACAATTAAATAAATTAATAATACATGTTCAGTTGCTTCTATGATTGAGCAGTATGCATGATGATCAAAGAGGTATAAGAAGCAACGGTAATGTGCAGGCTCAATCAGATACTTACAATCTTAGATGCAACGGTATGCATGATGATCAAATAGTTACTTACAATCTTAGATGCAACTGCTGCTGACTCCTCAGATACAAAAGATCCAGACTTCTTTTTGCGGCCAGCCTTCCATAGCTCATGTCGCTCTGGAGATGTAGGCTCAATCTCCAAATCAGGATCACCAGACTCCTCCTTGCCTTTTTTTATTATTTCTTCCTTCAAATTCTCCTTCAACTTTGTATAACCGCCTGGCCCCATTGTGTGTTTGTACATATTTTTTTTTTGAGTATTCTTGGCAGATTCTCTCTTAGCCTGTTACAAAGAACAAACACCACCACATATATAACAAATCCATAATATTGTTTAAGAAACTAAAATATTTGTGGTTAAAAGAATACCACAAAACCTTCGCAGGGGAACCCCTTGTGCTGTTGTCTTCAAAACTAGATTCACCCGACTTCACTTTGTAGCGCGACCAATTACACATAGGGCACTTATGTAAATCCTCAAAGTCTTTCCAATACAATATGCAGTCATTGGGACATGCATGTATTTTCTTATACTCCACACCCATCGGACACAGAATCTTCTTCGCATCATACGTACGTTTTGGCAGTGTGTTACCTATGGGAAGCATGTCTTCCAACAGCTCAAGCAATTCAGTGAATCCCTTATCAGTCCACCCATGTATCGCCTTCAGATTGATCAATTTTAACGAAGCAGACAATCGTGTGTATTTTGTGCAACCCAAATACAGAGGTTGATCTTTGTCTTTGCACAAAGTATCATATTCATGCGCTCGCTTAAAAGATTCAGGACCAATGTCACGTATCATGTCCTCCATTCGATCATCCATATCTTGATCGACTTTCTCACTTTTGGACACACTTGGGTTGCCGGTTGATTCACCATGCCATATCCATGTGGTATAACTAGGTAAGATCCCATAAACAAAGAGATGGTCCCGTATTACACCTAGTGGTTGTGGAGACCGATTCACACAATTACAACAAGGGCAGGAATAAGTTACATCAGTTTCGGGAACATCAGTTTCAGGAACATCAGTTTCACGAAGATTTGCTTGAGCAAAATTAATAAACTCTTCGACTCCTTTCGCATACTCATCACTCAGACGATTACTTTGCATCCAACTACGATCCATGGCTACGCTCCAAATAATCGAACAAGTATTTATTGTTAAAACAAAATCAAACTATCACATCAAACCAATATAGTAAAAATAAATTCATAAATCAAAACAAGTAAAATATTCAAAGTATACAAAATAACTGACTACTAATCAATTCATTTGAAATTTGATATACATGTTCTAGTTGATAGTATCTCATGATCAATTGATTTTATAGATAAAATGCACATTTTATAAATGTAATTTTATAGGGTAAATGCACCAAAATCCAACAAGGCCAATGAATGCCTATCCAACAAGGCCAATGAATGCATTGAGCTGACTTATAACATTATCATATGCAGAAGGATAAATGTTGAGATATTTCTATTCCTTATTCCTTATAACATTACCTGAGTGCATAAATGTTGAGATATTTCATAGCAAAAGGATATGAATGAAACAAAATTCTATTCCTTATTCCTTATAACATTACCTGAGTGCATATATGTTGAGATATTTCTTAGCAAAAGGATAAATGAAAATGTGATCTAATAATTAGAAGAACACCAACCTGTGTCCCAGATAGTAACCTTCAATGTTTTACCACCAACTGTGAAAAGCTTGATCTTGGAATCCACTCCTGCAAGGATTATAAATTACAAATTCAAATACACAAAAAGATACATGAACCAAATCTATTTCTCCAACAACAGAGTCCTATTAATTCAAAAAAGGGGAGTCAAGTGTCCTTAAAAACAGAAACAATTGACTAAAGCAGTGGAATAAAAATAACCAGTAGCCTGTTTTGGAATTAGTAGGCAATTTCTACACAAGGTAATATACAAGTGCATGCATGTTCATATGACATCTCAAACTAAACCAAAGAATTGTAAGATGACCAGCTATTTACTTTCACTTTGTCATTGCATCATTATCATTACTAAATATGACTCTTTAAACATCAAGTTTTGCCTCGCATGCTTTAGTTCTAAAGTTCTAAAAGTAGTCATTAAAGTTTTGTAAGATTTATCTGATTAGTCCATACAAGGGACTACTTACAAGACTTTATAGACTACTAATCTTTTTATTATATGATTTCTAAAAAAACAAACATGTAAATAAAACTAAAACAATTTAATAAAATATTATTATTATTTATTTTATAAGGCCTCGCACAAGAGTTGATGAATATGTAATCCTCTCTATATTTGGCCTTGACAGTATCCATACAGTCAATATTCAAACCAAGTAATAGCTTTATCATTCATTTAGTAAAAATCCATCCACACAACACAAGCATGCATTACATATGAAATCTACTAGAACATGGTGAAATTTGGTATATGGTTTCCTTACGTCCTAGCAACGATTTTAGATCAATTTTGCAGAATTGTAAAATTCCTTAAGTGGGAAACTGACAAAAACAGATTGCATCTCAATCAAAGTTGCAGAAAAATACCTAATATAGTCTTAAATACTCTATTTATACCCTTTACAGCTAAGTGTCACTGGACAAACACTCACTATGAAGCAAGATCAGATCAAATACATCCATTTTGTCAAGGCTGCCAGAAATTTAAATTTCCAACAAGCAGTTTAGATTAGATATAGGATGCCCATTGTTTCCTTTAGTAGTCTATAGCATGGTTCAACTAGTCAAGTTTGTATAAATCCACTTTTCTACCACCAATAACTAACTCTTCTCAAGTTCAATTGTATATGAAAAATCTTCTTCAAAGCTTTAGGAGTGTAGATTATGCAGAAAAAAAGGATTTATGCACCAATACACACGATCATTACTTGTTTCATTCCTTTTCACTAGTAGTTCATGCCCTTCAGTTACCAAATTGCGCCTCTATGTGATGAACTATTTATAAATCTAACGATACATGGACCATAACCTTATAAACCATCCTAAATCGGGTGTTGCAGCTGATTTATGGAGCAACAAAATTTGTCATGCAGAAAGTACCTCCTTAGGCTTTCAATGTGATGGTATTCTTTATTCTTGTATGTAAATAACTGTGAGTCTCTAAATACCTACAAAACCCTATGAAATAAGTAATAACAATTGAAATAGAGCATATATAAAACCATCTGCGTAAACCAAAACACACTGAGCAGATTTACTAGCAAGTCATGCAAGTTGCTCACTACAATTGAGCATAAGCAAAGTTCTTCATTTTCTCTTGATAATATTGTGTTGTTAATTTGGAGTCACTATGACAAAGACGACAGAGTACATTATCATATGCAGAAGTTAGTTCTATAACCAATCAGCTATAACTTTCAAATAACATTCCCCTATGAGTGCAAGACAAACAAAAAGGACAAGTACCAGCCAAACAAAAAGGAAGCTTCAATATGTGAAAAAACAACACTGACACTAAAATAATAAAAGAAGAATGTGATGTGATCCTGAGCTGAAGTCACATTCCAACAGAATACCATATTGAGCATAAAGCAGCCAATGAAAAATTATATAGGCACAACTCACAAGCAGGAAATGAAAACTTCAAAACCCAAACACCACAAAATTCTGATGAACTACTACCAGCCTAATGTAACAGAGAAAGAACAAGAAATGAACACCATAAACTTTTCTACTTGAGGCTTCTAATTTCAAAACATTGTTGCCTTGACAACTAATACTTCTTTAATTGAATATTACTAACTTCTTACGTTCTTAAGCAAAAATTCAACAAATTAGGGAAAATTGAACTACTACAAGCTGAATTGGTGACAACAAATTCAACATATTAGGGAAAATTCAGAATTAAAGAAAAAAGAATTAGGGTTTCAAAATTGGGGGAAAATTAGGGCTGGGGATGTGTGAGAGAGCAGAGCACACACAGTTTGAGAGAAGAGAAGTTTGCGATAGCTAACCCTAACGAAAACGAAAACGAAGGGAGATGAAAGTAACCTTACCATTTGAAAACGAAAACGAAGTGAGCTTGAAGATTTCTGGACGAATTAAGCTTCAAAGATTTCTGAACGAAGTTCTAAACGAAGTGAGTTTGTGAGGAAGATTTCTGGACGAAAACGAAAACAGATGCAAACTGAAATGCGACTCAGAATTAGTGAGAAAACGAAAACAGATGCAAACGAAGTGAGTTGAGTTTGTGACGAATTAAGCTTCAAAGCTTCAAAGATTTCTGAACGAAGTGAGTCGTTTGTGAGGAAGAGAAGGTGAGCATCGCGTAGGGTTTCGAAACTGGGTTGTGTTTTGTGTGAGCATTGCGAAGTGAGTTGTGTTTTGTGCGAGAAATTAAAACTGGTGCATAGTCATTTAGCATCGGTTCTTTTGACAGCCGATGCTAAATGTCCCAAGCAAGTACATTTAGCATCGGCTGTTAAAAGAACCGATGCTAAAAGTCTAACGTGAACTTAAACTTTTGCTCGTAATTTCAAAAATGCCACCGGTTACACATTTAGCATCGGCTGTTCAAACAACCGATGCTAAATGTTGCTTTCTAAAGTCATTTTTCCACTAGTGAAACACAAAGAGGAGTTTTGGTTAACAATACAGGTATATAATTTTACATCTCTTTAGTAATCTTATTTAATAAATTTGTAACCATATATATTTATATCATTTTCATTGAATATGTGTATGCAGAAATATTTTAATGTGGATGAGTCCCGAAAAGACTGGTGTATGAAGGAAGCTGGAAAGCTACATCGGAATTTAAGGGGTAGTCTAAAAAAATGGTTGTTTGATAATAGTGGAAACCTCAGATGGAAGCCTCCAACGCCATATAGCGGATTTATTACGGAGGAGGATTGGGTTACATTTGTTAGGAGACGCACCGAAGATAAAGATTTCATGGTTAGTACTATAATCTATTAAGTTATAACTTAAAATATATTTGACAATTATATATTATACATTAATGTATACTTATGTCTCTAAATAGGAACTATGCCAAGCGAATCGAGAGAGAGCTTCTGGTTGTGAGTACCCTTATAGAGGCGGTGCTAGTGGATATCAAGTTTTTGAAGAGAGATTGGTAAGACACAAAAAGCTTGATTTCTCTTTGTTTAATAAATCTTTTGATTTATAATTTCTTAACATTTGGTAAATTTAAATATAGTTGGAGGAGAGTGGGAAAGATCCTACTAAAGAAAGCATTGAGCGACATTTTTTGTGGGTAGCAGCCAGACAAAAGGATGGAGAGGTTGTGGATCCCAAAACTAAGGAGGTGACCGACAGAATTGTAAGTATTTCCAAAATTCGAATATTGTTTTGAAACTTTTATGATATTTAAAATGTATAATAATTTTATTTATTATACTTTTGTTTGTGAATCAGGAAACCATATCAGAGTCTGTGTCACAGGGAGAGATCACTGATTGCTCTGAAAAGGAAATCCTTACTCGTGCCTTGGAAAAGGAAGAATACACAGGTCGTACAAGGGGTTGTGGATTTGGCGTTAATCCATCCAACTACCTTGGATCAAAGAAGAGAACTTATGAGGAGCATCATGATTGTAAACAAAGTAGAGAGTTGCGGGTATTGTA
Source organism: Astragalus glycyphyllos (assembly GCA_963573325.1). Classification (NCBI taxonomy): domain Eukaryota; kingdom Viridiplantae; phylum Streptophyta; class Magnoliopsida; order Fabales; family Fabaceae; genus Astragalus; species Astragalus glycyphyllos. Next base: position 3,578,844 of record OY754308.1, on the reverse strand, counting down.
TGAAGGTCTAAGGTCTGAACTTAGTCAAATCAAATTGCACTATGGGTTGGTTTCGCCTGCAGTACCATCCCCTGCCACAGATAGCGCACGAGATAGTTGCACCATTCCGTCAACTAAGGTATTAATTATTTTTTTGAGGATAAATAAGAAATTAATTATTAAACTCTCTTTCTTCTACGCAATGTATTTATTAATTTTTGTTTATAATTGATTTAGGACAACAATGAGTGTGAGTGTGAATTGTATATCTCAAACTCACACCAAATGGTTGCAATAGGCTTCACTTGTGACCAATTGGGAACTTTGATGCACAATTTACCCATACCTCCAAATCATGTTAGAGTCAGAGTTGATTGTGCAATTGTGGGGGATGCACCATTGCCTGCTCCAATACCCAGTATAGATTTACTAACTGTGCAAGATGCAGTTGGTACATTTGTGGCATGGCCAGCACACCTTATTGTTGTAAGTGACAATGTATTTGTAACTAACTAATTATTTTATTTTGTCATTTATTGTGTGCTAGCTAACGAATTATTTGATTTATATATAGGTACGCCAAAATGCAAAATCTAGGGGCAAAAGTGTTAGCAAGGCAATATCTACTAGCAAGAAAGTGTCTCGGTCCGGCCGTTCAACACAAGTTTCTCAGCCTGCCCCTCAAAAAGTGACTCGGCCCTCTCCTCCTCCAACAGTGACTCAGCCCTCTCCTCCTCCAACAGTGACTCAGCCCGCCCCTCCTCGAAAAGTGACTCGGTCCTCCCTTGCTCCAAAAGTGACTCAGCCCACCCCTCCAAAAGTGACTCAGCCAGCCCCTCCTCCAATAGTGTGTCAGCCCTCCGCCTCTTCCATTGATGATTCTAGGATTATTTTGTATACCGAAATGCATGCACAATTCAAGATGGATGATGAAACCTCGCTTGTATTGGAGATGGATGACAACATTTTTGGAAATCCCGATCAACTATTGATAATCCCAAAACAGGATATTAATGATTTATGTCAGATGAGTTGGGCAACCAGTGTTTGTATTAGAGCATATATCAGGTACGTATGTAATTTATTGTTTAACATCATTGAGTTTATTTTATTATATCGTTAATTTAATTTGTATATACATATACCTCTAATTGTAGGTGCTTGTATCATAACATTTTGGTCCCTTCGGAGCGGACACAGAGATATGTGTTCTTGTGTCCGGATAGTACACACCTCCGTAATGTCAGGGAGGATCTGTCTAATTATAACGACCTTGTGGAACAAAACAAGACAGATGTTACAAATTATATCACTCGACGCTTATCGGATGCTCAACATAGAGGCGTCGATACCATGTTTTTGGCACCGTGTCTCGTAGGGTGAGAGATTTAATCTATTCTTATATAACATGCATTTTTTAAATACTAGTCAATTACTTATTCAAAGTTTTATTTTGTAGGGATCATTGGATTTTGCTTGCAATAAATCCTAAGACAGATACGGTGTACTACATTGATTCTGTGCATGGTCATTTCAACACCCACCCAGACTTGGTTGTCATATTTAATAGGTGTGTGTATTTCGATCACTCTGCATATTTCTTTGTTTTAGTTGTTAACTATATGTATTTTTAATAATATAGTTATATCCAATTGTGTTCAGTTGTTTGAAGGAATATTGGGGATTGGAACAATCACAGACAAAATGGGTGCCAATAGTGGTAAGTTTGTAATCAATCTTCTCATATATTTATTTACATTGTTGTGGTCAAAAAAATGTATTAAATTAAATTTAACAATTAACTAATCTTTTGTTTTGTAGTGTCCGAAACAACCAAATAACAATGATTGTGGGTATTACGTAATGAGATATATGAAGGAAATTATTACCCACAATCAAATGGTTATCCCCAGACAGGTATCTTTACAGAACTCCTTTTTATTTTGATTTAACCATATATTTCAATTCTAATTTTATTTAATTATATAATTTCAGTATTTTCCCGATTGTCGGTGGAAGACATACTCTACTGCACAGCTTGATGAGCTTAGAGGAGAGTGGTGCCATTATGTCTCGCAATTCTTTTGATTTTAGATAGATTGTAATGCTGTAAATTGTTAGAGTTTTATTGATTGGATACATGCATATGAATTGGTTCATGCATATGTAAGTTGCTAACTTGTTTTAATTTAGATACATATTGTAAGTAGCTTGCTAATTTTGGATACATGCATATGAATTGGTTCATGCATATGTAAGTTGCTAACTTGTTTTAATTTAGAACATATTGTAAGTATCTTGCTAGTTTTGGATACATATTGTTAGAGAGTTTGATTTGGATACATATTAATTTGTTAATATTGTAAGTTGCTAAGTTTTGGATACATATAATAGCTTGTTAGCTAGTTTGTTTTGGTTTGTGATCATATTGGTGCATTGGGATATATAACTAGTTTATATATATATATATATATATATATATATATATATATATATATATGTTGTTAGTATATAATGGATTGGATTGGTATTAATTGGCTGTATATGACTAGGAAATTATCAAATGTAAAAAGGAAAATACAAAAAATCATGGAAAAAAGAAGAAAAAAATTAAACAATGGGCATCGCTTGGTGTGAGAAGCGCTGCCCATTCACCTAGTGCGTATAGCAATGGGCAGCGCTTGGTAAAGGGAAGCGCTGCCCATTGCTAAACGTGCTAGGTGAATGAGCAGCGCTTGGTGGGAGAAGCGCTGCTCATTCACCAGCAATGGGCAGCGCTTTCCTTTACCAAGTGCTGCCCATTGCTATACGCGCTAGGTGAATGGGCAGCGCTTCTCCCACCAAGCGCTGCTCATTCACCTTGCGCGTTTAGAAATGAGCAGCGCTTCCCCTTAGCAAACGCTGCCCATTGCTAAACGCGCTAGGTGAATGAGCAGCGCTTTTCCCTTCAAACGTTGCCTATGGCTATTAATGAGCAGCGCTTCTCAAACGCTGCCCATTTTTGGGGAGGAATCACCAGCGCCAAATTTAGCAGCGCCCAGAAACGCTGCCCATGGCTAAAAAAAAACGCTGCTCATCCCCAAATCTGTTGTAGTGAGATTTCACACCCCACACATCAAAGACTCACTGTCTGGTGCTGTTGTAGAGAAAATACACCTGTTGCGCATATCCCAAAGAAGTCATAGGACTGAGTGCCAAACAAGACTCAAACCACACTTGGCCTGAGTGCCCCGGACCGAGGCACAGAAAACTGCAAAGAGAGAAAATAAGTCTGGTGGCATAGCCAGCTGCCACCTTAACCAACGGAAAACGTACCACTTTGTTTGGATGCCCAAAGAAATAGAAAAGTAAGAAATAAGAAAGAAAGAGATGAAAGAGAAATAGAAGAGAAAATCCAAGTCGTTTGGATCGATATATTTAGTAAAGAGTGAAAATCCAAGTCTTTGAATAGTTAGGGTCTGTTTGGTTGAAGAGAGAGAGAGAGAGAGAGAGAGAGAGAGAGGGAAGAGAGAAGAGAGAATGACTTTTTATTGTTTGATTTAGGAGAGGGATAGAGAGTAAGAAAGAGGATTAGTTCAGTACTATTTTGCACTAAGAGTGTGTTTGCTTGAGGTGAAATAGGGAAGAGAGAGTAAGGAAAGAGAGAAAAAGAGAAGAGAGTATACCAAATAATAGAAAGAGAGAAGAGAGTGTACCTGAGATTTGAGAAAAAATATCAAGTATTGGTGAATTTTTTCTTTTTGCGAAGGTGATAAGTTAGAATTTATCTACTTTTTATCTTGTTTTAATAGGTTTTATCATGAGTAGTTTTATTTTAATTTTTGTTTTATTTTTATTACCTTTTGTTTGATAGGAAAGGGAGTTGAAGAATTGATGACTTAAGTGCAAAACATGATGATTACGGTCTCTAGTGTTCAAGATTACTGTCATTATTCTTGGGAGGCAAGTGGAAGACCAAAGGAGCAACCAGATGCTGTTATTGCCCAGTAATGGATATATTACAGTCATAATTTTTGGTCTGCAAGCCAAAAAGTCGGAGATTCAATTTGAGATCTTCTATTTATCACGAGGCCCAGACATTGCGAAAAGCTGGTGAAGATACTACAACGAATCACAACATTTATTACAACTTATGAACAATAGTAACATAGAAAATACAATGGCTAAAGATGTTCTTAGTAGAGGCATCTTAAAGCTTGTTGATAATGGTATGCTTCAGCTTATGGTAGGCTCCAGAGGTTTATGTATGCACTACAAAAAATCAGTCATTAGCGAGGGAAATTTCCCTCGCAAAATGACCAAAATCCCTCGCTAATGGTCATTTGCGAGGGAATTAGTGAGGGTCCAGTTCCCTCGCCAAATCCCTCCTCGCTAATTCGAATTAGCGAGGGAATTTGAATCCCTCCCTAATTAGTAAGGGAAATTTCCCTCGCTAATTAGGGAGGGAAATTTCCCTCGCTAATCACTACCTCAAAATTTGTGCACTTTTTCAAATTTGGGCACTTTTCAAATTTGGGAAATTATATATTTATTATTATATTAAATTTCGAAAATGGCTTTTTTTAATTATTATTTTTTATATATTATATTGTTAATTTTGTGGTTGTGGTGGTGGTTGTGTGGAAGGTGGAGAGAAAGAGGAAATAAATTTGTAGGTGGTGGTGGTGGTCGTGGGTGGTGGTGGTTGTGTGATGGAAGAAGGTGGAGAGAAGAAGAGGGAAAGGGGAAATCAAGAGAGAGAGAGAGGAGAGGAAGAGGAGCTCCGGTGGTGGTGGTGGTGGTGTCATGGGTGGTGGTTGTTGTATGGTGGTGGTGGTGGTTGTGTGGTGGTGGGTTAGAGTTTGTAGGTGAGAGAGAGAGAGTGGAGGAAGAGGAAGGGGAGAGTAGATAGAAGAGGAAGAGGGTATTTTTTTGTAGGGATGCCAAGTCAAGTTTTATATGCTAATGAAACTATGACTTTTTTTAGAGCTACTAATTAAAAGAGTCTTTCTAGTTTCTTGGATCTCTTTTCCTTTTATAAGCAAGGCTCTGGTCAGGTTATCAATAAAGAGAAATCTAAGTTTTTCACTAGCAGCATATCTCCCTCTCGTATCACTCCCATTTCATTTTTGCTTGGGTTTTCTAAAGGTTCTATCCGCTTTTATTATCTTGGTGCCCCCTTTATTCAAAGGAAAGCCTTAGAGAATTCATTTATTATCTATTGCATATAGAATAAAGGCTAAGTTATCCTCCTAAAAATGTTTGTTATTATTGATTATGGGTAGAGTTCAGTTGGTAAGTTCTATCATTCTCAGCATGTTGGTTTACAACTTTCGTATTTATGCTTGACCTAATCTCCACAATATTGCTAACACTTGGATTAGAAATTTTGTATGGTCAAGGGATATTAATACCAAGAAAATTGTTATTGTTTCTTGGAGTAAGGTGTGCAGACCGTTTCAAGAAGGTGGATTGGGTTTGAGGTCTATCTAAGCAATTTATAGAGCTTGTATGTTAAATCTTGGGTGGAATTTCATCTCCACCAACCTGAAAGGAAGAGTCTATAAAAACAATAAGCCGATGAATTATCATGTCTCCTCTTCTATTTGCCTTAGATTTAAATCTTGTATTTTTGCGATTCTTGAGCATTCAACTTGGAAGCTTGGGAATTGTGTGAGGATAAATTTTTTGTCTTGTTCTTGGCTCTCTAGGCCTATTATATATGGATATGATCAATATACCTTCTAATTTGCACAAGGATCTTAAAGCTATATTTAACAGATTTTAAAGTGAATGGTAGATGGTTCCCGGCAGATATCATTAATCACTTCCTTCAGGTTCATTCAGAAATTCAAGAAATAGTTATTCTCGCTGTTTCGGTGGAGGATCAACTGATGTGGGACTGTTCTAATTTAGGAGACTTGACTTTCAAGGATTCTTTTCTCTTCCACAACCCTAGAAAGGTAGTTCCTTGGACCAAGACAGTTTGGAATAATGTTATTCCACCTTCTTAACCATTTATTCTTTGGAGGGCTCTTTATAATAAAATGCCAACATATGACAACTTTGGATTAGAAGCTGCATAATTGTTTCTATTTGTAGTCTTTGTGGTAGTGATTTAGAGACCTCTCAACACTTCTTCCTTGCCTCCCATTTGCCTAACATATATATTTGGAATTGGCTTGGAGATATTCTGAGCATCCATATTAATACTTCTTCATTTCCAAGCATTTTAGTTAACATCGACTTCTCATGGTTGGAGCCCTCGGTGGAGTGATATTGTTGTGACTCTTAACACTATTTGGGCAATTTGGTACTGCAGGAATCGTGCTAGATTTGATAATCATGTAGTCCCCTTACATTAGCTATCAATTTAATTAGGATAAATTACACTAGAGGTCCTTTAAGTTATTTGATTGTAACAAGTTGGTCCTTTAAGTTTTTTCGTACCACTTAGGTCCTTTAAGTTTTTTTTGTACCACTTAGGTCCATTGTAGCTTTAGCAGGAAATGACTCTAAATCTATAATGTCTTCCTCTGTTGCTGAGTTTATGATTATAAAAGCCTTCAATGTTATTGGTAAATGGTAATTACAGAGACTTTTTACACAACAAAGAGATTATTTGAATCCCTCCTGCTCCTTACATGATAAATTGCAATATAGATGGTGTTGCTAAAGGTTTTCCTGATCCAGCTTCTTGGAGTGGTATTTTTAGAGACGGAAGTTCTGCTATCTTTGGTTGTTTTTCTGCCTTTATTGGCAATAGCTATGCGCTTCATGCTGAAATTATTGGGCTATATATGTAGGCTATAGAGATTGTGTTTGATAAAGGTTGGAAGTTTTTTTGGTTAGAATGTGATTCTTAATTAGTAGTTTTTGCTTTGAAGAATTGCAATGTAGTTCCTTGAAAGCTTAGAAATAGATAGAATAATTGTTTATATTTAACTAGACAGATGAACTTCGCTTGCACTCACAATTATAGAGAGGGTAATGCCTGCGCTACTAAGCTTGCAGGTCATGGAACTAATTTAAGTGGCTTTGTTTGGTGAGATCTTATTCTAAGCTTCACTACTGGGGATTTTTCCTGAAAAATGTTAGATATGCCTAGCAGTAGGTCTTGTTAATTTCTTTCTTGGGATTAATGTTCTTCCTTTTGATGCATTGAGTTTTCCTTTTGCTTCCTGTTTTTGGTGTGCTGCTAATGATTGTTAATGACTTTGTTGTCAACCTAGTTAGGACGAGAGTCATTATAGTGACGCTTTTGTAGACCTCTATAGGAATGTTTTTATTTCCTTTCAACTATAATTTTGTTTATGCTCATGGGTATTGGTCTAGTCCCCTCATGTTTTCTATTTATTTTATTTTTTTATCAATAAATTTAAGGGAAAAACACTACAAGAAATTCACTGATTTCCGACAGAAAAATCCTCGCAAATGTAGGAGTGTTGAAGATGCTACAAATTTCTAGAATGAGTGAGAAATAATAATATATGTAACCAAAGGGGTAGGAATTATGTAGATCATAGGGACTAGAATTATCTAATGATAAAAATATAAGAACTGCCATATGTTTGGGCGGTGGAGAGTGGAGTGATGCCTATAAATATAGGCTGCGTCACTTTGCAAAATCAAGCAAGATAGCTACTCACTAGCATTGTACTAATTTGAGAAATAGATTTCCCAGGCATGATGGATGCTACGCCAAAGGGGGGAAAAAACCATGGGGGGGCAAAAAAAAACTTATTTACCAAAATAATGCACATTGTGGGTTATTTACCAAAGTGGGCAAATTTTTTTTATAGTCCCCCCCCAGGGTGACTTTTGGACTGTTTTTTGCAAAAAATTTTAAAAATCCAGTTCAGAAGTCGCCCCCCCCCCCCCCCCCCAGGGGGACTTCTGAACTGTGTTTTGCAAAAAAAAAATTAAATACAGTTCAGAAGTCACCCCCCCCAGGGTGACTTCTAAACTGTGTTTTCCAATTTTTTTTATTGAATTATATATTAATATATAAATACCTAAATAAATTAAAAATAAATTTATAAAAATGATTATACCTATTTATAATTTAATTACGTTAATATTTAGGAAAAAAAATTAAGAGATTAAAAATTGGAACATAATATAATATAGAAAAAAGACAGAAATAAACAACAAAATTTTCAGAAATACAAGAATAGAAAATTAAAAACGAAACGAGAGGAAAACATGATCGAAACTACTTCCACGAAACATTTTCTGGTAGTGGCCATTGGACCGCTGGAGGGATAACCCGACGGATGATTTCATGGGTGGAAATAGTTGTTTCGACGCACAATTCGATAGGACTCCGAGTATGAGGTTGAAACATCTCATGCTGCTGAAACATCTGTCGAACGTGATTGTCAGTCTTGATAGTCATTACGCACCACCGAATACGATTACCTTCGCCGGTCCGGGGGCAGCGATAAACGATACGAGTGATCGTTTGCTCCTCACCCTCCAGCTGCGCCTTTTCCGTTAGCTTTTCGTTCAGTTCGGCGAAGGTGATGTTGTTCTTAAGGCTGGAATAAATGGTGTTTGGACCACTAAAATACACACCATCTTCTTCTTCCCTGTACATAACATGGGCCTGACAGTGAAGTGTACAGTAGTGGTTGATGACTGTTTCCGGTATGACTTGTTGTGGTGGGGGTGGTCGCAGAAGATGAATGATTTCTTCCGGAGTGCGTATTGTGTCTACGTACAGCTCCAAGAGACTACGTCCCATTGGAATGTTAGCATGACCTTCCATCATTGCGCGAACATCGTCGTCGCTTTGGATCTCCATGACAGAATAACGGAATGTCCCGTCATCTCCACAATTGTACTTTCTGTAACGGATACGCTCCACGTCTTTACGCCACCCTCCCTTTGGCCGTATTTTTCTCTTAGCCTTCTCCTTGAGTTGGGCGAATGTGATGTCCTTATTCATCCTACAAAAGATATGATTAGGACAACGAAAGACAACACCATGTTCATCGGTGGTTACAGTTCCACTGTGATAAAGTGCGGTTAGGAATTTGTCATTTGAGTACTGGGTTGGGCACAACTGCCATTCCATTTCAGCGGGTTGGGCGACAGTGTTTGGGAAGAACCAGAGAAGAGAAGATTAATCAGAAATATAGGTTGAGGGTAAACTGTTGGTGTGAATTTGAGTGTAATGTGAGAACGTATTTATAATAGGGGTGATCGTATGTAAGCCGTTGATTTTGGATGATCTTAACCATTGATTTTAGGGTTTAGTGTCGGCAAAATCCTGGCCGTTACAGAGTGTCGGCAAAATCTAGGCCATTAAAGAAATTAAAACCTATGCACTCTGCACAATCCACACTTTAACAGTGCACTCTGCAGAAAGCACTATTAAAGATAAAAGAGTAAATTATTGATCCAAATGTAATAACTGTCACATAAGATTAAACCCTTAAAATTAATAACTTAGTTAATATATAATTACAATAATTGATAAATTATAATTACAATGCACACTGTAATAGTGCACTCTGCACTATGCACTCTGCACTCTGCACAATGCACACTTTAATAGTGCACTATGCAAAAAGCACTATTAAAGATAAAAGAGTAAATTATTGATCCAAATGTAATAACTGTCACATAAGATTAAACCCTTAAAATTAATAACTTAGTTAATATATAATTACAATAATTGATAAATTAAACTAAAAAGACAGTACAGAAAAAAATTAACAAAGATGAGACCCAGTTCCACACTTTCGAGGTTGGGGGACACGCCGTGGACGTTGATGCCGATGTGGTGGTTGATGTTCTTCCTCAGTCGGGGCAGGAGGCGGTGGCTCTGGAAAATATTGGGGAACTGATGAAGAACTAGCACCGCCGGCCTGCTCTTGAATTTGATGAAGCTACGCCACAGATTGCGCAGAGTCGGGTTGGACCCCAAAGCACTCATAGAACATATCGGGGTCCCTTTCGGTGGTAGAATGTCGATATGTATCTTTAAAAGGAGTATGTTTTACTGACTGGTTGTATTGTTCGTAATATTGGAATGTTGGTGTGTGGGAGATAGAGTGGCGGTGAGGCACATCTTCTTGGAATGTTGGTGTGCGGGAGATAGAGTGGCGGTGAGGCACATCTTCTTGGGTCCTCTGTTGAGTTGGTGGTGCACGTCGATGTCGATTACGGTTACGTTCTCGACGTTCGGTTTGAGTAGTTGGGGGAGCTGGCACGTCTTGTTCATCATCTTCATCCACATCACCAACATTTGCAAGACCACGTGGATCCCTTAGATGTTGGTCGGCTGAAATGTATGGCCTTGATTTTTTTAGAAACCAGCGCATGTATTTATCTGACTGCGTTGGTTTAGCAAAGCACGATCGACCCACAACACATCGATTTTCTCTATCATTCCATAAATCAATTAACTGGCTGTGATATACAGCCCAATTAACATCAGTCTGTCCCTGCATGGTGATGTTGTGCATGTGGCTGATATCTATTGGTGCTGATGGTATGTCTTGGACGAGGCCAAATTGCAAGGTCACTCTATCCGCATGGTGCCATTCTACAATATGGAAACAGACCATAGCCGTGTTTGTAGTCCATATGCCTTGGTGCCGATATGCTATTTCTAGCAAATTGAATTCCCGATATGGCAACCACTCAAACTCTTCATGTGTCATGCGGTCTATTGTTGATCTGTACAAAACAAGGCTTTTTGGACACTTAGTGTGGCTAAGTGGCGTGCGAACCCATCTGGTAAAATAAAAAATTGTTAACGTAAAGAAGAAATATAATTGTTAGTATTCATAAGTTGTGTCAAATTTTTACCTCTTTGCTAGTGGCCATTCATAAGGACGGTTGCAGTCTGGTGCTAGGAACGGCATGCGGTACCAGACCCAAGACTGTAACAAAAGAGTACATCCACCCATGGTGCGTGAGGAGCATGTAGCTGTCTTACACAACATTCTGTATAAGTTCGTTAGACATGCTTACCCCCAGCTGTAACTTGAAATTTCATCGAAGTTTTTCAATAGGGGTAGGTATTTTATGTTGACTCTGCTTGATGATTTGTCTGGGAGTATGTATCCCCCGATCAACTGCAATAGGTACGCCCTACAATATTGTCTTCGTACTTGGTTGGAAGCGCCCTCTGGAACATTATTAAATTCACGTTGTAGCCAAGTGAACTTAATTTGGTTGCCTACCATGGCATTTGCTGGGATAGGCTTACCCAAAAGTTGTTCGCATATTCGATCCCAATTTTTTTCACAACTTTCAGTAACGGCATTTCCATCAACGGGAAGTCCCAACTGCAACGCCACCTCTTCGAGAGTTATTGTGCACTCCCCTACTGGAAGATGAAAAGTGTGTGTTTCTGGTCTCCAGCGTTCGACCATTGTTGCCACCAAAGCTGGATTTATTTTGAATGCGCCAATTGAAGCAATGTCACGAAACCCAGCTCTTTCTATCAAAGGTAATATAGAGGCATCTGGTTCTGGAAGTTTGAAAGTGTGGTGAACTTCCATTGGGTCATCGTTGAGAAGCATGGAAATGTGAGGTTCTTCGTTTAGTAAGGAAGACATTCTTAGAGGAAGTGTTGTTGAAGAGCTATGGTGACTTGAATGTTTGAGTTATGTGGTTGTGTTGCTGGTTTTTGTTGTATATATTCTAGTCTAAGCATTATTGTCCTGGCCTTTAAGCAGTGAGGCACAATGCACATTGAACAATTCAAAAGTGTCGGTGCAATCCTGGCCTTTAAAAGTCACGTGTGCAATCCTGGCCTTTAAAAGTGTCGGTGCAATCCTGGCCTTTAAAAGTGTCGGTGCAATCCTGGCCTTCGAAACAATGACTAAAAAAGGTTTCTCGTAACTCTAAAAAATGAATTTTTTACCATGTTTAGATCAATTTTAACCAATTTTGTTAAATTACTAAATTAAAAAAAATGATATGACATTATAGTAGAGTTATAGAACTACGGTTTCATGTTTTGAATTAGTACTAACGGACTTATAACCCACGTGTACAACATTCGAAACAATGACTAAAAAAGGTTTTTCGTAAGTCTAAAAAATGAGTTTTTTACCATGTTTAGATCAAATTTAACCAATTTTGTTAAATTACTAAATTAAAAAAATGATATGACATTATAGTAGAGTTATAGAACTACGGTTTCATGTTTTGAATTAGTACTAACGGACTTATAACCCACGTGTACAAGATTCGAAAAAATGACTAAAACCGGTTTTTCCTAAGTCTAAAAAATGAGTTTTTTACCATGGTTAGATCAATTTGAAGCAATTTTGTTAAATTACTAAATTAAAAAAAATGATATGACATTATAGTAGAGTTATAGAACTACGGTTTCATGTTTTGAATTACTACTAACGGACTTATAACCCACGTGTACAAGATTCAAAACAATGACTAAAACCGGTTTTTCCTAAGTCTAAAAAATGAGATGCAATGAATACTTCACGTGGGATGCAATGAATGTTTCACGTGGATGCAATGAATGTAAAAAAAATGATATGACATTCACGTGGATCCAATTGATTAAAATTGTGTACAAGAACATTTCAGCTGGCCATTTGCTAGATGCAATGTATGTGCACAAGAAGTTAGAATATCAATCATTTTGAAGAAGAAAACATGGGAATGGAGATGATGTTTCACGTGGGACACTTGCCTGGAAAATAAGCAATGACACATTCTTTGAAATATTTTTTCAACACAGTAAAAGATTCGAAACAATGACTAAAAAAGGTTTTTCCTAAGTCTAAAAAATGAGTTTTTTACCATGTTTAGATCAATTATAACCAATTTTGTTAAATTACTAAATTCAATAAAATGATATCACATTATAGTAGAGTTATAGAACTACGGTTTCATGTTTTGAATTAGTACTAACGGACTTATAACCCACGTGTACAAGATTCGAAACAATGGGATGCAATGAATGCTTCACGTGGGATGCAATGAATGTTTCACGTGGATGCAATGAATGTAAAAAAAATGATATGACATTCACGTGGATCCAATTGATTAAAATTGTGTACAAGAACATTTCAGCTGGTCATTTGCTGGATGCAGTGTATGTGCACAAGAAGTTAGAATATCAATCATTTTGAAGAAGATACATGGGAATGGAGATGATGTTTCACGTGGGACACTTGCCTGGAAAATAAGCAATGACAGAATGACTTTTTTACCATGTTTAGATCAATTATAACCAATTTTGTTAAATTACTAAATTAAATAAAATGATATCACATTATATTAGAGTTATAGAACTACGGTTTCATGTTTTGAATTAGTACTAACGGACTTATAACCCACGTGTACAAGATTCGAAACAATGGGATGCAATGAATGCTTCACGTGGGATGCAATGAATGTAAAAAAAATGATATGACATTCACGTGGATCCAATTGATTAAAATTGTGTACAAGAACATTTCAGATGGCCATTTGCTGGATGCAATGTATGTGCACAAGAAGTTAGAATATCAATCATTTTGAAGAAGAAAACATGGGAATGGAGATGATGTTTCACGTGGGACACTTGCCTGGAAAATAAGCAATGACATATTCTTTGTAATATTTTTTCAACACAGTAAAAGATTTAAAACAATGACTAAAAAAGGTTTTTCCTAAGTCAAAAAAATGACTTTTTTACCATGTTTAGATAAATTATAACCAATTTTGTTAAATTACTAAATTAAATAAAATGATATGACATTATAGTAGAGTTATAGAACTACGGTTTCATGTTTTGAATTAGTACTAACGGACTTATAACCGACGTATACAAGATTCGAAACAATGACTAAAACCGGTTTTTCCTAAGTCTAAAAAATGACTAAATTACCATGTTTAGATCAATTATAACCAATTTTGTTAAATTACTAAATTAAAAATAATGATATGACATTATAGTAGAGTTATAGAACTGCGGTTTCATTTTTTGAATTAGTACTAACTGACTTATAACCCACGTGTACAAGATTCGAAACAATGACTAAAACCGGTTTTTCCTAAGTCTAAAAAATGAGTTTTTTACCATGTTTAGATCAATTATAACCAATTTCGTTAAATTACTAAATTAAAAATAATGATATGACATTATAGTAGAGTTATAGAACTACAGTTTCATGTTTTGAATTAGTACTAACGGACTTATAACCCACGTGTACAAGATTCGAAACAATGACTAAAACCGGTTTTTCCTAAGTCTAAAAAATGACTTTTCCTAAGCACTGGACACTGGACTCTGCACTAAGCAGTGAACAATGCACATTGAACAATTCAAAACTGTCGGTGCAATCCTGGCCTTTAAAAGTGTCGGTGCAATCCTGGCCTTTAAAAGTCACGTGTGCAATCCTGGCCTTTAAAAGTGTCGGTGCAATCCTGGCCTTTAAAAGTCTCGGTGCAATCCTGGCCTTCAAAACCATCGGTGAAATCTAGACCATTCAAATTTCAATAAATAGGCCCTAAATCTCTCACCACTAAACACCCAACTGCCATAGTTTCTCCTACTACCAACTGTAACTCAAACACACCCTCCTACTCCCAACTTTGTCAATGGCTCCAACGAATGTTTTCATCACGGTCTTTTACAATGGTTATGTTGAAAAAACAAATACTGAGGGTATATTTTTTAGGTGTGATAACAACACCCTTGTCAAAGTAAACTCTAATTCCAAACTAGCTCAAGTTAAACAAGCATTGACCTCACCATCACTCTGCACCATCACTCTGCACCATCATCCTCAAACACACCCATTGACCTTAACACAAGCCACCCTCTACATACTCAAACTAATACCCCACCGTTTAGTATGTTTGTTGGTGTCCATAATGAAGACGTTGGGGACTATAGCGAAGATGAAGATGAAATTCTTCAGCGTGACGTCGATGAGGAACCAATTGAAGCTAACCCCAACATACGTGTTGCATTCCGCGAGCCTGTACCACACTTTCAAAACGTCACAGCTGATAACCCAGAACCTTATGATGTAGAGTTTGGCCATTCCATGGACAGGAACCAACTCTTATCCAACGAAGACCCAAACGAACTCAAACTCAAAATGAAATTTCCCACAAAATAAATAGCCCAACAATTCATCCAAACATATCACCTAAACCATTCAGTTGCATACAAAGGTGTTGCATTCTGCGAGCCTGTACCACACTTTCAAAACGTCACAGCTGATAACCCAGAACCTTATGATGTAGAGTTTGGCCATTCCATGGACAAGAACCAACTCTTATCCAACGAAGACCCAAACGAACTCAAACTCAAAATGAAATTTCCCACAAAAGAAATAGCCCAACAATTCATCCAAACATATCACCTAAACCATTCAGTTGCATACAAAGTCTGTGAGTCTAAACCACACACATGGACCGTCTGTTGTGTTCATGAAACCTGTTTGTGGAGGTGTGTAGTGAGAGTAGGAGCAAAAACTGGATATTGAGGGATTACACAGTTGACTCACCCACACACATGTACAACATCTACTATTTCCCAAGATCACCGCCAGCTGACCTCCTCCCTCATGTGTACTCATATACTTCCACTTGTAAGGAAGGACCGACAATATCAGTGGCTGTGTTGATTGCACACATCAAGGAGCGGTTCACGTACCAGAGTTCCTACAGAAAGGCTTGGATTGCTAAACAAAAAGCAATCGAGCTTATCTTCGGTAATTGGGAGGACTCTTACAATGAAGTAACCAGGTGGCTACATGCTTTCTCTTACTATATTCCAGACACAGTTCACGACTGGCAGTACAAACCATTCTATGAGAATGGACAACTAGTTGCCGACAAAGGTGTATTCCACCGCATCTTTTGGAGTTTCGGCCCGTGCATTAAAGGCTTTCAATTTTGCAAACCAATTGTCTCTGTTGATGGAACATGGTTGTACGGTAGGTACAAAGGGTGTCTTCTTTTGGCAATCGCACAAGATGGAAGAAACAACACCTTCCCAATTGCATATGCAGTGGTCGAGGGTGAGACAAAGGAGGCTTGGTTTTTCTTCCTATCTCGTTTAAGACACTATGTGACACCACAGGAGGGTATTTGTTTGATATCAGATAGACACGACTCTATCAAAAGTGTTGTTACGCAACTAAACACCAATTGGAAACACGTCTTCTGTGTTCGCCACATAGCACAAAACTTCATGAGACACTTCAAAACACTCCTGCCAGGAAACATGTCATCAATATGGGTGAGTATTTTTAACAATTTTTTTAATTAATTAGTTTCAAATTTCCATTCCATACTTACCAACATCTTCTTTTTTTTCTTCAGCATATTCAATGACAGAAGAATCGGCCGAACACTACAAACAAAAAATTGGTCAGGAAGTAGGTCCTGAGGGGGTGGCTTGGGTTGAAGACATAACCGCAGAACAATTGTTGCAGTGGTGCGATGGAGGTTCCCGTTGGGGGCACATGACAACAAACCTTGCAGAGTGCATCAATAATGTCCTTAAGGGGGTGCGGAATCTCCCTATTCGTTCATTGATAGATGCAACATATTTCAAGATGAACGAGGTTTTCGTCAAAAGGGGAAACAGGCACAGGCAATGTTGACATCCGGAACTATGTACTCTGAAAAATTGTTGGAAAATATTGCCAGCAACATAAATGTCTCAAAAACGCATAACGTCGCGGTTCACGATCGTGCCCAACAATTGTTCCGAGTTGAAGAACTTGTACGACCACAAAGTGGTAGACCTGCGCGAACATTCGTGGTGAACTTCAGAGCAAAAACGTGTGAGTGTGGGGAATTCCAGGCACTTCACTACCCTTGTTCACATGTCATCGCAGCATGCTCAAAATGCAATTACGACCACATGCAATTCGTGGATCCACCGTACACAATGGAGAATGTTTTCAATACTTACATTGTCGAGTTCCCACCCTTGCCAACTGAGACGTCATGGCCTTATTTCAATACTTTAGAACTACAGCATGATCCCACTAAACGGAGAGATAAAAAGGGTCGTCCACAGTCTACCCGTATTCGTACAGAGATGGATCAAAGAGAAAGGGGTACACGCACCAGAAGATGCGGAATTTGTAGAAATGAGGGTCACAACAGAAACAACTATCCTAACCGCAATTAATGTGTTGCAATATTTCGGATTACTCTTTTAAATAACTATTGTAATTTTCGGTTTGTCTTTTAAATAAATTATTGTGTTGTAATATTTCTTTCTGACCCTTCAATTAAATTAGGAAATTTGGATTACAATTATTAATTATCAAAATACTATTGTTTTATTTAAATTAAATTAAATTAATTTTTATCATTTTAATATATAATTATTGAAAAAATAAAAAAGCACAGTTCAGAAGTCACCCTGGGGGGGGGGCGACTTCTGAACTGCATTTTAAAAAAAATTGCAAAAAACAGTTCAGAAGTCACCCTGGGGGGGGGGGGGGGGGCGACTTCTGAACTATAAAAAAAATTTGCCCACTTTGGTAAATAACCCACAATGTGCATTATTTTGGTAAATAATTTTTTTTTTTGCCCCCACATGATTTTTTTTCCCGCCAAAGGGGGGTTTTTGGAGAATTGGTCAAGGGAATAAATTTAATATTTGGGTTGACAACTGGCTGCCAAGACAAGTGGTCTTCAAAGTGTGGAAGTCCAAAACCTTTGGGGTGTAGGATCTCTATGGTCAACCAATTGTGGTACATACTAAGACTTGGAATGTTAACTTCATTCGCTCTCTATTCATGCCCTTTGAAGCTGACCAGATCATGCAAATTCCAATTCCCAGAATAAATGTTGAAGACACTTTCATTTGGGGAGGGACAAAAGATGGCTTATACATTGTTAGATCCGGATACCACTTCATTAACCAAGCTGCGAACAAAAACAAGGCCTCCTCAAGCAAATCCCAAAACAACAAGGTCTGGAACTCTCTATGGAAGATCAATGCTCAACCGAAACATCTTCATTTCCTATGGCGCATCCTTAAAAATGATGTTCCCGTTAAAGCTCGCTTAAATAACAGGGGCTTAAATTGTGACCCTACGTGCCCTAGATGTGAGATGGCTGAGGAATCAGTGGATCATGCTCTTAGAGACTGTTTGGGCTACTCAAACTTGGTTCAACTCTCCTTTAGGCTTTCGGTTTCCTACCATTAACAACGAATCTGTGGGAGATTGGCTAACAAATCTAATTCTTGAAGCTCCTTCTTCACTCAAAGAGATGGTAGCCTCAATCCTATACAATATTTGGTGGGCTAGGAACAAAAAGCTTCATGAGCAGAAAGAAATACCTGTTTGGCGAACCATCTCCACCGCCCTGTCCTCGATTTTGTCCTCTCAAGCTGGCAATGACTTGCTCTTCCCTTGGCATCCAGGCTCCGTTGCCTCTTTTCAACAAACGTGGCGTCCTCCTCCATCGGGCTGGGTAAAGCTAAATGTTGATGCTGCCTCCAATCCATCGATTCCAGGTTACTGGCGGTTTGGTGCGGTTGTTCGTGATGAGAAAGATGTCGTCCTTGCCGCCACCTGTTGGTCGGATTGTGGCTTCGATGACGTTTCCATGGCTGAAGCAGAAGCAATCGTTCGTGGTCTTCGTTTCTCGAAGGATCGCTATTATTCTCATTGGCGGGCCTACATATATTTGAGGGGGTTCAAATGAACCCTTGAAAAAATAAAATTAGCACTGATACCTTAGGGAAAAATGTTTTTGCATCCCCTAAAAAATATATTTTGCACCCAAGTTCTTAGTTTTGCACCAAAGTTCCTAATTTTGCACCACTCTAATGCACCGCACTCACACAATCACTCACACTGTTATATTTTATTTTTAAAAAGTTTCTCTCTCTATCTCCTTGGATCCGTTCTTGTTCTTATTAACCTAATTTTGAATCTGTTAGCACTATTTAATTAGTAATTTGTGTTAGTGCTATTTAATTAATTTGTATTTTGTGTAAGTGCTATTTAACTTATTTTGATTATTTTTGTCTATTTAATTTGAATTTTTTTACCAACAACAGTTGATCTGAATGGTAACTTGGAACCCATCGCAATGTCTCTGGTTCGAATTTTGGGTGTGGCAAAAACTCAGTTGAGGGGGGACACCACACAGACTAGCAAAGCCAGGTATAGTGATGGCCAGCCAGGTCCCCCAGACTAGAATAGTCACCGACAAAGCCAGTGGATACTGCGCACCAATAATACAGTAACAAAAAATGTCTATTTAATTTGAATTTGTTTTGTACTTTTTGAATATATAGATTTTTTTAGCTGTTTAATTTGTATTTAGGAACTTATTAGTTCTATTTAATTTGTGTTGGTCTAGTGCAACACAAGTTGAACCTGATAAAATCCTCTTTTGAAGCTGACACTAGTTTTGCCAGTTGCAACAACAACTGTAGGAATAGCTTTCTCTGCTATGAATATTGTGAAGAATAGGTTGCGTAACCAAATGGGGGATACATGGATGAACGACTCTTTGGTAACATACATTGAGAGTGATGTATTCAATAAAATTGGCTGATCATTATTCAACGATTTCAAAATATGAAATCACGTAGAGGACAATTATGAAATGTATAATTTATTTATTTAAATATATTATAGTTGTTTTTAATTATATTTTTAGCAAATCGTGTAATTAAAAAATTTGACACCACTGACCCCGGGGTCCTGGGCCCGCCACTGAAATTGAATCAGACTCTCTCTCTGTCATAAGCAAACTCTGCGACCCGAGTCCTGATCTCTCTTATCTGGGCTTATCATTGGCTGAAGCTAAAGAATTGGGCTCTCATTTTTTGTCAGCCCATTTTAACCACTCTAGAAGACATTGTAACCAAGCAGCATACTTATTAGCAAAGTGGGCTATTTCCAATCAAAATCAAATGTGGCTAGGTTCAACCCCACATATGATAAAGGATATTGTTGTATTTCATTTTTCTCCCTCTAGTGGTTAATAAAGTTGTTTTGTCTCAAAAAAAAGAAATAGATTTCAAGAATTGTTAGACATTCTCCCACGACTAGCATTCAAACTTACTACTAGTTTTCATTTCTCAAAACTAGTTTTCCTTCTTTCTTCTAAAACTACTAACAGTGGTAACAGAGCTACGTTTGGTCATTTACTGAGCGTAGATAAATTATCCAACTACGTACTAAAAATTACTACCGTCATTCTACACTACTTCCATAATTTTCTTAGCCAATGGCTAACAACACCCAATCTTCATCTAATATTCAAGTCCCTACTTTTTCCGGTGAAAACTATGATTTTTGGAGCATTAAAATGAAGACAATTTTTTGCTCTCAAGATCTATGGGAAGTTGTAGAGGAAGGATTTACCGTTCTCGCCGATACTTCAACTCTTTCTACAAGTCAAAAGAAAGAGTTGAAGGAAAATAAGCAAAAAGATTCAAAAGCATAATATTTCTTGCAACAAGCTGTGGGTGACTCTATTTTCCCGAGGATAATGGGAGCTTCTAGTGCCGAGGAATGCATGGAGGGCTAAAGATGTGCTAGAGCTCATCCACACTGATGTTCGTACCGATGAGGATGCCATCACTCACCAACAACAGGTACTTTATCCTCTTCATTGATGAATTTTCTAGAATGACTTGGTATATTTCATCAAAGAAAAATCAGAAGTCTTTGGAAAATTCAAGAAGTTCAAGGCCCTTGTCGAAAAGCAAAGTGGTAAACACATAAGAGGCTCAGGAATGATCGTGGAAAAGAGTACAACTCCCATGAGTTTGATAAATTCTATGAGGATGAAGGCATTGAAAGATAACTTACAGTCACGTATCCTCCTCAACCAAATAGAGTGTCTGAAAGGAGAAATCGCATGGTCATGGAGATGGCTAGATCGATGTTAAAGAAGAAAGGACTACCAAACACTTTTTGAGCTGAAGCAATTTATACTACGGTCTACATAATCAATAGATGCCCAACTCAGGCAATCCAAGACAAGACTCTTATTGAAGCTTCGAGTGGACAGCAACCATTTGCTAAACATTTAAGGGTCTTTGGATCAATCTGCTACATTCATGGCCCAGAACAAAAGAGGCACGAGTTAGAAGGCAAGACGGTTCGAGGCATCTTCTTGGGATACGGCACCCAATCAAAAGGCTATCGAATCTGCAACTTACAAACAAAGAAGCTAATTATTAGTCGAGATGTTAAAGTTGATGAAGCCGCTGCTTGGAATTGGGATACAGAAAAAATTGACAGAAGCAACATTTCCCTTCCAGAACAACAACCTCAAAAAGAAGTTGAAGAAGTAACAGAAGACTCAGGTATGCCTCCTTCGTCTTCTCTTCAACAAGATTTTCACCAGAATCTACTCCAAGAAGAGTACGATCTCAGGCAGACATATATGAAACTTGCAATTTGGAGATACTTGAGCCCAAAAACTATGAAGTAGCATCAAGGCAAGAAATATGGGTCAAAGCAACGGAGGACGAGATTAAATCAATTGAGAAGAATAAAACATGGGAGCTAACAGACTACCCAAAAGAAAAAGATATCATAGGAGTCAAATGGGTTTATAATACAAATCTTAACCCTGATGGCTCCATACAAAAACATAAGGCTAGGCTCGTAGCAAAGGGCTACTGTCAGTAGCCTGGAGTTTACTACAACGAGACGTTTGCTCCATTTGCTCGTCTAGACACAATAAGAGCTTTAATAGCTCTTGCAACACAAAAACAATGGAGCATTTATCAACTAGATGTTAAGTCCGCTTTTCTAAATGGAATACTAGAAGAAGATATTTGTGTTGAGCAACCACAAGGCTTTGTCAGCAAAGGAAATGAAGATAAAGTGCTGAGACTAAGAAAAGTTCTATATGGTCTCAAGCAAGCTCCTCGAGCATGGTATAGTCGAATTGATCAATACTTCATCGATCAAGGATTCAGGACGAGAAAGAGTGAGCCAACACTATATGTCAAGACTCAAGGTTAGCATGATACTCTCATTGTCTCCTTATATGTAGATGATCTCATCTACACAGGAAACAACATGGAGCTGCTGGCTAAATTCAAAGAAGACATGATGAAGACATTTGAGATGACCGACCTGGGCTTGATGAACTATTTCCTCGGCATAGAAGTAAAATAACAAAGAGAAGGGATATTTATCTGTCAAGAGAAATATACTGAAGCATTATTGAAGAAGTTCAACATGAACGAATGTAAGCCAGTAGCTACTCCGCTCGTGACAAATGAGAAGTTACAAAAGGAAGATGGAGCGTCAGAAGCTGATGCATCGCGCTATAGAAGTTTGATCGGGAGCTTACTATATCCCACCCACCGCTATGCGGCCGGACATCATGTATGCTACTAGTCTACTATCAAGATTCATGCAGAAGCCAAGTCAAGTTCACTATGGAGTAGGAAAAAGAGTTCCAAGATACCTCCAAGGTACAAAGGAGTTTGGTATATGGTACAAAACTGCAACTAACTCAAGACTGCTTGGCTACACAGACAGTGATTAGGCAGGATCAATTGATGACATGAAGAGTACATCAGGATATGCCTTCTCACTAGGATCAGGATTTTTTTCGTGGGCATCTAAGAAGCAGGCAACAATTGCACAATCAAAAGCAGAGGCTGCGTACGTGGCAGCAGCTGAAACAACAAGTCAGACTATATGGCTTCGGAGAATACTTGAAGACATATGGGAGATCAACAAGATCGCCTTACCACAATCTATTGCGACAACAAGTCAGCTATAGCAATGGCGAAGAATCCAGTTCATCATCACCGAACAAAGCACATTGTTATAAAATATCACTTCATTCGAGAAGCTGAGACAACTAAGAAGATTCAACTCGAATACTGCACAACAGAAGATCAAGTTGCAGACATTTTTACAAAGGCATTACCTAGAGTCAAGTTTGAGGAACTAATGACGATACTTGTAGTTTCCAAAATTTGTATCAAGGAGGAGGGTTGAAGATGTTACAAATTTCTAGAATGTTTGAGAAATAATAATATATGTAACCAAAAGGGTAGGAATTATCTAGATCATAGGGACTAGAATTATCTAATGATAAAAATATAAGCACTGCCATATGTTTGGGCGGTGGAGTGATGCCTATAAATATAGGCTGTGTCACTTTGCAAAATCAAGCAAGATAGCTACTCACTAGCATTGTACTAATTTGAGAAAGAGATTTCAAGAATTGTTAAACATTCTCCCACGGCCAGCATTCAATCTTACTACTAGTTTTCATTTCTCAAAACTAGTTTTCCTTCTTTCTTCTAAAACTACTAACAAATATATATCACAATTGAATTCACACAAAAAGATAAATTAGTGTGTATGTATCTAATTGGTATACCATTTTCTACTTTCACTACTAAATACTAACTACAAAATGAAGCAAACTGAAGCAACTTGAACCTATCACTACAGCATGATACTAGCACCATCTGAAAGCCCTTGAAGGTCTCTTGAATCTTTAGCAAATGGAACTTCAACTGGATCTAAATTGCTCCTTTTTTCTGTAACAAGGCCCTGCATTCAGAAACCATGTCATTACTATCAAATGAACCATCAATTAATAATCAAAGACAGAACAAATAGTAAATGTGTTGCTTCAGGTACAAGCCTAAATATTCATATAAAGAAACCAAAAAGCAATAAAATAAAGAGCTTAGTTTCATGCTCCATGGAGATGAGTGCAAGTAATGGGGACTAATTAAGATATACCTGCAAGTCTAACAAATTAAGGCGGCCAATACTCTTGCGATCTGAGAGTAACCAAGAAATCTTCGGTCCTCAAAGCCTGGTCACCAGCACTACCAAATGCCTTGTTTCCCTGCAACATCAAAATGTCACTAACATCAACTAAGATATGTACAAAGGTGAATATTTTGAAGTATGCATTGTCTTCTTCTAAAAGATATTTGGTCTGAAATAACATATATAGTAAGAAAAAAGCATTTCCTTTTGTTATCAGATATTCAGACCTTCGCAAAAAGATTTTGGTAAATGATCAACACATACATTCAGTAAATAATTGTAGTTCTTTGAACTTTGGTAGATATAAATGTTCATCTCTTAACTGAGGAAATAAAATATAAATTTTAGTTGATATGATAAAACATGTTCCAAAGCCAGCCAAAAGATACACTTTACTTTCAGTCAACACCTGTAACACTTTCCAGGTCGAGAAGTACAATATAGAGAAGAACGCTACAAAGCCCTAAAAACCAAAACTCATTTTCGTACACAAACACTAGGAACAAGTATAATATAGAGAAAACATTTTGAGGTATATGCTTCAAAATGCCCTAAAAACCAAAACTCATTTTCGTACACAAACACTACGAAGCCCTAAAACCAGGAAATGCTTTAAAAATGAAATAAGATAAATTAAACACCTTTTGAGTGGAGAAAATATTTTTTTATGGCAAAAGAGAAAAGGAATTACCTGTGTTTTGAGGTATATGCTTCAAAAGAGAAGGCGGCAGAATCCAACAAGCTATTTAAGATTGTAAGGAAGGAAAGGAAAAGAGGGAAATAAACAAAAAACAAAGGTGAGTATGATGAATTCAACAGAGGTATTGTTAAAATAAGAAATGAGAAAGTGAAAAGGGGGGTTAGGTTTTCGGATACTTCAAAAATAGGGGTTTTATGATTGTATTCAGAAAAGAGTAAAATACAGGTAGAACACCCTTGAGGAAGACGAAGAACGATTGGCCAGCGGGGGAGCATCTAACGGTGGCACACGACCAAGCTTCTGGCGGAGAGAGAAGAGACTGTGGTGGTGAGCGATTTAGGGAGTAAGAACAGTGTTTGTGGTGTGGTGGTGGAGAATAGGAGGAACAACGGTGGTGGGCGGCGGTGGGCGATTTAGGGAGGAAGGATGTGGAGGGAGGAAGGAGAAGAAGTCTGGGAGAGTATTGAGAGGTTTTGAGATGTTTGAAAGTATGAGAGGGTTCGAAGAGGAAGAAAGAATTAATGATACGGTTAGAAATTTTGCGACCGATATTTTACATTTCCGGCGGATTAATTGGTCGGAACGATAGTGACGGAATAAAAAACGGTTGCAAATAGAAGCGGGAAAAGTAGCGCCTTTTATGCATAGCATTTGTGACAGAATTTTCTTTGGAACTACAAAACTTTGCAACGGAAATCCTGTTCGTCAGAAATGTTCGTGGTTAATAATGGTTTTTCTTGTAGTGAAACACTTTTTCCTTCTTGATATTTTTTTCCTAAAAAGAGTTTTGCATCAGAGAGTTTTAATGAGGCTCCATAATAACTATTTCCTTAAAAAAATGGCATAATTTATAATGATCTAAAATGGTAGTACACTATATTGTAAAGGGTCAATGATGGTTTGCTGCTGCAGGCTGCAAAATTTGTCTGTTCAACGTATGGCATGAAATTTTGTCGACAAATATATCATTTTTTTAGCTAAAATTTATCTATATATATAGCTAAAATTTGTCGTGGATAATTTAACTATATATAGCTAAAATTTATCCATAACTAAAATTTATATATAGCTAAATTTTATCTATATATAATTGTTTGCTGGTGTTTTTAGCAAACAATCACTAGTTTTATTAGAAGGTTTGTGAGATCAAACTAGAAAAATCTCAAAGCAATTGCCTTTGAATTGCAAAAGTTTTTGTTTCAGAAAATGTAGAAAAGGGGACGATTTGCAATTGATTAACAGAATTGAAAAGAAAAGAAGCAGTAAATGGTGCAGGAATTGTAAAGAAAAAGAAAAACAAATTGCATTGAATCATAAAAATGGTACACGATCACATACAGGGATTCTTCCACTCGTTTTTCGCTCTGGCTTGGAAGTTAGAGTTTCAGGAATCGGGTGTGTATTGTGATTTTCGCGACCCCTGTTTCTTCTCAGAAACAGTTATTTATACAAGGGAAAAAGGGGGGAAATTCGAACTAAGTAACTGCCTAACAATTTGAAAATAAGTAACTGCTCCTACTTTCGGCCAAATAACCGCTCCTACTTTCGACCGAAAACGCTCTGTCACGCTTCGACCAACTGCTAGTCTTCAACGCATAACTGCTCTGTTTTCTGTCTGTCGAAAGCCTGTGTCGATTTTCCTCTCTCTTGCTTTTGCTTCCCTGGAAACTTGTCGAGTTTACCTTGCACACGACCATTTTCTTTGTCGAAACAATATGGTCTTTGTGAAATAAATATAAATCAAGCCATGTTGACCATCTTTAATGTAGCCTGTCGAAATTACAGGCTAACAAATTGCCCCCCAAAAATGTCTTTCTCGACTGAGCTTGAAGTGGAAGAAGAGAAAGAACATTTTTGAATTCTCCATCGAAATAGACTTTGCACTTGAGTAGAACAACTGTATACCTGATGTCGCCACTGTTAAGTGTTGTTTCCATATTCAAACCTTGAACTTGAACAGCCTGTAAATTCGGCCTTTGACTATGTTTACCAATTCTCTGTTCTACTTTTGAATAGTTCCACCATTTTCTGTTACGTTAATAACGCCGTAATTAAAGTGATGCATCACTTCTCGGAACGCCAAACTCGCAACTAACTGACGCTCTTTCATACTTCTCCTTATAAATAGAAGAATTTTGTTTCTCATCTTCACCACTCCATGATTTTCTTCTATTTCCTTTCCCGTTCTAAGATCATTCCTTTTGCTTTGAGTCTTCCGCGTAACCTCATCCCTCACAATTGCAGTGAGGTTGCCTGGAGGTTCAAAGTGATGGTTTTTGATCTCTGCGAATTATGGCTTTGCTCCTTTTTTCTTCATGTCACTTGATTTTGCAACTTTCTGGGTTTATGCGGGAGACTCAAAGTGGGAGCAGGAAGATTCATCAGGTGTTTTGCCTTGATGATGACTGTCTTCCTTGGGGCGTCAATATCTTCTCTCTGAAGGGCTTCCTGAGGTTTACCAAGCAAGGAAACGCCCTATTGAAAGGCTTACAAGCCTAACGCGCAGACGAAAGAATGACCCCCTGAACGACGGGAAGCGACAACGTGGTCGAAGAAGACCACCCAAAAGAGAAGTTACTTGGTCTTAAAAGACCAACTGCAATTCAGCGTTCATTTTATGCCTAGTTTATTTTCCTTTTCGGCACTATGTAACTCACGAATGCCTCTCTTGGCACATGTAACTTGGCAACATTATAATGAAATTTCTTCCATTTTATTCTTGGGCAATTTCTTATTCTGTGCTTCGACAATGTTTTGGCAACTTAAATGCCATGTTTTTACGCTTTCGTTATATTTTTTCCAGCGTTATTTTAACTTCGTGCAACGTTGGCTTATACTTTTTCAGGTATTTACCATTTATACGCAAAATTCTTTCATCAGCGCCGATCTCTTCGACCTCATATGCGCCGTTTGAATAAACTTGCAAAATTTTGAATGGTCCTTCCCAACTTGGGGACCATTTACCAAAGACTCTATCTTTTTTATCCATAGGCAGTAGGACCTTCCACACTAGATCACCTGAATCAAAGGCTTTAGACTTAACCTTTTTGTTATAAGTTTTAGCTACCCTCTCTTTCTGTCGAATAAGCGTATCTAAAGCCAATAACCTTTCTTCGTCTAAATCAACCAATTCATCAAGCATCATATTCCAATAATAATCAGAGGGAATCTCCCACTGTCTTTGAATTCTTGTTGATTGTAGACAAATTTCAATAGGCAACACTGCATCGTGTCCAAATGTTAACCTATAAGGAGTAGTGTTGATAGATTCTTTGGGCGAATTTCGACAAGCCCATAATGCTTGATCAAGGGTATTATGCCAATTTTTGGGTTTCTGCCCAACATGCTTTTTAATCAAACTAATAATAACCTTATTGGCAGCTTCTACTTGTCCATTGGCTTGCGCATAGTATGGTGTCGAAGTTAATAACTTAAAACCAATTTCGGAAGCAAACTCTACCATTTTTCTACCAGTGAAAACTGATCCCTGATCTGTAGTAATGGTTTCTGGAATTCCAAACCTATAAATGATATGATTTTGAATAAACCTTATCACTGCTTCCTGATCAACATTGGCTAAAGGTATAGCTTCAACCCATTTGGTGAAGTAATCAATTCCCACAAGGATATATCTATGGCCCTTCGACGAAGTTGGCTTTATCTCTCCAATCACATCTAAAGCCCAACCTCTAAATGGCCAAGGTTTGACTATGGCATGCAATTCATTTGCAGGTACATGTTGTATCCCAGCATGCTTTTGACACTCTTGGCATCCCTTAGCAAATTCTATGCAATCTTTCAGCATATTTGGCCAATACATTCCTTGTCGAAATAATAACCACTTCATTTTGTGGCCTACTTGGTGTGAACCACACGCTCCACTATGTGTATCGGAAATTGCTAAATATGCCTCATTTTCACTAAGACATTTTAATAGTACTCCTTCAGGAGTCTTTTAAAACAATTCGTTTCCAATTATCACATAACTCAAAGCTCTGTATTTTACCTTTTTATTGGTATTTCTTGTGGGATTTTGCAAATATTCCGCAATAGGCTTTCGCCAATCATTATTGGTCATATTGTCAAGAGCAAAAATTTCTGCTAAGTCAAAGTCACCAAAAAATCGACGTTTTTCGACAACGACTAGTTCCTCGTTTGCGTTTGTTGCCCCCCCAATTCTTGGTGTTGACAATAGTGACGAAGAATAGTCATTAGAAATGATTTTATCCTTTATTTCGATTAACTCTTCCAGGCTTTGTTTTGAAACTTTATAGCCTGAAGCAATTTGTGCCAATTCATTTGCCACTTGATTATCAATTCGTGGTAAATGTTCTAAGTGAACAGACTCAAATCTTTTTAACAAAGCATTGGCAACAACAAAGTATCTAATAAGGTGCTCTTTAATGCATTTGTACTCTCTTGTCAATTGTTTGACAACCAACTCAGAGTCACCTTTTATTTCGACATGACTTGCCCCCAGCTCAAGTAAAATTTCAAGGCCTACTATTAAAGCCTCATACTCAGCTTCATTATTGGAACAAACATCCCGAATTTTAAACTTATACTTCGTTGGAATGTTAGTAGGAGATATTATTAAAATACCAATCCCAACTCCATGTTTATGGCTTGAGCCATCAAAATACAACCTCCAAGGATATACGTCTACAAAACTTAATGTTTCTTCCACAACAGAATGGTCTACTATAAAATCAGCAACCACTTGTCCTTTAATTGATTTTAGAGGTTGATAAGTTAAGTGGTATTCTGACAAAGCCAAAGCCCATTTACCAATTCGGCTATGCATTATTGGTTTCGACAGCATATGCTTAATAACATCAAAATGCGAATAAACAGAAACATCAGCTGGTTTTATATATTGCTTTAACTTTGTACACGAGAAATACAAACAAAGGCACAACTTCTCTATAGGAGTGTACCTCGTTTCGGCATCATTTAAGACCCTACTGAGGTAATAAATGGCTCTTTCGACACCACTATCATCCTCTTGTGCTAACATGCTACCTATTGTTCTATCAGAAGCTGCTATATACAATTTGAGCACTTTGTGTTTAATAACAGGCAACAAAATCGGTGGTTTCATCAAATAAGACTTGATTTCGTCGAAGGCTGCTTGATGCATTGGTTCCCATTTGAACTCTTCTTCCTTCTTCAGTCTTAATAATGGCGAAAAAACTTGTGTTTTGCCACTTAGATTTGATATAAATCTTCGAAGGAAATTGATTTTTCCCAGCAACGACTGAAGCTCTTTTTTGGTCGAAGGGGCCTTCGTTTCCATAATTGCCTTAGTCTTATTTTGATTGATTTCAATGCCTTTTTTGTGTACTATAAAACCCAAGAAATCACCTGCACGTACACAAAAGGCACATTTTAATGGATTTAATTTCAATCCATATTTCCTCATTCTTTCAAAAGAACGGCGAAGATGGTCTAAATGACCACTTTCTGAGGAAGATTTAACCACCACATCATCTATGTATACTTGCATAAAATCATCAATAAAATCATGAAACATAGAATTCATGGCCCTTTGATATGTAGCACCAGCATTCTTTAAGCCAAAGGGCATTACTACCCATTCATAAACACCCAATGCCCCTGGACACCTAAAAGCAGTTTTTGACACATCCTCTTCAGCAATGAAGATTTGATTATACCCAGAATAACCATCAAGCATACTAAGATAATCAAATCCTGCTGCTGAATCTATTAGCATTTCTGCCACAGGCATTGCGTATTCATCTTTAGGAGATGCATTATTTAAATCCCTAAAATCTATGCAAACTCTAAGAGTCCCATTTTTCTTCATTACAGGAACTATATTGGCTAACCATTCGACATACCTGGCAGTTCTGATGAATTTGTTTCTGAACAGCCTTTCGATTTCCTCTTTGATCTTAGCCAACACTTGAGGAGCAAATCTTCTTGGCACTTGCTTCACTGGTTTCTTCCCTGATCGAATTGGTAATTGCATTTCCACTACTTCTCGACTTAACCCAGGCATTTCGTCGTAATCCCAAGCAAAGCAGTCTTTGAACTCCCTTAGCAATATGATGACTTGGGTTTTTAGAGAAGCATCAATATTTGCACTAATATAAGTTGGCCTTTTTATTGAGCCATTTCCCAAATCAACTTCTTCTAACGGGTCTTGAGCTTGCATATGCTTTGTCAAATCTCTAGGATCCTTTTCAAAACCTAATGGATCATTATCATAGATACAGTCAAGTTTTTCATCTATGATTATGCCATTTTCTTCATGTAACTCACTGGCTTCGACAGCCATTGTTTGTTGAATAATTTCGGCCTCCATAGCCGCTTTAAACTTGTTTTCGGCCATATAAGCCGTAATTTTGTCCCATGCATTGGCCACTGACATAAGAACATTTTCAAGAACCAGTGTTCCACCCCGTTGGTCGAAAAACACCATCAGGATAGACACTATCATCTCCCATTATTTCTCTTTCCCAAACAAAACCATAATTTGGGTCAAGATGAACTGAGGCAAAAACATTATCCGCAGGGACATTGTTAGCCTGTAATTTCGACAGGCTACATTAAAGATGGTCAACATGGCTTGATTTATATTTATTTCACAAAGACCATATTGTTTCGACAAAGAAAATGGTCGTGTGCAAGGTAAACTCGACAAGTTTCCAGGGAAGCAAAAGCAAGAGAGAGGAAAATCGACACAGGCTTTCAACAGACAGAAAACAGAGCAGTTATGCGTTGAAGACTAGCAGTTGGTCGAAGCGTGACAGAGCGTTTTCGGTCGAAAGTAGGAGCGGTTATTTGGCCGAAAGTAGGAGCAGTTACTTATTTTCAAATTGTTAGGCAGTTACTTAGTTCGAATTTCCCCCCTTTTTCCCTTGTATAAATAACTGTTTCTGAGAAGAAACAGGGGTCGCGAAAATCACAATACAGGGATTCTTCCACTCGTTTTTCGCTCTGGCTTGGAAGTTAGAGTTTCAGGAATCGGGTCTGTATTGTGATTTTCGCGACTCCTGTTTCTTCTCAGAAACAGTTATTTATACAAGGGAAAAAGGGGGGAAATTCGAACTAAGTAACTGCCTAACAATTTGAAAATAAGTAACTGCTCCTACTTTCGGCCAAATAACCGCTCCTACTTTCGACCGAAAACGCTCTGTCACGCTTCGACCAACTGCTAGTCTTCAACGCATAACTGCTCTGTTTTCTGTCTGTTGAAAGCCTGTGTCGATTTTCCTCTCTCTTGCTTTTGCTTCCCTGGAAACTTGTCGAGTTTACCTTGCACACGACCATTTTCTTTGTCGAAACAATATGGTCTTTGTGAAATAAATATAAATCAAGCCATGTTGACCATCTTTAATGTAGCCTGTCGAAATTACAGGCTAACAATGTCCCTGCGGATAATGTTTTTGCCTCAGTTCATCTTGACCCAAATTATGGTTTTGTTTGGGAAAGAGAAATAATGGGAGATGATAGTGTCTATCCTGATGGTGTTTTTCGACCAACGGGGTGGAACACTGGTTCTTGAAAATGTTCTTATGTCAGTGGCCAATGCATGGGACAAAATTACGGCTTATATGGCCGAAAACAAGTTTAAAGCGGCTATGGAGGCCGAAATTATTCAACAAACAATGGCTGTCGAAGCCAGTGAGTTACATGAAGAAAATGGCATAATCATAGATGAAAAACTTGACTGTATCTATGATAATGATCCATTAGGTTTTGAAAAGGATCCTAGAGATTTGACAAAGCATATGCAAGCTCAAGACCCGTTAGAAGAAGTTGATTTGGGAAATGGCTCAATAAAAAGGCCAACTTATATTAGTGCAAATATTGATGCTTCTCTAAAAACCCAAGTCATCATATTGCTAAGGGAGTTCAAAGACTGCTTTGCTTGGGATTACGACGAAATGCCTGGGTTAAGTCGAGAAGTAGTGGAAATGCAATTACCAATTCGATCAGGGAAGAAACCAGTGAAGCAAGTGCCAAGAAGATTTGCTCCTCAAGTGTTGGCTAAGATCAAAGAGGAAATCGAAAGGCTGTTCAGAAACAAATTCATCAGAACTGCCAGGTATGTCGAATGGTTAGCCAATATAGTTCCTGTAATGAAGAAAAATGGGACTCTTAGAGTTTGCATAGATTTTAGGGATTTAAATAATGCATCACCTAAAGATGAATACGCAATGCCTGTGGCAGAAATGCTAATAGATTCAGCAGCAGGATTTGATTATCTTAGTATGCTTGATGGTTATTCTGGGTATAATCAAATCTTCATTGCTGAAGAGGATGTGTCAAAAACTGCTTTTAGGTGTCCAGGGGCATTGGGTGTTTATGAATGGGTAGTAATGCCCTTTGGCTTAAAGAATGCTGGTGCTACATATCAAAGGGCCATGAATTCTATGTTTCATGATTTTATTGATGATTTTATGCAAGTATACATAGATGATGTGGTGGTTAAATCTTCCTCAGAAAGTGGTCATTTAGACCATCTTCGCCGTTCTTTTGAAAGAATGAGGAAATATGGATTGAAATTAAATCCATTAAAATGTGCCTTTTGTGTACGTGCAGGTGATTTCTTGGGTTTTATAGTACACAAAAAAGGCATTGAAATCAATCAAAATAAGACTAAGGCAATTATGGAAACGAAGGCCCCTTCGACCAAAAAAGAGCTTCAGTCGTTGCTGGGAAAAATCAATTTCCTTCGAAGATTTATATCAAATCTAAGTGGCAAAACACAAGTTTTTTCGCCATTATTAAGACTGAAGAAGGAAGAAGAGTTCAAATGGGAACCAATGCATCAAGCAGCCTTCGACGAAATCAAGTCTTATTTGATGAAACCACCGATTTTGTTGCCTGTTATTAAACACAAAGTGCTCAAATTGTATATAGCAGCTTCTGATAGAACAATAGGTAGCATGTTAGCACAAGAGGATGATAGTGGTGTCGAAAGAGCCATTTATTACCTCAGTAGGGTCTTAAATGATGCCGAAACGAGGTACACTCCTATAGAGAAGTTGTGCCTTTGTTTGTATTTCTCGTGTACAAAGTTAAAGCAATATATAAAACCAGCTGATGTTTCTGTTTATTCGCATTTTGATGTTATTAAGCATATGCTGTCGAAACCAATAATGCATAGCCGAATTGGTAAATGGGCTTTGGCTTTGTCAGAATACCACTTAACTTATCAACCTCTAAAATCAATTAAAGGACAAGTGGTTGCTGATTTTATAGTAGACCATTCTGTTGTGGAAGAAACATTAAGTTTTGTAGACGTATATCCTTGGAGGTTGTATTTTGATGGCTCAAGCCATAAACATGGAGTTGGGATTGGTATTTTAATAATATCTCCTACTAACATTCCAACGAAGTATAAGTTTAAAATTCGGGATGTTTGTTCCAATAATGAAGCTGAGTATGAGGCTTTAATAGTAGGCCTTGAAATTTTACTTGAGCTGGGGGCAAGTCATGTCGAAATAAAAGGTGACTCTGAGTTGGTTGTCAAACAATTGACAAGAGAGTACAAATGCATTAAAGAGCACCTTATTAGATACTTTGTTGTTGCCAATGCTTTGTTAAAAAGATTTGAGTCTGTTCACTTAGAACATTTACCACGAATTGATAATCAAGTGGCAAATGAATTGGCACAAATTGCTTCAGACTATAAAGTTTCAAAACAAAGCCTGGAAGAGTTAATCGAAATAAAGGATAAAATCATTTCTAATGACTATTCTTCGTCACTATTGTCAACACCAAGAATTGGGGGGGCAACAAACGCAAACGAGGAACTAGTCGTTGTCGAAAAACGTCGATTTTTTGGTGACTTTGACTTAGCAGAAATTTTTGCTCTTGACAATATAACCAATAATGATTGGCGAAAGCCTATTGCGGAATATTTGCAAAATCCCACAAGAAATACCAATAAAAAGGTAAAATACAGAGCTTTGAGTTATGTGATAATTGGAAACGAATTGTTTAAAAAGACTCCTGAAGGAGTACTATTAAAATGTCTTAGTGAAAATGAGGCATATTTAGCAATTTCCGATACACATAGTGGAGCGTGTGGTTCACACCAAGTAGGCCACAAAATGAAGTGGTTATTATTTCGACAAGGAATGTATTGGCCAAATATGCTGAAAGATTGCATAGAATTTGCTAAGGGATGCCAAGAGTGTCAAAAGCATGCTGGGATACAACATGTACCTGCAAATGAATTGCATGCCATAGTCAAACCTTGGTCATTTAGAGGTTGGGCTTTAGATGTGATTGGAGAGATAAAGCCAACTTCGTCGAAGGGCCATAGATATATCCTTGTGGGAATTGATTACTTCACCAAATGGGTTGAAGCTATACCTTTAGCCAATGTTGATCAGGAAGCAGTGATAAGGTTTATTCAAAATCATATCATTTATAGGTTTGGAATTCCAGAAACCATTACTACAGATCAGGGATCAGTTTTCACTGGTAGAAAAATGGTAGAGTTTGCTTCCGAAATTGGTTTTAAGTTATTAACTTCGACACCATACTATGCGCAAGCCAATGGACAAGTAGAAGCTGCCAATAAGGTTATTATTAGTTTGATTAAAAAGCATGTTGGGCAGAAACCCAAAAATTGGCATAATACCCTTGATCAAGCATTATGGGCTTGTCGAAATTCGCCCAAAGAATCTATCAACACTACTCCTTATAGGTTAACATTTGGACACGATGCAGTGTTGCCTGTTGAAATTTGTCTACAATCAACAAGAATTCAAAGACAGTGGGAGATTCCCTCTGATTATTATTGGAATATGATGCTTGATGAATTGGTTGATTTAGACGAAGAAAGGTTATTGGCTTTAGATACGCTTATTCGACAGAAAGAGAGGGTAGCTAAAACTTATAACAAAAAGGTTAAGTCTAAAGCCTTTGATTCAGGTGATCTAGTGTGGAAGGTCCTACTGCCTATGGATAAAAAAGATAGAGTCTTTGGTAAATGGTCCCCAAGTTGGGAAGGACCATTCAAAATTTTGCAAGTTTATTCAAACGGCGCATATGAGGTCGAAGAGATCGGCGCTGATGAAAGAATTTTGCGTATAAATGGTAAATACCTGAAAAAGTATAAGCCAACGTTGCACGAAGTTAAAATAACGCTGGAAAAAATATAACGAAAGCGTAAAAACATGGCATTTAAGTTGCCAAAACATTGTCGAAGCACAGAATAAGAAATTGCCCAAGAATAAAATGGAAGAAATTTCATTATAATGTTGCCAAGTTACATGTGCCAAGAGAGGCATTCGTGAGTTACATAGTGCCGAAAAGGAAAATAAACTAGGCATAAAATGAACGCTGAATTGCAGTTGGTCTTTTAAGACCAAGTAACTTCTCTTTTGGGTGGTCTTCTTCGACCACGTTGTCGCTTCCCGTCGTTCAGGGGGTCATTCTTTCGTCTGCGCGTTAGGCTTGTAAGCCTTTCAATAGGGCGTTTCCTTGCTTGGTAAACCTCAGGAAGCCCTTCAGAGAGAAGATATTGACGCCCCAAGGAAGACAGTCATCATCAAGGCAAAACACCTGATGAATCTTCCTGCTCCCACTTTGAGTCTCCCGCATAAACCCAGAAAGTTGCAAAATCAAGTGACATGAAGAAAAAAGGAGCAAAGCCATAATTCGCAGAGATCAAAAACCATCACTTTGAACCTCCAGGCAACCTCACTGCAATTGTGAGGGATGAGGTTACGCGGAAGACTCAAAGCAAAAGGAATGATCTTAGAACGGGAAAGGAAATAGAAGAAAATCATGGAGTGGTGAAGATGAGAAACAAAATTCTTCTATTTATAAGGAGAAGTATGAAAGAGCGTCAGTTAGTTGCGAGTTTGGCGTTCCGAGAAGTGATGCATCACTTTAATTACGGCGTTATTAACGTAACAGAAAATGGTGGAACTATTCAAAAGTAGAACAGAGAATTGGTAAACATAGTCAAAGGCCGAATTTACAGGCTGTTCAAGTTCAAGGTTTGAATATGGAAACAACACTTAACAGTGGCGACATCAGGTATACAGTTGTTCTACTCAAGTGCAAAGTCTATTTCGATGGAGAATTCAAAAATGTTCTTTCTCTTCTTCCACTTCAAGCTCAGTCGAGAAAGACATTTTTGGGGGGCAATTTGTTAGCCTGTAATTTCGACAGGCTACATTAAAGATGGTCAACATGGCTTGATTTATATTTATTTCACAAAGACCATATTGTTTCGACAAAGAAAATGGTCGTGTGCAAGGTAAACTCGACAAGTTTCCAGGGAAGCAAAAGCAAGAGAGAGGAAAATCGACACAGGCTTTCGACAGACAGAAAACAGAGCAGTTATGCGTTGAAGACTAGCAGTTGGTCGAAGCGTGACAGAGCGTTTTCGGTCGAAAGTAGGAGCGGTTATTTGGCCGAAAGTAGGAGCAGTTACTTATTTTCAAATTGTTAGGCAGTTACTTAGTTCGAATTTCCCCCCTTTTTCCCTTGTATAAATAACTGTTTCTGAGAAGAAACAGGGGTCGCGAAAATCACAATACACACCCGATTCCTGAAACTCTAACTTCCAAGCCAGAGCGAAAAACGAGTGGAAGAATCCCTGTATGTGATCGTGTACCATTTTTATGATTCAATGCAATTTGTTTTTCTTTTTCTTTACAATTCCTGCACCATTTACTGCTTCTTTTCTTTTCAATTCTGTTAATCAATTGCAAATCGTCCCCTTTTCTACATTTTCTGAAACAAAAACTTTTGCAATTCAAAGGCAATTGCTTTGAGATTTTTCTAGTTTGATCTCACAAACCTTCTAATAAAACTAGTGATTGTTTGCTAAAAACACCAGCAAACAGACATATGCCTCATTAGAAGATGAACATGGCGCAATCTTCGCCATTTGTTTCTCAAAGTTTTCCTTGGTAACTTGGTTCACATCAGCACGGAAGTAGCTCTGATCGGCTTCAACATACTCTACCAAACCATCTTCCTTCCACATTACTAAACGTTGATGCAAAGTTGAAGGGACAGCACCAACTCCATGGATCCACTCTCTACCAAGGAGTAAATTAAAATTCGCTTTAGAGGCTATCACTAAGAACAATGTAGTCCTCTTTATGGAACCAACGATTAAGTCCACCTCAATGGCCCCCAAAGAATGGCCAGTTTTGCCTTCATAGTTGCTTAAGACAATGTTATGTGGCCTGAGGTCAGTATCGAACTTACCAATCTTCTTCAAAAGACCATGTGGCATCAAATTCACTGCAGCTCCACCATCCACTAACACTTTGTTAATCCCAACACCATTGACTTTGGCTTGGACATACAGGGGTTTCAAGTGGTTTTGCATACTCATATCTGGCTTCTCGAAGGTAGCCATTTGGTCTTCGACACAACCATTGTTCATCACATAATAACACATTGGCTTATGATGAGCCATATCCTCTGTAAAATCCTCTTCAACGTCATTTGGTACTGTGATAACATCGTACTCCAGTGGCAGTATTGATACCACATTGCAAACAACGTCGAAATCATCCTCAGAATCATTAAAATCAGACTCCATGTCTTCATCCATGTCGAGATCAGCATTTCTTTCTTTCACTGTTGACAATGGAGGAAATATTCTTTCAAGAGCAGGCCTTCTTGACTTTTCTGTTACACCAGCCTTGCCTTTGGCCTTATTCGCTGCACACACATGACTAACAACATCAGCATTCCTCTTTGTGGCAACTTCAGCTTTGTGAACCTCACTCTTCGCCACTATCATGCTGCGTGGAACTTGATTATTAGCCAAATGACTTGGAACCTGGTTAATGTCAAAGTGTGCCTTCTTCTTCTGTTGTCTTTGGTAACGACGCCACTGTGTTCTAGTCATAGGGTTCTTACCCTTATAGTTATTCTTATAATTAAACTTAATAGCATCAGTACCTGGCTTGACAGCTTTAGCACGTTGATTATTGGGCACCCACTCTTCGACAGGAGCACTAGCACTTGGGACAAAGGATTTACCTGTTGACAGCTTCAAATACCCTTTTGCTGAAGACTTCTCCTTAGCAAATTGTCGTTTACTTGTTGAAGGCTTTGCTGACACATTAGCCTCATAGCCAGGAAGATCTCCTTTTGCAAAGTCAAATTTTGGCCTGTTATCAAGCCATTTTCTTTTGCGTTGTTGTTGATCCTGATAACCTTCGACAGCTTTAGCTGCTTCTTTATCGAAGACAGCACTGCACCTTGGGCAAAGCATAACTTCAGAATTATTCCACTTACACCGATTGAGGAAATCTATCAATTCTTCCTCAGCCTTTGGATACACAGCATGTATCTTCCCATCATATTCTTTTAGGGTCACTTCCTGTTTCTTACCTTCAGCATACATAAAACCTTTTAATTTTTCGGTGGCAGTCTTGACACACTTAGGAGGGTCTGCCATTTGAGCACCCACCATGCCTACATCAGCTTCGACAGGTTCAGAATACATAGCTTCAGCCTTAGGCAACGGATCAACATCAATCTGCATAGGAGCTTTCATTTTCTTGTCAGCAAATTTGAGTCTTCCTTCGTCAACTGCTTTTTGTACAATATCCCTGAAGAGCACACAACGGTCAGTGTTATGTCCCAAAAAATTATGGAACTTACAATAACCCTTTTTCTTTCTTTGGTCAAGAGTTGGTATTTTAAGGCCTTTAGGCACTAATATTTGACCATCAGTTACTAAAAGATCAAAAATTTCATCACATTTAGTAACATCAAAAGTATAAGTCTTAGGCATAAATCTATCGTTCTTAGGCTCTACAGGGTTATTCCCATTCGCAGGCCTTAATAATTTACAGGTATAAGGAGGACCAGGCTTAAGTTCAGCCACGTCTATCTCCTCTTCTTCGACATTACTATATGTAACGTCAAATTCTTCTTCGACATATGCCACTTTTTCTTTTTTATGATACCTATTCGACCTAGATTTTTCCTCTCTAAGCCTTTCAACTTGTCGAACCCTATCAGCCAAATGAGCCATATCTCGCAAATGAGATGTTTCTAATTTCTTTGTAATTGAGTAATCAAGGCCACCAGCAGCCATTTCGACAAGCTCATGTTCAGGGACTTGTGTGAAGCAACGAGATTTCAACAGCCTAAATCTGTTTAAGTAATCATCAATAGTTTCAGGCATTTTGCGCCGAACACTAGCCAATTCTTTAAGACTAATTTTCGACTGGCCCATGTAAAACTGTGCATGGAATGCCTTTTCTAGTTGCCCCCACGTGAACATAGAACCAGGGGGTAAGGTCGTGAACCAAGTGAAAGCATTTTTAGTTAGAGAATTTGGAAAATATTTCATCTTCAAATTCTCATTTTGTGCTAAGTCCCCAGCCTCAGTCAAGAAACGAGCAATGTGTTCGACTGTGGACTCATTTGTATCACCACCAAACTTAGTAAACTTGGGAACTTTCCATCCCCTTGGTAACTCAGTTTGTAACACGTATTCACATAATGGTGATACAAAGTTAGGCCTTTGTAAACCTATGTTAAGGCCATTTTGCGCCAAAATAGTTTCGACTAAAGTAGCTATATTGTTTTCTGCGCCAACATTGTGTTGTTGCACTTGTCGAACAACTTCATCAGCGTTCTGGTGTCTATTTACCAAAACTACTTCAGGGACGTGGTTTACTGCCCCTTGTAGTTCGCCTACAACTGTCGACGCTTCGACTGCAACTGCTTCTTGGGGGTTAACTGGCGACGCATTACCCGCAATAATAGGAACGTGCCTATTATTAACCGCTGGAACCCCAAAAAAGTCTGCAATCCTACTCATCTGATTTGCCAACATTTGGTAACTGTTATTGGTATTTTGAATCAATGGATTGAAAACTGTACCAATTTGTTGGGTAAGCATATTAACCATATCGTGATTACTCTCGTCTACTTGCTGTCTTAAGGCCAACAAAGACGTATTGGTTAATGCTGGGGGATTTCGACCAAATACGCTCTCAGAAGAGACATGTGTAGGGGAAAAGGTCGAAATATGTGGCATTCCAGTAGGCATGCCATACATTCCCAGAGGAAATGGGGGTAGACACACGTCATTCAAACGTGGGTCTAAACCGTTTCCCATTGCCATGCGAGGGCTATGAAGCCCTGCACTTAACGGCAAAGACATAGGCAGAGATGCCATTTCTGACTGCGTTGAACCAACATTAGTCATTGATAATGAAGGAACGGTTATCGACGATGATGGTCCTGCGCTAATGCTTGCAGAATCCATTGTTGTCCCTTGCCCTTGTGAAACCACAGGGTTGGAACTAGATGCATTATTCGTACCAGAACGAACCATTTTACCACTTCTTAAGTGCATACAACAGCGAATACAAATAAGAGAGTACGAAAATGAACAAAATCAAAGGCAAGGTCCCACTGGGCGTGCCAATTTGTTTGCTGGTGTTTTTAGCAAACAATCACTTGTTTTATTAGAAGGTTTGTGAGATCAAACTAGAAAAATCTCAAAGCAATTGCCTTTGAATTGCAAAAGTTTTTGTTTCAGAAAATGTAGAAAAGGGGACGATTTGCAATTGATTAACAGAATTGAAAAGAAAAGAAGCAGTAAATGGTGCAGGAATTGTAAAGAAAAAGAAAAACAAATTGCATTGAATCATAAAAATGGTACACGATCACATACAGGGATTCTTCCACTCATTTTTCGCTCTGGCTTGGAAGTTAGAGTTTCAGGAATCGGGTGTGTATTGTGATTTTCGCGACCCCTGTTTCTTCTCAGAAACAGTTATTTATACAAGGGAAAAAGGGGGGAAATTCGAACTAAGTAACTGCCTAACAATTTGAAAATAAGTAACTGCTCCTACTTTCGGCCAAATAACCGCTCCTACTTTCGACCGAAAACGCTCTGTCACGCTTCGACCAACTGCTAGTCTTCAACGCATAACTGCTCTGTTTTCTGTCTGTCGAAAGCCTGTGTCGATTTTCCTCTCTCTTGCTTTTGCTTCCCTGGAAACTTGTCGAGTTTACCTTGCACACGACCATTTTCTTTGTCGAAACAATATGGTCTTTGTGAAATAAATATAAATCAAGCCATGTTGACCATCTTTAATGTAGCCTGTCGAAATTACAGGCTAACAATAATTTAACTATATATAGCTAAAATTTATAATTTATCTATATATAGCTAAAATTTGTCGTGGTAAAATTTATCTGTTCAACATATGGCATGAAATTTTGTCGACAGATATATAATTTTTTTCAGTGGCTATGGATCTGTCAAAGATCTTTGGTTGCTGCTTTTCTGAGTCCTCCTCATCACAATCTAAAATTTACATATGCAATGGTGATGCTTGTGTTCTTAGAAACGCTAAGGGTAGAAAAACATCCAGCAATAAGACAAAGCAAAGAGCCTTCTGATTTCATTTGCACGGTTTTCTTTGAAATCACTCTTGTGATTAGAAAAGGCTCTTCATATTTCTGACATAAACAGGTTGCTTTTGGTGTTATAATTGGTTTAAGACATCGAGTTGCTTTGTTCCATTTATATGATTGTAATAGTATTTTGTTGCAATCAGTATATGTATCGTCAAACATGAAATTTATATATTGTTGGAAGGTACATGCTGTGGCATCTTGATTATTTCCTTTCTCATAGTAAATAATATATCGATATAGAATATATATATATCCTACCTTACTCATCTTTAATTCTTAACGTAAAACTTGAACTTTTAATTTAATCTCCTTTCTCATAATAAATTACACGATTCTAACCAACACCGTTGGCCCAATGGCTTAATCTACCCTGGGATAGCTAGGTTCAGCAGGTGCTCCCGAGTTCAATTCTTGCGGTGGATAAATTCGGTGTTGGCCAGTGCGAAATTTGATCCTAAACACGAGCGGATATTAGTCTTTTATTAAAAGCGTTGAGACACTCCGTGGGTAGTCGCCAATAGTCGGAAACAAAAAAAAAATTGCACGATTCTCGTTTGTTAAGAGCAAGCATCCTACTAATCCTAGACCAGAAGATGCTGCCTTGAATGATGATGATCCAGTTGATCATGGGCCTAGTACCAGCGCTCAGAGAGGAAAGCCCAAAAGGGTACAGCCCAAGAAGTGGTCCGATTATGTTACTATTAATAGGACAAATACTATCTTCTAGAAGATAGGTGGGGACTCAGAAGTAGTTAGAGTTTGCTATGCTGTTTGTATTTTTGCAATAGTACTTTGTTTAAGAGGCTTTTATGTCATTTTAAGTTTTAATTGAGGGAGAGTAATTAACAAGGAGATGGTTGCTTCACAAAATTTGGTTTAAAAATGAGAGACTTCTAAGTTTCACTTACGAATATCATTACTAAATGTCAAAAGTATCTAAGTAAGAGTAGAGTTGACATTTATCTATCGTCATCTTTTTCTATGTGTTATGCATGACGTTTAATAACACAATTTATCTATAAATAAATATCGGCTTAAACATCATTTTGGTCCCTGAAAATACAGCAAATATCTATCTTGGTCCCTATAAAAAGTTTTTTAAAAATAGTTCTTGCAAAATCTAAAATTATTCATCTTGAACCCTGTAAAAAGTTTTTTTTAAAAATAGTCCTTGTAAAATTCAAAATTATTCATTTTGGTATATGTAAACAATTTTTTTAAATAGACCTTGCAAAATAAAAAAAATCATTTTGGTCTCTGTGACACATCAGCTTTAAAATGACATCGGGGACCAAAATGAATAATTTTAAAATTTGCAAGCGCTATTTAAAAAAATCCAAGGACCAAAATGGATATTCTTTGTATTTGCAGTGGCCAAAATGATATTTAAGCCATAAATATTTTACCTACCACTCCA
Source organism: Astragalus glycyphyllos (assembly GCA_963573325.1). Taxonomy (NCBI): domain Eukaryota; kingdom Viridiplantae; phylum Streptophyta; class Magnoliopsida; order Fabales; family Fabaceae; genus Astragalus; species Astragalus glycyphyllos. Next base: position 3,535,616 of record OY754308.1, on the reverse strand, counting down.
GTGGCGGATGCATCATATTGATATTGGGGTCAATTGACCCCACCAAAAAAAATTACTTTTCATATACCAAGTAAAAAGTTTTGGCCCCCAATAAAAAATTGGGTTTGACCCCACAAATATCCAGCTGCCAAAATACACAGTCAGGTTCAAATTTTTTTTTTGTATATATAGTCCAAATAAAGATAGTCTTTACGGAGTTACTTACCCTAAATCCTAAATTAAAATTTGTTTTCCTCTCTCTCACTCGTTCGTTCCTTCTTGTCTTCAAGTGGAAATTCAAACATGTTTGATAAGGAGAAGTTGACTCATTTGACTAATGTTTATCCATCAGAATTTTATCATGGATGTTCGGTCTGATGATCAATTTTCAAAGTTAAATGGGATTACTGATCTTTCTGAAATGATGGTGAGAACTAGAAGACAAATTGCGTATCCAATGGTCTACTTACTTTTGAAGACAGCTTTGATTTTGCCAGTCGCAACTACAACAGTTGAAAGATCTTTCTCTGGAATGAGTAATGTGAGGAATAGACTGCGCAATCGTATCGGAGATGAATGGTTGAATGACTGTTTGGTTACATACATTGAGAGTGATATTTTTGATGGTATTGACAATGAAATTATCATACAACATTTTCAGAATATGAAAACACGTAGAGGACAATTGTAACTTGTGGAAAGACAATTGTAACTTGTGGAAGTAATTGAATATTTATTTTGGTGCTTTTTTGTCACATACGTGATTATGTATTTTGTAAAACCTTATTTTATTTTTATTCTATGAAATATTATAGATAGTTCATTTACTTGCCCCCACGAATGAAATTTTCTGGATCCGCCACTATACCACTCAATTGGTGTATCCAAAGTTTTTTGACACTCAATTGGTGTATCCAAAGTTTTTTGACCGTCACTATATCTTTCACCTACCCATCTACTATCTTTACCCATAATTTTTTTGACCGTCGTTAAAAACATATATGAAAATAGGTTATTTTTATTTTTATTGTTGTGTAAGTTGAGATGCTATAATAAGATTTTTTATGTTTTTTTTGGCATAGTATAAGATTTTTTATGTTGTTCCATGAGTTTTAATTTTGTTGCCTTTAGAACTAATAGATTCAGATTCGTTTCCCCTTCAGACATTTAATTTCGCTTTTCTTTGTTAGCTTCTTTTGGTCATAAAAATTCCTAAAACCTCCATTTAGGTAAGAATTTCACCTAACCATAACACTCGATTTAAAAATTATTTTTCTCTGCTTTTGTGTGTGGAAATCTCCAGTCAAATACAAAGTGGCAAAATTTACTAGAGTTTTATTGTTATATATGTATTCTTGGTGTAAATTTTTTACACTTATAATCATCTAGAATTTATGACATGAGTAACATATAAAGTAGATATGAATGGACTCTTCTCTTTTTAATGATGTTTCAATTTGTAATTGATTTATGGTGTAAAACATTCATACACTCGCGACACATATAAATTAAATCCAAGTTTAGTTGCATCTTCTAACGTCTAGTTTGTCATATATCTTCTAATGGAAAAATACAAATAAAAAAAATTGACATAAACTTATATAACTAAGTGATTGATTTCAAAACGACCCAAAAAGCCCCATGGACAGCCAAATGCTAAAACATCCAAACAAAATTCTAAATTACCCAAATTATCTATTGTTTGACTTCACAACCCTAACAGTATTTTCCTGTGTTTGCTCCCTAGCAGTTGTACCACTCCATCCTATATGAGTGGACTTGGTGCATCACTCTCGTTGATCCCAAGAGTAGAATGATAGTGAGAATGCGCAAAAACAAACCCAAATGATTATGCAAACCAAACCCAACTAGACTCATCTTTAACTACTCTATTTGACACCAAGGACAAAACTTCTAGCAATGAGGGAGGTGAAGGATGAAACTTCAAGTAATGATGTTATGATACTGGGAAAAACCAAAGTCGTATGTAGATATTGGGTAAAAGAGTTTAATCGTTTCAACTAGTAGGTATCTAATTGTATTAATGATATGATGTTATGATACTTGGTTTCATGATATGATGTTATGGTCCAACTAGTAGGTATCCAATTTTCATGATACGATGATGTTATGATGTCTAAGAATCATGTATCAAATATACAAAAGTTGTTGACTTCAATTGGATATTCCTGCGGAGCTTCAACTTCTGTGCTGATTCATTTATCAAGCAATTATCAATCTCCCAATTCCTCCCTTTGCAGCAGGAGATACTTTAGTTTGGGACCATTATTCTTCTGGTATATTATCTTCTAAAGACGCTTACGAGTTTCTTAATCCTAGCTCTGTGGTTGTCTCTTGGGCTAAGGAGGTCTAGTGACCGTTTGTTCCTCCGTCAAAATCATTTCTTTTTTGGAGAGCTGCCCATGACCGCTTGCCTACTAACGATAACCTCAAAAAGTGAGGTTGCACTATGGTCTCCATTTGTTGCCACTGTGGTAAGAATGATGAAACTACCAGTCTTTTGTTTCTTAGCTGCCCTTTTGCTCAAAAAATGAGGCACTGGCACCAATCTTCTATCAATTGGTCTATCAATACTTCTTGTATTTTATCCCTTCTTTCTGTGTTGAATGGATCTTGGAGTGATCAAGTCTCAGATGTTTTAGCTGCTGCAATTATTCATGTTCTATCTAGCATTTGGTTGAGCAAAAATAAATTACGCTTCGTTAATAAAGTTATTCCTCTTCAATCCACTAGTAAATAAAAGACATTTAGCATCGGTTGTTTTGAACATTTAGCGTCGGTTATCCGACAATGCTAAATCCCCTGATGCTAAATGTGGGACTTTTAGCTTCGGTTATTTAACCGATGCTAAAAATCACCTTTAGCATCGAATTTTTAAATAGTCGATGCTAAATGTTTCTCTTACTAGTACATTTAGCATCGATTATATAGTATAACCGATGCTAAATGTCTCTTACCAATACTTTTAGCATCGGTTATACTATACAACCGATGCTAAATGTCTCTTACTAATACATTTAGCATCAGTTAAATAGTATAATCAATGCTAAATGTCTCTTACTAGTGCTTTTAGCATCGGTTATATTATACAACCGATGCTAAAAGTCTCTTACTAGTACATTTAGCATCGGTTATATAGTATAACTTATGCTAAATGTCTCTTACTAATAATTTTGGCATTGGTTATACTATACAACTGATGCTAAATGTCTCTTACTAATACCTTTAGCATCACTTCACTACAAAAAAATCAGGGATTAGCGAGGGAAATTTCCCTCGCAAACTGACCAAAATCCCTCGCTAATGGTCATTTGCGAGGGAATTAGCGAGGGACCGGTTCCCTCGCTAATACCTTCCTCGCTAATGAAATTAGCGAGGGAATTTGAATCCCTCGCTAATTAGCGAGGGACATTTCCCTCGCTAATTCCCTCGCTAATGTTGCCTCAAAATTTGTGCAAATTTTCAAATTCTGACTGACACGTGTCTTAATTTAAATGGTTTGTTTTTTATATTTATTATTATGTTATTTTTAAAATCAGTTTTTTATTATAATATATTATTAATTTTGTGGTTGTTGTTGTGGTGGTGGTGGTGGTGGTGGTGAAAGGTGGAGAGAAAGAGGAAAGAAATTCGTAGGTGGTGGTGGTGGTGGTGGTCTCGTGGGTGGTGGTGGTGTGGTGGTGGTCTCGTGGGTGGTGGTGTGGTGGTGGTGGAAGAAGGTGGAGAGAAGAAGAGTGAAAGTGGAAATTGTGTAAGAGAGAGAGAGAGAGAGAGAGAGAGAGAGAGAGAAGAGAGGAAGAGGAAAGAAGGTGGTGGTGGTGGTGGTGGTGTCGCGAGTGGTGGTTGTTTTGTGGTGGTGGTTGTTGTGTGGTGGTTGTGTGGTGGTGGGTTAGGGTTTATAGGTGAGAGAGATAGAGTAGAGGAAGAGGAAGGGAAGGGTGAAGAGGAGAGAAGAAGAGTGAGGGTGGTTGGTTGGTTGTGTGGTGGTGATGGTGGTGGTGGTGGAGAGTAGAGGAAGGGAAGAGGAAGGGTGAAGAGGAGAGAAGAAGTGTGAGAAAGAAGAGTGAGTGAGTGAGTGAGTGAATGACAGATTTAAGTAAAAAAAATTAAAAAAAATTGCGAGGGAACTATTTTCCGTCGCTAAAAACCACTTTAATTAGCGAGGGATTTTAATTCCCTCCCTAATTTCGTCGCTAATTTCCTTGATTCGCGTGAATTTGACTGAATTTTCCCTCCAAACAATTAGCGACGGAAATTTTTCAAATTCCCTCGCTAAATCCCTCGCTAACGGTCAAATTTTCAAATTCCCTCGCTAATTCCCTCGCTAATGTCAGTTTTAGCGAGGGAATCACATTCCCTCGCTAATTCCCTCGCTAAAGTCAGTTTTAGCGAGGGAATGTTATTCCCTCGCTAATGTCCCTCGCAAATAAGCGTTTTTTTTGTAGTGCTTATACTATACAGCCGATACTAAATGTTTCTTACTAGTACATTTAACATTGATTGTCTAGTATAACCGATGCTAAATGTTTAAGTTTTTTTTATATTTTTTTTGGTTTTTATACATACCAGTCAACTAATATATAATAACCTGTTATATACAGAGATAATTCCAGTCATCAACACATAATAAATACATAAAAATACTTAAAATTCCATGAAACTTAATATCTTACATTTAGAGAACACAAGTGAAACTAATTAGAAAACAAAATAACAATGTTTGTTCAAAATGTGGTATCCACCATAACATATTTTAGGATCCCTTTCGTATTTACACAAGTTAAACTACGCACGAAATAGTGTATCCTTTTGCTCTGTACGTATCATGAAAAAGAATTTCGCCCAAAGCTGACGAATCTCCTCAAGTTCCTCATCGGTGTATGACTTTGGGTTATCAAATATCTCTTCTTCATCAGAACAAGACCTTCACTTCTCTCTCGGGTTCCTCCTCGCATGACCACATGTACAACACTATGGCTGGGATCTCTATTTTAAAATCTTTCCATCTCAAAGGCAACTCTAAGAAAGCTCAAGATATTATTCAAGTTGATTGGAATTCCCCCTTTTGTGGTTGATTCAAATGAACACTAATTGTGCTTCTAAAGGCTCTCCCAGCCCTTTTTCTTGTGGTGGCATTTTTCGCGACCATAGAGGCTCTATTGTCGGTTGTTTTGCGTCTTTTCTGAGAAATGTCTGATAAACTCTAAATTAGTGCATTTTTAGAGATGTTTTTAAATCATTTGTAGAGCAATTCATACCAATTATATAAATTATTGACTTAATTTACTTTTTATTTTGCTGAAAGAAAAAACTATAGAAAAATAATAAAAATGCAATTTTATAGTCAATTGGAGCTTAAAATAATATAAATGTATATTATGTGCTGAGATTAAAAGAATTGGAAGGTAAAGACCCAATTCAATTTGAGTGGCGCACAAATTTGGAAGCAAAAAGGCCATACAAATTTGGCGCACAAATTTTGCAGCATTGAGCACCAACTATCGTCAGGCTCATGACGTTAAAGAAGCATTTCGCAGGAGGCAACCTGTGTTTTCTTTTCAGTTATTTTTATTTTGCTTTTGTTTTGTTTTGATTTTAGGAATAAGCTCAGGCTACAAGATCTCTCAGGGAAGTCACTATTACTCTCTCTCTCTTTTATTTCTTTTGGTTTATATTTGATTATTTCGCATTGAGGACCATGCTTCATGCTAGTGTGGGGGAGGATAGTTTATTTTGTCACTTAATCTCTATTAATGCATATACCCACTACATATGTTGATAGCATTTTTTCTGGCTTGTTTTGAATGACTTATGCTCAAGTTGAAAAAAATAGAGATTTTGCCTTTAGGGGATCCCATAATTAATTTACTTGACAAACTTGTGCTTAATTGTAACTGTGAGGATGTCCTTAGGAAGCTGATAATTAGCATTTGTCCCTCTTGAGTACTTTTTGTGAACTAGCTTCTAAATGTGAGATCTGAGCCTTCATAAGGGGATTGATACAAAATCATAAATTTCTACCCATTTTCTTTTTATGAGAGTGTTTCCCAATTTGTTACATTCGAGAATTTGTCTTTTGACCAGTTCAAGGCGAAAAATTGATTTGCATCATGTAAAAAGATTTGGGAAATTTAGGTATTTTTCTGGCCTCAGAGTTGTTTCTTGAATTTATCCCTTAGTTTCCCCCTTATTTGTTATATTTTTCCTTTGGTACCCAGATATAATTTTTTTCTTTTTTTTGTTTGTGGTAACCATTTGAAATTGAATGTGGAGCAACTATTGAAAATTACAATTTCGTCCTATATTTTAGTTGTCCATATTGTTAGGACTGAAATTTCGTCCTATACTTCAGTTATCTATCTTGTCAGGATGAAGAGAAAAAAATGGAGTGAATCATGTGCTTACAAAAATATTTTCATACAAAGGAAATAAAATAGGAAATTTCATGTAATTACCTTTTCCTCCTATGAAAAAAATGTAAGAAGGAGGAAAAGGACAAATCAAAATAATGAAAGAGCCAAAGGACAGATCAAAAGAATGAAAGAAAAGGGCAAATCAAAAGAATGAAAGAGCCAAAGGGCAAATCCAAAAAAAATAAAAAAGTCGACTTAATAGTAAAAAAAGAATGAAGAAATGGAAGTGAAATTAGTTTGGAGTTTGGACAAAAATTGTAAAATAGATAGGAGCTTCATATTTGGTTTCAAAGTTTACTATTTGTTTCTTATTTTTTTCGTTTTTAGCCCTTTGATCATGCATGAATTCACCCTAGCCCCATTACAACCCATGAAACCCCATCTTTTGCATGCGTGTGAACTATTTAGTGGAGATTTGGTCAAATTACAAGCTTATGGTAATGTGCATTTTGTTGAAACTTGAGTGTATATTTTCCCTAGTCCCTAAACACTTAGAGAGATTGTGAGCTAGTGCCCTTGTTCATAGAAAGGTATTCTTCAGGGACTTGAGCCTCTAATTGGGCAACCTTTTGACACCTCATATGTGCTATATTTTCTATTGTCTGTCATTGTGCTTCTAATTTTGGGTTCCTTAATTGGTCGTCTCTATTATTTATTCGAAAATTTTGTTGAGCCAGAGAATTTACTTGAGGACAAGCAAAAGTTAAGTGTGGAGGAGTTGATAAACTCTAAATTAGTGCATTTTTAGAGATATTTTTAAATCATTTGTAGAGCAATTATTACCAATTATATAAATTATTGACTTAATTTACTTTTTATTTTGCAGAAAGAAGAAACTATAGAAAAATAATAAAAATGCAATTTTATAGTCAATTGGAGCTTAAAATAATATAAAAGTATATTATGTGCTGAGATTAAAAGAATTGGAAGGTAAAGACCCAATTCAATTTGAGTGGCGCACAAATTTGGAAGCAAAAAGGCCATACAAGAATTGAAGATAGCAATGCAGCCCAAAAGAAAGCAATTGGAAGGTCATGGAGGCCCACTTTAGTGTCAGCGCTTGTGTGAACTGAAAGGCAAGCTTGGAAAAGCATGCTCGGATGTTACAGATTTTCGCTGGCGGTGTTTGCTCTGGCCTGTGGTGAAGACGGTGTACTTTTGCTCTGTGGATCTGATTGTTGGTTGTATTAGGTTGGTTAGGTTGTGTTTAATTTTCGTGTTAATTAGTCTCATTAGGAGCTTTATTGTTCAGGTGCTGCTCTTAGGCTTAATGTTCATTTTTAGGAGATTTCAGCATATACCTAATTGAATGTAGTCTTTTGTTGGACTTGTCTTGATTGTGGATTGTCCTTTAGAGGACATTTGTCTGCTTTTGTGTAAGCGATTAGTTCACACTCTGTGTAATGTTTCTGTGTCCTTGCCTGATTTTAATGAAATATTGCAATTTGGACCAAAAAGAAAAGAAAACCTAAGCTTCAGATATATATATATATATATATATATATTCTAGTGCCGTAAGAAAAAAAAAGGACTTGCGCAAGAATTAAGAAACAGAAGCCGTAATTAGAGAATTGAAGCCGCCGCGCACACAGTAGATGCACGCGGACAGTGGGAGAGGAAGATTTTGGGTACCATTTTTTGACACCGTGAGAGAGCTCTGGAGCAGAAAAAGGAGACTAAATACCGAAGATCAGGAATTTCTCTATTCCGGGTTATTTTTATCTTTGTAATTTATGACTCTTAATTTCTATTTCATTGTTCTTGATAACTATGGATAGCTAAACCCTCTTCTAAGGTCTTAGGTGGATCTTGCAAGCTTAGAGACATTTGTATGCTTTAATTTATACTTTGAATTCCTAGTTTCTATTTCAATTAATATTATCCTATTGTTTTAATCGCATAATTAGGATTGACAACCCTTTGCATGTTCGTAATCAATTAGTTGATCAGCGACCGTACTGCAATTAGTTGGTGGACCTATACGATAATTGGGGCTATAATTAATGCATGACCAAACTTTAATTTAGTCTTCCAATCATTCAACCTTTTTGTACTTTATGCTTTTCTTAAATTTAAATTTTAGCATGACCAAACTAGGGTTAATTTAGGAAAAAGAATATTAATCGCAAATGACCAAACGGATTAGTAGTTTTAGTAAAGAGATTGGTAATTGAATAAAATAAGGGAATTCAAATAGAATTAGACATATAGGAATCGAAGCTTGCAAGTGAAACCGTGACCCTAGGCTTCTCTCCATTGATCAAACTTTACAATTTAAATTCTTGCTATTTATTTCTTTGTATTTTAGTTTCTACAATCACCAAATATTCATTCGTCTAAATAATAATTAATCTTAAGTAGTTTGGTACTTGTTAATTAATCTCTGTGGAGACGATATCTTTTATACTACTTTTGCGAGAGAGTACACTTGCTCTAAGTGTGTTTTTAACGCAACAATGTCATTGCCCTTGATTTTGAGCTTTTGGCAGCCATAATAGTTATGGAGACTACGTAAGATAAGGGTTGGCGTAAAATCTGGCTAGAATGTGATTCCTCTTCTATTGTTGCTGCTATTAATAACCCTAGAATTGTCCCCTGGAGATTGAGAAATCGTTGGGGCAACACCTTGAGGCTTTGTTCGGATATGAACTCTATTGTCTCTCATATTTTTAGAGAAGGAAACAGTTGCGCTGATAAATTGGTTGTTTTTGGTCTAATTAGTAGAACTTATACTTGGTGGAGTTTGCCTCCGAGCTTTATCTTAGATGACTTTTGTCGTAATGGGCAAGGTCTTCTTTGTTTCGGATTTAGATGATTGTTGTGGGAAAAGAGTATGTGCAAGTGTACACAGTCGCAACAAGTAAGAAAGAGTAAGTAAAAATCGTTCCCACGTGAATTGTTGAGTTGATTTCTATATTTAAATTAGTATTGAAGCTAGTGAGAAAAACAAGTAACAATAACAAGTTGTAAAATCATTAATATCATTAACATAAAAGTACAAAAGTAAATAAGATAAATGATGAGTAGAAATTCAGAATGAAAGTAGTTGGAATTCTTTTCACTATGTAAATTTATAAAAAATAATGTAATGTTCTGTCTGACACTATAGCATTGGGTGTTGTAGTGTTTGATGTGTGTCTTTTTGTCACTATCGCTAGGGTTTCGTTACAAGACTCTTATGTCTAACTTCTAAATTAGTTCACCCCTATATAATAAGTTCCCACAATATCATCCTATGAACTATGCTTTCCTATGTCTAAGTTTAAGTATTGGTTGATCTAAGTGTCCTTAAAACAACCACTCGCCCACCCATTGCTCATGGCATTTGGACCCAACCTATTGCTGCCTTTCAGCGCGCCCGGATCCGCATCCAACGGACCAAACCCGTTCATCTGATCCAACGGTGCAGGCACGGCACCCTGCTCTATAAATATGAGACTCGCTCACCATTTCCAGGTACGCTTTCTACTCCCGTCTCAATAACCTCTTCACTTCCCTTGCTAACTTAGGCATCAGAGTGCTTGCAGGTACCCCACCTGAGGCGCAGGAGAAGCACACCTCGGCCAATCCTAGGTCCAGTCTCAGCAACCCGAAGTCATCCTTCCGTCCTCATTGCGTGCACCTATCCGAGGTAGCAACTTGTACTCCGGTACCGAACATTGGCGACCACAGTGGGAGTAATCACTCCATAAGCATGATCTCGGGTGGCTCATCCGTTTTTACCACGGAAACCAAAAAGTTTTTGAAGCGCAAATGGAAAGAAATAGCAACCTTAAACTCCAATCCAGGCCCGACCTCGGCTTCACCCAGGAAGCCACTCTTCTTCTCGGACGAAGACTACCTCCTAGGCGAGTCGAACGAATTGATTCCCCTCATCATCTCGGCCCACATGCTCGTGTCGAGGTGAAACGGATCCTAGTCGATCAATGGAGCTTGGCAGACATCATGTTCCAAGACCTCCTCCCGAAGCTCGGCCTATCCCTCGCAGACTTGAACCCCTACCTCGGCACTGACTTATCCAGACTGGGCGAGGAGCGTGACCGCCCTCTAGGCTACGTGGACATCATGCTAACCTATGGGAGGAAGAAACTCGCCCGGACCATCAGAACCACTTTTTTGGTGATACCTCTCGTCACCCCCTACCACTGTGTCGTTGGAAGACCGACTTTGGCCAAGCTTGGGGCCGTGGCCTTCACCGTGCATTTGAAGATGAAGTTTCACACTCTGACTGAGCATCGTGACCATCCTGGCCGACATCAAAGTCGCGGAGAGATGCTAGTACCTCGCCTTAAAAGGCACCCAATGCTGACTGCAAGAGCTCCCCAAACTGTTGGCAGCCGTCGCCCAAGTACACCTCACCGAGGTCGATGCCCGATACGACCCAGACAGCTCTGAAGACGACGACGACTTAGCCAGGGAGCTAAAAAGGAGAATCAAGCACCCCGATCCCCAAGGCGAGTTCATCGAAATCCTCCTGGGGAGCAATTCGAGAAAGACCGTCAAAGTGGGTGTCGATCTCGGGGAAGCCCTCAGAGAAAAGCTAGTCACTTGCCTGCGACGAAATGCCGACCTTTTCACGTGGTCCGCCTCCGAAATGCCAGAAATTCCCCTTGAAGTAGCATGTCATCACTTGGCGGTCAATCCCAACGCCAAGTGCATGGCACAGCGGAACCCAAAGCGATGAGAAGGCCCAACCCGCGGCAAAAGCGGTGGCCGACCTCCTTGCGGCAGGCTTCATCAAGGAAGTGAAATACACCACTTGGCTGTCCAACGTGGTACTGGTCAAAAAGAGCAACGGAAAATGGAGAATGTTTGTAGACTACACCGATCTCAACAAAGCATGCCCTAAGGACGCCTTTCTCGTCCCCAGCATTGACAGGCTAATCGATAACACCTCCAGATTCCGGCTTCTCTCCTTCCTAGACGCCTACTCCGGCTACAACCAGATTGCGATGAATCCTCCAGACCAGGAGAAAACAGCCTTCATGATGGACCAAGGGAATTATTGCTACAGAGTGATGCCCTTTGGGCTAAAAAACGCTAGGGCCACCTATCAGCGGATGATGAACAAGGTCTTTTGCAAACAAATTGGCCGGGTTGTGGAGGTCTACCTCGACGACATGATCATGAAAAGAAAAGCCGATGAGGTCCATCTAGCCGACCTCCAAGAGATATTTGACGAAGCCAAAAAAAACAACCTCAGGTTCAATCCCGAGAAGTGCACCTTTGGTGTCCGAGGCGGGAAGTTCCTCGGTTTTTGTTTAACCGAAAGGGGGATTGAGGCAAACCCAGACAAATGTCGGGCCGTGATCGACATGCCCCCTCCCCCGACCACTAAAAAGGAACTACAAAAGTTAACAGGCAAGATCGCAACCCTCTCCAGATTCGTCTCCAGGGCGGCCAATCGTTCTCTCCCCTTTTTCAAAGTCTTGAAGAAAGGCGTGGAATTCCAGTGGACCCCTGAATGCAAGAGCTCCCTCTCCGAACTCAAGAGAATACTCTCCGAGCCCCCAATACTGCTAAAGGCCTAAAGCCGATCGAAGGCGAAACGCTTTACCTCTACCTTGTTGTAGCCGGGGAGACTGTGAGCGCGGTGCTCATACGAGAAACTGAAGAAGGACAAAGGCCAGTATATTTTGTGAGCAAAGTGCTACAAGGAGCCGAGTCCCGGTACCAGAAGATAGAAAAGGTTGCCTTGGCCCTGGTCATTGCAGCCAAGAGACTAAGACCCTACTTCATTGCTCATCAGATTGGGGTAAGGACGGACCAACCAATCCGCCAAATCCTACATCGCCCCGACCTTGTGGGGAGGATCATCAAATGGGCAGTGGAGTTATCCAAATTTGGCATTAAGTATGAGGCTCGATCCGCTCTCAAAGCCCAGGTCCTAGCTGACTTCGTCGCAGAAATGACCCATCTCAACCCGAGACGGATCCTTTACGATGGAAACTCCACATCGGTGGTTCCTCAAATTCAAGGGACAGCGGTGCCGGCCTCATATCTTGGAAAACTCTGAGGGACTTATGATCGAGGTCTCCCTCAGCTTCGCGTTCACCACCTCAAACAACCAGGCGGAGTATGAATCCTACATTGCTGGTATGAAACTTGCCTCGGACTTCGAAGCGAAGATCATTGAGCTAAACACGGATTCACTGTTAGTAGTATCTCAGGTAAAAAGGGAGTTCGTTGCAAATGACCTTATCCTGCAATGGTACCTAGCTCGGGTCTGGGAGTTACTCCTCTGATTCGACCAAGAAGAAGTCAAGCACGTACCTCCAGCAGAGAACGCACGGGCTGACGTTTAGGCAAAGCTAGCCAGCACGAAGCCAACGGGCAATCTCCGGAGCATCATTCAGAAGAACTTGACGAAACCAAGCATAGACCTATCTCCGACTACCATTGCCGAGGTCAATGCCATGGCCAAAGGGCCGGGTTGGATCCAACCTATTAGGGACTACATTGAATCAGGGGTCGAATCGGACGACCCAAAGGAAGTCACTACGGTCTGACGACGGGCTACATCCTATACGATCATAGATGGAAAACTCTACTGGCGCGGTTTCTCTTCCCCCCTCTTGAAATGCATTGAAGGGAACGAGCTCGGTTATGTACTGGAAGAAATCCACGAAGGGATATGCAGACAACACCTCGGCGCCCAAACCTTGGCGAAAAAAGCCCTCAGGGTAGGGTACTACTGGCCAACCATGACACAAGACGCTTCCGACTTCGTCAAGAGGTGCGACTCCTGCCAAAGATACGCCGACGTCCATCATGCTCCACCAGTTGAGATCTCCTCCTTATCGGCAGCGTGGCCTTTCAGTCAATGGGGTATATACCTCCTCGGACCTTTCTCCCCTGACCGAGGCGGAGTAAAGTATCTAATTGTAGTAGTCGACTACCTCACTAAGTGTGTCGAAGTTGAGCCACTCGCCCAGATAACGGCCAACAATTGCATCAAGTGTGTCAAGAAGAATATTCTCACCTGCTTCGGAGTCCCTTCCTTGGTGATCACCGACAACGGAACACAATTTGCAAACAAGGGCTTTCGCAAGTTAATGACTGATCTGAACATCAAACATCACTTTACCTTGGTTAAGCATCCTCAAACCAATGGACAGGTGGAGTCAGCAAACAGAGTCATCCTCAAAGGACTGAAAAAGAGGTTGAAAGGGGCAAAGGGGGCTTGGCCAGACGAGCTGCCATATGTCCTCTGGGCATATCGGACGACCCCACACTCAACTACCAATGAAACCCCCTTTAGGCTGACGTACGGGACCGAGGCCGTCATCCCGGTCGAGGTCGGAGAGTCCACTTGGAGAACGTTGTACCCCCTCAGCAACGACACTAACAGCCAAGCCACAAGGGAAGAGCTCGACCTCGTGCAAGAGGTCCGAGATAAAGCTTAGCTCACTGAGGCCGTCGTAAAAGCCCGCATCGCCAAACAATACAACCAAAGAGTCATCCCTCGAGACTTCAACGTCGGAGACCTCATCCTTAGGTGCGCGGATGTCGGCAACAAAAACGCCAGCAAAGGTAAGCTTGCACCCAATTGGGAGGGACCGTACCGGGTCACAACCAGGACAGGAACGGGAGAATACCTCCTAGAGACCCTCTCCAAGGAGCTGATACCCCGAACCTGGAACGCTACCAAGCTCAGATTGTACTACAGTTAACTTGATGTAACATTTGGACCAGCAGTGTCCCTGAATAAGAACATTTCGAAAAGATCAATTGTTTTTCCTCGCTTGTAGGGCTTGGAGCAGCATCGGATCCGACCGAAAGACAACGCCCCTCTCAGCCGAGTCCGACACCGAGCTGGACACTCAGCGGACAACGGTACGAGGCGAGGCCGTCAAAGAACGACACACAAGTCCTCCCTGGCTCCGAGCCTAAATGCTCAGTCATGGAGCGCGCCTAAGTCCACAGCGACTCCGTCCTTCCATACTCCGAGCTTAAATGCTCAGTCAGGGAGCGCGCAACGGTCCACAGCGACCCCGAATCTGCTCTTCACGAGCCAGCTTCCTCTTCGGCTTGGCTTAAATGCTGAGACGAAAGCCGGAGGAAGAAGTCCCAGACGGCTTCAACCCCGCTCTAACGAGCACCTGCCTTCTCCCGAACTCCGAGCTTCGATGTTCAGTTTGGGACCGAGGAAGAAGTCCACAGCGACTTTGAAAAATCTTGACTACGAGCTTAAATGCTCAGCCAAGACGCAATTGACTCCGAGGTTGAATGCTCAGTCAAGATTTACTTGATTCCGAGCTTAAATGCTCTGTCAAGCCTTTTTTGCAGGAATACGCTGGAAAACGCAAATCCGACCTCGTCAAGCCAAGCCCGACCCTGGTCATCTCGACCTCGGCTTGGGGGGACACTGTTCCAGACTGGGCCAAACTCATGGCATTTGGGCCCAACCCATTGTTGCCTTTCGGCGCGCCCGGATCCGCATCCGATGAACCAAACCCGTTCATCTGATCCGACGGTGCAGGCACGGCACCCTCCTCTATAAATATGAGACTCGCTCACCATTTCCAGGTACGCTTTCTACTCAATAACCTCTTCACTTCCCTTGCTGACTTAGGCATCGGAGTGCTTGCAGGAACCCCACCCGAGGCGCGGGAGAAGCACACCTCGGCCAATCCGAGGTCCAGTCTCAACAATCCGAAGTCATCCTTCCGTCCTTGCTGCGTGCACCCATCCGAGGTAGCAACTTGTACTCTGGTACCGAACACCTATAAATGTACTTATTTTTAGCTTATAAATTCTAAAATAAGTATTGGAAGAAGTTTCCTGCAAGGGTTAAAATACTAACATCAAACATTACGTTAAAATTATTAAAATATCATTACATAACTACAAGCATCCAACTACAAGAGATTCAGCTCATGATGAGAAACAAACACAAGAAATAAAGCTTAAATGTGAGACATAAAGCCATAAAACCAAAATCACAAAGAGAAGGAAAATACTCCAAATGATGACAGCTCCCGTGATAGGCGACCTGCTGGACTTAGTTTCTTCCTCCATATCTAGAATGTAAAAATCTGCAGGAAAGATCAAACTATTAACTTTAACTAGAACATCCTCAACCAGTCTAGCAGGTCGAGCATTGCTTCTATTTGCTAGCTGGATGGTAACACCTGTTTCCTACAACGGTCCAAGAGCAA
Source organism: Astragalus glycyphyllos (assembly GCA_963573325.1). Classification (NCBI taxonomy): domain Eukaryota; kingdom Viridiplantae; phylum Streptophyta; class Magnoliopsida; order Fabales; family Fabaceae; genus Astragalus; species Astragalus glycyphyllos. The sequence goes on along the minus strand of OY754308.1, from coordinate 3,520,042 downwards.
GAGAGTTAAAAATAAATGTTAGCATTACATTGATTGAATACTCCCCACGCTCTAAACGTCTTGCACATCCTAAATTGCTCGCCACTCAAAAAACCAAAAAAAAAAATTAAAACGAAATTTTAAAAAATATATATAACATTTCGGAATCAGCTCTAAATCCGGAAAGAATTTTTCTGGGATTTCCGAAAACACCTCAAAAAGGGGTATTTCCGGAAGTCAAAAGTGGCTTCTGGAAATACCCCTTTTTGAGGTGTTTTCAGAATCCCAGAGAATTTCACTTACGCAGTTATCTTCCTGGGATGATTCCGGAAATTTTATAAAAAATGGTTTCCAGAAACAGCGATGTTTCCAGAAAGTTTAAGGGAAAACACTTACTTTTTTTCGGAAATGGTGATAAATAAGGAATGATTTATGGTTTTAATTGTTTTAAGGGTATTTTGGTCAATTTGGCCAAATTAGGGGGTATAGGGGATAAAGGGGGTAAAAAATGCCATGTAATAAATATACTAGAAGAGGTGATGCTGTGTTTGAAAATGGTGGTTTAATAGTTGTGTTAGAAGAGGTTTGGGGGCGGCGAAGGAGTGAATTTTTGGAATCGTACTCCACCATAAAGAGTATATTACACTGGAAGCTAAACCACTTAAAGAATTTCTACATGTCGAAAAACCATCGACACAACACCTTGTGCAACCCTCGATTGTATCAACACATCCTTGACTTATATTTTCCACAAGCAAAAATTCATTCTTCCCCCAAATTTCTCTTTCAAACTTCTTTTCTGATGTGGAAGATCAGATAAAGTTGTAACCACAGAGCATACTAAGAAATTTACCCCACCAGACCAAAAGCTTTGATACCAGTTGTTAGGGAAAACAACATAGAGAAATAAAAGGAGCACAATCGGGACACGGGAATTTAACATAGAAAACTCCAAAACCATAGAAAAACCACGAACTATTGTCTAACGACAACCAAAGAATACCACTATGTGAAAAAATTTACAACACATAGACCTCTCTCAAAACACCCCATGGCCATAGTACACCTACACCCTCCAAAGAAATATTTAACTACATCTCACAACACTCTAAAACAAGAGTATAAGAGGGGAAAAAAACAAAGTCAAATACAACTTAAGGTATTTCTGACTGTTGCATCTTGTAAAGGTGAACTTGAGCTTCTTTATATAGCTTTGGCCTCCCTCTTCCTTGACAAAACTAAGCAATGTGGGATTTTTTCAAGATACCAATTTCAATCAACTCCAACAATCTCCATATTGATTGTAATTGATCAACGAGAATTCTTCCGCTTTTATTGTATTCACTGACAATCATAGTTCAAAAGAACTATAATACTCCATAGAGTTTATACTTCACTTGAAGCTAAACAACTCCAAGAATTTTATTCATGCCGAAAGCCATCGATATAACTTCTTCAAAATGCTGAATTCCTATCAACTCCAACAATCTCCACCTTAATTGTAATTGATACCCGAGTGATAAGGACATGAAGATTCAAGAATTGGCACTAGGACCAATAACAAGAGGGACAGCAAAGAAGATTAAGGAGCAATTAGAGACTCAAATCGGTTATTTTCTTAATGATAGCAAGAGTTCTAAAATTACTCCTTGTCCTATAAATCTTTTAATAGTTGATCTTGTTTAGTTTATATTTTAGTTTTGGAAACTTGGGTTTAAATTTGTAGACATGTGTTAAACTATTTGGGCCATGTTTTGGGCTTGTATGTTGGCTTTATTTGGTTTATGTTGCCTTGGCCAAACCCTAGCTATATAAGGGGTTGGTGGTGCTTCATGTAAGGGACCTTCGATCATTTTATGATATTGTGAGTTTAGAGCAAGTTGCTCCTCTTAGTTCTTCTTAGAACGTCCATGGATATTATCAATGCTTGATTGTGCTTGTGGCGGTCCAACAATGGAATTTATCATTTATCCTTGAATGTGGCATTCCTTCTTCCTTGAGTCATTTCTTTCTAATTCACATTTTGTAAGTTTTTTTCCCCTTTTTAGTTTCATTGTGTTTGGAAAAATTATGATTTATGGAAGGATCCTTGGATTTTTAGTGAACTTCTATATTTTGTTCACATCAAGTGGTATAATTGAGCCTTTTCCATAATCAAAATTTTTGTTCCAAAATTTGTTTAAACAAAAATCAAAAAAACAAAAAAAAACAAGCACGTCTTCATTTTTCTTGTTAGGCGTTCATTTTCGTTTGTGACTCTCGGTTGAGCACTAAAGATTGTGTTCTCCACAATGCTAATATGATCCTTTCCAAGCTCACGTGTGTCATGACAGTTCAGCCGAAACAGGTTCTGTTCTTCATATTTTGTTGTATGTGTTTTTGAGTTCTTGAGACATTGCTTCAGTTTTCCTTTTTTTTTTTCAATTTGTTTCAATTTTTGTGGAATATTGAATTGCTAGTTGATTGTAAGTGTTTTAATATGTATGGTAAGCTTTAGTTTGGTGATTACTAGCTGTATTTTGGGTGAAATTCGAAGTCTCTAGTTGCAGGAAAAAAATCTGCAACTTACCCTCTTCATCACTTGCCATTGTTTGATCCAAAATTTCAAATGCAAATTTATTTTGATGTTATTTCCTTCATACATGTACGATTCTGGAAATTCAAAAGTCTAAATTGATTTGAAAAAATAGATGAATGCAATTATGTAGAAAAAAAATTGAAAAAAAAAAGTGTTGAAACAAAAAGTGATTCTACCCAAAAGCACTTATAGAAAAAAAAAGAAAGGCATTTCCAAAAAAAAAAATCCAGAATTGTTCATTTTGCATCTTAGTTTCTCTCTTTGACATTGCAAGTTGTTTTAGAGTCTTACCTTCCACATGTTTGAAACACATAGTCTTTTAGTCTAATCTTTCTTGAGTTGTCTCATTAATGTTTTTTTGATTGTGTCTTTCTTTCCTTAGACTTCTCTTGTGTGTCTTTTAAATTCTTTGGTTGTGTCTTACGGTCTCATTTTGTCTCTTTTTTGGCCTCTTGATGATACATTCCTTTGTGTGCATTTAAGTTTTCTACATTCTTGATTGAGCAATTGGTGGGTTCTTTGAAGAGCTTCATGAGTGGCAATTTTTTAGGGAGTGTAAAAAGGCAAGTGTGAACATTAGAGAAAAAACCAAAATTTGTGTGAAACACGAGTGACACTTTCTTTGAGTGAAACACTTAGCGAGTGGTGAGGTCCTTTTTACTTTTTATTTTGTTTTATGTACTTGTAATCTTGGAATTTCAATATGGGTGACTCTCCATCTACTTCCCCAAGGACGGCTTCCCTTATCCATCATATGACTAGAATGTTAGAGGCTCAAGCCAACCTATTCAATGATAAAGTCAATGAATTGAGGGAGGAATTTGTGCATCAAAGGGAAGTTACACCCCCACATGGAAGACTTTCTACTATTGGTGAGTATGATGATGAAACCGGATGGGATGAAGGGTATGAACGTCATAGGCATCGGAGGAGGCATAGGGGACATGGAAGGCACCATAGGGATCATAATGGTGATGGAAGAAGGCATAGAAGACATGATGATAAGTATGAAAGTGGAAAAATTAAATTTCCCTCATTCCATGGGAAAAGTGATCCGGATGCCTTTTTAGATTGGGAACTTAAAATGGACCAATTGTTTGAGGTTCATGATATTCACGAACATAGGAGGGTGAAATTAGCTTCTTTGGAATTTAAGGATTATGCCTTACTTTGGTGGGACCAAAATGTAAAGGATCGAAGAAGGTGTGGTGCTAAAGAAGTGGATGATTGGGAAGACCTAAAAATCATTTTGAGAAAAAGATATGTTCCCTCTCTTCATCATAGAGATTTACACCAAAAGCTCCAAAAGTTAAAGCAAGGGTCTAAAAGTGTTGAAGATTATTACATAGACTTTGAAACTTTGAGAATTAGATCCAATACAAGGGAGGATGAAGAAGCTAAAATAGCTAGGTTTCTCAGAGGCCTAAGCTATGAAATAAGGGATGTGGTAGAACTCCAACGTTTTGAAGATATTGAGGAGCTTGTCCATCAAGCTTCTAAAGTGGAGCAACAAATCAAAAGAAAACCTAACTACAAAATATATTCCTCAAGCAAGGACAAAGATGCTTCACATTGGAAGGATAGACACAAGAGGGAGGGCTCAAAGTCCCCCAAGGCCTCCACTTCAAAGGAGGGCGGCAAGTCTTCTAACCCTTTTAAATCTTCTTCAAGCTTTTTATCCACCAAATGTTTTAAATATTTGGGAAGAGGTCACATAGCATCAAATTGCCCAAATAAAAAAACCATGATTGCAAGAGGCAAAGATGTTTATGAAACCGCTTCCTCATCATACTCTTCTTCACAATCCTCTTCAAGTGAGAAAGAGAGTGATTGTGAATTGGCTCCCCTTAGAGGATATCTTCTCATGGTAAGAAGACTCCTAGGAGTCAAAGTAAAGGAGCATGATGATTCTCAAAGAGAAAATATTTTTCATACAAGATGTTCAATTAATGGAAATATTTGCTCTTTGATCATTCATGGAGGAAGTTGTACAAATGTGGCTAGCTCTAGATTAGTCAATAAACTTGATATGAAAACAACTTCCCCCCCTAGGCCATACAAATTGCAATGGCTTAATGAAAATGAAGAACTCTTGGTTGACAAACAAGTTTTGGTTTCTTTTAGCATCGGTAAATATCAAGAAGAAATTTTATGTGATGTTGTGCCTATGGAGGCGGGCCACCTATTGTTAGGTAGGCCATGGCAATTTGATCGTATGGTCATACATGATGGTAGAACCAATACCTTCACTTTTATGCATAAAAAGCATAAAGTGACTCTTTTGCCTCTTAGTCCCAAAGAAGTTTGTAATGACCAACTTGCTTTGAAACAAAAAAAGGGAAAAAGAAAATAAAGAGAAAAAGGGAAAGTCCATCTTGCATGCTCATGCATCAAATAGCCAAGATTCTACCCCTAAGGTAGAAAGCTTGTCTATTAGAGAACATGTTGTTAGGAAAACTTTGTTGGCAAGACAACCTTTGTATTTTCTTTATAATAATGATGTGTTTGTCTTCTTTGCCTAATATTTTACCTAAAGACGTGGATTTCCTTTTAAAAGAGTTTAAGGATGTTTTCCCTAGTGAGTTACCTCATGGTCTACCCCCTTTTAGAGGCATTGAGCATCAAATTGATCTCATTCCTAGTGCCTCTAATCCCTAATAGGGCACCCTATAGGGTGAATCCGGAACAAACAAAGGAAATAGAAAGTCAAGTTCAAAAGCTTTTAGCTAGTGGATGGGTTAGGGAAAGTCTTGTACCTAAGAAAGATGGTACTTGGTGCATGTGCACCGACTGTCGTGCCATAAATAACATTACCATTAAGTATAGGCATCCAATACCTAGACTTGATATGTTAGATGAATTGCATGGTGCATGTGTTTTTTCCAAAATTGACTTGAAAAGTGGCTATCATCAAATAAGATTAAAGAGAGGGGGATGAATGGAAAACCGCTTTTAAGACGAAGTTTGGTCTTTATGAATGGTTAGCATGCCTTTTGGTTTGACTAATACCCCTAGCACTTTTATGCGTTTGATGAACCATATTTTAAGGCATTTCATTGGAAAATTTGTTGTTGTTTACTTTGATGACCATCCTCATTTATAGCTTGAACCTGCATGATCATATTGAACATTTGAAGAGTGTCATGAGTACACTTAGCAAAGAAAAGTTGTATGCAAAATTGGAAAAGTGTACTTTTTGCAAAAATGAAGTTGTTTTCTTGGGGTTTGTTGTGAGTGCACAAGGTGTGAAAGTGGATGAAACAAAAATCAAGGCCATCAAGGATTGGCCCACACCAACGTGCATGAGTGATGTAAGGAGTTTTGATGGTCTTGCTAGCTTTTATAGGCGCTTTGTGCCTAATTTTAGTACTTGGGCCGCTCCTTTGAATGAGATAGTTAAGAAAAATGTTTCATTTAAGTGGGAACAAGAGAAAGAAGATGCATTTAATGTTTTAAAAGAAAATTTGATAAATGCACCTATCTTGGCCTTGCCTAACTTTGCAAAAACTTTTGAAATTGAGTGTGATGCATCTAACATTGGGATAGGGACTATTTTGTTACAAGAAGGACATCCCATTGCATACTTTAGTGAAAAATTAAGTGGAGCACACTTGAATTACTCCACTTATGACAAGGAATTATATGCATTAATTAGAGCATTGCATACTTGGCAACATTATTTGCTTCCTAAGGAATTTGTGATACATAGTGATCATGAATCCTTAAAGTACCTAAAGGGCCAAGGTAAGCTAAATAAGAGACATGCAAAGTGGGTTGAATTCTTGGAACAATTTCCATATGTCATCAAACACAAGAAAGGGAAAGCTAATGTAGTAGCCGATGCACTTTCAAGGAGGTACTCTCGAATCTCTACTCTTCAAACTAGACTTCTTGGTTTTGATCATATTAGAGATTTATATGCCTTAGATATTGATTTTGCTTCTCTTTTTCATGGTTTTGAGCTTATGGCACATGACTCTTATTATAGACATGATGGTTATTTATTCAAGGGCCATAGACTATGCATCCCTAAGTGTTCAATGAGGGAATTGTTTGTTAGAGAGGCACATGAGGGAGGTTTAATGGGTCATTTTGGGGAGCATAAAACTCTTGACATGTTGCATGAACATTTCTATTGGCCTAAGATGAAATATGATGTGCACTTAATTTGTTCTAGGTGCATAGTTTGTAGGAAGGCTAAGTCTAAAAGCATGCCACATGGTTTATATACCCCCCTTCCTATTCCCTCTTCCCCTTGGGTTGACTTGTCCATGGATTTTGTTTTGGGTCTACCCAAGAACAAACATGATCGTGATAGAATTTTTGTTGTGGTGGACCGTTTTTCTAAAATGACAAGGTTGATGATGCATGTCACATTGCTAATTTGTTTTTCAAGGAAGTTGTTAAATTGCATGGAGTGCCCAAATCCATTGTGTCGGATAGGGACTCAAAGTTTTTAAGTCACTTTTGGAAGACCTTATGGGCTAAAAGCTTGGAACTAAGCTACTATTTTCTACTACTTGTCACCCTCAAACGGATGATCAAACCGAAGTAGTCAATAGGACCTTAGGAACCATGCTTAGGACTATTTTAAAATCTAATTAAAGGGCATGGGAAGAATGTTTACCTTTTATTGAGTTTGTATATAATAGGATGTCTCATGGCACAACATCTTATTCTCCATTTGAGGTAGCATATGGTTTTAATCCACTAACTCCTCTTGATTTGATTCCATTGCCAATAAGTGATGAAGTGTTACATAAGGATGCCGAAGCCAAGGCACAATATGTGCAAGAGCTACATGCTAAGGTCAAGGATAATATTGAGAAAAAGGTTGATCAATATGCAAGGAGTGCCAACAAGGGAAAAAGAACAGTTATTTTTGAACCCGGTGATTGGGTTTGGGTCCATCTTCGGAAGGAAAGATTCCCTTCCCAAAGAAATTCCAAACTACATCCTAGGGGTGATGGTCCTTTTCAAGTCTTGGAGCGCAACAATGACAATGCATACAAGATATACTTGCCCGGTGAGTACAATGTAAGTGCAACATTCAATGTTAGTGATCTTTCCCCTTTTGATGTAGGTGAGCATGGAGACATTGGAGATCACTCACATGAAGATTCAAATTCGAGGTCGAATTCTCTTCAAGGGGGAGGGTAGGACCAATAACAAGAGGGAGAGCAAAGATTATTAAGGAGAAATTAGAGACTCAAATCGCTTATTTGCTTAATGATAGCAAGAATTCCAATTGTTTAGATTTCCTTTAATTGTAGTAGTTTATATATTAGTTTTGGAAACTTGGGTTTAAATTTGTAGACATGTGTTAAACTATTTGGGCCATGTTTTGGGCTTGTATGTTGGCCTTATTTTGTTTATGTTGCCTTGGCCAAACCCTAGCTATATAAGGGTTGATGGTGCTTCATTTTATGATATTGTGAGTTTAGAGCAAGTTGCTCCTCTTAGTTCTTCTTAGAACCTCCATGGATCTTATCAAGGCTTGATTGTGCTTGTGGCAGTCCAACATTGGAATTTATCATCCATTCTTGAATGTGGCATTCCTTCACTTCCTTGAGTCATTTCTTTCTAATCCACATTTTGTAAGTTTTTTTTCCCCTTTTTAGTCTCTTTGTGTTTGGAAAAATTATGATTTATGGAAGGATCCTTGGATTTTTAGTCTTCTATGTTTAGTTCACATCACCAAGACATCTTCATTGACTATACCGACAATCATAGTTCAAAAGAAATATCATACTCCACCATAAAGAGTATATTACACTTGAAGCTAAACCACTTAAAGAATTTCTACATGTCGAAAAACCATTGACACAACACCTTGTGCAACCTCCGATTGTATCAACACATCCTTGACTTATATTTTCCACAAGCAAAAATTCATTCTTCCACCAAATTTCACTTTCAAACGTCTTTTCTAATGTGGAAGATCAAATAAAGCTATAACCACAGAGCATACTAAGAAATTTATCACACCCAACCAAAAGCTTTGATACCAATTGTTGGGAAAAACATCATAGAGAAATAAAAGGAGCACAATCGAGACACAAGAGTTTAACGTGGAAAACTCCAAAAGAAGAGAAAAACCATGAACCATTGTTTTATGACAACCAAAGAATACCACTATGTGAAAAAATTTACAACACATAGACCTCTCTCAAAACACCCCATGGCCCTAGTACACCTACACTCTCCAAAAATATTTAACTACGTCTCACAACACTCTAAAACAAGAGTATAAGAGAAATAAAAGAAAGTCAAATACAACTTAAAGTATTTCTGACTGGTGCATCTTTTAAAGATGAACTTGAGCTTCTTTATATAGCTTTGGCCTCCCTCTTCCTTCACAAAACTAAGCAATGTGGGACTTTTTCAAGATACAAATTTCAATTAACTCCAACAATCTCCACCTTGATTGTAATTGATCAACGAGACATCTTCCGCTTTTATTGTATTCACCGACAATCATAGTTCAAAAGAACTATAATACTCCACCATAGAGTTTATACTTCACTTGAAGCTAAACAACTCCAATAATTTTATTCATGCCGAAAGTCATCGACATAACTTCTTCAAGATGCTCAATTCCTATCAACTCCAACAATCTCCATCTTGATTGTAATTGATACCCGAGACATCTTCATTGTCTATACCGACAATCATAGTTCAAAAGAAATATCATACACCACCATAAAGAATATATTACACTTGAAGCTAAACCACTTAAATAATTTCTACATGTCGAAAAACCATCGACACAACACCTTGTGCAACCCCCGATTGTATCAACACATCCTTGACTTATATTTTCCACAAGCAAAAATTCATTCTTCCACCAAATTTCTCTTTCAAACTTCTTTTCTGATGTGGAAGATCAGATAAAGCTATAACCACAGAGCATACTAAGAAATTTACCCCACCGAACCAAAAGCTTTGATACCAGTTGTTGGGAAAAACAACATAGGGAAATAAAAGGAGCACAATCGGGATATAAGAATTTAACGTGGAAAACTCCAAAACCGGAGAAAAACCCCAAACCGTTGTCTAACGACAACCAGAGAATGCCACTATGTGAAAATATTTACAACACATAGACCTCCCTCAAAACACTCCATGACCCTAGTACACCTACACCCTCCAAAGAAATATTTAACTACATCTCACAACACTCTAAAACAAGAGTATAAGAGAGAAAAAACAAAGTCAAATACAACTTAAGGTATTTCTGACTAGTGCATTTGTAAAGGAGAACTTGAGCTTCTTTATATAGCTTTGGCCTCCCTCTTCCTTCACAAAACTAAGCAATGTGAGACTTTTTCAAGATGCCAATTTCAATCAACTCCAACAATAGGTCCATGAAAACTTGCTGCAGTTATTCTTTAATTGCGGCCGTGCGACACATGTGTGAGAAAATGTTGGAGTTTGGCTTGGTATGCAGTATCAACATTGCACTAGTATTGTCAGCCACTTTCTCTTGTTTGGTGCTGCGTTTTCATGAAAGAAGGTTGATAAGGCAAAGTATGTCATTTGATTAACCACTTGTTGGCATAATGCCTTATTGTGCAGAAACAATTTGTAATTTGTGGTTATCGAAAAGAAAAAAAATAATTTTATATTTTAGGCACCTAATACTATAATAACGAAACCATCCATTTCTTTTAAGGAATAGAGAGGTCAATTTATAGGCGAGGCTACTTTGTTATACTTGACTAGGTCACACTGATGCATCTGAAAATATTTCCATTGTTCGTTTTTTACATTAAATATTTTTATTGGCAATGGTAACACATGTATCTCATTTGTATCATTCTTTTGTTTTTTCGGTAAAATCTATCATTTTTTTTGTTTCCCCGAAGAAGAAGGAAACTAAAAATAAACGGCGAATGCGAAGATTTTGGAAACTATTCTTGTGCTTCAAGTTTCTTCTTTTTTTTGGGGATTTGCATCATGCTGTTGTAACCATCTCTAATAAACACGTTTAGTTGTAATTCTTGGAAAAGACAGATATTTAAAGCTTGGTAAATAAGGATAATAACTTAGCCTTAGGAGTGGGAAAAACATCTACTGGTTCCGTAAAAAACTCTGCTAGGTTTTAGGGTTTGGTTCCCTCTTAGGTTTTAGGGTTTTGTTCCCTCAAAGGACGCTACTTTTAATGCTCAGCCCACTGTCACCCCACCATTAATCGTCTTGTTACCTTCACCATTACATTCTCCATTACCCACTCCGCTCTCATAAGCTCTCATTTTCATTTCTCTGTTACTCAGTTCCTCGGTTAGATAACATTTTATCAATGCAGTCTTTTGATCCTTCTCTCCCTCACAAATCATAAGCTAAAACCTGTTCATTATGAAAACTAAGGCGTGTAATAAAGCCAGAACAATTACATAATAGCTCACAAAATACAATTCATCCTAGTTCAAAAAACAGTATCGTTAAAACCCTAGATTCTATTTTTGTCTCCATTTCAGTTTGCTGCTCAGAATCCTGTTCTCTGTTGTCCGATCTTTATTCTTCTTTATCCTTTCTTCATCATGGCCTTTAGCTTCTCCCAATGTCCTCTGTTATCCTACGAAAACCCAGAGGAACTGAATGAAGTTCTAGTTCCTGCAAACATAAACGGTGTTGAGTTAGCCAAGAGAACCCTAGTTGGACAACTTCACACAAGAAAAGCTCATAACAAGGCAGCAGCAAAAGGTATTATCTCAAAGGCTTGGTCAGTATATAGTAACCTTCAATTTTCGAATCTAGGTAAGAATAAGTTTCTATTTACCTTTGAGGTTGAGAAAGATTGTAAGGAAGTTTTGAAAAGGTCCCCCTGGTACTTTATGAACCACCTAATGTGTCTTCAATATTGGAACCCTTCCATAACCCCTGAGGAAATAGTTTTTGATTGGAATCCATTCTGGATTCAGGTTCACAATCTTCCAATGGAGTTTCTGAATAGTTCTAATGGCAACACTATTCTAGAAAAAGTAGGAAAAGGATTGAGATTGAAGAATCAATATTGGAAGGAAGGGTGCTCCGAACCTTCCTCAGAGCTAGGGTTTTACTGGATGTAACAAAGTATTTTCCTGCTGGATGTTGGATTCCTAGAAGAAATGTAACACCCCGATTTTCGTGGGGTTGTGGTTTTTAATATGATTTTGTTTTATGAATCATTTTGAATTGATAAGATTAGATTATTTTAATTTCTTGTGTGTTTGAGTTTTTAAAATTAGTAAAATCACATTTAAAAGTATTTTCATATGCTATTGGTATTATATGATTGTTATTATATATTTATTTTATTTCCATAAATAGTAGTATTTTATATGTTATTTATTTTATAAGTTATTTTAAGCTATTGAGGTGTTAAAATAATAGTTGTTGTGAAATTGGGTTTTAAAAATGATTTAAATAGGATTTTGAGCTCTGTTTACGCATACAGCCCCATTAAATCGCTATATGCACCCCCTGTCCACACACTTTAACCAATTAATCTAGTCCAGCGCTCGCCCCAGGTCCACTAAGCCAAACACGCGACCCGAACCCAAAAACCCGACCCGCGACTTCTTCTCCTTCCTCCAGCCAAACCAGCGAACCCTAACGCCTCAACCTCCCATTCACGCGATTTCACTCACCTCACCACGGCCAACCCCCACACTCGGAATTACCTTCAGAGTTCAATTTCGTCATCAATTTCACGGTTGGAAGCCTCCTTCTCGTGTTTCCATCACCACCCACCCGCGAGAAAACCCCATGGCCGCTGCCATGGAAGCTTCACCATCGCTCCCTCCGCTGACTTCAATCTTAGTTCACGAATTCCCTTTGCCTCTCCACGAATGGCTTTCGTTTTTGATTCTTCTCTGTGTTACGATTTGGCCCAATCAACAACGAACCCACCATTGATACGCTAGGAACGAACTCTTCGTGTAGTTGGATGGTTTTCCAGGCAAAGCCCCTCCACGATTCAGACATGGACCTTCGAATTCCTGACTCACAGATTCTGAACCGTTGCAATCACATGGCACAATTATGATAGGTACCTCAATTTCGAAATCACCATTAATTCTTTTGACGAGCAATTAATCGATTAGTCATAGCTATTCTTTTAGTGTTTGACTTTTGGACTGTTGTTGTTGTTATTGTTTCACAATTATACGTGTTTGAGTCAAACTTTCCCCGCTGGAATCGAATCACACTCGAGAACTCGTAATTTGTGTTTGTCGTTTCGCCTTGGAAGACATGCTTTGATACCAGGTACGGGGGGAAAGGGTTTCTTTTCTATATGGGGAATAGGGGATAGAACTATGATAGTATTGATTCTTGCAATTCTTAGTTGTGCTTGTATTTATTTATTATTATTTATATTTATTCAATTTGGATAACTGTACTTATTCTGGATGACTATAATAATTTAAGTGTCTGTGAATTACTTGGATGACTGTAATCATTGAGGATGACTGTAATAATTTAAATGGTCTGTAAATAATTTTGGATAACTATAATTTAAATATTGTGGTGGATGTAGCTAACATGCCAAGTTTAGGGAATGAATCTAGTCAATTTTATGTTGAATGATGTTCTTTGATTTGGATGACCGTATGTTACCAATAAGGTAAAATTGAGATGACAGTGAGGTTGATTAATATATAGTAAGAACAGAATAATTAGAACGAATTAATGAGCCTATACGACTTGAGCATTACTGATAACTGTAGATAGAGAAGGAAGATTTAGTTATAAAAGTTATAAGACGAGCTAGTGTCTATTGTGCTAATGGATTATAATGAGATGAGAGAATAAATGATACAAATTACTATGGTTTGAGTTCTCGATCGATATCTTAAAGTTTGTTAATGTAGTTGAGCTTGACTCGGAGTTGTCAAGTCATTAAGTTACACGATGGTAATGCGTTGTTGTTATTGCTGGATGGTTTTAAGTGTATTGTTATCGAAAACTTGTCTCGCAAGGGGCAAGTTATCCTTCTTCGATGATTAGCAAGCTGGTTCGTGTTGAAGAATCTTGTCGCAGCATGGGCAAGAACTCGTTGCAGTATGGACGAGTGGTATCTTTGTGATCGAGAGTTGTTTAAGGAATCTTGTCACAGTATGGGCAAGGACTCGTTGTAGTATGGGGGAGCCGTACCTTATTAATTTAAATTCTAGGAGGAACCTTGTCGCAGTATGGGCAAGGACTCGTCGCAGTATGGGCGAGTCGTACCTCAAAGGATGGCGATAGGTGTTGTCATTGTCGTCGCCGTCGTTGTCGTCGTTAGTGAGGGCATTATCGAGCAAGGTATCCTGTTCGGGCAAGGTATCTCGTTCGAGTGTCTCGGTCCTGTTGTTCTTGTAGGGCTTTATCGGGGAAGGTATCCCGGTCCTCATAGTCCTCTTGCTGCTGTTCTTCGTAGGGCGTTATCTGGCACGGTATCCCGTTCGGGCAAGGTATCCCGGTCCTATTGATGTTGTTCTTTGTAGGGCATTATCAGGCAAGGTATCCCGTTTAGGCAAGGTATCCTGGTCCTACTGTTGTTGTTGTTGATGATGATTGTAAGGCAATATCTATGTTGTTGTTGTTGTTGCTGCTTGTAGTCTTAGGACCGTAGGTGAAGTCGTGACACTAGGACTAACTGAAGACTAATTAAGGATTGTTTGTGCAATATTGTTATGAAAGTTGTACTCACTACTGTGGATTATTTCTTTGGATTGTGGTAGTCTTGTTGTTTTAGTTTCGATCTTATGTTCCTTATATAGTTTGGACGCTCTTTCTCACTCGTGCACCATTTTTCTAGATTGAGTTTCAGATGCCGTTGTAGTTGCCTACGATCGCGTTTCGGTGAAGATGTGATCACTACGGATCACGTAGTAGCTTGTAGTGTGTTACCACGCGTTGATGGTATTCCTTGTATTTAATTGGACTGAAGTTAATTGCTCTGATAGTGTGACATCGGGATTCGGGTTGTAGTCTTTTTTATAATTAAAGATCATTTTCGCTACTATGTTTAAAGAAAGGTTTCATCGCTTTTGGCCTCAATATTATTATAAATTATGTTTTCATGATTTAAGGATTTTGATGACAGCTTTTACTCACGAATGGTATTTCGAAAATGAAGTGGGAATTTTATTGGAAAAACAAATTTACTCATTTTTGGTACATTTTCACAGATAATTACTTTCGGGGTAAAGGGTGTCACAAGTAGGGATGTCAACGGGGCGGAGCGGGCACGAGTAGCAACTACCCGCTACCCACCCCATTTAGTAAAATTGGGACCCGTACCCGCACGGGTACCCGCTTAGCGGGTCTTAAATGGGTATTGTTTCTCAACGGGTACCCACGGGTGCCCACAGATATTTGTAAATTAATAAAAATATTTTTTAGAAAAAAATAAAATTTGAAATACCATGTAAAATTACTCTTTTGAACACTATTTTTTCGGTTCATTTATATAAGAAAATTAGGTATTTCGATACGCATTTATCTTATCAACTATTTACTAATATATAATTGTTAATGAATGGAGAATTGGAGATAAAGAACACTAAAATTATAATAATTCCCAACTTTGAAAATAACAAGTCACTAACATTATCTAAAATAATAGAATAAATCTTAGTATATTTTGCTCGGTATATATATGAGGGGTATTTAAGTATATTTTGCTAAGGGCACGGGTACCTCGCTACCCGGCCCCGCCCCGTTTACTAACGGGTAGTTTGACTATCCGTTTATTCAACCCGCGGGTACCCGTTTGACTACCCGTCACGGGGTTTACCCACGGGGCGAGTCCTGTTTTTTTTTTGCCATCCCTAGTCACAAGAAACCTACCAAAAGTTTGGGTTCACTACAAATATGAAAGGATACAAGAGGGAACTGTCTCTTGCGTGCAACTTAAACCTTGGAAATGTGGTCTTTGAATCGGATAACCAAACCCTCGTTGAAGCATGTAGAAAAAACATTGTAAGAGGTGAGATTCAAGGGTTAGTTGATGACATAAACAATCTTAGATCTAATTTACAGAGCTTTGGAATTACCTGGGTGAAAATAGGTGGAAATCGGTGTGCGCATGCTATTGCTTCCCTTGCTCGAGACAATATCCTCTCTGGTTCGTGGATATCACGCCCTCCAGATCTTCTTCGCGAAGCGTTGGTTGCGGATGCTCAAGCCCTTTGGAGATAATTGTTGAATTGCTTTAGAATTTGGCTGCTGCATTTGTTGTTTGGAGAATAATTGACTTGGGTCTCTTTCAATTTTCTTGCTCTGAGAAGAGATCTGAAGTTGTGTTCTTGGAGATTCATGCTGGTTGAAGAGAGCATAATTGAAGAGAAAACGAAGGGTGGATTCCAGCGAGGGTTTTTTTCCTAATTAGGGGCCTGTCATCAATATCTACTTTACTGCTTTCTATCCTAATTGGGTAGGTAGAGTTCCGACGAAAATTCGGTCGCTACTGTTAAAATATTTGTCGAAAACGATTAAACCTAGTTCTAAGTTCACCGACTCTCCCTCGATCCTCACTTTCAATATTCTCACTCTCAAACTTTCCGTCTCAGTCTCACTCACTCTCCTCACCTTCGATCTGCCTCCCTCACTTTCAATCACTAGCTACCACCTCACCTCCACCCAAACTCCCCACTGTCATGCTCGCCTCCTCCCTCACCTACGCCCTCGTTCTCCTCTATTTTGGCAAAACCCTAACCTCACATTTCCCCAAACCCAACTCCGGCCTCCACCCTCAATCTCGCAACCACCATGCACCGCCAACTATACTCCGGCCACTGAAAGGTTAATACTCTCTCCACTTGTTTTAGTTCCAGAACTGTTTTCTATTCATTTTCACCATTTTTGTCATTTTCATTTCCCTAGTCTTGTTGTATGAACTAGGGAAGTGGAAGGCTTCCAATCAAAGGGGGAGGAGGAGATTCAGGCATCTGTTTAATTTTTTTATCAAGAAATACATCTCATTTTCTCACTTATTTTATTTTCTGATTTTTGGCCCAATGACTTAATCTACCATGAGACACAGGGGTAGACCCAGTGCTCTCGAGTTCGATTCTCGTAGTGGACAAACTCGGTGTTGGCCAGTGCGAAATTTGATCCTAAGCACGAGGGGAGACTATTCTTTTGTTAAAAGCGTTGAGACACTCCGTAGGTTGGCGGCAATGGTCCGAACCAAAAAAATGAGACTAGAGAGAGTATGCCTTAACTACCATATTTAATGTCGTTCTCTCTTTTATTGTCAAAAAAAATGTCATTCTCTCTTTTCTAAAAAAAAGAAATATTTGTTCTCTCTTGACACTATGCATGGTTAATTCTTGCCTAGTTATAATTTGTTTAAACCCAACCTTTAATAGAATTAAAATTTAAAGATCTTAATTTATTCATTTATTTTTACTCAATTTAAACTATTTATTCATTTATTTTTACTCAACTTAAAATATTCATTTAAGTTATTCAAATAGTATTTTTATTGGGCTTAAATTTTTCATCAACATTATTTTATTGCTATTACGATGCCTAAAATTTTTTCATAAAAATTGAGAAAAGAGAGTTCAATTTATATATTAGGAGTTCACATCATTTTATTATTTCATAGGCCTCTTTTCAAAGTTCCATTTAGACTAAAAAATATTATTGTCAAGAAAAGTAAAATCAAATAATACATACATATTAGAGAATTATATATTTTATGCATCAAAACTATGATAGTGAAACCCTACTTTTTTTAGGAATTGAGAAGATCTCGATTCATTGGCAAGACAACTTTGTTATAGTTGACTAGGTCACTTGTGGAGTATCTGAAAATATTTTTTATCGGTAACAGCTGTTTTTCATTTTTTATCATTCTTTTGTTTTCCCGAATAAGAAGGAAATTGAAAAACAGACGAATGCAAAGATTGTGATACTCTTTTTTTATTTTTGATGCAAAATTGTGATACTCTTATGCATCAGGTTTCCTTTTTTTTTGAGATGTGCATCACATTGTTGCAACCATCCAAGATGGTCCATCCCTAATAAGCACGAGTAGTTGTACTAGGCAATAATGATATTAAGGCCCATATTTTTTATACGCCCACTATTTGATACCCCCACAAAAATAATTTATTCCCATTTTACCCCTTAAAAAAACTTATTTATCTATTTTTAGGATAAATCCGTAGTATTAAAAAAATTGAAAAAAGGATTTATTTATACATAAATCCGGTTTTGAAAATTGCAAACCAGATTTATCTATTAAATAGATAAATTCGGTCTGCTATTTTCAAAACCGAATTTACCTATTAAATAGGTAAATCTGTCTTTCAAGATAAAATAGATAAATCTGTTAAAAAATTATAATTAATGTTTTTTAAAAAAATAAAATAGATATGGATATCGGCGATCTTTTGGTTCTATTCGTGTGTAGATATTCGTTACACGTGAGTGCTAGATAATCTAGGCAAAAATATCTATTTTTGAGCGACCTACACTACGCCAGAAGTAGCAAAAATAGGCGCTACCTTAAGCAGCGTTTATTAAAAAGCGCTCGGTAAGGTGAAACGGTCAAAGGGATAGACAACGCTTATTTGGAAAGCACTGGTTATTGATAAAATGCGCAAGGCCAAAGGCATCGCTTAAATAAAAAGCGCTGGGTATTTGTAAAACACGCAAGGCAAAAGGCAGCGTTTATATGGAAAGCGCTGGGTATTCGTGAAAACACGCATGGCAAAAGACAGCGTTTATATGGAAGCGCTGGGTATTGGTAAAACACGCTAGGCAATGGGCAGCGTTTATATGGAAGCGCTGGGTATTGGTAAAACGCGCTAGGCAATGGGCAGCGTTTTATATAGAAGCGCTGGGTATTGGTAAAACACGCTAGGCAATGGGCAGCGTTTATTTGGAAACGCTGGGTATTGGTAAACCACGCTAGGCAATGGGCAGCGTTTATTTGACAAGCGCTGGGTATTGCTAAAAAGCGCTAGGCAAAGGGTAGCGCTTCTAATGAAAACGCTGCCCATTGCTATTGTTTTTATTTTATTTTTCCACGCACAACTCTCTTTCTCTCTTTCTTTCTCGTGCTCACTCTAGCTCTCACACTCTAGCTCACCATTTTTGTTCTCACTCTCACACTCTCACCATTTTCGTTCTCACTCTCATTTTCGTTCTCACTCTCACTCGTACGTGGCTCTCATTTTCGTTTCTCCAAAGCTCATTTCTTCCCATTTTCATTTCTCTTCCACTCTTCTCCATTTTCGCACTCTCACACTCTTCCACACTTCTCCATTTTCACAAAGGATTTCGGACTTGGAAGTTCATTTCTTCCCCATTTTCGTTTCTCTTTCACTAAGGTTAGTATTATTACATGTTGTTCTAATTATTTTATGGCATTGGTACTTTAGGTAAGATGATTGAAAGTTGATGCTTGATGATTTGTTCTTTGAAATGGTGTTTCTAAACTTGAGGGAAAATGTAGGTGTAGTGTTTGTTGAAATGTCCAAATGAAATGCTTGTTAATTTAATGTTGCTCTAGGTTAAGGAATTCTTGTGTTGTATATTTATAAATTTGAGATATTTAGTGAAATGCATGTTAATTGAATGTTGTTCTAGGTTAAGGGATACTTGTGATGTATTTCTAAACATGAGAAATTGAGGATTGTTGCTGAATATGTGAATTGTTGTTAGGTTTTGCGAGTTTGTTTTGTCGGAGCTTTGCATTCGTTGTTCGAGAGTTCGGTTCATTTGCTAGTGCGTGGTTCGCCTAGGTTGGAGTTCATTATTGCTTCCACTTATTCAGGTACTTTTGTTGTTTAAAACTAGAGTGACTATTTATTTATTTAAAACTGAAATTGCCTCTCTTATTTTTTTTATGTGTTCCTTTTCTTTTAGTTGTGCTTGAAATGAAAGATTGATACCTAACTTGTGATGAAGTTTAGTCTTGGCAAGTAGTTATTTTACATAGTTTTCGTCTTCTTGTCTGTTTATTTATTTTGGATAGATAAATATAACAATAACAATGATTATGTTTTATTGCAGGTTAGATGGCGGATCATAGTGATCATGACAGTGATCATGACAGCGATCATCAGTGTGATGTTGAAAAGTATATGAGAAAGCAGGCTCCTCGTGGAATGACGGTCAAAAAAGATATCATCAATCGAGTAAATAAAGGAAAAGGAAAAGTACCAGTAAGTTACTAATTACTAATTACTAATTAACTTATTAATTCAACACTTAGTTTTAATTGTTTGTTAGGTGTGTGTATTTCGATCACTCTGCATATTTCTTTGTTTTAGTTGTTAACTATATGTATTTTTAATAATATAGTTATATCCAATTGTGTTCAGTTGTTTGAAGGAATATTGGGGATTGGAACAATCACAGACAAAATGGGTGCCATTAGTGGTAAGTTTGTAATCAATCTTCTCATATATTTATTTACATTATTGTTGTCAAAAAAATGTATGAAATTAAATTTAACAATTAACTAATCTTTTGTTTTGTAGTGTCCGAAACAACCAAATAACAATGATTGTGGGTATTACATAATGAGATTTATGAAGGAAATTATTACCCACAATCAAATGGTTATCCCCAGACAGGTATCTTTACAGAACTCTTTTTTATTTTGGTTTAACCATATATTTCAATTCTAATTTTATTTAATTATATAATTTCAGTATTTTCCCGATTGTCGGGGGAAGACATACTCTACTGCACAGATTGATGAGCTTAGAGGAGAGTGGTGCCGTTATGTCTCGCAATTCTTTTGATTTTAGATAGATTGTAATCTTGTAAATTGTTAGAGTTTTATTTGGATACATGCATATGAATTGGTTCATCCATATGTAAGTTGCTAACTTGTTTTAATTTAGATACATATTGTAAGTAGCTTGCTAGTTTTGGATACATGCATATGAATTAGTTCATGCATATGTTAGCTGCTAACTTGTTTTAATTTAGATACATATTGTAAGTATCTGGCAAGTTTTGGATACATATTGGTAGAGAGTTTGATTTGGATACATATTAATTTGTTAATATTGTAAGTTGCTAAGTTTTGGATACATATAATAACTTGTTAGCTAGTTTGTTTTGGTTTGTGATCATATTGGTGCATTGGGATATATAACTAGTTTATATATATATATATATATATATATATATATATATATATATATATATATATATATGTTGTTAGTATATAATGGATTGGATTGGTATTAATTGGCTGTATATGACCAGGAAATTATCAAATATAAAAAGGAAAGTACAACAAAACAAGAAAAAAAGGAAAAAAAAATTAAACAATGGGCAGCGTTTGGTGGGAGAAGCGCTGCCCATTCACCTAGCGCGTATAGCAATGGGCAGCGCTTGGTAAAGGGAAGCGCTGCCCATTTCTAAATGTGCTAGGTGAATGAGCAGCGCTTGGTGGGGGAAGCGCTGCTCATTCACCAGCAATGGGCAGCGCTTTCCTTTACCAAGCGCTGCCCGTTGCTATACGCGCTAGGTGAATGGGCAGCGCTTCTCCCTCCAAGCGCTGCTCATTCACCTTGCGCGTTTAGAAATGGGCAGCGCTTCCCCTTACCAAACGCTGCCCATTTCTAAACACGCTAGGTGAATGAGCAGCGCTTCTCCCTTCAAACGCTGCCTATGGCTATTAATGAGCAGCGCTTCTCAAACGCTGCCCATTTTTGGGGAGGAATCACCAGCGCCAAATTTAGCAGCGCCCAAAAACGCTGCCCATGGCTAAAAAAAAACGCTGCCCATCCCCAAATCTGTTGTAGTGCTCACTACGCCAGAAGTAGCAAAAATAGGCGCTACCTTAAGCAGCGTTTATTAAAAAGCGCTAGGTAAGGTGAAACGGTCAAAGGGATAGACAACGCTTATTTGGAAAGCGCTGGTTATTGATAAAATGCGCAAGGCCAAAGGCAGCGCTTAAATAAAAAGCGCTGGGTATTTTTAAAACACGCAAGGCAAAAGGCAGCGTTTATATGGAGCGCTGGGTATTCGTGAAAACACGCATGGCAAAAGGCAGCGTTTATATGGAAGCGCTGGGTATTGGTAAAACACGCTAGGCAATGGGCAGCGTTTATATGGAAGCGCTGGGTATTGGTAAAACGCGCTAGGCAATGGGCAGCGTTTTATATAGAAGCGCTGGGTATTGGTAAAACACGCTAGGCAATGGGCAGCGTTTATTTGGAAGCGCTGGGTATTGGTAAACCACGCTAGGCAATGGGCAGCGTTTATTTGACAAGCGCTGGGTATTGCTAAAAAGCGCTAGGCAAAGGGTAGCGCTTCTAATGAAAACGCTGCCCATTGCTATTGTTTTTATTTTATTTTTCCACGCACAACTCTCTTTCTCTCTTTCTTTCTCGTGCTCACTCTAGCTCTCACACTCTAGCTCACCATTTTTGTTCTCACTCTCACACTCTCACCATTTTCGTTCTCACTCTCATTTTCGTTCTCACTCTCACTCGTACGTGGCTCTCATTTTCGTTTCTCCAAAGCTCATTTCTTCCCATTTTCATTTCTCTTCCACTCTTCTCCATTTTCGCACTCTCACACTCTTCCACACTTCTCCATTTTCACAAAGGATTTCGGACTTGGAAGTTCATTTCTTCCCCATTTTCGTTTCTCTTTCACTAAGGTTAGTATTATTACATGTTGTTCTAATTATTTTATGGCATTGGTACTTTAGGTAAGATGATTGAAAGTTGATGCTTGATGATTTGTTCTTTGAAATGGTGTTTCTAAACTTGAGGGAAAATGTAGGTGTAGTGTTTGTTGAAATGTCCAAATGAAATGCTTGTTAATTTAATGTTGCTCTAGGTTAAGGAATTCTTGTGTTGTATATTTATAAATTTGAGATATTTAGTGAAATGCATGTTAATTGAATGTTGTTCTAGGTTAAGGGATACTTGTGATGTATTTCTAAACATGAGAAATTGAGGATTGTTGCTGAATATGTGAATTGTTGTTAGGTTTTGCGAGTTTGTTTTGTCGGAGCTTTGCATTCGTTGTTCGAGAGTTCGGTTCATTTGCTAGTGCGTGGTTCGCCTAGGTTGGAGTTCATTATTGCTTCCACTTATTCAGGTACTTTTGTTGTTTAAAACTAGAGTGACTATTTATTTATTTAAAACTGAAATTGCCTCTCTTATTTTTTTTATGTGTTCCTTTTCTTTTAGTTGTGCTTGAAATGAAAGATTGATACCTAACTTGTGATGAAGTTTAGTCTTGGCAAGTAGTTATTTTACATAGTTTTCGTCTTCTTGTCTGTTTATTTATTTTGGATAGATAAATATAACAATAACAATGATTATGTTTTATTGCAGGTTAGATGGCGGATCATAGTGATCATGACAGTGATCATGACAGCGATCATCAGTGTGATGTTGAAAAGTATATGAGAAAGCAGGCTCCTCGTGGAATGACGGTCAAAAAAGATATCATCAATCGAGTAAATAAAGGAAAAGGAAAAGTACCAGTAAGTTACTAATTACTAATTACTAATTAACTTATTAATTCAACACTTAGTTTTAATTGTTTGTTAGGTGTGTGTATTTCGATCACTCTGCATATTTCTTTGTTTTAGTTGTTAACTATATGTATTTTTAATAATATAGTTATATCCAATTGTGTTCAGTTGTTTGAAGGAATATTGGGGATTGGAACAATCACAGACAAAATGGGTGCCATTAGTGGTAAGTTTGTAATCAATCTTCTCATATATTTATTTACATTATTGTTGTCAAAAAAATGTATGAAATTAAATTTAACAATTAACTAATCTTTTGTTTTGTAGTGTCCGAAACAACCAAATAACAATGATTGTGGGTATTACATAATGAGATTTATGAAGGAAATTATTACCCACAATCAAATGGTTATCCCCAGACAGGTATCTTTACAGAACTCTTTTTTATTTTGGTTTAACCATATATTTCAATTCTAATTTTATTTAATTATATAATTTCAGTATTTTCCCGATTGTCGGGGGAAGACATACTCTACTGCACAGATTGATGAGCTTAGAGGAGAGTGGTGCCGTTATGTCTCGCAATTCTTTTGATTTTAGATAGATTGTAATCTTGTAAATTGTTAGAGTTTTATTTGGATACATGCATATGAATTGGTTCATGCATATGTAAGTTGCTAACTTGTTTTAATTTAGATACATATTGTAAGTAGCTTGCTAGTTTTGGATACATGCATATGAATTAGTTCATGCATATGTTAGCTGCTAACTTGTTTTAATTTAGATACATATTGTAAGTATCTGGCTAGTTTTGGATACATATTGGTAGAGAGTTTGATTTGGATACATATTAATTTGTTAATATTGTAAGTTGCTAAGTTTTGGATACATATAATAACTTGTTAGCTAGTTTGTTTTGGTTTGTGATCATATTGGTGCATTGGGATATATAACTAGTTTATATATATATGTTGTTAGTATATAATGGATTGGATTGGTATTAATTGGCTGTATATGACCAGGAAATTATCAAATATAAAAAGGAAAGTACAACAAAACAAGAAAAAAAGGAAAAAAAAATTAAACAATGGGCAGCGTTTGGTGGGAGAAGCGCTGCCCATTCACCTAGCGCGTATAGCAATGGGCAGCGCTTGGTAAAGGGAAGCGCTGCCCATTTCTAAATGTGCTAGGTGAATGAGCAGCGCTTGGTGGGGGAAGCGCTGCTCATTCACCAGCAATGGGCAGCGCTTTCCTTTACCAAGCGCTGCTCATTCACCTTGCGCGTTTAGAAATGGGCAGCGCTTCCCCTTACCAAACGCTGCCCATTTCTAAACGCGCTAGGTGAATGAGCAGCGCTTCTCCCTTCAAACGCTGCCTATGGCTATTAATGAGCAGCGCTTCTCAAACGCTGCCCATTTTTGGGGAGGAATCACCAGCGCCAAATTTAGCAGCGCCCAAAAACGCTGCCCATGGCTAAAAAAAACGCTGCCCATCCCCAAATCTGTTGTAGTGGCTACTCCGGTTGTCTTGAAACCACATCTAGAAAATCCATAAAAAGTAGGGCTCATTACTCCCCTAGAAGGAAATTCTTATAAAACTTCGGGGCGCAAAATCTCAAATTTCATCGTTTATTAACTTTTATTAATTTTTTGAATTTTTCATAATCTCCAAAAACTCAAAATATATTGCATAACCTTCTTTTTATTTTATTATATTTTTAGTAGTGTTTTTTATAATTTTTAGATTAGTTTTGATTCTTTAACGAATTTTTAGTGGTGTTTTTATAACATTTTTTTAATTTTTAGGTGTTGTTCTCTTCCCCCTTTTACCAGATATTCTGTCGTCGTGAATGCATCTTATAATCGTTAAAAATTTAAATAAAATAAATTTTATATTTTAATACAAACTAAAATTATCATTTTATTAGATAAGTCTGGTTTTAAAAAGTGTCAACCGGATTTATCAGTTAAAATGATAAATTCGTTTTGCATTTGTACAAAATTTGAGGTATATTACCACTAAACCACTAATGTTCCTGGAAACTGAATCCGCCACTAGGCTAAATGACCAATTTTGTGGTTAGCCCTAGCCTCATCTAAGATAACACCATATAAGTCGTCAAAATTCTTGTAGTTACATTCCATCAAATCGTGTTTCCCTTTCATAGTCTAGCAAATTCATATTTGACTAATGATTTTCGCTAAACTTCAAAATAACTAAAATCATATTCAACAACTTTGACCCAAGGTCACATGACTAGGGTTATTTGTTCACCAAAAAATGACTAGGGTTATTTATTATACTATTGCTAGATTATATGGCCAAATATTGAATATTCATAAAAAAAAAAAAAAAAAAACTATCTCAGACCATATTTTTATAAGCAAAATTGAACTATCAAGAGTATAAGAGGTACTCCAATCCATTAATAAAGTTGTCTAATATTGTCTTTAATATGACAATAATAAAAGTCAGAAAAGTTTAAACAAAATTCAAACCCCTTCTAGCAATAAATCATCCTCATGAGACCAATTTGATTTGTGTCACCAATGACACCAAATCACCACCACCATCAAAATGATCAGATGAAAACACCTATCTAATGAATCTAAGGCCTACTAGAGGAAACAATAAATAACTGGAATACATAATTAAACTAGAAAAGAATAAAAGAATTAACAATAAAACATGAACAAATTAAATAAAAGAATCAATTACTCTTGCTTTTCTTTCTTCACAATCAAGTGATTTAGATCTTTAAGGATGGAAGGACTTGATTGAAGATTGTCATGATTCGCCAATGTGGTGACTAAATCTTTTGGAACAATGCATTTCTCTTCGGAGTACATCTTCTCTTGAAGAGTGGGAGAGACTAACAAAGCCTGAAGATTTTCATCAATTGATGAAGGTTCTGCCTCTTCTTCCTACAAAATTAATAGGCATTTTATACTTACTGATTTTGAGGATATCAACAAACATATATACTATGAATGAGAATCCTCTCCCGTACTTCAAATTTTCGATAAGAAAGAGAAAGACTTATCCAATAAATTAACAATATTTATAAAATAATAATATTTAATTAATGAGTAATTCTCTATCCTACTAACAACTTCTGGTAATCAGAGAAAATCCAAACCCATATATTATCATCATATTTCAAGATAATTAAGGTTGTATAAGATATATATGCAGGCGAAATTAAAAAAAATATAAGTTGATTTACCCAAAAAATCTAAGTATTAATTAATTAATATAATTTTTTTGCCATGAATTAATTATTAATATAATAAAACCAATGAAATGTTTATAAATTTGTAATTGATGCCACGTGGAATGGCAGTTTCATAACTATGTCTTGCTCCTAAAGTCTCTCGGAAGTGTGTTGACCATATCTTCACAAACTCTATTAACCGTTTCCTTAAATCTCTCTCCACCATCCCACAACTATCTTTCCCTTTCTTTTTTTTACACATTTCCCTCTTTTTTGTCTTTGATAATGACTATCTTTCCCTCCATCTAACACATACAATACAATTTCATATTCAAAAAATTTCAAACAATTTATATCCTACACTAATGTTGTTATATCTCTTAATAATAATAATGTAACAAAGATATTTTTGATAAAAAGAAGGTAACAAAGATTCGAAGCAACAGAAAAACAAGGGAACTTGATCTAGCTTCTCAACCAAAAACATTAAAAACACTCATTCAGTTAATAGAATTGCAGCTTATAAATAAAGAAAAAAGCACTAATTGTTATGAACAGACACAATAATACTAAACCTCAATCTATTAAAGAATAAAAAAAAACATTTAAATCAAAATGAGAGTATATATATAGAATAGATGAATTACTTGGAGAGTTCTCATAAGTTGAAGCATCTCAACTTGTGCCTGCAAATATTGAACATACTTCCCAGTTGCATTCAACATCTCAGCTGTATTCAATTTCGAGCCCCCAGGAACCAACTTACCTAACTCTTGTGTTTTCACGGTGATCTTCCTTCTCCTCTCTCGCGCCGCGAGACTCTGCGGCGAAATGTTACTTTTCTCATTACCTTTTTTAAAACTCTTATTATCACCACCATAATGATTACTTTCTCCAAAAACACCTTGTGAAAATTGTGGAACTTTGAACTCTTGTTGCATTGTTGTAGCAAAAAGTTGTGCTTCTTCTTCTGATTTCATGATCATTGAACAAGGATTTTGCACATAGCCATCAAAGAAATTGTTGTTTGGCTCAATGTTGTTTTCTTGGAAGCACTTTTGGCGCTTGGAACTTGAAAAGTTGTAGTCTTCTTCAGGGGATAAAATGTAATTATTATCATCAGAAGAGAGTGAATTGAAAATGGGGTCATAATAAGCAGAAGCATAATCATGATGAGGGTAGAACAAACTTGTTTGGTCAAAATTGTAGGAATCATCAAAGGCAGTGTTTGGAAGGTAGAAGAAACTTTCATCATAAGCAGGGAGGTTTTGTTCAATAACTTGTGGTGCAAGTATTGGTGCTTCTTCATAGAAAGTGTTAATTTGTGAAAATGGATTTTGGTTAAAATAGTCCATGTTGAAGTAAGTGCTTAATTCTTCCATACCAAAAACCTGTTACAACAAGAGAGAGAAAAGTGATAATTAATTAATTAAGATATATGTAATAGAGACAATTTTGGAGATAGAGAAATTAAGTAGTTAGAAAATGTACGTACCTGAGAGAGAGAGAAGCTGAGTAGAATAGTTGAATTGAAATTGAAAGTGACGAAAGCAAAAGACTTTTATTGAGAAAGAAAAGAAAGATATGAAAAGTAGAAAAACTGAATGTAATATAGACTATAGAGTCACTACCTACCTCAAGCGAGTTTGTGGGTTCAGATTTTCATGGGGAAGTTGGAGCCAGTTACGGAGACTACTCTGCGGTTTCTTTTTTTTTTTTTTTTTCCATTCTCATTATATTTTTTTTGGTGTGTATCAATCCCATTGCTTACTTTACACCTATATCTATTTGTTCTATTTTAAAAAAAAAAATGTTTGTTCAGGTTTCTATTATACAATTCTTTTTTTTTCTTTTTTTTAACAGGAATTCTATTTTTTTTCTTATAAAATATATTTAGTTAGCTTCTAATACAAGTTAGTATTTGATGTTTATCTGCTTTTAAATATGTCTTTGTAATGTTCTTTTATGTATTAATAATGCATAATCTTATTGGGTTCGAGCACCCTTAGTGATCCATCAATGAAACATTTTTTATTAAGAATATATGCCTTTGAAATATTTATTAATTTTATTAGAATATTAATAAACAATAGTCTATATTGTGCAAAAGATTATAATGTTGGAGAAAATATTGTCAAAAAATAATATTGGAGAAAAATGTTACTAAATCTGATAATATTTTCATGTAACAAAAATTTAGTTTGGTTTTCTGTCAAAAAAAAAATTAGTTTGGTTTGTCTTGGCCAAACTAAGTTGGTGATATAGAAATTGCAATTGATTTTCGTTTGATTGAAGTCTCATTGATTCAAAGTCATCGTAAATTTTTAGTAAAGAGAACAAGGTCATCAAGTGAGCAATGTGGATCAAGCTAACAATAACAACAACGAGAACAATTCCCTTAAAAAAGAGCTCAAGGTAACTTTCTTGAGCTTCTTAAATTCTTTTCATGCACAATGATTTGATAAAGAGCTTTCTTTAGGATAATGCTCCTGAAAACCATCAGCTCCAAAAATCCAAAAAGATATTGCTCATGCAGCAGCATTAGAAGACAATTATGAGTTGTATAATTTATTTATTTAAATATATTAAAGTTGTTTATAATTATATTTTTAGCGATGTGTGCATTTAAAATGTTTGAACCCCCGATCCCGGGTCGTGGGTCTGCCACTGGCTCAAACCTAAGTTTGTCTTAATAATTAGTGCATTCACGTTATTTGTTTTGAACAAAAAGATATACTATTGCAAAAAACAAAAACAGATAATATATTACTTCATCCATTCCTAATCTTTGGTACTTTTGACTTTTTATTTTTTTTTCAAAACAATGGTACTTTTAAAAACCTAATATATAATTTACCAATTTTTTCCAAATATACCTTTTTATATTTATCCCAAAACAAACTACAAGGAGAGTGCATTTTATTATTTAGCTAACACAAATTAATTGTACCTTAATTTATGTGTTACATGCCAAAAATACAAAAAATTAGGAACAGCGAGAGTATTGTTAAACACATATATTATGAATCATAGGTTTACTTTGTTACTCATTGCATATCCCTCTTTCACTCATCTATTTAGTGTAAGCCCCTCATTTAGCAACTAATCATCTTCCTCTATTTAGTTTAAGCCCCTCTTTCACCAACTAATCATCTTCATCACGGCATCCATCACCTCCCTCCCTCTTTTACTCATCCACCTCTAACTTGGTTCATCATCTCTCCCTCAAACTTGGCTCATCTCTCTACCTCATCTCATCGTAGGGAAAAATTGGTTTCCAAAGCAAGCAACCATCTGTCGAACTCCAATAGTAAAAGTCAAAAAAGTTGGTTCAAAACTATGGCAGCATGGCGAGCGTGGTTTTAGGAACGGGCATTGGAGATGCTCTAACAAACATGAGAATCAATATTTTTGACTTCCACATTCGCATGAATAATTTTATGCATTCAATAATTTAAAAAACTCCCAAAGAGTTGACCTAGTAGAGCGTAACAGGATTTGTATCTAACAGATAATGAGTTCAAATCTCCATTATTCTTCTTAGGATGAGGTAGATGTAATTCTCTTTGTAAGCTCTCTTAGTCTTAGAGCCAGATGGTTTTTTCTACTGTGTACTAAGGTATCATATCCTCACCATAAAGTTTCTTATATAAATAAAGTAATGACAAAAAAGTATTAAAAATAATAAAAATAAATAATTAGTTGCTAGATTTTTTTTCCATCATTTTCATTTGATATTCCTAACTCGTTTAAATATAATTGCCTTTTGTATGTGCTGGTTTTTTCACTCTTAATACATTATTTAATTTAACACTTGCGCTTACATAACAACAAATGACCGCGTGGCCTAATGGATAAGGCGCTCGCCTCCGGAGCGGGAGATTGTGGGTTCGAGTCCCATCGCGGTCGTTATAAATTCTTTTGTTTTTCAGCATCCTTAAGATTTTATGTATTATTTCCGCATTTTTATCTTTTCCTTGTTTCTGCAACTTTAAGTCTGTGTACTGTTTCCGCATTCCGCATTTTTATTATACTTTCTCTCTTTTAGACTTAGTTATAAATTATATTATATGCATTCAATAATTAAATAGTTTGGCTGTCAAAAATAATTAAATAGGTTTAAATTGTAATAAGAAGGTTTTATCTGAAAGTTTCTTGCTATGGATTGTAGGGGTGGGTGTTGGGTGGCTTTTGACGTGTTTAAACACTCAACCCAATCAAATACATATGGATTGGGTTCGGAAAAGTTAGACCCAAATTTTTGCGTTACTCAACCCGATCTCAAATGGGTTGAGTTGGATTGGGTAACGAGTTCATTAGTAAATTATATTTTTCAAGAAAAATAAAAAAAATAAAGAATAATAAGTTTTAATTTGGATTTCCGTTACAACTAATCAAACCAAATACAAAAGCAAAAGGTCTTCAAAAAACCCATTAAACTCAAGTAAAAGAAAATTTTCTTCGTACAAGAATGTCTTAAAGAAACTGAACAGACCATATCCAAGACATGAATATATGTAAGGTCACACATAATAGTCATAATGGTGTGGGATTGAGTTGGGTTTAGTAGGTTCTATAGTATTACACCTCATGACATCAGAAACAAATCTCAGTCTATATTTTATGCAAAATTCAAATAATTTAAAAACAAAAGTTCAACAAAATACTAGTGCCAGAAAGACTTACCAAATATGTTGTTTTGAACATTTAAAATTGGATGTTCTTCAACTCGTATTTTTCCATCATTAAATTAAAAGTTAGGACATTCAAAATCGGTTATTTAACTGATTCTAAATATAACGTTTGGAGTAGGTTGTTTTAAAAAACCGATTCTAAATGTACTTTATAACTGAATTCATAGTTTGTACACCTAAATTTGGAATTGGTTGTTTCAAAACACCGATTTCAAGTGTATATTTTTAAATAAAAAAAAAAAAAAAAAGAAGGTTGCATGCATTATCGACTAATCAATTTATACAAACCTGTAGCAGAATAATTTCCAGAATTTCTCACAATGGAATTCCATAAAAAAAAAAAAGAACACTTCAAAATTCTATTTAGATTAACATATATTTTACAATAGAAATCACTAAACATTAAAATTTTTACAAGCAAGTTGAATTCCACTCAAAGCTCATAGAGTTCTAACAATTTATTAAAAGTGTATGGTTGTAAAATACCTACAAATTTAAAAATTAAAAGTTAAAAATGAATTAGTGTTGCGCCCAAAAATCTGGAGGATTTCTCGTGTTGAAAACTAGATTTTGAGTTTGGGAGTCGATTATGCGTGGGAAAGTATTAGCACCTCACTATATTCTTTCGAAAAAGGTTACATCTGATTAATTGTGCAAAATTGTGTTTAACTTTGAAAATATTTATTTCCCTTTTATTATCAAAAAAATTTTAAAAGACTAAATATTTTTTTTTTTGCACTTGACAGAGGTGGCAGCGCCCATCTGCTTCTTCTTATCTTTGGGTAGATAATTAAAAGGCTACGTATTTCTGGGGTAGAAAATATTCGTGTTTTTGTATTTTTATTAGTTGAGTAGTATTTGAAATTGAAGGGAATTGGTAATTACCAAACAAGTAATCAGAGTGGTTTTACTATTAATGGCCTATTTGACAATCAAAGTATTTAGCATGATCAAACGAATTAAACTCAGAGTGCTCATTGCAAACAAATTGTTTTTGAATTTTACTATTTTGGGGAAAAAAGTTTATTGAAACATAATTTGAAGATTGATTAAAATTGAATGAAGACAAGTTGGACCGGAGCCAAAATTGAATGAAGATGAGTTGGAAGCGTTGAGTGGGTTGTTAACCTTCAAAAGGATCTACTTGGTGTATAAATGGTTTTTTCACCTTTGCAATGATTTTTCGTACGCTTCTTTAGGAATCTTGATTGTAACCTTATCACCCGTCAAACATGAACGTGGAAGTTGACTTGAAGAAATGAAACACGAGTTATTTGGCTTATACAACTGTTTTGCATGCAAAAGAGAATGGGTTTGTATGAGATCTCTCAGGGAGAGGCAACTAGACGGCCAACTTTGACCATGAACGACTAGGGCACACAACCATACCACTGTAAAGAGTAGGGCCGAATTAGGCCAACCACTATTGGGGCTACATCTGATTCAACAATGTGACTCGCTAATGTGAGCCTCTTATCGATGCACTATCATGGTCGCTTCACAACGACACACTTAGATCAAACGCACTCGCAATAATGCCCCATAGGTCATCTCTTTAGGTCTCTCAGAATCACTCCCCATCTAGGTCATTTACTCTCTTAGTGACGGGTTCTCTCAGGTTTCCACATATTCAGTACACTTATTTTTTATTAAAAATGTTATATTCTTTTGGTTACAAGTAAAAATGTTATATAATATACACTATGTCATTTCCTATCACTCTTAGATAAAATAAATTTTATTGTAGAACATAAATATTAAACTTTGTGTAGGTTTAATAAACCAAAGTTTAATATTTATGTTCTACTATAAAATTTAAGGATGCTTTATTTTCTATGCACTCTGATAAATCCCCTGGGCCTGATGGTTTGAATCCGGCTTTCTTTAAACGCTTTTGGAATTATTTCACTCAGGAGTGTCTTGGCTTAATAACGGTGAGTTCCCTCCTATGCTAAATGACGCTAATATAGTACTAATTCCAAAAGTTGATAATCCCACATCCATGCGTGACTTGAGACCCATTGCCCTTTGTAATGTTCTTTACAAAATCCTATCCAAAGTTCTTGCCAATAGATTGAAGAGGGTGCTACAAATGTATCTCTGAAGAGCAACCCATTTTTGCGGCTGATCGTTCTTGCCATAGTCTAGATAGATTTAATTTGTCAATATAGGACCTACTAGCTGAAGATGAGTTACCTTACATTTATATCTCTAGGGACTCCTATTTGAGCCCCTATAGTTAAAGATCAACATAGAACAAGGGAAAGCTACCCGTAGAACTTTGGGAAATTCTAGTTAGGGAAGCAAGTCCTTTTTAAACACTCTTTCGAATTTCGAGGACGAAATTCTCTTTAGGGGGGTTGAATTGTAACACCCCGATTTTCGTGTGTTGTGGTCCTTTTATTATGTGATTGTTTATGAATTATTGTTAATGGATAAGATTAAATTATTTTAATTTAGTATGTATTTGAGCTATTAAATTTAGTTGAAATCACATTTAAATGTATTTTTATATGCTATAGTAATATATTGTTATTATTCGATTTTTAGAATATTGGTATTTGAAATATTATTATTTTAGTTTGCTTATTTTATTTTATGAAATATTGGTGTTTAAAGTATAATTGATTTTTAGAAATTATTTTGGGTTATGGAGGTGTTAAAATGATATCTATATTTAAAATGGGTTTTAAAAGTAGATAAAAATCTGTTTTTATGCTTTTTACCCACGCGCACCCCCCCTTTCCTTACTAGGCGCACCCCTGTCACTTAATCCATTAGCAGTCCAGCCCAGAAACGTACGACCCGCTCCTAAGGCCCACGACCTGACCCGTCTGGACTTCATCTTCTTCCTCGGCGCCTGCAAGTCGCGAAACCCTAGACAACCACCCTTCTTCAACGTCGTTCTCCTTCCTCAGGCCGTGGCCATGTCTGAAAATCTACCCTCACACTCGAAATCGCCCCTTGAATCTGATTCTGACCTCTGTTTCATCGATTCAGGCTTCGTTTCACCAATTTATATCGCGCCTAACGACCCAAACAGATAGAGTTCGTCCCCAATCCGACCACCACAGCGCCACCTCCATAACTTCGTCCCCTCACAACAGTATCTACTCGAGTCTTCCTTCCTCCGTCCACATTGTTTTCACGCAAAAACGAAGATAGCCCCAAACCACCATTGACAGGGACCTTGATGCTTAAACCACGAGCCAGAGACCTCACCGAAAGGAAAAAACACTGTACTGCCATTGTTAAACATCCTCAACTCATCCCTTTCGCAGATTAAGTGTTCTCATGGTTGTACCTTTCCGTTCATGGATTTTGATCTTTAGATTGTTGTCATCGCTTTATACCTTTCTAGCTCGTAATTTCTCTTGGTCGATTACTGCTCTTCCTATTTTCCTGTATTTGATTGTTTATTATTTATTCAATTCGGATGATTGTAATAATTTAAATGCCTATAAATAATTTGGATGACTTTAATTATTTTGAATGACTGTAATAATTGAAATGTCTGTAAATATTTGACATGCCTGTAATTTTACTATTTGGATGGTTGTAGATAATATGCCGAGGTTATTGAATGAATACAGGATGAGTAGATTAACACCTTAGAGTTATTCATAATTAATTATAATAACTCAAGATAGAATGAAGATTTAGTTGTGTGATTTAAAGGATTAGTTAGTGTCTAATGTGCTCCTGGCTAAGAATGATAGATAAGTCTAACTGATACGAAGTTAAAATTGTGCAATATCTAGGTTGATACCTTAGCATCGATTAGTGTAGCCGAGTTCGACTTGGAGTCGTTAAAATTGTTGTGTGACTTGACGCTCATGTTTGATTGTGATTTCTAGTTGGTTTTATGGGTATTGTTATCGGAGACTTGTCGCACAATGGGCAAGTTATCCTTCGTCGATGATTAACGAACAAGTTCGTGATGAAGAATCTTGGCGCAGCAGGGGCAAGAACTCGTTGCAGTATGGACGAGCGATATCTTCGTGATCGAGATCTGTTGAAGGAACCTTGTCGCAACATGGGCAAGGACTCGTCGCAGTATGGGCAAGCCGTACCTCAATAGTTGAAATTGTATAGGAGGAACCTTGTCGTAGTGTGGGCAAGGACTCGTCGCAGTATGGGTGAGCCGTACCTCAAGGATGGTAGGGATGACGATAGGTGGGGTGGTAAGCAAACGATTATGGGAGTAGTAATTGAGACAAGGCACTGCTGGGGCGTTCCACAAACTACTGGGGTACCCTGACTAGACTCTATCTATTTCCCGGGATGTGAGGGCACTTGCATCCGCTTACCCAGAGTTAAAAGGATCCAGATTTATCGCGAAGTAGTGGGTAGGATCTTCTCGACCTTGCACCAGATTGAAGATGATGACAATAGTTGATGAACAACCGAGAACGCGTGGCATGTTCGTTGGATTCATCGTGGTGGTATTTGCCGTTCGTTGAGGATGATGATCTTAGTTGATGATTAACTGAGCATGCAGGTTATGTTTGACGTATATACTATAGTGAATTTTACGGTGTGATGTGACCTCATCACTTGTTACATACGAGCCCTTGGGGCTTCACTTTGTGACATGTTGTATCGACATGTTGTGTCTTTCACTCTTTTAAGAGTCGCTGTTTGATATTGATTTGATGGATTGTGGTTGTCTTTGCTATTTTAGTCTCGATCTTATGTTCTTTATACGGCTTGGACGCTCTTTCTCACCCGTGCACCACTTTTTTAGATCGAATTCTAGGTGTTGTTGGAACAGTCTTCTATGATCGTGCAGCGGTGAAGATGTGGTCTCTACGATCACTCAGTGACTTGAAGTAGGATACCTCGCATTGATGTTATTTTATTTTTATTTAATTGATTCAAAGTTTATTGCTCTGATTATGTGACATCGGGATTATGGTTGTATTTTCAATATTATATTTAAGACTATGATTGTTACTATTATATTGAAAGAAATGTTTTATTTAGTACTATCGTAAATCATTTTTGTATGATTTAAGAAGGTTGCAGACATCTTTTACTTGCGAAAGTTATTTCGAAAATAAAGTGAAAATCTTATTTGAAAAACAAATTTACTCGTTTTCCGCATTTTTTCATATATAATTACTTTCGAGGTAAATGGTGTCACAATATGAAGTGTAAGGTGCAAGGGAAGGTGGGTGAAGTGGCGTTGAAGATTGATATTAGTAAGGCCTATGATAGGGTGGATTTGGGGGTACTTGAGAGGTGTACTTTTGAAGTTGGGGTTTCATGAAAAGTGGGTTCAGTAGATGGTGATGTGTGTTGAAACGGTTAACTACTCAGTGTTTATGAATGGCGAGAAAGCTGACTCATTCTCACCCAGGAGAGGACTCCGGCAAGGTGACCCACTGTCACCTTACCTTTTTATATTGTGTGTAGAGGATCTTACAACTTTAA
This sequence comes from Astragalus glycyphyllos, assembly GCA_963573325.1. Classification (NCBI taxonomy): domain Eukaryota; kingdom Viridiplantae; phylum Streptophyta; class Magnoliopsida; order Fabales; family Fabaceae; genus Astragalus; species Astragalus glycyphyllos. The sequence goes on along the minus strand of OY754308.1, from coordinate 3,483,698 downwards.
AAATATGAGGCTAGAGGAGATATTCATGAAGTTAAAGTGTGTCAGGGAGCTCCTATTCTGACACACTTATTATTTGCAGATGAATGTTTTCTATTTTGCAGGGCTGATGATCAGGAAAGTAGAAAACTAAAGGAGGTGATGACTCTCTACGAAAAGGCTTCAGGGCAATCTATCAACCTTCAAAAATCTGAAGTCTACTTTAGCAGGAATATAAGGGCTGATACAAAGGAGAGTGTTGTCTCTAATATGGGGGTCTCTGAATGTTTGGGAACCGGTAAATACTTGGGCCTACCCTCTATGGTGGGTCGGAGCAATAAGCAATTGTTTGGGTATCTGAGAGATAGAGTTTGGCGCAGAGTTCAACAATGGTCAAACAAACATTTATCTAAAGCAGGTAGGGAGGTCCTTGTGAGGTTTGTGGCTCAATCCATCCTGGCATATTGCATGAGCACTTTTCTTCTTCCCAATACACTAGGGGAGGAGATGGAATGCATGATCAATTCTTAATAGGAGTTATTTAATCCTATTGATGGTAATTGGCACACACATTTGCTAGATCTTCTATTTAACGTTGAGGATAGGACCCGTATTTATGGGATGGGGCTACGGTGTAGGGAGGAGGAAGATAGGCTGATTTGGAAGTGTAGTTGTGATGGACATTACTTAGTGAAGTCAGCTTATTATTCTGCAATGAACGAGCTTATTGATACTACCGGTTCTCGTGTGGATGGTAACTGAATGCAAATCTGGAAATTGAAGATTCCTCCTAAAGTTAAACTCCACCTTTGGCGTGGTGCGAGGGGTGTTTTGCCTTGCAGGTACAATCATTGTTGTCGGCATGCACCTTGTCTAGCAATATGCCCAATGTATGAAGTTGAGGACGAAGACGAGCTGCATCTTTTCTTTCGGTGCAAACACGTAGAGGAGGTGTGGAAAGCTTCCGAATTGTGGCATGATATCAGGTCGGTAATCAATAATGCTATCAATTATAAATCTTCTTTTTTTGAGCTACTCTCTTTGCTTCAAGAAACATCAAGGTTGTCATGATGATTTGGGGATTGTGGAAAAGAAGAAATGATAAGGTTTGGGACAATGTATCTAAGCCAATTCAAGTGTCGATTGAAAGTGCATTGGACTTATTATTTTGTTGGCAAGAAACACGAAAGTCCAAGATGCTGAATCTGAGTGCAACAGTCTCGATTCGCAGCATTGAGGCTGTTGTATGGTCACAGCCAGCAGTTGGGGAGTGGAAATGTAACGTTGATGCAACTTTGTTCGATGACAGCAGATATGGGATTGGTTTTTGTATTAGAAATGAGGATGGAGTTTTTGTGAAAGCTAAGACTGTTTGGTACTATGGTGCACCTCAACCGCAGGAAGCTGAAGCTTTAGGCTTATTAGAGGTCATTCCTTTGTTACAAAATTTCAATTTCCAAAGAACTACCATCGAGCTTGATTGCAAAGGGGTAGTAGATGGCGTTGACGGAGTTGTCTCTTGTATCACTGAGTATGAGTCCATTTTAAAATCGTGTCAGCATCTACTCTCTAATTTAGAAAACTATGTGGTTAGTTTTGCCCGGAGGCAAGCGAATCTTGTGGCTCACACCTTGGCTAGAGCCTCAAGACTTCATGTTAGCTCCTATGTCTTTGATTGTATTCGACCTTGTATTGCAACTTTACTTATGAATGAAATGATATAAGTTTCTTAGCCATGAGTTCCCCAACTACTCCAAAGAGTGTTACGATCAGATGAAGCTACTCTAAGATTATCCTGGAACGTAAAAATACTCGAAAATAAGAGTTTGTTTGATTTTCATGAATGTAATGAAAACACAAAAACGGGGGTTTGAATTGCTTTGGCTGTTGGTTTATCCTAGTTCACAACAACTTTTGCTACATTTAGTCCCTTCAGATTCGAGGTGATTTCACTTTCTTCACTCAAAGGACTTAATACACCAAAAGCAAAGCATTCTTTCTTCAAGCCTCACCAAACTCTAGTGTATTCTTTCTTCGAGTTTCACCAAGATCTAGAGTATTCTTTACCAGACTCTCCAAACTAATCCACCAGAGTACCTCTCTAGTCTTCTCAACATCCTACCAACCCCCGTTGAGAAACCATGTATTGTGTCTTCGAGCCTCACTAGGCTCAAGTGTATTCTTTCTTCAAGCTTCACCAAACTCTAGTGTATTCTTTCTTCGACCTTCACCAAGCTCTAGAGTATTATCACCTCTCCAGGCAAAGAAATGTTTACCTGTCTCTCCAGACTGTTTTACTAAAGTGAATGCCACAACTAGGCAAAATTACAACAACATGAGTTTGTATCGGAGTAGTACAAAGTCTTCTAGGATCTAACTCCCGGTGAGAGGATATTACAATATGAATCCTATATCGCCTTAGGTATTTGATAACTTGGTTGATTTACATTTTTATCTAAGATAACTCTCTATGATAGAATATTACATTTTGAACTCTTAAATATATGTTCTAGGATTTTCAAAACGTTTTTTTTTTGTATAAAACACGCCTTTTTCTTTTCTCTTTCCATGGATATTCGATTTGAATAAACTCATGGTGATTAAAGTTATTTGATATTCAATGAATTCGACTTAGTCATTTATCTCAACCTTACTTGGTCATTGCCAACAGGAAAACCATGCTTGTTTGCTAACAGGCCGACAAGCTCTATTCAAAGAAACTCCTTTAAGTAGATGTGAGATTATTATCATCGATAAAAGAGCCGTTGTACGAAAATAGTTGTTGAAAGGATAAAGCGAAATCCAGGTTGTATTATACTTGCTAGTTGTTTACTACTCTACAGGCTAGGCTTCCTAGAGAAAGCCGAGTCATCATATTGAGCAGATGGTTGATGAAAGGTTCTCTTTTAACTTTGTCGTGATTATCTGAAGATGATGCGGTCTTCGAAACATCAGACTCCTTTTGCATGTTGCCCGTAGGATAATTGTAAGAATTGAAATTATGGGCGTAGTAGCTATGTTAAAAACGAGTTAGATGATAATCACGTGTTGTGGGCTAGTTAAAAATAGCATTGGGCCCCCTTCCTATGTAGATAAAGTCCCAAATAATTTAGCCCATTATGTTTCTCACTTATTATAAGTGGAGAGGATTAATTTAGGGTTGAGAGAGAGAGGAATTTCGGATTAGAGCAGCCACCAAAGAGAGAGAAAAGAAGAGAGAAAACAATTCCCGTTTTTCTCAAACCTGTCACCGTAAAATTGCGATTCCGGTTTCGTTAACCGTTGGATCGTCTTCGTTTTTGGGCAGCAGGTTCGTGAGATATAGTTCTACACTTTCACCGTTCGGATCTTCGAAACGAGTTCTGAGGAGAGAGATATTGGCTTCGCACTGAAGCTGCAGTTTGGGTGAGTCGCCGTATTCGGAGATCGAGGAACGAGGCTAGGAGGGAGTTTGCGCCACCATAGTTGAGGTAAGGGTGGGCTTAACCTTGATAATGGGTTGATGGTAATTATGTGTGGGTAGTCTAGGGTTTTGTTGAATTGTTCGTGTTATTGCGTATCGTGTTTTCGTTGAGATTGGTGCTTTGATGATTATTGCACGTTATTGTGATTTGTTTCGTTATTTGTTGTTGCGTGATTGTTGTATCACGATGATGGTGTTGTTATTGTTCGTGTTTTTGTTGTTGCTGTGCGTGGTTGATTGTTGTTGTCGCGTTGTCGAATTGTCGTTTTTGTTGTGGTGGTCGCGGTATCGTTGCCGTTAGGGTTTGGTGTTTGGCAATTTAGCGATTCTGGACACAGGTTCGGTTTTTCTAAAACTGGCGCTGTTTGGTAGATCCAAAAATTATGAGGTTGATTGTTTTTGAAAATATACTTAACGCCGGTCGTTTTGGCACTGGTTTCGTCAAATTCGGAGTTGTATAGCTCGAGTTATAGGTGATACAAGTTAGGTTAAAATTCTGGAAACGATTTGGGTATAGATTCGGTATTTCGGTGACTGGGAACGTTGTATTGACCGAAAAATTATGTGGTTTATTTTTCTGGAAAATAGACTTAATGCTTGTTAATTTGGCACTGGTTTGGTTGCGTTTAGAGTTGTGTAGCTCGAGATATGAATTCCACAATTTAGAGTAAGATTCTGGAAACAATCTGGACACAGGGTCAGTGTTTTGGTTACCACGTTTTCAAAAGAACTCCTTTTCGAACGAATCCAAATTCTTTGAAAACTAGGCAAAATTTTCCCCAATTTATGCACAAGTTTCATGCAGTTTGATTGAGTTTTGGTCACTTTGGAATTGCTTGAATTTGAAGGACAGAAACTGTCCTCTTTTGCAACTAGCCTGTGTGCTTTTCGAAAACTGTACCTATTGGACACTCTCCTTCAAAAACTGAACTTAGGGATGATAACCAGACCCATAGGGCTTTCCAACAAGTATTTATTTGTTGAAATCCGATGTCGTTTGCTATTTTAATTAATTCGCTGAAGTAGGTGCGATGTGCCTAGGCGCTGTGCGCCAGTCTTGTGCGTGGTGTGCGTGCGTTATGTCCGCGTTGTGGAGCCGTCTGGTGTTAATATTTCAGGTGCGGTGCTGGTATGCTCAGGAGAGTTTAGTGGTAGCTGTGATGCTACAACTTGGTGCTATTTTTGGTGAAATCATTTGTTTTGATTCTGGTGATATAGTATTTATTTTAAATACTTGTTATGGTGAGTTGGTGCATAATCATGGTGTCGCATTGTCATATGCATGTTTTGGTGATATAGGCTCTGCCTCTGGTGTTTATTGGTGATATGCCCGTCGTGGCTCATTTTGGTGATCGGTACCGCATGCATATGCCCACTGGAGGGGTTGCATATCATCCCATTGTCTATGAATGTTATAATTTTGGTGGTTCACTGTCAAATGGATTTTTCCTTTGGTATCTGGTGCTGTGATATGGTGTAATTGTATTGTGTTGCTGTAGTTACCTGATGCTAGCATATTTTTATCATCTGCTTATTATCTCTGTTAGACTCACCCCTTCTGCTTGGAATGTTGCTCTCATGCGGCAACGCTGCAGGTGATCGCTAGTGCTCGTGGAGGAATTGCTAGGTTTTGCTTCCTCTCTCGTTTGGGTCTGTGTCAGCTCTGATATGTAGCACCGGGGAGTCGTTAGTTATCGTTTTGAACTATTATTTTAGTTATTGGAAATTGTTTTAATTTATTTTGGAGATGTCTTTAATTGTTAATTCTGGAGATGTTTAAACTGGTTAATATTTCCGCTGCTTGGTGATTTCTTTTATATAAATTATTTTGGAGATTTTCCTTTTTTTAAAATGGTGAAAAATGTAGCGCCCTTCGAGGTGACTCTGATAATTGTCTATTTAATTGTAATAGTAAAAGGGGGGTGTTACACTACAGGCTAGGCTTCCTAGAGAAAGCCGAGTCATCATATTGAGCAGATGGTTGATGAAAGGTTCTCTTTTAACTTTGTCGTGATTATCTGAAGATGATGCGGTCTTCGAAACATCAGACTCCTTTTGCATGCTGCTTGTTTTGGTGAATGCATTGAGCTCATGATGCTTTCCTTATCTTTCAACAAGGCTTGGCAATATATTTCTTGTATAGCGGAGGCTTGATGAGATATCTCAAGAAGATATCTTCAGGACCAAATGCTTCAGATTTCTTCAGCAAAATCACTTCTTGGCTTCATGTACGGTTTTGGTAGATCTGGCTTGACTTGTTGCTTCTGATGCTTTGGTAGGTCTTCATGTAGGTGCGAATCTCCTGGCTTTGGCTTGGGCTTGACTTGTTGCTTTTGATGCTTTGGTAGGTCTTCATGTAGGTGTGAATCTTCTGGCTTTGACTTGGGCTTGACTTCATATGTGTTTGTACTTCGGGTGCTTCAATACACACACATGTCTTCTAGATGAGCTTCAATTTGTCTTGATCTTCTAATGTAGATTTTTGTTATTATATAGCTTTGACCAATCTTTTTGTTCTTATTTGTCCATACCAAGATTTTTTATCCATGACATGTTTTGGATTGTATTTGCAGTTGTATGTGGAAACCAAACAGAGTGTCACCGAGATTATACGTTGTTGTTATGCAGAACAACCGTCACAATAGTGAAACTTGCGGCCAGTGGAACGTTTTATAATATTTGTATTTGTTTCAATCATGTTTTAGTTTTTATGTTTGTTTCTGTTGTTGCCTCACTCAATGTAGTCCGCTTTTTTAATCAATTCAAATAAATGTTCAAAATATATTTAAATAAAAAGAACAATTAGAAAATTAAAAATAAAATAAAATTACAATTCCAGATTTATGCGTAGAGGATAATTTCGGAATTGATTTTTTTAGATTTTCCGAAAATACGTAGAATGTGATATTTCCGGAATGGGAAAATGTGTTCCAGAAATACGTCAAATGCATAATTTCGGGAAAAAATCAACAAATTACGTTACAGAATTATGTCTTAAGAGATAAATCCGGAAAGAATCAAACAAATTATGTTTCGGATTTATGTGTTAAGAGATATCTGAAAATTGGTTTAAAGAATTCGAGATAAAATTGGAAGCTTGGTCAATTTGGGGGTAAAAGGTCCAAAGAAGATATGAAAATTAAGAGTTTTATAAAAAATCCAAATAAATATTTAAGAGTATTTAACGTTTTTATAATGAATCTCAAATATCTCAAAGGATTAGTCTTCGTATATATACCTGATTTTAATAAAAAAAACGTTTTTATAATCGAACGTGGTAAGCACCCGCACGCATTGATGTTGGCCGATGAAGTAACGTTCTGGTGTTTACATCAATAGGTTCACATCACATGGTCATGGTGTTGCAGTAATAACCAGAACTCACGAGGGGTATTTTCGTAACAGCAAGGTGAATGAATTCTCCTCTGAATAAAATATTAAGAAAAATTCAGCGTAAGCAGTTTAGTTTTATAGATTTTGCAAGTAAGAAAAGCGGCGCACATACAAAGCAATTTCTAGTGAGAGAGAATCTTCCAAATTTTTAGAGAGAGAGAGAGAAAGAGAAAGTGCCGTCATTTTCCAAGAAGAAGTACACAGAAGCGTAATGAACGAAAGTGAGAGACGTCTCAAATGAGTTCTTTCAGTTCTCCCTTGAAATCGCGTCTCCCTGTTCAAAAATCGTTCCTTTTTCTCTCATCTTCAACAATTGTTTTAGCTTCCGAAGATTAGCTTTTCCCCTCTTCATCAGGTTTGTTGATTATTTTCATATTTGGTTATCTATTGTTGCTGTTTTTTTGTGTTTGGTTCTTTGTTTGTTTCTTTTAGTTTTTGAGAACATTCTTTGTTTTGTTTTTTGCTTTTTTGTGAAGTTCAACTGTTATTTATCCATGCTGATGTTTTGTTTTTTTGTAAAAAGTTAGAGTAATTGAACCCTAGGTTGATGATAATTAAAATGCATTATGGAAAGTCCGTAAGGCCTAGCTCGACCGGCAAATACCGAAATTGTTAGGCTGGATGTCATGTACTGGTTCGAACCCGTGACCTTTGTGTGTGTGAGTTTCAAGTGGTATTTGCCACTCCGTCTGGAACTAAAAAAAATGCATTATGGAAAGGAACATCATTTCATGAACATTAATATTAATATTGAAAATGTAGAGTGTAAAAGTTTCCAATCACATTATGTGTGTAATTTATAATTTATTTCAGAATTTAATGGGAAACTTGTGACTTGTGAGCTGGCATATGAGAGTGATCTATGATCGTCAAACAAGTCATTCGCATATGAAACTAGGTTATCTTATATTCTTCTATACACATCCTAATGATAATTTTTTTTTCAGTCCTGGACAAATGTTTTAACACTGATAAGAGAGAATCTTATTGGGAGATTGGTGAGTAGATGTTATAACTTATAACCTGTTTTATGCCCACACTCTAGAGACATGGAAAGCAGTTTGAGTTGATTACAAAATAGCAACTTTTTATGGCCCAGTTTTTAAATCAGAAGTTGTTTATGATGCGTTAGAAACACATATTAGTGTTATCTGGAAAATATCTAGGTTACCCTTATGTAAGTTATGGTTTGTTTGGGAGGGGGATTTTGGAGGGTTTTAGAATTTAGAGAGGAGGGTTTTGGAGGGCTAAGTTCATATGTTGATATATATATATATATATATATATATATATATATATTTAAGATTTTGAAAAGATTGAAGGAGTAACATGATAGATGTTCATATAACATTTCAATTTCTCTTTATTTGTTTTTAGGAACATTTTATAATTTTTTTAATTTAGAAGATAAAAATAAGGACTATCACTATCCCCTCCAAAACCCTCAATCCAAACATTTCCTTAATATTTATAGTTTGACTGCAGAATGCAAATGCATAATTTATGTTTGCATCTGCAGTGACCATATTTTTGCATATCAGTTTTGTTGCTCAAGCTGATTGCACTTTTCCATTCTGTTTACAGGGGAATCGACATACTGAGATTTGGGAAATTAAATATCAGTAGCATACTAGCATTTCTTGAGAGTTTCAAAGATTTCAGATTCTTCACATTTCTGTGTGGTGTCTACGACATTACTAGAGGTCTAGAACTTTTTCTTTTACTTGGTGTCAATTCATTCTGTTATAAAGAAAAACTATGGCATGATGGAACAATCGGGATTCCACGATCAGCTTCATAATGAGCAAGTCCAGCCTGGATCTCAGTCAGTTTTGCAGGACTATCTGGATAGCATGCATACTAATAGAATACCGTCTGATCATAGCACATCAGATGTTAAACCAGTGCTTAATTATTCAATTCAGACAGGTGAGGAATTTGCTCTTGAATTTATGAGAGACAGGGTGAATGTAAAGAAGCCCGTATATTCAAATGTCAACAATTCCAATTATACAGCTAATCATATGGAACAGAAAGGTGTTTTTGGTGTCAGTCATACAGGATCCGAGAGTGTGTCAGACATTTCTATGCTCTCAGCAGTTGAGAAAGGTCCAACAGAGTTTAATAGGCAGAGCACATGGTTACAAGGAGACAGAAGCAATTATGGGTCAATTCGATCAACACCGATAATTTCATCGAATCAGGAGCCTGGTCAATTTGTTCGTGGGTATGGTTCTGATAGCTCTTCAATGATGAAGTGTCTTTGTAGCTTTGGTGGTAAAATATTACCACGGCCTAGTGATGGAAAACTTAGGTATGTGGGCGGTCAAACTCGCATTCTTCGTCTTAGAAAGGACATGTCTTGGCGGGAGCTTAGGCAGAAAGCACTGTTAATCTATAATCTGGTTCATGTGCTAAAGTATCAACTTCCCGGGGAAGATCTTGATGCTTTGGTATCTGTATCATCTGATGAGGATTTGCTGAATATGATGGAGGAATATAATCTTCTAGAAAATAGAGAACTCCCACAAAAGCTCAGGATATTTTTATTCTCAATGAGTGATTTAGAAGATGTTCAGTTTGCTCTCAGTAGCATTGGCGATGATTCTGAGATCCAGTATGTTGTTGCTGTTAATGGCATGGACTTGGGATCAAGAAACAACTCAACCCCGCTTGGGGTCAGCGATTCAGCAGATGATATACATGAATTGGACAGGCAAACTATGGAAAGGGAGACTAGCAAATCTAGTACTTTGTTGGCTATCCAGTCTTCACAGCCAGTATTACCAGCTTCTTCAAATGCTTATGAAACCGATCAATTGGCTTATGGTGACCAAATAATGCAAACTGGTGAAGTTAGTGGTCAATATCTTGTTCACCATGGCCTTATTCCCTCCCATAACCCTGTGGTTGGAGAAACTCCTATTGTCATGGCTCCTCATCTACTGAACAATCAACGAAGGATTCCGAAAGAAGATCATCCACCTTCTGGATTACAAATGCCAAAATCTGAACTATCTACAACACAGGTGAAAAAGACAGATGATAATTCAGTCAAACAAGGGAGTGACTCTGGTAGCGTTTTATCCTTGGAAACCCCATCCCAAGTTCCATCACAGCCCTTTGTAGTTACCATGACTGATGGGCAGCTACCTTCATTACCTTTCACAAGAAAGGTTCAGCACCAAAATTGTGAAGAAGCCTCTTCTACATCTAGCAATGTACCTGTTCATGTTGATTCCCACTCCAATGTAATTGATTTGAGTAGTCTTCATCCTCCTCCACTTCCTAAAAGAGTTTACTATTCAGAAAGAACTCCCAGGGAGCAAGTGGAGGTCCTGAATCGGTCCTCAAAGTCAGACGATGCTCAAAGCTCTCAGTTTCATGTGTCAGATTTACTTTCTGGTGCCAAGCCAGAGAATCCAGTGACTAAATCTGATCACAACTTGCATGATGGTAATCTGTTAAATCCAACTGAGAAAGGGAGTATCACAACAAAGCCTTTTCCTGCAGATGACCATACCATTAACAACGGATTTGCCAAACATCAAATGAATAAACCATTGCTTGGTACAAACAGTCAGATCAAGTCAAACCTATCTGAGCACATGGAACTTGAACCGTCGAATCAGGTTTTTCTGAGTAATGAAGAAAATAAAGATGTGGAAACTGAAAATGATTGCAAAGATAACCATATCAGCCCCTTGCTTGATGACACCAAAACCAAAGATGGTAAATCAGATCTTCCTGCTATTCCTCATGTTTCCTCTGTTAAGCGCCTTGAAGATCTAGCATCCAGTCTTCCAGAGATTGATTGGGGTGAAGCCTCTGGGAATGAATGTAATGATAATCATATGGTGCAACAACTACCAGTGTCTTATGCTGGGAACATAACCAATGATGCTTTTCAAGATTTCCCCCCAAATGTTTCCAACCAAGTGCAAGGTGACATTCTAATTGATATCGAAGATCGATTTCCCCGTGAATTGCTTTCTGATATGTGGTCTAAAGCAATACATGTAGAAGACCCCTCCGGTCTACATCCACTATCTGTAGAGGGAATGGGTTTAAGCATAAATATTGAAAATCATGAACCTAAAAGTTGGTCATATTTTGGAAAACTTGCACAAGAAGGGCTTGATAATGTCTCTCTTATTGATCAAGATCATCTTGGTTTTCCACCTGTGATAGGAAAACCGGGGGATAGTAGAGCTCATCAGGAGAATTCCCACATTGATTTTGGCGATGAAAATCAGAAGGACTTGCATAGGAGGTTTGGAACAGAAACCACTGTTCTGAAGTCCAATTATGATTGCCAACTTGCAAACACTGAGAGTATGCAGTTTGATGCTATGATGGAAAACCTAAAAGAACAAGAGTCAGAGTATGGGGTATGCTTTTAATATTTTTTGTTTCAGAGTCTATTTTGTATAGATTCGCTTTTCTACTGACAGTAACTATTATGCTCTAACTTAGGATGTCAAGTTTGAAACAAAAAGTTGTAATCTACCTACACTTGATCCCTCTTTAGAAGATTTTGATATCAGTACTGTACAGGTAAAAATCTCATTCTTGCCCTTACAATTTTCTTATTTATTTTGGTATTCTATTTAGGAATTTCTTATGTACTTCGATGATGCAGTAGGTATGCCCTATTAGAGATTAGGAGTATGGTCTTGAGAAATATTCAATTTTATCCACCATTGAAGGGAACAGTTTTAACGGTTTCGTTTTGGTGGGCCTGGTTTTTAGTTATTTCTTTGAGGTTCACAGTCTTGTTCAGAAGCGAGTGTTTTCATTTAAAGCCTATCGTTTTTGTAGAGATTGTCACAACAGTAATTGGAATCCTTCAATGTTCATTTTTTGACTCTCTTCTAGGTATCAAAGAGCATACTTTCTTGAATTCCTTTTTGGTTCACGACTCCATGGAATCATGGACCCTGGGTTCTTTAAAAAAATGAATTGTATTTTTGCTTTTTCTTTTGGTATTTTATTATTTTTTATATATTATTTTAATTTATATTATTATATTATATTATATTATATTATATTAGATATAGGCTAAAATGCTCCCGAAGTAACTTTATTTAAAGTAACGATTCAGTCCTTTATGTTTTTTATGTCCCAAATAAGTTCTTTATCTTTCAAATTTTAGACACATAAATCCTTTTCTGTTAACCTCCATCCAACTTTGTTAACGGTGCTGATGTGTCCATCAGAGATCCTTATGTGACCGTCTAAAATATTATCCACCTCATTTTGATTTAAATTTTATTAAAAATTTTAAAAAAAAATTAAAAATAATTGCAACAATCAGGTCTTCATCTCCATCAGCAACCGGGTCTCCATCAGCAACCAGGTCTCTTCATCTTCTTCCTGTTAAAAAAAGGTCTTCATCTTCATCAACAGCCACCGTCCTCACCACCTCTCCTTCATCTTCATCTCCTCCATTTATGTGCCTAAAATTTGAAAGGTAAAGGACTTATTTGGGACAAAAAAAAACATAAAGGACTGAATCGTTACTTTAAATAAAGTTAAGGACCCCGAGAGCATTTTAGCCTTAGATATATTATATATTATATGATTTAATTAATTTAATAGTGAATTCCAGAGTACGTAACAATATATTCTTTAATGAAGAAGATGAGCTCAAGAGCTCTACAATGGTGAAACCAGTAAATTAAACCAGAGTCCAAAACTCCTAAACCAGAGAGAATCCCTCCTAACCAATTTCTTAACAAGCTTCACAATGACTCTCATTCTTCCCTACGCTATCTTCTATAACCGTTCCCCTTTTAACATAATATTGCCCCATCATTCATAGTTTACCACTCAGCCCCTCTATTGGGATAAAGCCCAATTGTAGTGTCCTATCACTACCAACCGCTAGAAAAACAGCCTTGTCCTCAAGGCTGGGATAGGGACACTGACATTCTGAGTTCATTTTTTCATTCCTAGTTAGTGGCGTGATCATGGCATGAAGTTGCAAGAGATCAAGGAATTTGAGCACCAGTATTTTCAACAACGTAACCAATGCCACAAATGGCCCAAGAACTCTCCTGGTGTAGTAGTCATTCAAACTCAAGTCGTTGCCTCCAGGATCCCATTGTTGGGAACTTAACCACCCTGCAATAAAAGACAAAGCTACATGCACAACTTCACTCCTGCTGCTTTTGGGAAGCCACACCCTGTTAATTTTTTCCAAATTCACTACTTCAACTGTCAGTATGGCAATCTTCCTAATGCCATTATGGCAATCTTCCAATATATCAAAAGCTTCCCCTCCTTGACTTGTCAGTATGGCAATCTTCCTAATGCCATTAATCCTAATATCATTTTTCAACTCCAATAAATATAATATAGAGTCTCTAAATCAATTCTCAAGCTGGTTGTTGTTGTTGCATTAAGTCTATCCAAGACTCTATAACTGTTGAAAGGAAATCTTGAATTAAGATATGAGATTAAATGAAAAAACTTAAGGGCTTGGATTGGATTACAAGCGCTTCATACAGAGATAACGATCACTTTCTCAAGAATCTCATCTTTCTTGTACATTTGACTGGAAAGTTCCAGAACCTCAAAACATTCCCATGTTTTTCATAGCTGAAAATCATAGAATTCCACAACATTGTATGCTTCACTTTTAACCCTTTCAACAATTTCCTAGCACCAGTTATGGATTCACAATTGCAATACATGGCAGTCATGGAATGAAAATGCATTAGAAAGTTTACTGATATTCTTAAATAACATACCCATGAATTGCTTCCATCAGCTTTAAATCCATGAGATCATCACAAGGATTTAGGAGGGTAAGCATGGTATTTCCATCTCTACTTTCTCAACCGAATGCTCCAAGAAACCCATCGGTAATTCGCTTTGTTGCTTTAGATACACAAAAATCCCATCACCATGCTGATCCTTCTTATGATCGCTGGAGAGAATGATTCCCAATCTGCCTCAAGGTTATCTTGGCACCAAGAATGCAACCAAAGCATTGCTTGTTCACCCTCCATGCTCATGAAATCCCATTGTAGCTTATCCAATGGGCGATCCTCCTCAAAGAACCTCTCAGCTTTGGCGATCCACCCAACTGTATCTGTTCCGGTGGAATCTAATAGCTCCACCTTCTTATCCCACATGTTGTCCGTCTTCGAAAAACAATGGTTTCCGGTTTCCCCTCTTGTATTCGGCAGGTCGGACCAATGATAGAGCCCATAAATTCATGAGAACGAAACACTATATTCTTTAATGAAAAAGATGAGCTCAAGAGCTCTACAACGGTGAAACCAAGAAACTAAACCAGAGTCCAAGACTCTTAAACCGGAGAGAATCTCTTCTACCCAATTTCTTAACAAACTTCACAATGACTCTCATTCTTCCCTACTCTATCTTTTCTAACCCTCCCCCTTTTAACATAATAGTGCCACATCATTCCTAATTTCCTATTCAGCCCTCTATTGGGCTAAAGCCCAAATGTAGTGTCCTATCAAACTCCTTGTTAGGTTTCAAATACCGTCTTTTGCAATCTGGTGCAAGCTGGCCCAAGTTACATACAAAACCAAAAGGGTGGATGAAATCTGGTGGCAGGGTCTGTCAAAATGCCAAAGATGATATTTGCAATGAGTTTCAGCAGTGCTTTACCGGTTCCAGGATCAGGGTATTTTCTGGTGTTTGAATGAGAGGCGTAAGGCATTGTGCACATTCCTTTGTGGGGTGTTGTATTTGGGCATTTTTCTGCGGTTTTTGTTCACAACATTTATCAATAGGGTTTTATGGTTTCTTTAGTTTCTGTGATGATCATGATGCAATAAGTAGAAGAGAATTATGCAGTGTACACAACAACAACTAAGCCTTATCTTTCGTGGGGTTTCTACATAGCTGCATGATACCATTAGTCTTCGTCGACCTCATTCAATTGAAATATCTTCCATTTGATATGCTTGTCTTAGACCAGTACAATTTGTGTTGGTGTTTGTATCATATGACTAAAACACCTCAGGCTGGTTTCTATCCTTTGCTTTGCTTTTCAAAGTGCTAGATCAACATTCTAAGATTATCCATTCATCCGTTGTAACAGTCTCCTCTTCGCTACAATTTTTTTGTTAATGTTTGGGCACATTCAGTCCAACTTTCTATTACGTAAAGTATTGTTTGTGGGATATTTTGTATCTCTAACATGTAGATTTGCGACGCCTATATATGAGCAACTCAATTGTGTTCTTGGTCATGAGATTTTAGACTTTTGTTTTCTCCTTTGACTTTGCATGATTATGTTTGTACAGTATAATTGGGCTGTTTTAGTTGTATACTCCTTATAATCTTTCATAGAATCCACATGTTAATATCTTGTTTGAATGATCACCTAAAAATTTATTTTCTTTGTTTCATTATTTTGGTGCAATCGTAGGTCATTAAAAATGAAGATCTTGAAGAGCTGAGGGAACTAGGTTCTGGTACATTTGGGACTGTGTATCATGGAAAATGGAGAGGAACAGATGTTGCTATTAAGAGAATAAAGAAGAGCTGCTTTACTGGTCGATCATCTGAGCAAGAGAGGCTGGTAACATGTCATTCTATATCTGTTGGATAGCATATCTTTTTTCTTTTTCTTTAAAATGAAATAGAAAATGCTCTTATTGTTATGATTATTACTTATTAGAAAGCTATATAGTAATAAGAATATGTTTTGAGCGAAGTAAAATGATAATTGCATATTTTCTCAGACTGTGGAGTTCTGGCGAGAAGCTGACATTCTTTCCAAGCTTCATCATCCAAATGTGGTTGCATTTTACGGTGTAGTACAAAATGGACCAGGAGGAACGATGGCTACTGTTACAGAATTCATGGTGGATGGTTCTCTTAGGCATGTACTACTTCGCAAGGATAGGTAGTGCATTTGAAAAAAGCTTTTACATTTCTATTGCAGTGCGACATTAGTATAAGATCAACGTATACTAAAGCCTCAAATGTGATGAAAACAATTTTTAATAACTTATTTCCCAGTTGAACTAATTGTTAGGATAGCTTCCATGATTTGTGTTGGCAAGAGTGTTCAAGTGATATGAATATCACGTCAGTATTTTGATGAGTGTGGCTTAAGAATGTAACCATGTTTTTTTAGGCATCTTGATCGTCGCAAAAGGCTGATAATTGCAATGGATGCAGCTTTTGGAATGGAATATTTACACTCAAAAAACATTGTGCATTTCGACTTAAAATGTGACAATTTACTTGTGAACTTGAAAGATCCTCTGCGGCCAATATGCAAGGTATCCATTGTGTTACAATTTTCTATGTAATTGATATACCACAATTTGTTTTTTCATGTTAAGAAGTACAAATTTTCTTTCCCAGGTTGGTGATTTTGGCTTGTCAAAAATTAAACGAAATACCTTGGTTACTGGTGGTGTGCGGGGGACTCTACCTTGGATGGCGCCAGAACTGTTGAATGGTAGCAGCAACAAGGTCTCAGAAAAGGTAACATTTGAAGTTATCTTAAATGAATCTACAATCGCATGACATGGATTTGTATTGGTGTCTCCTCTAAATCTTGAATTTACTTTAATTCACATGGGAGCAGAACTCTCTAGTAGTTCACACATTTGACCATTTTAAATTCATATTCAGAATCTACTATTTCATTACCGATGAAAACCTTGTGTACGGGATATTTGTTTGGAATTTACGTCTCATAAATAACTAGCAAGGAAAAACTTCAAATCTATTTTACCTTGTCTTTGCCTATTGCTAATTTTACTTTTTGATCTGTAGGTTGATGTATTCTCTTTCGGCATAGTTTTATGGGAAATTTTAACTGGTGAGGAGCCATATGCCAATATGCACTATGGTGCAATTATAGGTAATATCTTGTTCCTTCTCGCCCGACTTTTATCTTTTTTGAATTAGTGTGTCTTTTTCCATCCTCTTGAAATAAGTCTCGAGTCCCCGTCCTAGATTAAAGCAACAACATGTTAGATAATAGTTGATAGGATTTACTCAATTTTAGTCAATATGAAATACAAAATTGCAGCGACCAAAAAATGAATATATTTTTATAAATTTGTATGGGGATTAAAGTTCACCCGTAATTCTATAGGGACTACAAATATATTTAATACAAACAAATATTTCTAAATCTTGTTAACAATCCTCTGATAAATAAAGTATTAAATGTTTTTTATGCTTCCGTAATATTATGAAATCTACTTTTTCATCAAATAGTAAATCAATCACTATTCTGAGGGTGTGTGTTGGGAGGATATAGCAAAATTCTTTGACAAGACACAGAAGACATAAAAGGAATAGTAGATAACATTTCGTTATTTTTAATCGCGGCCAAATTTGGAGCCCACTTGTGTGTTGTTGGGGAGGTAACTAGAGTAGTGGAAATTAATAATTTGTTGTAAATAAAAAGGAAGAGAAAAAGTCAATAAGTATGGATCCTGGCTAAATAAATTTAATTACAAGGGAGGCCGTGATACAAGGGATGGATTTATTGCCCTGTGACTAAAAGGTCACAGTCATGTTCTAGTCATGGGATCAGTTTCTTGCATAAGCAAGGTAAGGTTGCTGCTTGCAATAGACCCAGATTGGATCTGATTCTTCCCTGGATTCTGCCATAGTGGGAGCTTTATAGCACCCAGGTTGCTTCTTTTCGAAGAGTCCTTGATTTGGCAGTTTTTTTCTAGAAAGTCACAAGCATTTTCCTGCGGCAGCTTTCTCGAAGAGTCCTTGATTTGGCAGTTTTTTCTAGAAAGTCACAAGCATTTTCCTACGGCAGCTTTCTTGATGTTAATTGTTTTGGACATTGGATCAAGTGATTTCCTATTTCGAACTAAGTATAAGCAAAAATACTTAATTTCACACGAGTTAAGTTCCTTTAATTTCGAACTAAAGCTTTTTTTGAATGATGGCATTAAATAAGGTTATATTGGTTTGTAAATAACGGTAGATTTTATTTTCATCCGTCCCCACATATTGAAGTTTGTATTTAGTTATTATATTGTTAATATTTGCCTCACATGCAGGTGGGATCGTAAATAACACGTTAAGGCCAACCATTCCAAGTCACTGTGATTCTGAGTGGAGAACACTGATGGAACAATGTTGGGCACCCAATCCCATAGCCAGACCTTCCTTCACAGAAATCGCAAGTCGCTTACGTATAATGGTCGCCGCCACAACTAGTCAGACAAAAACACAAGGTCAAAAGACATCTAAATGAGTTAGAGATAGTGATATTGACATTATTATAATGTCAAATTCAATTTATTTTTGGTCCTATGAAGTAATGAAGTAAATTAGCGATGGTGCAATATTTGGGTTTTTTTATAGTTTTAGCAGATTAATAGATATATACATAATTAATCGGCCACTATGCAAAGCGAAGTTCTAGTAGTAGTTGTATCAACGCACCGATAATTCAATACAAGTGCCAAATTGTCATTAGTTTCTGGTCTACTTTGTTTTCTAGTTAACTCGAAAATTGGAATAGGCACATTACTCGTTTACCTTAGCCTCGTATTTAGAACTTTCGTTAGCCTCATATTTAGAACTTTCGTATTGAGAACTTGTAAAAATACATGAAAGAATATGTTAATTTTGTAATTGTATTCCACAAATATATATCGAAAAAGTCGTGACAAATAAATATTTAATTCTGCTTGATAATATTTTTAATGCTAGAAGAGCGGAGAAAGTGGAATTTGGAGCCATTCTCTAATGTGTAGTTAATGCATGTATTACATCAACTCAAGGAAAAAGAATGAAGAGGTAAAGTTTCTTTGCTTTTCTCTAACTTTTCCACTTCCATTTGTGCTCATTTTCTTTTAGCAAAAATGAAAAGGATGGAATAAGAGAAACTCTAACTCTAGAAAAATAATATTATTTCTGAATTGAAAAAAATTCTCACATTGCACAGAGGCAAGAGTAGCCATTATGCCAATATGGAGAAATGGATGTGCTATTTGCAATTTCATCTTTCTTGCATATTTCTTTCCCTCCTTGAGGGGCGTATAGATTTTTTTGTCACACATAATCGGGAATACGAGGGTGACAAGATATAATATGATTGATTTCATTAAACTAGATGTTAAAGAAACAAATTATAGCAATGAATAAGTGCATGATCATTCATTCTAATCCTTGGTCCCTACCAAAATTGGCTTCTTTTTCACTAGGTATAATAGCATCATCAAAAGGGTCACTCATTCAACTTCTTCCTCTAAAATAATGATTGTGGAATTTTCACAAATCTCTAATTCTTCTCCTCCATGATGGTCAGAAAATATTCAATGACATCATTCATCAACATGGAGTGTATACAGCATCATCTATCATCTATCAACTTCATCAGTGATCAACTTCTGAAGAAGCTAAACAAGGATTGTTTGTAGCAGCATCAGAATTACAAAACTCAATCTCATCAAATACTACTACTACCTCTTGACCATGTCGTCTTATTCTTAGAAGAGAGAGAGAAAATTAGTTTAGTACTATTTTACACTAAGAGTGTATTCGATTGGAAAGAAATAGGGGAAAGAGAGGAAGAAAAGAGAGAAGAGAGTGCACCAAACAAAAGATAGAGGGAGGATAGAAGACATTCTATCTTTCCTATTTCTTTTCTACCAGTCTTTCTTTTCTACCAAACACACCCTTAAAAAGTAAAAATCTTTGTGATAATCGTTTCTTTTCTTATTTGCAAGAAACAAGTATAAAACATCATTCAAGGAAAATGAATTTTTATTACCAAACACAAAATCATTTATTCTTCCAAAACTTATAACCTAACATAAACAAAACCAAAAAATTATAACAAACAAACAAACAATGAACTAAATTGTAACAAAGCATGGAATGCACTCAGAAAAAAAAACAATAGTATTGCAATATCATTTTTGTTATGAATATTAAGTTATTTAGTGGATGCCGATTTTGACCTTCCACTTCTCCTTAACTTTCATTCTTGAATGGCTTATTAGTGGCATTTACTTTGATATTTCACTTACCACTTGTGTCCAATAAAAAGGACTCATATTCTATTGTAAACACACACTTGTGAAGAGCATAATGGAAAGGGTTTTTTTTGTACCCCCACCATCTTCCCATATACCCCCACAAGACTTTTTTTTGACGAAAATACCTGCAAATAAGGTAAATCCGATTTGTTATTTTGTAAAATCGGATGTATCTACCCACATACCCCCAATAGGTAAATCCGACTTTAAAAATAACAAATCGGATTTACCTTGGGGGGTAAATCCGATTTGTTATTTTTAAAGTCGGATTTACCTAGTGGGTATATAAATCCGAATTCCCCAAAAAAAGAAAATCGGATTTACCTAAATCCGATTTTGTTATTAAAAAAATTTGTTTTTTATTTAAATTTTTAAAAAAGGTTATAAAAACGCTACTAAAAATCCGTTAAAGAGTCAAAACTAATCAAAACATTATAAAAACACCACTAAAAATCTAATAAAACCAAAATAAAGCTATGCAAATTTTTTTAGATTTTTTGGAGACTGTGAAAAATTAAAAAAATTAATAAAAAATAGTAAACGATGAAATTTGGGATTTTGAGCCCCTCAATCCCATAAGAAGTACCTTCTAGGGGAGTCTTGATCCTTGATTTTTTTCGGATTTATTGGCTGTGGTTTCATTACAATCGGAGTAGGTTGCCCGAAAACTGATGGTTTAGCCTAAATTATTCGCTCGACGTATAACATCGTCACGTGTTAAGAAACTACACCCTAAACAGAACCAAAAAAGTCCGATATTCATATTATTCATATCTAATTTATTTTTCTAAAAAAAATATAATTTTAATTTTTTAAATGATTTTTTTTTTGGGCTACAAAATCGGATTTACCTATGGGTGGGGGTACATCCGATTTCCAAATTTTTAAAAGCGGATATACCCCCACCTTAGATAAATCCACTTTTAATTTTTTAAAATTTTTAGGAGAAAATCAGATTTACCTATATCCGATTTCCAATTTTTTTGAGCTGGGGATATGTTCGGGTTTTTTAAATTTTGTGAAGGGCATTTGCGTCTTTTCGCAAGGTCCATGGGGTATATGTGAAGATGGTGGGGGTACAAAAAAAAAATCCTAATGGAAATACTCTCTAATTCTCTTCTTCTCTCTTCTTCATCTCAATTCTCTTATATGATATCTCATATTTGTTCTTACTCAAGTTTTGGTTATTTTATCATTTACTGTGTTGTTGATTATGGGGGCATACTGCGCAAATAGTTGGTAAATACCACTGGGATTGTGGTGTAGAGGGAATCAAGGTTCCAATCGTTATCAACAATAAGATCTTTGAGCCTGTGCTCCACATCACGAATATCAACAAAGAGAACTTGAGAGCTAAGGTTACCACGAGGGCTCCAAGGAGAGTACCAAACTGAATTGCCACCATTCCCAAGCCTGAAGCCAAACCCATCTTGCAAATTTAATCTAGACTTCGTTATAGCATTCCAAATTGGGGAATAAGAAATTTCTATTAGTAATATATCTATCTGTAATAAGATGCACCCAAAGTTTGTCTTTCTGGCAGTGAATATCTGAAACCAACTTCCCCAACATAACGGTGTTAGCATCTCTGGTGCGCCTAACACCAACCCCCCCATTCTTTTTGTGCTTAGTTATAGCATCCCAGCCCACACAGTGAATGTCTCTTTCCGAATTACCCTTCCAAATGAAACTACGAGTACATTGATCGACCTGATTACAAATAGATTGAGGGAGCCACGCTATTTGCATATAGTAAGCAGGAATAGAGGTCAACACTGATTTAGCTAGCGTAATACGACCGACTTTGTTGAGAAGTTTATTCTTCCAAAATCGAGTCTTGTTTGAAGCTTATCAACTATAAATGTGTAATTAATTAGCTTGCTTAATGCTACCTTTAACCATAGGAAAGCCAAAGTATTTCTCCAGAGGAGTGCTACGAATACCTGTAATACTGGTTACTAGATCACGTTTGATGTTTCTCACCCCAGAAGAGGAAGAGGCTCTGGACTTGTGAAGATTCACTTGAAGTCCTGACGCTAAACCAAAAATCCTTGAAGATGCCAGCAATTAATCTAGCTTGAGAACCACTTGCCTTCGAAAACAACAAGACATCATCAGCAAAAATTAAGTGGGAAAGGGAATGACCCGTTCGAGAGCTCTTCACAGGTTTCCACCTATTATCATCAACGGCCTCAAGGATGGCATGAGAGAGCTTCTCCATACAAATAACAAACAAATATGGGGAGAGAGGATCCCTAATAACTCTCTTTTATATAGAGTTATTTATACTTTCAAACTTACATTATTGTGACAAGCTCAGTAATATTGAGGTGTCAAATAAAGAAACACAATAGGAAATCAGCATTTTTTAATATGGAGTTCATCATCATTAATTTACATGATTTGAGGTATTTTATGTGTTTGTTCAATTGCTGCAGCAATCATTGCCCCAGTAATAGAGCCAACAACCATTGCACCTGCAATAAGCTTAGAAGTCATTGCTCCAGCAATGAAGATTCCAGCAGAAGACAGAAGTATTGCACCAGCAATCATTGTACCAGCAATGGTCACAACACAGAATGCCCCTGCACTCTGATGATGATGTCAAGTGCAAGTTGCACAAGTGGAAAGATGCAGCGCCAAGTTCATCCCCCTTAGACAACAAGTGGTAACTTTTGAGAGACACTTGTCCACACATCATTGGACCTCTCTTCATAGTTGATGGGCATCAAATCAAGCTTTTTGAAGAAACCCTAAAAACCACCTTGGAGCTCAAGACTTCAGCACTTTATGAAACCTATAAATACATCCCCTCTTCCTCATTCAAGACATCTCATATTCTCTCCATCTCTCAAGTTTACTAGATAGTTTTATTTTCATTTTAGAGTTAGATGTACTCAATAAGCTCGAAGGAAGGAAAGAAAGTGATAACTTCTCCCTTCTCTTCTCTTGTAATTCTTGTTGCTGTTTCCATTGCTGAGAGGTGATTGCCCCAGCATTACTAGGCAGAATATGCAAAGGATCATCATTTATGTAATTCCTATCTCATCTTGTTTCCTTTGTATTTTCCTTCTTATAAACATGTCTCATTCTGTTTATATGTATCTAGTCATGTCATGCATGAACTAAATACCCCTTGGTTGGGATGCCTTAACTTTGAAATGAAGCTTTGAATAGTTATTATGTTATATTGATGTTTTGCAATTTGGTTCTTGTGCTATAATTCTTTCAAACTTATTTTGAGACTGATCACTTAGAATAGGTAGGGTTATGAATACAGAAATGGTTTATGATTTGAACTCAAGAACTAATATGGGTAAGTGTTTTAATAAGAGGAAACTTTGATAAAACCATGCTAAGACCTAGACATAGGATAGCATAGTCTATAGGGTGATTCTGTAAAGGCTTAAAAAGACAACGGTGAACTTATTTAGGGCTTAGACATAAGACTTGTAACGAAACCCTGAAGATAGTTGTTGAAAAGCACAAAACCATTGCTACAACATCCATTGCAGGTGCAATCATTGCAGAAGCAATGGTTGCAGGAGCATCATATATGACATAATACTTTCAAAGTGAAATTACTTAGAAAGGAGCATTCCAACCAATTGTCTCAATTGATTCACAACACATTTTTCTGTGCTTAATTTACATTCTGTCTACACACACAATCATACCAACTTTCATTTTATTTTTAATTTCTATTATCACTAGTATTGCTACCACTTTAAACTCTCAAAAACTAATTCAATCCCTGTGGGTACGATCTCTTCTTATCATTATATTACTTGTTTTAGACTGTGTATACTTGCACACCTTTTCACACAACAATCCCCCTGCCTTAAGCCACGAGTTGGAGTGAAAGCAGAAACCATTCCAAATAATGGATAGATTTGAGGAGGTAACACAATGCATGATGAGATTAATAGTAATTAAGGGGGGGAGCCCAAAATCTTCCAAGCATTGTCTAAAAAAATCGGAGCTAATATCTTCTTCTTCTTATTCCAAGCATTGTCTAAAAAAGTCCCAGCTAATATCTTCTTCTTCTTCTTCTTCTTCTTCTTCTTCTTCTTCTTCTTCTTCTTCTTCTTCTTCTTCTTCTTCTTCTTCGAACTTAGTGTTCTTGTCCCCTAAGGTGATCCACTTCTCTCTAGATTTTTGATGAATGAGTCTAAGAGAGTCAATCGTTTCTAAAGTTCTTTGGATACCTTTGAGATTTTTTTCCAACTTATTTTTCCTTTTAAAAGTATTCCCAAAAATTTATTTACTGAAAGTAATAGAATCCCATTGAATGTGAGAAAGGGATTGCACTAAGTCTTGATTACCTCTATTCCAAGAATCTTGAACAACCTGTTGATACTCCGGGTGAGTAATCCAAGCAACTTAAAACCAAAACGGGTGATTTGCATCTATTTGGGGAAGACCCCCACAACGAAGATCAAAAAAAACTAAGACCTACAAAATGCACCTACACAAAAACGGGCGATGATCATACCAAAACCTCATGGTCGCTTAGGACCGAGTCGAAAGTAGCTTGAATTGTCTCCAATCCTTCTTCAGTTCCCTCCATGGGATTCACGTTAGTGCACGCACCAGATGGACGACGTTGTTCGACTGTTGCGTTGGTATGAGTGGGCTGCCTCATGTGGTCCAGAGGTTGAGTCAACACTATTATTATTAGTGTGCTCTTTGGTCTGACTTTGATGTAGTACACTGGGGCCCCCATCTTCATGTCCACGCTTTTTCTTTGTAACCCATGTTCTATTAACTTTTGCATTTTGCACGCCGTCATTAGCAGCCTCTTTCCTCGTGCTAACTTGTCCCACCGAGATTTTCCTCCCTTTCTTAGATCGATCGGCACTGAGTGGTAGTTGGAGGAAGCCAATCATTGGCTGATTTTTTGGGAGTCGTTTTCTTCTTCCTTTTTCTTCCGCGTCACTACTAACCACTCCCCATGGATTTCGGTCTGGTTGTTGTTGTTGGTATTCCCTACAATTTTGCTACGGTTAGGTGTTGCGATGCTAGGTTGAACAAGCACGCCTAATACCTGTGACAATATCAGTGTTTTCCCCAGCTTAGCGGCGACCTCTAGCTTATTTCCAGCAATAATGCAGTTCCTAGTTAGATGCCCTAACAACCGTATTCCGCACAGATCATATGCAGTCCCTCATATTGGATTTTTGGCAGAATTTGTTAACCTTAATTTTTCCAACCACTGGTTTCGTTAAATCGACCTCTACACTTACCCGTGCAAACCTCCCTCTCTCAACCTTAAGGGTGTTGGTATCCACCCTTATTGGAACCCCCATAGTTGCAGCCAATGCTAATAATAAGATCTCATCATAATATGCTAGACTGAGCCGAGGGAAACGAATCCATACCATTGTTCATTCTATCTCCGCTTCAGGAGACACAAATTCCGGTGTTAGAACCCCCACAGTTGTAGCCAATGCTAATAACAAGATTTCATCATAATATGTCAGATTGAGCCCTAATTCATACAATAGTTCATTCTATCTCTGATTCGAGAGACACAAATTCTGGTGTCCATTGTCTGACGGCGAGGTAACGATCAAAAAGCATCCAAGGACCACCTAAAATCACATTCTCTCTATCCTCGGAACTGTTGAACTTGACCATGAATAAACCATTATCCACATCAAGAATGTCGAAGCAGTCTTCAGTCTTCCACAGTTTTGTCAAGCGTTCTTTCATCACAAGATTACCCAATGTCTTGCTCAGCAACTTCACCACTAAAGCATCCTTCCATGGCTTACAAAGATTCTGAATGTAATTATCATCAATTGTAACAAACGGGAGGAGGTGAATACCCCCTTTGTATTCAATCTTCATCACACCCTTAGCGATTAGGTCCTCTTTCTTTTGTGCCTTCTGTTGTTGTTGTTGTTGTTGTTGCCCTTCTGTAAAAAGATCTCAGAAATATACCCTAGCGGCTGGTCCACCGTCGTCTAGTGGTTTCTTTGGCGACACTATCACCGTGCTCGTAAACTGAAAGACCTTGAAAGTTTTAGGAGCGCTTGTGCTATCTCTTTTCTACGGTAGCAACAGAGGAAAAAAACAGAGAGTCAATCCTAATCATGAATATGAAACACGTTTAAGATGAATCACTGATATTGAACTATTTGACAACCAATTTGAAATGAAATCATTTTACGTTACCTATTGCATGCACAATATTTGTAAAAATATAGTCTGTAATGAATTGTTTATAGGCAGGCTAGATAAATAAATAATCTAACATTAACTGTATTTCAAATCAAAATTATTTTTATTCATTTCACCGTGCTCGAGACTTTATCGTATAGGCGATCGAGACATTATGGTGTTGGCGGGATGTCCAAACAATTTGGAGGTCCTGTTTAAATTTTAAAAATTATGTCCCTAATTATACTTTTATCGAATGAATCACCAAAAACTCAAATTATTACTTTATTTAAACTTTAAATAACATCTCAATACAACTTTAAACTTGGCAGAGCTTGGGATGGTTCTTCAGGGAGCCAAATTAATGTTTACATATTTTCCGTGTGAAGTAAAGAGGTTTCATTTCTTGGTTCAGCGATAAGTAGTTTGTCAAGTATACTTAACATAGCATATTACGCATAGCATATACTTAACAATTAGAGTTTTGATTTTTACGATCCATCTAACACACCTCATTCTTACTATCCCTTTGCTTATTACATCACACCCCTATTATATTTATTATTCATTTCTGTTCTATTTCTATCCCACTCAAGGTGTCTAATAGAGAGTCTAATAAACATCTTTCTAGAAATTATACACCAACATTTTGTATTAGCCGTGTGAGACTTGTTTTAACAGTGTAGTCAAGGGTCCAAAAGTTAAAACTTAAGATTGAAGACATAAGGGATAAGTTCAATTCTAAATTTAAAATGTTTCTGTCATTACCTAATCTAAATTCTTACTTCCACTCAAGGGAGGAGTATTCTATTTTATTATCTCCCCATAATGTACAAAATTCCCTTGTGATTTACTTTTCTTTAAAAGCAAAGGAAATATTATATTTTTTTTGATCAACTGAATAGTTTCATTGAATTGGGCAAGGCCACCAACCATACAACATAGAGTTAAGTGAATGAGCAATATAGATCAACCCACACACACAAAAACAACAAAGCGAAATTATCACAACAACTAATATAAACCGGTCCAAATAAACATAACCCAGGCCCACTACAATAGTTGACGCAAGATAAAATAAACTAAACACGAGTACCAACTTACATCAAAGAGGAAAGGAAATAACGCTATTCAGAGCAGCAAGACCACGAAACCCTAATTAGGAAAATCCTTTCATACACCACAACCACCAACGAAGCAACATACTCGTTCAATTAATGTACTAATTCTGCTTCCAGAAGCGACCGTAACGAAGGAAGAGGATAGAGAACCCAATTAGAGGGAAGATTCCCAGTTGATGCGAGCTTTGCAACCAGATCCGTCACAGAGTTACCATCTCTCGCCGTCCAAAGAAATCCTAACTAGGTGAAGTTCTTCTTTAAATCCATAATATCTTGTAAAATCTGACAAATTTCAAGCTTTCAAACATCTCCTCTACAAACTTCGATGAGATTCTGGCAATCAGGCTCAATCACAACAGACGGGAGCTTCAATGTAGCAGCAAGAGAGATTGCTTCTCTGAGAGCAAGGGATTCAGCGATGAAGGCTGAGGGAGCAAAAATAGTAAAGGTAATGCTGAAATCAGTTTACCTGTGGTATCATGACACACAATTCCACTATTTCCACGCCCCCTTGGTTGAACTGGGCATCTATATTTATTTAGATTTCTAGCCTTTCAAATATACCATAAGGCATAGAATGCAGTAGCAACAGTAATAATCTTATCAGGATCACATGGATTTTCCCCTTCAATAATGTTTTCTAACCACACCCCAATATTTGTAGTATTCATTATAGTAGGAACTTGACATATCTGAAGACCAAGCCACAGGGGGGTAGTCCAGGGGCAAAGCAGAAGAAATAAGTGCTCAATAGTTTCCTCTCCCATTTTCCTGATAGGGCAGCCAGTGTCTTTAGAAATTTTCTTTTGAGCAAGGTTGGCCTTACTAGCTAGAGCATTGTGTTTAACCCTCCATTTGAAATGTTTCATCCTTTCAGGGACTTTTGCACCCCAAAGACCCTGCCAACTAGTTTGAGAATGGCAAAAAGAAGTAGAAGCCCCACTTGAAGGAATAACTTCTCCTTCAATTAGATTGTAGTACCCGGACCTTGTAGAGTAATCACCATCTTTATTAGGAGGCCAGAACAGAATACCCATAGAATTAGTCCACCCAATAGAGGTTTGAATAGCCTCAATAGCAGAACTAGGCTCTAGGCAGAGTCTTAGCTTACCCACATTCCAAGTATGAGACACAGGGTCAATAAGCTCTTGGACTTTAGCGATCACAACCCCATTCTTAGTACAAGTGCAAGCAGACACCCCAACCAATACATATACAAAGTGCCTTATTAAAACATCCTTGGGATTTACTTTGTTTTGACTCCAAATATCTTTGCTTTTTGGTTATGTTAAAAAATAAGAGAACATTAATATGCTTATTCAGGTAAGGTGACCCAACTTTTAGAATGTCATCAAAATATGGATTCTCTCTGGCACAGACATATTGTTCTTATATATACAGACACTTGTTTAGAGACAAAAGGGAGCTGAAACAAAGATAAAAAACATATATAAAATGTGAATAAGATAAGTTACGACAACAAATTGGAAACGAATCATACATTATTGTCAAAGATTTGATTTTTAAAGACTTACCATATCTAGCATATAAATAATTTAAAATTTGGATTGTTTTGATTAAAACGTTACAAATATAGATCAATATTTATTCCAGATACACTATTAAGGTAACATTTTTTATTTTCTATTTGAATTAATTTTTTAAAATTGGGTAGCGACATATAGGATTTTTATTGTGACACATCATAGGTAATGCTCCGAAAGTTTGTTAACATATCTCCAATGGATGAAGAAAAAGAAAAGTTAGAGAGAAAATACAGCAAAACTAACTAGGGACGACTAGAGAAAATGAGAGAATAGAATAGATAGAATCATATAATAGAATAAAATACATAATGGTAGTACATAATCTTTCTTTCTAAATGCTTGCTCGTGTATTGGCCAATACAAGGGGGAAATAAAATCAGTCATGCAACAATTAACGTAGGTTTTACCATTTATAGGCGGCAATATGAAATCCTTGCATGCAACTACGTAGATGCAGCTGGAAAATATAAACCAGAGTACCACCTATGCACTGTCAAAACCGCGTCGCGCTTTATAGGGTGTAACCCACACTTCATTTTAAGCAACATTCAAATGAATACAATTATAGTCTAATAAAAGCTTTCAAAAACAAATCCTTCAATACAACATGGTTATTATTCAACCCACAATACCTGTACCGTAATCACCACTACAAAATAGTGTTGCCATTAGTGTTTAAGTACAACTCTCTGTAACTAAACTGTAAAATATCTGTGTTTAATAACTATAGGTACCCGTATACAACCACCTCCTTGCTTCCACATCAATTTTATTCTACCTTGCCCAACCATTAACCCCGTAAATGATAACTCCACTTAAGCATAATATATTGTTTCCTCTCTTGTAGTTAACTAATGCACTCTTCCCCCCTTAAATGATCACAACCTTCCTCTTTCCAGACTTAAAAGCCCTCAACCACATTCATCATCACCTTTATACTTACAAGTAAACTTTTTTAATGGGCCCAAGAATCACCAAACAAGTTGAATTTGACATCTCACTTCCGACCCCTAAATCCAGGGAGTTTTCCAATTTAAACTCCTTCCTATTCAGTAACCGTACAATCGTATCCCACATAGCCTGAAGCTATATACCCTTGTTTCTTCCTGCCACATTCATATTGTTTACCGTATTACAGATACAATCATATCAAATCTTTGAACCAATCTTCGCCTTTCAAACAGAATTCCTGGAAACTTGTTATCTTGGTTAATTTAAATATCTACCACCATGTCAAACTCCAACCATATTGATTGTAATCAATCCACCCTCCCTCCTCACCCTCAACCTCCCATCAACTTAGAAGTTCCCCCAAAAATGAAGTTCTCCACCATTAATGAGCTGCTCCCTACATTTAACTCAACAAAAGTATGAAAACAGCATAGTTTATAACGTTTATATTTTATTTAACAGAGAGTTAGGAAAATATATTTTAACCAACATTGAGTTATCCACTTATTATATGCCTAAGTAGAGACACGAATTTTGTTTTTTTTTCCAGAGGCAATATGGTCCTAATCCCCATCCAGAGGACGTTGACAGTGTCGAAATGTTAAACTCACAAAAGGTATTTGAAGGACAAAGTTTATCTGTGATTTTTTTAAAACATGATATATTTGACTTTTTTTACATATATTTGACTTTTATCTACATTTTTTTGTTATGTTTTGATACATTTAAGTTTCTACATATCCCATATACAAAACCAGCAAACTTAATGTTATTGATGAAAATGAATCATATTATGATTAAAATACTAACTTTTTTGTTGGGGTCATTGTCTTGCATTAGAAAATTAAAGCTGCCAAAAAATTTCGTTATCAAATTCTAAATCCATTACATGTTTTGACAATCCATCAAGTACATTCTTCAGACGAAGTCTTATCAGTCCACGAAAACAATCGATTAATTACGTATACACAAGCAATTAGTTATGTCTACATGTTTGATAACAAGTTGATTAGTCGCTACCCCATAATTCATACCAATAATGATGAAATACATGTGGCATGTCATTTATATGTAAAACATGTTTGCACCATATTAGTCGCTACCCCACCCTTATGGTCAAATATATTAGACCCGTATTTCTTGCCAACCTGCTGCATTACTTTAATTAGAACAGAGATAATAATGCATAATCAACTAATTGAACTCTTTTTTAATTACACATTTTACACCAAGTAGCAGTAACATACCAGACATCAATGCAGCATATTAGCCGCCACCCTAATAATCTCATCATGCAACAATTTTCTATTTTTTTAGTCAATCAGTTATTTATGTATATCGCTAATGCATCACCTTAGAAGTCACCGTAGACCGTGCATGCACGGGTAGCCGCCCTAGTAGTAGTAATTCTCAAGTGGTTGTCAATTATGTCAAAATTATTAGTAGTACATAAACTATATTTGGACTTTGTTAGAACAGAATGTTCTCTCCCACTCACACACTTCACAAATCAGTTAGGTAATAACAGAAAGATAGAGAGAATAGTCAATGTGACTAGTTTTCACTAAGTTTTTTGATTGTTTACTTACAAAGTATTTATACCATACTATATTGTATGATGACATGGCAGGGAATTAAAACTAACAAGCTTAATACAACTTAGGCTATTTATTAAAGCAAATGCAAACTTAAATTTGAGCCTATATCGACTTGAATTACTCCCAATACACCTCCTAATTCATGCTTGATAAACTCTTCATTCCCATATTGTTCCTTAGCTCTTCAAATCGTTTGATCTTCAAAGCCTTGGTGAGCAGATCTGCATAGTTGTCATCTGTCTTGCAGTACTCCAATGTCAGTTTTAGTTTTGTCACTTGATCCCTCAAAAAATGAAATTTTGTTTCAATGTGCTTGCTCCTACCATGAGCAATTGGAAACTTAGCCAAATCAATTGCTGATTTGTTATCCACCAGTAATCTCATGCCACTGTTTCCATTCAGTTGCAGTTCACTTAATAACATTTCAAGCCAGAGTGATTGACATGCAGCCATAGATGCTGCAATATACTCAGCTTCACATGAAGATAGGGCCACAACACTTTCTTTTCTTGAGCTCCAAGAGATTGGTGCTTTACCATACATAAACACATATGCAGCAGTACTCTTTCTATCACTTTTATCACCACACCAATCAGAATCTGAAAAGCCATACACCTCTTGATCTGCATCATCAGTTCCCCTTGGGTAGAAAACCCCAAAATCCATTGTTCCCTTTATGTACCTTAGTACTCGTTTGGCTGCTCCTAGGTGTGATACTCTAGGCTTCTCCATAAACCTGCTAATTAATCCCACACTGTAGGAGATATCGGGCCTTGTATGGCACAAATATGTTAGAGATCCAACTATCTGCTTGTACAGAGTTGGGTCAACACAGTCCTCATCAGATTCTGTTACCAGCTTCACTGCAGGATCACTGGGAGTAACTGCAGAGTTACAGTCACTCATTTTAAACCTCCTTAAAACATCTTCAGCATATTTCCTTTGGTGCAGTAACATTCCTCTGTCTGTGGTAGTGAATTCTATCCCAAGGAAATAGGATAGAGAGCCCAAATCAGACATCTCAAACTCTGTCATCATGCTCTTCTTAAAACTTTCAATGTCAGCCTCATTTGTTCCAGTCAACAGCATGTCATCCACATATAAACACACTATCAGGCAGTGATCAGTGCTAGATCCTCTTGCATATATTCCATGCTCATTTGTGCATTTTATAAACTTCTGCTGTAGCATGAATAAGTCTATTGTCTTATTCCATGCTCTTGGAGCTTGCTTTAAGCCATAGAGAGCTTTCTTCAACTTATAAACTTTATTTTCTTGCCCTTTTACCTCAAATCCAGGAGGTTGACTCACATATACCTCTTCTTCTAAATAACCATTCAAAAAGGCTGACTTTACATCCAATTGGTACATAGACCACTTCTTTGAACAAGCTATAGCCACAATCAGTCTTATTGTTTCAATTCTAGCAACAGGGGCAAATACATCATTGTAGTCAAGCCCAGGTCTTTGTAAGAAACCCCTTGCCACGAGTCTTGCTCTGTGCTTGCTAACATCACCATTTGGCTTCACTTTTGTTTTAAAAACCCACTTTACATCAATTACTTTCTTCTCAGGGGGCAACTCAGTTAAGTTCCATGTGTCATTTCTTTCAACAGACCTCAATTCCTCAAGCATTGCCTGCTTCCAATGTGGTTGCTTGAGAGCTTGTTCAACTGTTACAGGCTCTGTTTCTGCCAACAGAGCTGCCTGAAGTATATCATCAATGTCATTATCAGTGGCATTGTCTGGAAACACAACAAAATCACTATATCTTTGAGGAAGCTGCTTCTCCCTTCTTGGTCTAGTTGACTCTTCACTAGTCTCAACAGTTTCTAACTCTGCCTCATTTTCTGCAGGTTCCAACATCACAGTCACTGGTTCATTAGACATCACAGAGTTGTCCCAACTCCAACTCTGTGACTCATCAAACTTCACATCCTTGCTGATCACCACCTTATTCCTTCTAGGATCATAAAGCTTGTATGCACCAGTGGTGTGATAGCCTAGCAACACCATTGCTTGACCCTTGTCATCAAGTTTCTTTCTCATTTGGTCAGGCACATGTCTGTAACAGACTGATCCAAATACTCTGAAATGTTTGACACTTGGTCTTTCACCAGACCATGCTTCCTCAGGAGTGATTTTTTCAAGCCTCTTGGTGGGACTTCTATTGAGAATGTACACTGCAGTAGACACTGCCTCTCCCCAGAAATAATTTGGCATGTTTCTACTTTTCAACATGCTCCTAACCATATTTAAGATGGTCCTGTTTCTCCTTTCTGCAGTGCCATTGTGCTGTGGGGTGTAGGGTGCAGTAATTTCATGTCTAATCCCCTCCTCTTCACAAAACTGTTTAAACTCTGTGGAAGTATACTCCCCACCTCCATCAGTTCTCAACCTGCTTATTGCACAGCCACTTTCCTTTTCTACCATGACTTTAAATTTTTTGAAAATATCAAACACTTCATTCTTTCTATTCATTAAGTAGGTCCACATCTTCCTAGTAGATTCATCAATGAAAGAAACAAAATAGCAGTTACCTCCCAGAGTTTTCACCTCAAATGGTCCACACACATCTGAGTGGATAGCCTCCAGCCTCCTAGATGCCTTAGTATTCACCTCAGCATTATAGGAGTTTCTGGTTTGCTTTGACTCACAACACTGTTCACACATTTCACTTGGCAACTTGATCTTTGGCAAGCCATACACCATCTCTTGAGCTTCAAGACTCTTCAAATCTCTGAAGTTCAAATGACCAAACCTTTCGTGCCATATCCAGTTTTCACCCTCTGCAACAGCCTTAAGACAGTCATTCTTCACTATACTCATTCCTATCTTAAAGGTTCTGTGTTTGTTTAAAGGAGCCCTCAACACCTCCTTACCAGTTACATCAAACAATGTAAGTTCCTTGTTTTCCATTATGATTGAGAATTCCTTTTCTAGCAATTGACCAAGAGAAATCAAATTGCTCTTCATTGAGGGAACATAGAGTACATCAGTTATGGTGCACACTCTTCCATCATTCCTACGAATCCTCACACTCCCAATGCCTTCAGCCTTCACTACACTGTCATCTCCAAATCTAATTGATCTTTTCTCAGTCTCATCAAGGTCAGTGAACCAGGCTCTGTTTCCACTCATGTGATTCGAGCAGCCAGTGTCTAAATACCACATTTCCTCCTTATCTTTACTGTCAGTTCCTGCCATGAGAGTTACTTCATCAATCTCTGTTTCATCATCTACAAACTGTGCATCCTCATCAACAATTTCTGTCATAAGGACTACTTCATCAGTATCTGATTCATCATCAGCAAGTTGTGCCTCTTCTTGTGATTCCTTTGACTTGCACTCATCTGCAAAATGGCCGAATTTGTCACAGTTGTAACACTGAATCTCCTTCTTATTGAACTTCTTCTTTTGTCCTTTATTCTTCCAAGCCTCCTTCCTCCTTTGATAGTCACTAACATTACTATCAGTTTTCTTTCCAGATCCTTCTCCCTTACTCCAATTCCCCTTTCCTTTTGTGAATTTTGCCTGCAATGCGTGTTCAACCGTTTTCTCTACAGTTTTATCCTTATCACTATCACCAGATCTTTCTCTAATTCTTGCTTCATTCGCCTCTAACGAGCCTTGCAGTTCTTCAATTTTCATTGTTTCTAGATTCTTAGATTGTTCGATTGCAGTTACTACATAGTCGAATTTAGGAGTTAGGGTTCGAAGTACCTTTTCGATTTTCTTTTGATCGGAGATCGTCTCACCATTCGTACGCATCTTATTTGTCAGTAGCGTCAATCTATTGAAGTACTCAGCAATTGTTTCCTTCTCTCCCATCTGAATCAATTCGTACTCTCTTCGCATCGTTTGAAGTCTCACCTTCTTCAACGATGCATCACCGGAGTAAGCCTTCGCTAGTGCGTCCCACGCCTCCTTGGCCGTCTCATATTGCGATATCTTCTCGAACGCTTCTGTGTCCACGCATTGATGGATCAGAAACAGTGCCTTGCTATCTTTCTTTTGCTGCTCTCTAAGTGCGTCTCCGGCAGTGGCCACCACGCCATTGCGAACAACCTCGAGAACGTCTTGGTATCGAAACACCACCTTCATCTGAATTATCCATCTGTCGTAGTTCTTTCCGTCTAGGATCGGAAGTTTAGCCGGAAATTGACCGTTGTTGCCGCCGGAGTTTGCCATCGCCGCCGTGTGGATCGACCTTCAACCGAGCTTTGATACCAATTCTGTTAGAACAGAATGTTCTCTCCCACTCACACACTTCACAAATCAGTTAGGTAATAACAGAAAGATAGAGAGAATAGTCAATGTGACTAGTTTTCACTAAGTTTTTTGATTGTTTACTTACAAAGTATTTATACCATACTATATTGTATGATGACATGGCAGGGAATTAAAACTAACAAGCTTAATACAACTTAGGCTATTTATTAAAGCAAATGCAAACTTAAATTTGAGCCTATATCGACTTGAATTACTCCCAATAGACTTTTGTCTCATTCTTCCAGGGGTACTCTTTCATCCTTGAGTTTTTTTCCATGGTTTTGGCACAATGAAGTTTTAATAAGGCCACTTGTATATGTATCGGTTGGGGTGCCCTTTAATATATTTTTGTTGGCTCATACTTCGTCCAACCCCCCTCTACTCAGTGGACACCCCCAATCCTTAAATATTCCCAAAATACCCTCACGTGGAAAACCCCCTCACACTGCATTTTAACTGGTTAGGAGCACAGTCGGTAGAACCGGTTCAGACGTGGTGCCGCCGAACCAGTTAAAAAGAGGGGTGTCTGTGTGTTTGTTTCTGGTTCGGTGGCACCACGACGTCCGAACCGGTTCGGACGACCGTGCTCCGAACCATCGTTGGATCACAAGATTCATTAATGATATTTTGATCTTTTCACGCGTGTTAGGGGTGTCTACTGAGTAGCTAGGGGGTTGGACGAAGTATGGGCATTTTTGTTTATAAAAAAACAGCGTTTGGCTCCAAAAAAAATATAGGGTTTTTTTTATACCCCCACCACCTCCCTTGTACCCCCCCCCAGTATTCTGTAATCCCCAAAATACCCCTGCCATAATTACCAAAAATTTGACTTTTGACAGATTCTCTGGTGGGGTCCACCTTATCTCAAATCGGATTTACCATAATGGAAGGTAAATCCGATTAGAATTAAATTTGTAATTAATATGGCACCAACAAGTCAAATCGGATGTATCAACAGAAAGATACATCCGATTTGACCTCGTAATTCACCACAAAAAGGGAAATTTTGTCTGCGCGGATTTACCTACATCCGATGCGAAATCGGATTTACGTACCCCCTACGTAAATCCGCTTTTGTCATTTTGTGAATCGTATTTATAAACGGTGGGGTTATATCCGATTGGAAATCGGATTTACGTAGGGGGTACGTAAATCCGTTTTTTTCTATTTAATTAATGCTTAAGTTTTGTTCTATTTTTGAAACAGATATTGACCCGTAGTCAGAGTCACAGCTGGTTCCTTTCGAGATAGATACTACAGAGCCACTCAGGACGGAGACAGTATATTTAATTACTAATTTTTTTAATTACTTTTGATAGACATTTAATTTATTAAGTACGTAACATTTTTCTATTATTGTCAGATCTGACACAGGTGGAGGTAAAAGGGGGACTAGAGATAAAATTATTTTTGGCTGCGAGAAGCAAGGGAATTTCTGTGATAATTCTAGAGTTATCAGGTCGAAGAGAAGAAGTTGTCCGTTCAAATTGAGAGCTACTTGTACCATACGTGATGGGGGTTGGCGTGTGAAGGTTAGGTGTAGTCTACACACACATCAGTTGCTTACTACCCCGGTCGAGTCGACAACTTTTGGTCGTTTAAGTAAGCCGCAGAAGGCTATGGTTGATGAGCACACTTCTTTGAACGTTGCTCCGAAAGACTGTCTGAATGCTTTGAAGAAAAAATTTCCGGGCAATGTCACTTCTCTTCCTCAAATATATAGGCAGCGTTACGCCTATAGGTCTTCTAGGAGGGGGTCCTAGAACGGACATTCAGGAGTTGTTGCGATTAATTGAGTCAGAAAATTATTTATGTTGGAGCAGAAAAGTTGAGAAGTCCGATGTGGTAAGTGACATCATGTGGGCGCATTCCACTTCAATTAAGTTATTCCGGTTGTTTCCCAAGGTCTTTATTCTCGACACCACCTACAAGACCAACAAATATAATCTACCTCTATTGGAGATTGTCGGGGTCACTTCAACGGAGTTAACTTTCTTGGTTGCTTTTGCCTATATTGCACATGAGCTTGGAAATAATTTTACTTGGGCATTGGAGCAACTAAAAGAATTATTTGACTTGCACGGGCTTCAACCTCAGGTATTCTTGACTGACAGAGATCTTGGTCTAATGTCTGGTATTCTTGATGTCTTTCCTTCTGCTACAAATTTGTTATGTTGTTGGCACGTAACAAAAAATGTTAAGGCGAAAATTAAAGAGTTGGTACACGCGGATAGGCAAGGGGAAGTCCTCTCTCTTTGGCACAACATTGTTGATTCACTTCATGAGTCAGAGTACTCAGCTCAGTTGAAGATTTTTGAGAACTCCTGTGTTGATTTGCCCGCTCTTATTAAGTATGTGCATTACACGTGGTTGACAAAGCATAAGGAAAGATTTATCTTGGCATGGACAAACCGGATCCCACACTTCGGGAATCAGACCACCAACAGGTATTTTGGTTTATAGTTTAAATTATTTTGACACGTGTTTAATATTTTTATCGTAGTTTAATATATTTTGACACGTGTTTAGTATTTTTATCGTACTTTAATATTTTTTGACACGTGTTTAGTATTTTTATCGTACTTTAAATTATTTTGACACGTGTTTTGTATTTTTATCGTACTTTAATATTTTTTGACATGTGCTTAGTATTTTTCTCATAGTTTAAATTATTTTGACACGTGTTTAGTATTTTTATCGTAGTTTAAATTATTTTGACACGTGTTTTGTATTTTTATCGTACTTTAATATTTTTTGACACGTGTTTAGTATTTTTCTCGTAGTTTAAATTATTTTGACACGTGTTTTGTATTTTTGTCGTACTTTAATATTTTTGACACGTGTTTAGTATTTTTCTCGTAGTTTAAATTATTTTGACACGTGTTTAGTATTTTTATCGTAGTTTAAATTATTTTGACAAGTGTTTTGTATTTTTATCATACTTTAATATTTTTTGACACGCGTTTAGTATTTTTCTCGTAGTTTAAATTATTTTGACACGTGTTTTGTATTTTTATCGTAGTTTAATATTTTTTACACGTGTTTTGTATTTTTATCGTAGTGTAATATTTTTTGACATGTGTTTTGTATTTTTATCGTAGTTTAATATTTTTTTACACGTGTTTTGTATTTTCATCGTAGTTTAATATTTTTTGACGCGTGTTTTGTATTTTTATCGTAGTTTAATATTTTTTGACACGTGTTTACTATTTTTATTGTATATTTATTGTTGTTATTATTTAAGAGTCGAGTCAGCCCATTAGACTTTGAAGAGACATTTGGGGAGTTCTGGAGGAGACTTGTCAAAATGTTTTCAATCTATGTATGGTATGCTTACCCTTCATTTTGATAAAGTCATCGGGTCTTTCTAAAGAAGCATAAACCGTATTGAAGTGGCTCACAATACTCCATTCTTTAAAAAGCTTCGTGGTCTTGTGTCTCTAAATGCTTTGGATCATATTCTTAAAGAGTTTTCAAAAACGACATCTGGGGTTGGATATGACAAAGCTCGTTGTGGGTGCGTTCTTCGAAAGACACATCTTCTTCCCTGTGCTTGTGAGCTAGGTGTGTACCATGTCTCCGATACCCCTATTCCATTGGATGTTGTTGACATTCATTGGAAAAATTTGAGTTTGGATTCTATTGATGATGATCTATCTCAAGAAAAATATGCTGACTGTGATATATCTTACATTATGGAGATGATTTGGGCGAGATATAATGTTATGACTTCTGATGAGAGATTTGTCTTCAAGAAACAACTTAGTGAGTTTGCATTCCCTACCACTTCTTTTATGGTTCCACCACCATTTAAAGTTAAAACAAAAGGTGCACCAAAGAAGAAAAAACAGAAATTATATGATGTCAAGCGTGATCCTTCTGGTTGGGAGCATGTGGATGAGAAGATGAAGCTGACTCAAGAATCAGGGACTTCTAAAAAATCATCCCAGTCGATAAAAGGGCCTTCTCCTAAAGTCTCACAGCGGTCTTCAAAGTTAAAGGTATCCCAGAGTGCTTATAGAAAATTAACACAGCAGGGGAAGACTAAATTGAATTTACCGTGGGTTCCTCAACACTTACACTCTTATGTTGAAAATATTATTGATGTTGAGCCTGATGGTAATTGTGGGTTCCGAGCGTTTGCTGTTGGTCTCGGTTTTGGTGAGGATAGTTGGCCTTTAATTAGGCAAGAATTAATCCAAGAAACAAAAGACAGGGAGCAACTATATTCTTACATATTTGGGGAGGACAAACTTGCGGTGCTTCGAAAAGCGTTAACCTTGGTTGAGTTTGCCTGAGATGGGGGTACTTTATAGCTATCAAGTATAATGTGACCCTAGTTCAATTATCTTTGGGGATGAATTTTACTTATCTGCCTTTGAGAGGTATTTATTCTTCTTCTAAGAGTCGTATAATCATATCTATTCTGCACGTGAGGGGTAACCATTGGGTGCATATTTCGATCTTGTCTGCCTATCCGTTGCCTCCGGTTGCTCCATTATGGAAGCATAATTCATCTGAGGAATCCACTACATGGTTGGATCCGTATACCGACCGTTTCGCCCTATGGCATGCCCAAGCTTTGGTCATGCCCCCTCCCACTGATGCGCCCACCGTCGTAGACTTAGCCGATGATTCTGACAGTTTAGATTGACATTTCTTGTATTTATTTTTGTACCAATTTTTTGTAATTATTTATCCATATTATTGTGTGTGTATATACCTTGTTCCTTGGTAGATCCGACTTAAAAAAAATTGTTAAAAATATATATATATATAAAATATATATAGGCTAAAATGCTCTCGGGGTCCCTTAACTTTATTTAAAGTAACGATTTGCTCCTTTATCTTTTTTTTGTCCCAAATTAGTCCTTTATATTTTAAATTTGGCACATAAATCCTTTTCCGTCAATCTCCATCCAACTCAGTTAACAGTGCTGATGTGTCCAATAGAGGTGCTTATGTGGCTGTCTAAAATATTATCCACCTCATTTAGATTTAAATTTTATTAAAAATTAAAAACAAAAATTGAAAATAATTGCAAAGGATTTATTGAAAATCGATAACCATGGTCTTTATCTACTTGGATTCTTCATCTTCATCTACAACCACTGTTGTCCCACCTACGCAAGAGTTGAAGTTTCATTTTTACTTTGAACCCTCAATTCTTCACCTTCATCTCATTTATTCATGGAATCTAAAGCAACAACAATTGCAAATCCACAAATATTCTCAGTTTTCTTCAAATCTCAATCTACAAAACATAACAGATCTGGAAAAGGAAAAACGAAAAATGAATCTGTAAAACATAACACAACCACTTGAATCTGTAACGAAAAACGCAATCGAAAAGGAAAAACGAATCTTTAATGAAAATCGAAAGCGAAAGCGAAAACGAACAACGAAAATCGAAAGAGAACAAAATCGAAAAAACACGAAATAAAAAACGAACGGAAATGAGAACGAAAACGAACGAAATCAAAGTTGTTTGATTTCTGTAAAACGAACGAAATCGAAATCGAAAACGAACGAAAACCAATATAGCAGATCCGAAGTTGTTTGATTTCTGTAAAAATTGATTGCTGTTTTTTTTCTTTTGTAAAAGTTGTTTTTTCTTTTATTTGTTGAAGGAAGCGTAGATCTGTGAAATATGCAGCATGTACGTTCTTGTCTTCATGAAGAAGATGACTCAATTATTTTTTATTTTTGGCTTAAATATTTGATCCCCCGCAAATATCCCATTTTGCCATTTACTCCCTGTAAAAAAAAGGTTTACGGTTACCCCTGCAAATATAAACAGTTTACGGTCACCCCCTCTGTTAGATTATGTAGTGTATAATGGGTATAAACCATGTACGGTCACCCCCTGCAAAATATAAAAAGTTTACGGTTACCCCCCGCGGGGTAACTCGAAACACTTATTATTGTATAATAAAAGACAAGTGTCCTGCCACATAAGTATCTCTAATGGACACATCAGCACTGTTAACAGAGTTGGATGGAGGTTGACGAAAAAAGATTTATGTGCCAAAAATTTAAAACATAAAAGACTGATTTGGGACAAAAAAAGATAAAGTACCAAATCGTTACTTTAAATAAAGTTAATGGACCGCGAGAGCATTTTAGCCTATATAAATATTCAACAATTTTTTTTTGTAAGTCGGATATACCATGAAACAAGGTAAATCCGCTTTTAAATTTATCAAATCGGATGTACCCCACCAATAGGTAGATCCGACTTGTTAAAGTGTCAAATTGGGGTAAAAAAAACCCAAAAATATATCAATAAGCGGATTCAGCGCTGAAGTTAAATAAGTAGGTTTTTTTCCTCTCTTTTTCTTGGCGTTGAGGCAAAGTTTAATAGGTTAATAGGTTAGTTAAATAGGTTAATTAATAGTCGAGAGAGAAAGAAGCAACGAAGAAGCGAACCACAGTCACCGACCCTCTCTCCCTCGCTCGCTCGCTCGCTCTCTTTCTGTTTCTCTTCTTGTTTTCTCTCTTTCTCCAAATTAGGTTTACTGGATTGTTGTTCCCTTCAATTTTGAATCAACATTGAACAATCATGTCGTCACAGGGAAATTCCAATGCTGTGGATTTCGATCCCCCAGGCGACGAGTTTCACTCAGTTATACCGACGGACCCGACTTCTATGGTTTCTTCCCTTGACTCCGACGTCCCTAGCCTCTGTCAGAAGCTTCAAGAGAAAGATCGTATTATCCGTGACACTGAAAACCGTGTTATCACCCTAATCGGTGCTTGTAACATGGCTCACTATGTCGCCAACGCTGTTCTAGAAGAGAATGTACATCCTACTCTCTTTTCAATTTAGGCACTATGGATATTTTAGGCACTAAATTGAGGATTTATTCAATTAATTTCTTTTCAATTTTTTGTGCTTCCTTTAGGGTTTCTTATGCAAGGTAATAAGGAGTAAGGAATGTTTAGTGTAGTCTTACGTGTTTTTAGTACAAAATTAACATATTGTCTTTTTTGATCGGTTAATAGTAGATGAATTTATTGAGGTGTGTGAAATTCAGATTGTTGATTGTTGCTGGTTTTTTCTTTCCATGGTAGTTGAATGCAGTGTATGTAGATTGTAGTCCTTTTTTTAATCAGAAAGAAAAAGAGTAGTTCTATTCTATGTTAACATTCTAGTGCCAATCATTACTAATTAAAAGAGAACACGTTTTTTAGGAGCCAAACATGCTGAGTAGATACTAGGTACCTTGGTGCTTGTGTAATTTTTTGTATGTTTGGAGGGAAAACTTGAAACTTTATGTTTTTTTGTACCAGTTTATGCGATGGTACTGACAAATGATTTTGTACTCTGCTTTTTGGTTGTAGGTGAAACTTACACAGGAGAGGGATGAATTAGTAGCAACCATGAAGAAGCTAGGCCGAGACTTTTCAAAGGTGACTATTCGTTTGATTTCTGTATCTCCTCTCTTGCCTTTTGATTTCTTTTGTTGTATGTGTATATGGTATGTCTTCACTCTTCAAAATTTCAGCTGCTTTCGTACGTTCTACAAGATATTTAAATATTGTTTGACATGTTTTACAAGTTATTATCAATAAAAAAGATGGATAAGCAATAGAGGCATTGTAATAAGTATTGAACCATTGAACCACAATTCTGCCCAATGTGTATGTGTATCTCGAGAGAGCAGGCCCTAATGTGTTCATTAATCTTCTTGTTGTTCATCAAGAATCCCTATTATCTTCTTGTTTTCTCTCTTTCTCCAAATTAGATTTACCGATTGTTGTTCCCTTCAATTTCGGATCAAAATTGAACAATCACTAGGGCATGTTGTCACAGGGCAATTCCAATGCTGTGGATTTCAATCCCCCAGACGAGATTCTCTCGGTTAAACCGACGGAGCCGACTTCTATGGTTTCTTCCCTTGAGTCCGACGCCCCCAGCCTCCGTCAGAAGCTTCTAGAAAAAGATCGTATTATCCGTGACCTTGAAGAGCGTATTCCCGCCCTAACTGCTGCTGGTAGAATGGCTCACTATGTCATCAACACTGCTATCAATGAGAATGTACGTGCCACTCTCTCTTATTCCACATTCGCTATGGTTAGTAAACTATGAAAATGGTTATCAATTTAGATAAACTATTTAAAAGGTTTCAACAGTTTTTGGATATTTTAGGCATTAAATTGAGGATTTATTCAATTCATTTCTTTTGAATTTTTTGTGCTTCCTTTAGGGTTTATTATGCAAGGTAATAAGGAATACGGAATGTTTAGTGTAGTCTTACGAGTTTTTAGTACAAAATTAACATATTATCTTTTTTGATCGGTTAATAATAGACATTGACGACATCGCTTTTTACTCATTTTGAAAATATATCTCATTTTAGTGTCAGAATATGAATGGTGCTAGGGGAGAATGAGACTTTTTTGTGTGGAAAAGTGGAAAGAGAGGGGTTTAGAGGAATTTATTGAGGTACATGTGTAAAATTGAGATTGTTGATTGTTGCTGGTTTTTTCTTTCCATGGTTGTTGAATGCTGTGTATGAAGTCCTTTTTTTTAATCAGAAAGAAAAAGAATGGTTCTATTCTATGCTAACATTGTAGTGCCAATTATAAG
This sequence comes from Astragalus glycyphyllos, assembly GCA_963573325.1. Classification (NCBI taxonomy): domain Eukaryota; kingdom Viridiplantae; phylum Streptophyta; class Magnoliopsida; order Fabales; family Fabaceae; genus Astragalus; species Astragalus glycyphyllos. The sequence goes on along the minus strand of OY754308.1, from coordinate 3,439,600 downwards.
TAATTAAAAGAGAACACGTTTTTAAGGAGCCAAACATGCTGGAGTAGATACTAGGTACCTTGGTGCTTGTGTAATTTTTTGCATGTTTGGAGGGAAAACTTGAAACTTTATGTTTTTTTGTACCAGTTTATGCGATGGTACTGACAAATGATTTTGTACTCTGCTTTTTGGTTGTAGGTGAAACTTACACAGGAGAGGCATGAATTAGTAGCAACCATGAAGAAGCTAGGTCGTGACTTTTCAAAGGTAACTATTTGTTTGATTTCTGTATTTCCTCTCTTGCTTTTAGATTTTTTGCTGTATGTGTATATGGTATGTCTTCACTCTTCAAAATTTCAGCCGCTTTCATACGTTCTACAAGATGTTTAAATATTGTTTGACACGTTTTACAAGTTATTATCATTAAAAAAGATGGATAAGCAATGAAGGCATTGTAGTAAGTATTGAACCATTGAACCACAACTCTGCCCAGTATCGCCAGGTGGTCCAAGATTTAGGCTTTTCTTCTACGAAACACCACAAATAGGTCTCCAGTTTACATCCTCTGTTTGTCCATTTGTTTATGGATGGAAAGAGGCACTATATTTGAGCTTAGTGCCAGCTAATTTGAACAATTCCCTTGTGAATTGACTAAGAAAGACCGGATCATGTTAGAGACTATGAACTCGGGGTAGTGTTATCAAATAGCGGTTGCTGTAGCTCAAATGTGTAGCAGATTTTGGCCTCCTCGCAATGAAAAATGATGCAACTCGGGGTAGTGTTATCAAATAGCGGTTGCTATCGGTCAAATGTGTAGCAGATTTTGGCCTCCTCGCAATGAAAAATGATGCACAATGCTTCTTTTGCCATTAGTAGTTATAGCGGTCGATAAGCTGTGAAATATGGTATTCATTTTTTTTAAACTTTTGCATATTTTGTCCACTTGTGGGCTTTTAATTTTTTTTATTTTTTTATTTAACAATTAAAATGAAACTAATTGTATGAGTCTATAAGCCAAAAAGGTTTTAACCTTTCTACTTTCAACCTAAACTGAACTAGCCATTACGTGGCACTCTGCACGTAACAACTTTGTGCGTCTCTTGCTCATTATCCTGAAAATATTCAACGCATTCTGCCTCTAGCAAACCTCCTCTAGCACTGGCATGTCGAAAGGTAACATATCTCTTGGTTTTCATTTTTTTCCAGTTTTTTATATCTCTTCCTCTGTATTTTTTTCTTTCATCTTCTCTTTTTTTCTCTCTATTTCTTTCTTCTCCTCTAGTCACAATCCTCTTCCATCGGCATCATCTTGAACTGCTTGTTCTTCGATACGTGTCCAGGTGTGAATTTTTCTTCACATATGAAACACAAGCCTTTCTTCCTTCTTTCAAAACTTTCCTCACTCGTCAGTGATTTAGAACTAGAATTTCCCGCCTTTCCTCCCTTGCTACCTTGTTATGAAGGTTTTGCTATGGCGCTTCACTCAAGGCCTTGCTTGTTCTGAGAACATGGCTTCCATCCCTGTATCCTCTAAAACTCCTATGGGGTTGGGAGAATTTGCCTGGACCACTCCTACATACTTTACCTGCTGCTCCTGGTGTCTCTTCAGCTAGCAATGCAACGTCCATCATCTCTATTAGATCTTTTGGCCTGTGCAGCCTCACTTCTGCACCAATATCCTCCCTCAACCCATTATGAGAACATTCACAAGAACAATTTATGGGTCTTCACATGGCCAGAAATCGTCTCAAATTTCCTCTACACCTCTGCGGTGCTTTCCTGTTTCAAACCCTACAAGACTTCAAACACGTTAGCTACCGACACTTGGAAACGTCTGAGCTTTCTTGAAGTCGCACCAACTTGCGTTCGCGTTGCAAGATTCCGACCACCGTATCCATTCACGATAACGTTTCGCCCTTAATCGCCGTTAACACCGCTTATTGGATTATTATAAGGGTGGGTGGTTTCATTTAAATAATTTATTTTGAAGGCTATGAGATGTGAATAGCTTTTTGAGTTTTAATGGAAAAAATCTAAATCAACAAATTTCGCTATATCTAAAAGCGCATACGTCACCACTACGCAAATAGAGGCCACAACTTATGAGATAGTGATAGGTGCATCGCTAAGTGGTTTTCATTGCGGCAAGGCAAAAATTTGATATGCAATTGCAGAGTATCGTCGCTATCACCGATATTTGATAATACTGCATCATAAACAAGAAGTAGTTAGTTGTCCATCTTGTGAATGTTTGAAGAGTGTGACCTCCTTGGCTTATATTCTAGCCTAAGCCAAGGTAGACAGGAGCGCACTCCGGAGTGTAGGAGCGGACGCTCCTACTAACCTATGACCCCTGTGCGTTCCCGTTCCCCTTTAAGAGCGCATTTTGTAGTGGAGCGGTAGGAACGGCGTGCTGGAGCGGTAGGAGCGGTAGAAGCGGCGTGGAGCGAAGAGGAACGGTGGGTCGGGCCCGCTCCTGTTCAGAGTTTTTTTTTAGTATTTTTCGGGTCTGGTTGCGGCGCAAATCGGAGAGCCATCGTGGAGAAGATGAAGGAAAGGGTTTTCGTTGGGAAATTACAACCTTGCCCTTCTTTTTTAAAGACCAAATGACTTTCTAGCCCTCAGTTGTTTGCCAGCTGTGTTCCATTATTAATTTTCTGCCTCCAGTGCACCACTTCAGCTGTGTTTTCCATTATTACTTTTTTTTTGACCAATCCATTATTACTTTTGCTAGCTGTATTATTAGTCTGCCAGCTTGTTTTTTTAGTCAAAAACATTTTATTCTCGTGTACTATACTGTTTGCCAACTTGTTTTTTAGTCAAAATTTTTATTCTTTGTGTATAATATTGTATTATTTATATATATATATATATATATATTATTATATAATGTGTTTTTGACTAATTTTTTTTTTAAAATTGTGTATAACATTGTTGCACCTATATGTTGTGTAAGACTTATGTGTGTGTCACTCATGTGTGTATAGCATTGAAGTTCCTAAGTATTTGTAGTGTTTTGTGATTTTTTTCGACTTATTTATGGTTTTTTATCTCTATTCATATGTTTTAATATGCATATATATACTAGTTGGACAATTTCATAGGATCTACATTTCGTGCTGCGAACCCGTGCTTTACGAACCTATGACCCCTCACCGTTCCTACCTAGGATTACGAACTTGTCTACCTTGGCCTAAGCTCACCATTGACTTTGTAAATCTTCCAAACCATGCTTGAGGAGTCTGCTTTAGCCCATATAAGGCTTTCCTCAATCGACACCCCTTGTTTGCTCCACCTATAAGACTGAATCCTGAGGAATCTCCATATGCACCTCCTCGAAATCTCCATGCAGAATGCATTTTTGACATCAAATTGGTTTAGTTCCCACCCGTAGTAAGATCCGAACATTGTTCATCTTTGCCACCCCACCATCTTCACCCTCTCCTTCCCTTCCATCATCACCTTCCACGCGATTACCTTCCTTTGCCTCAAGTACAATCAACCCCGACTCTTTACTGCTTCTATTTCTCTAGTAGCCCCTTCACCCCCAACTCAACCTCAACAAATTTCACCACACAACATCCATCCAATGATAACTCGTTCCAAAAATGGCAATGTCTAACCCAAAATCAACCTACCCTTCTCCTCACCACTATAGAGCCAAATTCAGTGAATCAAGCCTTGTCTTCTCCTAAGTGGAAGCAAGCAACGCAATCTGAGTAGGATGTTCTTATGGCCATCCACACTTGAACCTCCGTACCTCTCCCTGCTGGTAGAAAAGCTGTTGGTAGCAAGTGGGTTTTCAGGATAAAAGAAAACCCTGATGGTTCTATTAATAAGTACAAGGCTAGGTTAGTTGCAAAAGGTTTCAATCAAAATTTTGGCTGTGATTACTCTGAGACATTTGCTCCTGTTGTAAAACCTGTTACAGTGAGGATCACTCTAACCCTAGCTCACTCACAAGTGGTCCATCAAAAAAATTGATGTGAATAATGCTTTCCTAAATGGATTCCTTGAAGAAGTTTACATGTCACAACCTGCTAGTTTTGAGCAAGGAGACAAATCCATAGTTTACAAGCTTCAAAAGGCAATTTATGGACTTAAACAAGCTCCCAGTGTGCCTAGTATGATCGTCTGACTAAAACTCTACTCGGTTTTGGCTTTGTCACAAGTAGACGTGATCCTTCCTTACTAGTTTATGCTAGAAATTGTTGCCTATGTGCTGATTTATGTGGATGACATAACAATTGCTGGATCTCCTCAGTGGCAACGCAGGGTGTCATCTACAAACTTACTAATGATTTTTGGCCTTGAACAATTTGGGGCTCTAGACTATTTTCTTGCTATTGAGGTGAAGTCCACTGTAAATGGCTCTCTTCTTCTCACTCAATCTAAGTATTTGACGGAACTTCTACGGAAAGCAGACATGGACTCAGCTAAAGGCATTTCAACACCACTTCCTGACAAGCTGAAGCTCTGCAAATATGCTTTTTTCTTTTTATGGTTGTTGAAAGCAGTGTATGTAGTCCTATTTTTTAATCAGAAGGAAAAAGAGCAATTCTATTCTATTCTAACATTCTAGTGCCACTCATTAGTAATTAAAAGAGAACGTGTTTTTAGGGAGCCAAACATGGTGGGTAGTAGAGAGGATGGAGTAGATACTAGGTACCTTGGTGCTTGTGTAGTATTTTGCATGTTTAGAGGGAAAACTTGAAATTTTATGTTTTTTGTATCAGTTTATGTGATGGTACTGATAGATATTTTGTATTCTACCTTTTGGTTGTAGGTGAAGCTTTCAACGGGGAGGGATCTATTACTGGCAACAACGGAGAATCGAGGTCAAATGTATTCAACGGTGGGTATTTGTTTGATTTTTGTATCTCGTCTCTTGCTCTTTGATTTTCTGACAAAAACATCACATTTCTGCACCAAAACCTCAACGTCTCCTCATTCCCATCCAATAAAACACATTATGCCTTAGACAACCCCTAGCCAACTCAAAATCTGGATGAGATTTAGGATCACACAACAAATCTTGCATTATTTATGCCACTTGTCCAATTATTTATGCACCTCTCATTCCCTGCCTTTCCACCTTTTGTTGTAACCTGTCCTATTAGCAGCACTCCCACTTTTCCTTTTCTGCCCTTTCTTGAATATACTGTTAGGCAGTTATTTGGATCATTCTGATCCTTTATTGTATAATTCTGTTTGTATTCCTATTATGTAAACCCAGTCTTTGTTGGGAACCATTCTCCAAAGATTATATAATAAAGAACTTCTGTTATTTAGTTCCCAATTTGTATCATAATTGCTAGTTTCTATCATATACATATTTAAAGGGCCTATTAAGTGGCTTTTGATTTTTTTATTTAACAATTTAAATGATTCAAATTGTGCGCCTCATTCTTTCCATAACTCTTCAACGTACTCTGCCCGCAGCAAACCTCCTCCGGCGCCAACAAGTCAAGAGGTAACATATCTCTTCGGTTGTCGTGTTTTTCTTCATTTTATATCTCTTCCTCTATTTTTTTCTCTTTATTTCATTCTTCTTCTCCTATTCTTTTCCTCTCTATTGTTTTCTTCTCCTCTATTCACAATCCTCCTCCACCAGCATCATCTTGAACTGCTTGTTCTTGCATACGTGTCTAGGTGAAAAAAAATTTCCTCATGTAAAACACAAGCCTTTCTTCCTTTCAAAAATCTCCTCACTAGTCGGGGGGATTTAGAACCAGAATTTCCTGCCTTTCCTCCCTTGCTACCTTGTTATGAAGGTTTTGCTATGGCGTTTCACTCAAGGCCTGGCTTGTTCTGAGAATCTGGCTTCCATCCCTGTATCCTCCAAACCTCTATTGGGTTGGAAGGCTTTTCTTGTTCCCACTCCTACCTACTTTACCTGCTGCTCCCAGCTTCTCCTCCGCTAGCAATGCAACATCCTTCGTCTCGGCTAGATCCTTTGGCCTGTGCTGCCTGATTTCTGCCCGAATATCATTTGAGAACATTCCCAAGAAAAACTTTTTATTTGGGTTTATACATGGTCAAAAATTGTCTCAAATTTCCTCCTCTACTCCTTGTTGGTGCCTTCCTGTTTGAAACCCAATTAGACTTCAACCGCGTTAGCTACCACATCTCAAATTGTGTACTTGAAGTTGCACGTTTGTGTTGCAAGATTCCCACTTATGCATCCACGATAACGCTTCACTCTCCATCGCCATTAACGCCGCGTTGAGTATATCTTCGTCTTTGATTCTGCGAACCTTGAAGTAGTGCCAACCTTGCTCATCCACCCCGACACGTCTTCCCCTCCCTCCATGGCCGTCACTTCTATGGTTTCTTCCCTTGAGTCCGACGCCCCTTGCCTCTGGCAGAAGCTTCTAGATAAATAATACTATTATCGGAGACCTCGACGAGTGTGTTTCCACCCTCACACGTGCTTCTCAACAGGCTCACTTTGCCCTCAACACTCTCTCGAAGAAAACTTGTGTGCTACTCTTCCTTATATATATGCTCTGATATACATGTGTAACTCAAAGCGTCTTACTTAATTTAAGATCAATAGAAGTTCTAACAGAATTCCATGGCATTCTCTCTTCTTCTCTCTGCACTTCTCTCATTCTGTTTCTCTGCATTTCTATTAAATATGCATTGATTACATAGCTTTTTACTCATTTTGAAAATATATCTCATTTCGAATAGTGTCTAAATATGAATGGTGCTAGTTGAGAATTGAGACTTTTTTTTTTGTGGCAAAGTGGAAAGAGAGGGGTTGATTAGATGAATTGATTGTGGTACATGTGTACAATTGAGATTATTGATTGTTGCTGGTTTTTTCTTTTTATGGTTGTTGAATGCACTGTATGTAGTCGTTTTTTAATCAGGAAGAAATAGAGTAGTTCTATTTTATCTAACATTCTAGTGCCAATCATTATTAGTGATTAAAAGAGAACATGTTTTTAAGGAGCCAAACATGATGGGTAATAGAGAGGATGGTGTAGGTAATAGGTACCTTGGTGCTTGTGTAACTTTTTGCAAGTTTGGAGGGAAAACATGGAATTTTATGTTTTTTGTACCAGTTTATGCGATGGTACTGATAGACAATTTTATATTCTGCTTTTTGGTTGTAGTTGAAGCTTTTGAAGTTTAGGACGGAATTTTCAAGATACCTGTTGATGAAATATGGAGGCTTTTCAAAGGTTAGTATTTGTATAATTTCTGTATCTTCTCTCTTGCTTTTTGATTTTTTGCTGTATTGTGATATGTTTTCACTCTTCAAAGTTTCAGCTGCTTTCATACTTTCTGCAAGATATTTAAATACTGTCTGACATGTTTTACAAGTTAATATCAATAAAAAATATGGATAAATAATGGAGGCATTGTAATTAGGATTGAACCACAACTCTGCCCAGCATCGCCTGGTGGTCCAAGATTTAGGCTTTTCTCCTACAAAACTCCTCAAATAGATTTCCAGTTTGTTTGTCCATCTGTTTAGGGATGGAAAGAGTTACTATATTTGAGCTTGGTGTCTGCTAATTTGAACAATTCCCTTCAGAATTGACTTAGAAAAATTGGGTCCTCTCAGAGACTATGGACTCGGGGTAGTGTTATCAAATAGCGGCTGCTATAGCTCATTTGCCTAGAAGATTTTGGCCTCCTCTCAATTAAAAACGATGCACAATGCTCCTTTCGCTATTAAACTCTTGCTTATTCTGTCCACTTGTGGGCTTTTAAAAATTATTATTTTTATTGAACAATTTAAATGAACTGAATTGTACGAGTCTATAAGCCAAAAAGGTTTTAGCCTTTCCACTTCCACCTTAAACTAAACTAGCCATTACGTAACAACTCTCTGCGCCTCTTGCTCATTCTTCTTGGAACTATTCAACGCACTCCACCTCTTGCAAACCTCCTCCGGCGCCGGCATGTCGAGAGGTAATATATCTCTTTGGTTGTCTTTTTTTCTCTCCAGTTTTTTATATCTCTATCTATGTCTTCTCCTCTCTTTTTTTGTGTCTTTATTTCTTTCTTCTCCTCTATTCACAATCCTCCTCCACCAGCATCATCTTGTACTGCTTGTTCTTGCATACGTGTCCAGGTGAGAATTTTTCTTCACATGTAAAACACAAGCCTTTCTTCCTTGCTACCTTGTTATGAAGGTTTTTCTGTGGTTGAAGTATGATGCTATTCAATATTCATTTAGTTAAAGTATATGACGTCTGTGTAACATAAAAACCTTGTATTCTCAGCAAATCCAACTAGGGAATATGGCTAGCTTACTGCAAGTACTACATTTTTTCAGTAGTTAATGTGACATTTGTAACTCATAATTCATTAGTAATGAAGGACTTATATCAAAATGTTATGCTAGCTTAGTTGATAATTTGATAGATTAACAATCATTGATGAAGATAAAACAAGGATAGATAGTCTTTTAATTAAGTTCCGACAACTGAAAAGTTAGATTTCAAGCATTACAGTGGTAGATAGATATTGCGGATGAATGCTTCCTCGTATTTCATTTTTTCTCCTTAGGTTTGAGTTATATGCACTGTTTGAAGATTTGATGGTTACTATTTCAAAGCATAGCTTATCATCTTTTTAAGCAATTGCTATTATTATGGATGGGCAATGCAATTTATCATGAACACGAGACGATGAAATATTTGTGAGTGACATGTAGGACTGGAAGTTGAATATGAACCCTGTTGGTGAAGTGTGATGTCTCAGTTAAATGAACTCTACATTTCCAACTGAAATTTGTTTGCCCCTTTTTATAATAGCAGTAGTTTTTTCCATGAGGGTGATCTAAGATCTTTCAAACTTATCAGTTCAATCTTGTCACTGCACAGTTACATCTATATGTCTTGATTTTGTCCAGCATGCATATTTATTTTAGGGATAATTGACACTCTCCTCAACCATGTGTTGCTCATATTGCAGTACCCTCTGCTCTTGTTATACTTATAGTTACACTCCCCTCCTTTCACATATGTATTGTGTTACACTTCAATCTTTTATAATGTAAACAAACCTCTTGGTTGTGATGAACAACTATGAACCAGCTTCCCATTATCATTTCACTTCCCATTGGAACCTTCATGATCATTTATAATTAATTAGGAATACCTATTGTAACTTCCATGTTTTTATATAATTAAATTTTTTGCTTAGAAAATATCCTATGATAACTTTTTCTTTTTATTTTATAGTTGGAGTCATTTAAAAAACAACTGATTCAGTCGCTAGCTGATGACTATTCACCTAGAAAGTATCAATATATTAACGTACCCATACTCATCATAATTATAGTTGATTTTATTACTGAAAATGATTACTACTACTACTACTACTCTCCTAAACAATTTTATTACTGAAACCATAGATATTGGAACCTGTGAGCAGTCTGTTCCAAAGGCATGTCCTGATAAGGGTACTTCTCACCTCATTGATTATCATTTTTATGCATAGCCTTATTTGTTAGTTTATATTCATAACTTATTCAAGTTGTTAATGATGATGATAAAAGTGCCTGTACAATGCGTCAAGCACACAGTGGCGCTGCATATTTGGGCAAAACATTTGAAAAAGGTTCATGAATTTTTCAAATATATATTCCCCCCGGTCCCTATTATAAGAAAAATTTGCAGTTTTAGGTTCATTGTATCTGGTAGGCCAGATACACCAGTTATTCAATGGACCTAAAACTACAAATTTTTCTTATAATAGCGATTGGAGGGAGTAATTGATTGTTTCACGCCGTTACTGTTGTTCACTTTCAAAATTCAATATAAAATATATTTATGGATACAAGTCGTATAGTACATAAGAAATTAATGATATAAAAAATAAACTCAAATATTTTGTATTTTCCATTTCCATTTTGGCTATATAAATTCTGTTCCGCCTTGCTTTGAGTATCATATATTTTTATTGGTTGAAAAAAAGCGCATTTCATTGGCATATATGGGTCATATTTTGATGGAAAACTAATCTGAAGTTCTTATTTAGTGAAAACTGAAAATCAATATATTTTATCAACCCAAAAACGTGGAATTTGGGTATTGCACCGGCTAATAGAAAGTGTTTGGACTTTAATAATGAATGAATATGCCTAAAAATTAGAAACTCAACTCTCCTACAACCCTTACACCTACATCAAACCACAACAACCTACTACACCATGGCCACCACAAGCCTTAACTGTACCTCAAGCTGCACCTGTACCAGCAGCCATTGCACTGGTGATACTGCTGCCTCCACTAATGTCACCAACAATCCTCAGAACATCCAAGTTCCTCAAGCGACTCATGACAGTGGTAGTTAGTTTTTGTAGGCAACTGACAAGGTTTGAAAGTTCATTCCTCAGGCTCTACTTCTTTTCCTTCTCCTTTTCTAATGTTAAATTACATCTTCAAAATCTGTTATATGTTCCTACCATAACCAAAAACCTTGTCAGTGTCGATCGTTTTCTGCGTGATAATCCAGTCTTTGTTGAGTTTCATCTAAATGATTGTTTTGTTAACTCTCAGGCTACACGTGAAGTGTTACTACACAGACGTGCTGGCCCTGATGGACTTTATAAGTTCAGAGATATGCTGCAACACACTGCTCAAGTCAGTTCTTCTGCTCCAAAGTCTAACTTTCCTTCTGTTTCCACTATAAATGCACCTACTGTATCGAGAAGCCACGAAACACACTAATAAAAAAAAAGAAGCCAACTGTCAAACAAAAAGAAGAAGCCAGAAACGCAGTGGTTCCTTTACCAGCCACTCGAACAGCCAAAATGTGGTTGTTTCACGCGTGGAACAACTCTAAAACCCCATCGCTACATCTACAATCTGCATCGTTTGCCAAAGATTTTGAATCGTATCGCATCTTATCGCTACATCTATGATCTGCATTGTTGCATTTTAATAATTTGCAGTTCAAATAAAGAGAATTTCACATATGAAAACATTTTTAAAAAATTTTGAATTTGTAAATGGAGACATGCATTGAGCTACATTACATGGGAATTAAATCACACAATAGAAAGTCAAACATATTTACTGCTTCAATCTGCTGCGTTTTGCTTCAATCATTTTTTCCCAGTCTCAGCTATGGTCAATAAGCTCCTTATGTAATGACCCTGTCATCTAGTCATTAAATAATCTATTGAGATTGTTCAACTGCAGTAAGTTTTCCTTGACGAAGATCAAATCTTGTTTTGACAGCAACTACAATGATTAATGTTGTGTAAATTACTAATTTTCAGGTTACTGACCCAAGCTGATGTTTCGATCATCTATCTTTGATCCATTGAATCAAAATCCAATAAGTACTGATCTGAGCCATTGGATTCAAGAGTATATATTTAATCTAGGTCTTTCTATTTCTTAATTTATTTTCTTATTTCCTATGACATGCAGTTTTTTTTTTTTGAGGAAACGACATGCTGTGTTAATATATGTTTAATCTAGTTCTTAATTTATTTTTCTTATTTACTCCATCTATCTATTTATACATCCTTTAGGTTGACTCAATTTAGACATTTTGTATGAAATGCCAACTAATACGTGTTAGTAATGTGTTAAGAATCGGTTCGATAGCTGACTCGATCGTAGCAGAGTCAATGGTTAGACTTAAGGATCACTTGACTCGATCGTAGCAGAGTCAATGGTTAGACTTAAGGATCACTTGTTGAACCGCATTAAAAAATAACAAATAAAATTACTTTTAAAAAATATATCATAATAGTATTTTTTTCTTAAATAAAAGTTTTCACTACTTGGCTACACATCTCTACCAAAAAAATGGGTTTATAATTTTTCTTCCTATCAATAAACTAAAGAAAAATGTATTCTAGTGGTAAGCTGGCAATTTCACTAACTCAGGGGGTGTGGTTGAGCGGTTGGGACTCATCCTCCCTTAACCAAGTGTCGAGGGTTCGATCCTCGCCTTGGGTATGGAGCAGTTTTAAATTCCCGGGCCAGCTGTCTCACCCTTCGAGATGCCTCCAATCCAGCGAGAGGATTAGTCACTGCTTTCGGCGGTGGATACCCTGCTCTCGACCAAAAAGATCGACAATTTCACCTTGACGTCAATATATATACACACACACACACACACATATATAGAATGTATCAAGTGATGTGAGGGTGAGAGGATTAAATCTGGACCGTATAAAAATACGTGAGTGGTTGTGATTAAATGGTGGCTGGTTACCACATTGACTTTTTGTTTTATTTTGAATCGCTAATCATTTCAATCTTTGGTTATTATTAACTCCTCTCATCCTCTTATAATAAAAACACTCTCACTTGATATAGTCTATATATATATAAGGAAGAGAAGTTAATACCTGATTTGCCGTAATTGTCTTCTTTTTGTCCTTCTTCAAACTCAAAATAGATTCACTGCATTAACTCCATTGTCATTACCACCATATTATCCTTCTTCCCCTTCGCCCAGAGCTTTAAGACCCCCTCATTCTAAGTTAATCTCACCCTTAACCTTTGCATTAAACACTCCTACCTCATTATCTAACCCTTCACCTAGACCAGAGAAATTACCATACTATACACCTCCCTCATCATTTACCTGTCCTCTAATAGAAAAACCCAATCCACAATTACTTTTCTTAATAGAACCTGAGTATGAAACCCAAGGATCTCTATTACAAATTATTCCCAAATATTTCCCTTTAGGATTTCATTACCAACCTTCATCTTCAGAAAAGACCAGATTATTCTATGAGTTTATTTTAGTGGACACTGGATCCATTGAAATTACTCATAATTATGACAAAAAAGAAAAAGAAAAAATTATGTATTCAAAATTCAAAATAATTAAAGTATTAACTCCATCAGACTGGAAAAATCATCCTTCTTCATTAAGGACTTTTACCAGAGTATTCAGCCCTCAACAATACTTATATATTGATTACATGAACGCATGGACAAATATGTTATTACTAGTATGTAACTTGTGCGATGCACAGGAGCCATTTTCTTGAAAGATATTACATTTAAATAATTTTGCGGGGAAAATAATATAATTGATAAATAAAATAAGTAAAAAAAATTGCATTTAATTTGACGATATTTGATAAAAATCCATCATTTTTATTGATTTAAATTTAGCATATGTATAATTAATGGTCATGAAGAATAAATATAAATATAACGTACAATTAATGCATATTAATAATATGAGGTATGAGTGAAAAAATAACTTAAGTTATCTATTTGAAAAATAAGTTTTAGCCTAATATATGATAGATAGTCAAAATAAATAAAATTGAATTTATATTGGTTTGGAAAATCAATTTTTTTGTGTCTACTTAGGTGAACACGCACACACACTACCAATGCTTACACTCGGGTTCGAACCCGGGAGTCGACGTCCCTATGTCGCTGAAATTGCTAAGACAACCAACCGTGAGGGACAAAAAAATTTTAATTTACATTATCATGAGAAAAATAATAATTTAAATGTGAAGCAATTATATTTTAATTTGCTAGCAACTTAACATAGTTATTGCAGAACGTTTGTCATTATCAACGATTTTCATTGTTAAAATTGGTTACTCATTTAAGGTTTGAACTTTAAACATAGAGCAATGTTTTTAAATGCCTTTTGATATGGTCACATTTCATCCATTTCAATAATACTCCAAGCGAAGAACATAACCTGTTAAGCATGTTCATTTTTTAAATTTTATGTATGATTATATTTGATCAAATTCATCATCAATTCTATCCAAAAAAGATTCATCATCAATTACACTTATAGAATAGTTAAATAGTTAAAATAAAATAAATTAACAACAAATAAGGAAAATTCATCAAGAAACAGTTTAGAAAGTTCAAGTGGTTCTCAAATAGATTAATCACTATAAATCTATTTCTCAAAAGCAATACATGGACCCTAAAAGACAGTAAAACCTAAAACACATAAACTAATTTTAAAGTATTGAAAAACCTAAAAACTAATTGTGGCAAATTAAAACAAACATTGTGGTATAAAAAGAAATAGAACAACTTAATCCAACTTTAGTAAGAAACACTCAATCCTTCTCGAGCTTGATATCCTTCCTCAATCACTTGGTATAGGAGAATCCATTTTAAGTGGATCAAAGTCCTTAGAATCAGTTGACAAATCAATTCCCTCTTTAGGGAACCACTACAAAGTTAAAGAAGTTCCTCTTCCTAGTCACGTATGCATCTAAGCTTCAATTATATGGAAATTAAAAGAAGTTCCACGTATAATTTTCCCATAAATTATGGTTGCATATTAAAAAAATAGTTTTGCATATCCAACCAAGGCCAATACCTCCAAGGCTCCAAATATGGCCAACTCAACTTATGGCAATCTGAAAGATGACTATCAAACCTGTAAAAGTGAAAGAAAGGAATGGTATAGACTATAGGGGAGGATAAAAAATGTATTTTTAAGAACAGTACATCAATCAATCAGTCATTGTACCAGATTAAAGCACCCAAATACTCAGCAATTAAGGATTCTACTATATCTCAGTGAGACACCATATGCGTATATTATAAGTGGTCGAGAAGGTTGTCAGCAGTCCCCCATTCTTCTTTAAGTCATAAAGTTGGAGAGTGTTTATAAACAATTAGCTTAAAATATTTGACATATAATATTATATCAAGAAAAATATAAAAAAATAAATAAAAGGTCTACTATTTATCATACAAAAGGCATAGTAGTAATGTTACGACCTAGCTAAACTAAGTCCTTGTAAACTGTAGCCAACAATTTTTTTACCCAACTACTTACCAAATCTTTTTTATATCCATTCTATCCTAAGTGTCTAAGGATTTTGCATATGAATCTTTGTAAACCTTGTAAATTTTTTACACATATCGAACCTGTAAGAGGAAGGCAAAACATGCAACTTGTGGTAGACGTCCAAGCCTTCTACCATACCATTGATATGTTCTTTTTAAAATAGACTATAAATTGTAAAAGAAATTAGGAATAAATAAGGTAAATGAGAGACATACCTTCTAGAGCACCCATCCCTAATTTTTATACTGTAAATTCTCAAGTCAACTCATTCCTTAGTAAAAATAAAAAAGCATGAATGTAATTCTAAGCTTGAGGTAAGAACTATAAGGTAAGAACCATCTAGCATGAAACCATCAAATAAACACATATATAGTTTACTGAAGAATAAATGAAACAAATAAAAATAAGAGATTTCAAGGAAAAAAAACCAAAACTACACTTGGTTGATAGCCTCCAAAAATGGCTCAAGAAAGAAATGATACTTGTAATATAATTTAAAGTCACCCAAAGTAAAAACTAAGATAAAATCAAGCTAACATAACTAAGTTTTGGTAATAATTTTGCCTCAGTGAAAAATAACATAATATGTATCTAATTATCTAGTCTTTTGTGTCTGCAAATTTGTAAGTTTCTTCTCACAATTGCAATCCTTGAGCAAGAACAGCTGCACGTGAAAAATAATGACAATGCAACTAAGTTTCAATGGGTGATAGTAGTTTTCTTTTTGCAACAGAGTAAAAGAAGAACAGAGGATTAGCCTAATTCTGATTAGCCTAAATTTTTTATCAGTCATTTTCAAAACATAGAATTTTGAGTATCAGTTGATAGACAATCTTAAAGAGAAATACTATAGAACCAAGTGACTCATCCTTATCGTTCTTTAGAATAGGAGAAACAGGAGAAATGAATGAGACACATCAATCTGAATATTTTTCTTGCCAGGTGGTGCTCAATAGGATCCAACCTAATTGAATACTTTTTGGATACAAATTGCTAGATAGAAAAACAAATTCTTCCTTGTGATGAGCATTGACATCCTTTAATTCATGAATTTCCTGACATTTGATGCTGATTCGCACCATTACTTAATGTGCTCGACATATGTGGGACTTAAACACAAAATTCCTAGGTTGATATAGTGTTAGGAAATGAGAGAAGAGGAATACTTGAATCAACCCCTTTGCAACATATAAAAGGTTTTATTAAAGAAGAAAAGAAGCTGAAGAGAAAATGAGAACCAGAATCCATAAAAAAATAATAAAAAAGCTTCCTTTCAAACCTTAATCTCAATACAACACTAATACCCTTTTAAAAACTTGCATATTTAAAAGACAAAAAGAAAGCTTAATTAGCCTCATTCTCATCGGTCCAAAATTTTTATTTTAGTCATTTTCAGAACATGAATTTTTGATTATCAATTGACGCACAATTTTTATTTTAGTCATTTTTAAAAGAAACAACATAGAGCCAAGTGACTCATTCATAGTGTTCAGTGTTGAACTTTTTTAAAACAATATATCCATGATAGTAAGAGGAAAAAACCTTGAAAAAAATGCTTAAATAAAGGAATTAAGAATGTGAAATGAGAGAAACTGAATCAAGAGAATAAGAAATCACCCGATAGTTAAAATTTAGAAGAGTCCTTACATTCCTGCATGAGATTAAGGGGAAACAAAAATGTAACAAAATTTTCTTTAAACTGAACTCATATTATTATATTTATTGTAGAAACAACATAATATGCCTTTAAGAAAATGCAAGGGGAATATGTGGTGTTTTCAGCTAAAACCTTCCATCTTTTTGATCACGTTGGGGGAGGAAATGTTGAATGGTTAATCCCCAAAAGGTGCATGAAGAATATGTGTGTTAGTGTGGTAGAAATGTAAGCAAATAAAGAAAACCTTCTAGATGCTATTGGACATTGAGCAGAAGCAAAAAAATAAAATGAATAAATCCCACAATAGAGAGAATGAAGAGAGTATCTGAAATCTGAAAATGAATAAAACCTACTGATTTGAATTGAAATATATACCTCTAATTTTTATTTCTCATTTTATAGAATTGAAGTCAGGTTTTAAAAGTGTTGATGATACCAAGATGGCGGTTTTCCTAATATTGTGCAATTACGGCAACATCTTTGAAAATAATTTCATTGGCATTTTTTTTGGTGAGATTTCAATGGAAAATTATTAGAAACCATTGATGATTTTTTCGACAACATAAACCATTGCTGTTGAAAAACTCGGTAAATGAATTTAGACATGCTAAAAGAAAATATTTCCAGTCAGGTAGAAAATCATTAGAAATTTCTAATTAAACCATTATAATTTCATTCTTGATATAGTAATTTGCCAGCGCGGTTGTCTCTAATTATGCTTTGAATATGGCTAAACCCGTGCTCTCCAAAATGATGGTTAATATTTTAAATTTCTTAGTAGATAATGATAATTTCAATCATTATTATCTATTCTACTTTTTTGAAATAATGATAATTTCATTGCTTTGGTATATATCCCTATGGGTATATATACTTGTTTTGAACATTCTGCAAATTAAGAATAGAGCTACCAGATATTTCATTCATTTATTGCAAATTATTGAATTCAATAGTATTTTGACAATTTTGTTCAAATAATTTGTAAGAGAATTAAGTAATATGCAAAAAATATTCTAAATGGGACAGAAAGAATACTTATCAGCCACAAATAAAAACTTTACCATATTCTAAATGAAAATAGAATTGGACCATATGTACCTCCTTTCCAGTTTTTCCAGCTGAAGTGGAGCATACCACATATGAATCCAACAATGGAAAATATAGATATGCAGGTTTTTAGAAATGTTTGACGATCATATCTGAATTTGGCAACTGAGATTCTGAACTGATCCCTCTATATGGAATGAATTATAATATTATACTATGATCAATTACAATCACTAACCAATTGAAATTCTTCTGTAACGTTTTTTGAGAAGTAAATGAAGATTAATGTCTTGTTGGAGAGTAAATGACGTGTAATAATGCTGAGTTGGATGCCTTGGTTGATTGACACCTAAGCAAAATGGCATTGAGGTGCTAGCAACTTTGTATTCTTTATAGATTTGAGCCTGGTGAACATTCTTGGTTTATCTGGTTCAAAAAGGACATCTCATTACAATTTCCCTTGTGGTTTATTAAATGGTTCAATGAATGGGGACCAGAAACAAGTATCTATCCAGATTTTGCAGAATTAGCCTTTCAAGAATTTTCGAAAGAAACAAATTTCCCTGACCATATGAAGTTGTTAGCCTTTCATATTAGCTTCGGAATATCCTGGATTACTTCATGGACTTATCAAAAGATCAAGGCCATACCAGATACTAAATTAAATTGGATCAGCAGAAGAGTCAGAATTAAATGGTGGACCAAGTTTAATCCTCAATTAATTAGTTCATCAATTCTTCAAGAATGGTTTAGAAAGAACCCCAGATATCTTTCTAAATCTAAAGAAGTAATTAAAGAATCAGAATTTTTAGCAGAAAAATCTAAGTTTTTAGCAGAATTATCTTCATCAACAAATAAAAAAGAATTTCTCAAAAAATTACACGCGGCATTATCTGAATCAGAGGCCAACAGTGAAGACTCAGTTGGTTCTTCTCAAAGTTTCACAGCAGTCAATGAAGACGACTGTTTTGGAATAAGTGGCATCCCAAAATTATGAAGAATTAGTGGCAGACAGCATCATTATCGCTTTTGAAAAAGCAGATTCCTTAGTGATAAGGTTGTCATATTATATCATGGCAGACAAGATTACTATTTACTTTTGACTTCGTGGCAAAGTAGTTTGAATTATTAGAATTATGTCATTTTCACTTTTACTTTCGGTGGATTAGGTTTTAGTATCCATCATGTAGTCTTTTCTTTTCTTTTGTGCTGGCATAGCCAGCTGTCTAGTTTGTAATAGCCTCCTTCCCTCTATAAAAGGATGGCTTAAGTCTCAGTTCAGGGCATCAATAACTCTCAGCTGTAAACTTATTCTCTGAAAGCTCTGATATTGTAAGTTTTCTGAATCAATAAAAATGAGTTTGTTAAAATTTATCCTTTGTCTATTTTAAATTATCTTATATCTATTATTCTATAAATTATCTTTTTATACTTATATCACTCCATCTAAGTATTTAATATTAGGGTTAAATATGTTTTTGGTCCCTATAATTAAAACGACTTTTATTTTTAGTCCCTATTAAATTTTTTGGGCACTTTTGGTCCCTACTTTTTTTTCCATTAGCACTTTTAGTCCCTGGTGTTAAAATCCACTAACGGTGCTGACGTGGCATGGGTTATGTGGCCGTCTTTTATGTGCTGGCATGCTATGTCAGATTCCATGTCATTTAAATATGCCACGTAAGCGTACACATTGGAAAATAAATAAAATAAAATAAAAACAAATCTAGAAACATAAATTAAAAAACAATTGAAAATCAATCATCAAAATTTGCTGAGTTTTTGTACGCACAACAGCTTTATCTTCATCTGAAGATAAAAACCCAGATCTGCAATGGTGCACTTCCTAATCAGATTCCAAGACCCAACAGTACTCCTTGAATTTTATACTTTAGTTTTTACAATTTAACACCTACTAGCAAAGTAGTTGTCCACAACACCCAGCATTTGCTCAAAAATGCACAATATGTAGTAGATAGACAGCAAGACTAAAATGAATGATTCATGTTGCTTATTCCGCAGAACCACAGTAGCGTTTTTTTGCTGCACTAACAGTAGCTCAACTACTATGGGCTATGGTAGGTTCAAGCTCAACTGCTGCGCGTACAAGCTCATAGCAGATCATCTTTTTGAAGATGTAAATTTACCATAATCTGCATCTTCAAAAATGAAACAAAGTCGCCATCATCATCAATCTTCAAAATCTATTTTCTGTATCTTCAATCTTCATCACTAATCACAGATCTGGAGATAAAACACCCAAAAACACACCATTCCGAAATGAAATCGAAGCCCAAAAACCCAAAACGAAATCAAATCGAAACGCAGAATGAAGAAGAACAGAGGTGGAGAAATACAAATGTAAAACGAAATCGCAACTCTGAAGCTTGAGGAATGAGGGAAGAGAGAACGAAAGAAGAATATAAAAACACAAAACAAAGAAGAACATAACTTACAAAACACAGAACGAAATCGAAAACGAAATCACAAATATGAAGCTTGAGGAATGAGGGAAGAGAGAAGGGTGTCATACCCTAATTTTGTCCGCCTAGGTTTAAAACCCTAATTTTCCGCAAAAATAAATAAATTGAGAAGTGTGGTTTTATTTTTAAGAGTGAAGAGCATTGTGCATGCATTTTTGGGTTTTAAAAGTCATTCTAGGGCTTTTAAATTCATTGTTAGAGTGGAAATGCATTTGTTGTTGAAAAACAAGGTTTTTAGGGCAAAAGGGTATTTTGGTCATTGTCAAAAGAGGATAATTTTTTTATCAAGAATCATTGTGCAATTTTAGAGAAATTTATTTGAGGCAAAACATTTTTGGTCATGTATGTATGTATGCGCATGCATGCATACATTGTGCACAAAATTCAAATTCAAAAAAGGCATCAAAAAGGAATATTCTACAAAAAGTTCCAAGATGTGATTTTTATGACATTTTTGGTCATGGTGATCACATAAAATGGCATATTCCTCAAGATACCTTGTATGTGGCCTAAATTGGGTGTATTTTTGTACAATTATCCTAAGAAGAATAATCAAAAATGAAGGGATAATGGAATGGTCATATAATAGTACAATAGTACAAGATGACAACTAGCAAAACTTGGTCACCAAGGACCCCTCCCTTGCTATTTCGAATTTCTCCTCTCTATTCTCTCATTTTGTGTTTTCTCAATGTCCTCAATCCATGTGAGCCTCAATCCTAGCCTTTGATTCAAAATTAAAATCAAATCCTAGAGCACAACTAGTGCACAATGACCTAACCACCCTTAAACCTAATTGCTTTCTATATATACCCTATTCACCTCACAAGGAGGAGAGCTCTTGGCCTCATTTTCACTCACACAACCCTAGCACACAACTCCCTCTCCTAATTCCCTCTCTTGGCCGAAATCATATCACCCTCTTCCTCCATCAATTTTTCACTTCTCCTTCACCAAATCACCATTTTCTCACCTCATTTCCATTCCTACTTCATATATCTTCCTTCTCTCCTAATTTAATTCAAGCTTTCACCATCAAAGGGTATTTTTAAGCAAGCATTTCGTGGGTTTCATTGAAGTTTGGTGAAGATTCAAGTTGATTTGTGGTCTTGTTCTTCATATTAGTCATTCCTTAGCTTGGATTTGAGGTAAACTTCTTAAAACCTAGCATCATCTTCAACTTTTTTGCATCAAAATGTAGATATCATGTTTCTAATTTTTCATCCTACCATATTCATGCATTTTAGTGTTGTTATATTGTTGATTTGTTGATTGTTGTTGGTGAGAGGTGTCTCAAACATTTTGACAAGCACTTAGGGAGGCTTGGGTGTTTGAGATTGCTTCTCACCCTTGAATAAATTGTGATTTGTGTTGTTATCATTTTGCTTGTTGCATTTTGTGAAATAAAATTGTGTTAGGAAGCTATGAATGTTTCGCACCTTTAGTATAAAAATAGGTTTAATCGAGTTTTGATGCATTTCTTTATGCAATCTTGTTATTGGGGCTTGATTTTGAAGTTCCCATGTCCAAACATGTTGTTTGATTTTGCAAATATTCATTTTTCATGCCTTCTTACTTTCACAAAAATCAAAAAATATGAATAGTTGTTGATTTTGGTGTTTGATCGCTTGGATCTTGTGAATAAATGTTCCTAAGTCTTGCTAGTGTCATTTGCTTGCTTGATTTGGTTGACTTGTTGAAATAAATTGATGATTAATTTGTGATTTGAGAAAATGAATTTGGGTTTTGGTTCATTTATGATCCACAAATGATCTTGGGTTATGCTAAGTTGGCAAGAGATAGGTTACTTCAACCTTGATGCCTATGCTTGTAAGCATTTAAAAATTCAATTCCCATTTGATGTGCTTGTGAAATGTGAGCAAAAAGGGGTCTATAAACAATTGAATTTGCGCACATGATTGGTCTCCAATGACCTTGATGCATCCTCAAGTTTAATCATGCTTTCTTTGCTCTTTGAGTTTAATGTAAATTGTTGTTTGAAGCTTGTGAAGTTTTGGCAAAGGATAGGTTCATTTAACCTTGATGCACATGCATTTTGCCTACTCATGCATTCTTGAATTGAAGCTTGGTACTCAATGCTTGATATACTTGTTTATGTGCTTGTAGTGCATTAAAATGTTGAATTGGTGTTCACAATTTGCTTGTTTTGATTTCCACCAATTGTTACTCGTTAGTAACTCTCCAAAACTTCAAAACCATGTTGCATACAAAGAACAACTTGTTACTCGTTAGTAACGTTCCAACTTCAAAACATTTTTTTGCATTTACATAATCATTGACAAACAACTTCACTTCTTCTCAAAACAATTTCAAACTATTTTTCACAAATCAAACTTTGTTGAGGATAATGCGAAGCCTTTGCTTGCACGATTGTCAACAATGGGGTGCTAGTGGTGATCACTTGGAGTCTTTGCTCAATTGATTATCATGAACACTCATTTTTCAAAAGAACTCTCATTTCACAAATTAAAAACTTTGTTGAGGATAATGCGAAGCCTTTGCTTGCACGATCGTCAATAATGGGATGCTAGTGGTGATCACTCGAAACCTTTGTTGTTTGATCACTGTGAACATTCAATTTTCACAATTAAACAACTAAAAAATAAAAACCTTTTCTCGACAACCGAGAACTACGTAAGCTTTGAATTCTCCATCGCACCGGGAGATACGTAGGAGCGGGTCACATTCCCGTCAAGCACGACAAATGAAAACCATTTTCTTTTCAAAAAAACAAACCCTTTTCCAAAACAAGGCAATTTCTAAAAACAAAACAATTTTCGAAAACAAGAACTACGTTGCTTTGATTCCCTCCCCAGGATACGTAGGCACGGTGCCCTCCCGTCAAGCGCAAAAGATTAAATTTTCCTTAAGTTTTTCCATAAAGTAAGGAGAGATAAAGAGAGATAAAAACAAAGCATTTCTTAAATCAACCTTTTAAATCACACGTCAAATCGAGGTTCCCTTTCAGTAGAAAGGATGTGTGGGGTGCTCGTACCTTCCCCATGCATAACCGACCCCCGAACTCAAATCTCGTGGTTCCAAGGACCATTGTCTTTCAAGAAAGGTTTTTTTCAATGTTTTACCTCTAAAAAAAATATTGGTGGCGACTCCAATTCACGTTGTGCGAAGAGAAATCCCTCCAAAGGATTTTTCGGGGTGCAACAGCTGGCGACTCAGCTAGGGACCTTTCTTTAGTGGGTCGAGCCAATCGATTCGACATGTGATTTATTTCGTTGATTTGAATGCTTTGTTATATCTCTCCTCCTTTCCCTTTCTTCTTTCTTTCCTTTGCCTTTAAAAACATGCTTGCATTATTCTTAGAATTGTCGTGTGCATTCTTGTGATGTTGTGCTTGCGTGCATTGTGTGTTAGCCTTCTTCCTCTTCTATATTTGCTTCTTGAGTAAAATAAGAGTAGTTTCTTCTTCTTCTCCTCTTACTTTCGTCGTTTATATGCTTTTCTCATACATTTCCCCAATTCTAGCATGTTCCCCTCTTCTTTGCTCCCTTTCTTGAGGTAAGCTCATGCATTTCCCCTAATCCTATTATGTCCCCTCCTCTAGGCTCCTTTTCTTAAGGTAAGCAATGCTTGCGATTGTTGTTGGAACCCTAGGTTAGTATACTTATGTTGAAATGATATTGAACCCTAGGGTAGACGACATGCTGTTGCTTGATATTGTCTGGACTGTTTTGGTTTCCCTTTGCAGGTGGGGTTTGGGTAGATTTTTAGGTGTTGTGCCCTCATCACACACTGCACACCTTATATTTGTGAGCATTGAGTGGGGCCTAAAACCCAAGGTCTGCAAAGAACCCTAGGAGAGTGGAAATGAGTAGTGACTGCCATTCGTAGACCGTTGTCTGTCTGGCTCTCATGAAAGTTTCGCCCAAGAGTGCGCTTTCTTCATGATACCTCACAATCGGTAGCTCTCTACGATTGTGGGTGTATTCATGAGAGAGACTTTAGCTCTTGGTTGCCATTGTGAGGCAGTGACCAGAACCCACATGGGAGGATTACCCTTGTCGTTGACTTTAGAGCCTACGATCCTTACCCATTTGTAGGACACGGGGGCACGCAAATTGTGTGTTGCATTAGCTTAGGCATCCTCTTTCGAAACTCTTTTACCAAAAATGTAGAAAGTAATTTCCTTTTTCCCTCATAAACACCTATATGAGGTGGCATATAGCGGGTATTTTCAAAAATGTTTTGAACCGCCACCAATAAACATCATTTTCTTCTCTCTTTTCTATAAAAGGTCATAATCATCACATCTGCATCATTTTGCATCATCATCATTGCATTCGCATCTAACAAAAATTTTGAAAAAAAAACCTCCATTCTTTGCATCCTCCATGCATTAAAGTTGTTTGCCGGAGATCGCAACGTAACACAAAGTCTTGTCATAGGTGTGTAAGAAACGGAATGGAATCAAAAGGCAAAACCGTTTTCAATTCAAGGCTTCCTGTTGTGAAAGAGATTGATATG
Source organism: Astragalus glycyphyllos (assembly GCA_963573325.1). Taxonomy (NCBI): domain Eukaryota; kingdom Viridiplantae; phylum Streptophyta; class Magnoliopsida; order Fabales; family Fabaceae; genus Astragalus; species Astragalus glycyphyllos. The sequence continues at coordinate 3,415,144 of OY754308.1, read as the reverse complement.
GCTAGTCTGAAAGAGTATGCATCCCTCCTAGGTCCTATTGAGGTCGGGTCTTTTGACAAAACCTATGGGAACATTCGCAAGCTGCTACAACTAGAAGTGCAAGAGGGTGCCATTGCTGCCCTGTGTCGGTTCTATGACTCGGAGATTCGCTGTTTCATTTTTAAGAATTTCCAAATGGCGCCTACCCTAGAAGAGTATGATAGGATTTTGGGCTTTGATCGATCCAAGTTTAAGCCTTATCAATACCAAGGGGAGTATTATTCTGATGAAAAGCTTGCTGCCTTGTTGCAAATCAGTGCTGAGAAAGTGCGGGCCCATAAGATAGAACGTAATAAGGTATTTGGGTTTCCTCAAGAATACTTTGAGAGTTTGATGACCAGCTATGTAGTGTCTGATGATTGGAATTCTTTCAAGCAAGTGCTAGCTCTGACCATCTTCGGCATTGTGCTCTTCCCTCAGATAGAGAGGCATGTGAGTGAAACTGCAATCGGTGTCTTCCTCGCCTTCAAATGTGCAAAAAATCCTATCAACCCGGTTCCCGCAATCCTCGCAGAGACATACCGTGCCTTCACTCGTCACCATGAATTCCAAAAGAATAAGATGTGTTGCTCCTTCCCTGTGTTATATGCTTGGTTAATCAGTCATGTGTGTACCAACAAAAGTGAGGTGAAGGATTTGCTTTCCTATGCCTTGGGTTGTAATCCGAAGACTATGAACTCTCAAGAGTGGGTGCATGCTTTCAAAAACCAAGATGCTCTCCAGATTCGTTGGTTCTCACCTAAATGTTGGGTAGACAGGCCTTCAGTGGTATTTCGGTGTGGGAGTTTTTAGAACGTTCCTCTCATGGGAACCCAAGGATGCATAAACTATAACCCCTCTTTGACCTTGCGACAGCTCGGATACCCTATGCGGGATTCACCCTCCGAAGCTATGCTGTTTCGTTTTTACCTCCACGCGGGGATCCCTAAAGACGAGAGTCTACTTCGGCGAGTCCTGCAAGCTTGGGAAACCGTAGTGCGGAAGGACAGAGAAGAGTTAACCAGGAGGACCACTGCTATCTCTTTTTCTCAATGGCTTGAAGGGAGGATTAGTGAAACTCGGTCATCCAACCAAGGAGTACCACTGCCTGAGGAAAAGATACAAGAACCTCACATTCCTACCATTGAAGAATTGGAAGAGGTTAGGTTGGCCATGTCAAAGGTGGAAGAAGAGAAAAGGGCTCTGCAAGATAGATTGAGAAAGATGATGCAAGACAAGAAAAAGCTAGAAAATGAAAATGCTTTCCAAGCTGCAGCTATTGAGGAAGTCAATAGAAAACTTGAAATAGAGGGGAAAAGCAAGAGGGAAATGCAAAAGCACTTGAAGGGTGCCAAAGAGGAAGTGAAGAGGTGCACTACCAAGATGAATGAGGCTGTAGCGGAAGCAATTAAATGGAAGAGGCTATATGAGGATACATGGAAAGAAGAGTAAGCAGTCAGGCACGCACTAGTTAAGTCAAGAAAAGACTCTCGAATGATGAAGCTTGAATTGGAAGATCAATTAAAGAGTGTCAAGCAAGATCGGGAATCTATTGAAGGGATCCTGAGGGATTATCAGCAAGCACTAAGAAGGGAACAAGGGAAGTCGGAAAGCTTGGCCAATCATGTGCAATACTTGGAAGGGTCTTACCTCCGGCTAAGGGAGAAGAGTGACTATTGGGAGAGTCAATTTGCGGAATTGCTCAGTAAGGTAAAAAGTCAACAAGTCTTTGAAGAATTGAAAAAGGAAGGCTTACATTGGAAAGACAAGTTCTCCAAGTTAGTTTGGTTAGCTAATCAGGCTGTGAGAGACATTCCCAAGAAGCTAAGAAAGGCGGATGCAGAAATGAATCCTTTCAACACCCCTGTCAAGGTGTGTGAGTTTGTTGAGTACTGCAAGATTCTCACAGAAGAACTCCTGGAGAAAGCTCGGGGGGCAGCTGAGAGCAAGAAGAGGAAAAGGAGCGAGGAGTTGAAAGCCATATGCCTTTAAAGTTCCCTTTAGAGTATTGTAGCGATCCTTAGGAAATTGTAATTTTCTTTAAGAAGTTGTAACTTTCTTTGGAAAATAGTACTTTGTTTAAAATCATTGTATTGCACTCTTAAGGAATATTGTACTTTGATTTGCTTTCTATTTGTGATACTCCTTCGCATTCCATTTAATTGAAGTACGTTTGTTTTGCCTTGTTGCTTCCAACTTTGTTGCAATCCTAAAAACACCTGAACCTTAACACCTATGACAAGACGAGTTGCACCGCGATTCCCGGCAATAAACATAATAACATGCATATTGCATTGCATTTGCATCATTTGTCTTTGTGTTCATAAAAAAAAAAATGTTCCGTCCACAGAAGTAAGACAAGCTGGTTAATCATCGGTATTGGACGCGATCACAGGCAAGAAATATGGCCAACAATCAAGAGAACGCGAATCTGGGCAATCATCAACCAATCCAGAATGATGCAGTTCCAAAAGGTCCGAATCCAAATGGTCAGGGTCAGCATGATCAGAATCAAGAGAATCGAGCAATCAGGGCTGAGATGGAAGTTATAAGAGCTAAAATGGCAGAGGTCATAAGAGTGTTAAGTGCCTTAAGGGATGCTGGCATAACTGAAGGTGCTGCTGCCGCAGGAGTGGATCCACCTCCTGAACCTAGAGTCTTTCAGGCTCTCCAGAACGTGCAATGGCCTCCTTATGGTCTCCCATTAGGGTACACACCCCCTGCTGCCGGTGCAAACCCAGAAAGTGGTCCTTCGGGAACCACAGGACAGGCCCAGCCTGAATCAGTTGTGAATGAAGTTGGAACGGGGACACCTCAGGTTCAAATTCAGATTCCTACTCCTGCTATTAACCCGGGAACTCCGGATGGCTTCAATTCTCCAGCAACAATCCATCCACAAGTTCAGGGTCCAATTCCTCAGATTATCACTCACTCACGTGACCCACACGTGACCCCAGCTGTGGTGTCGATGAATAATCTTCACTACGGTGTGAGTGGTTTTCCGCCGAATTACCCTGATGAAGCTAGAAGTCAGTACCAGATGTTAGAAGAAAGATTGAGAGCTGTTGAAGGAATAGGTTCCCAGGCTAGGAACGCCCATGAGTTATGCTTGGTCCCTAATCTAGTCCTGCCACCCAAGTTCAAAGCACCATTTTTCGACAAATACAAAGGAGCAACCTGCCCGCGCAGCCATGTGACGATGTATTGCCGGAAGATGACTGCCCACGCCCGTGATGATAACCTGATGATACATTGCTTTCAGGAAAGCTTAGCTGAAGCTCCCCTTGAATGGTATATGCAATTGGAGCCAACTAATATCCGTTGTTGGAAGGATCTGGCGGATGCCTTTATCCATCAATACCAGTACAACAGTGATTTAGCCCCGGATAGGACCCAACTGCAATGTATGTCTAAGAAGGATAATGAGAGATTCAAGGAATACGCCCAGAGGTGGAGGAACCTCGCTGCACAAGTAAAACCCTCCCTGCTTGATAAAGAGATGGTCCATATGTTTATGGAAACTCTTCCCCCAGTGTTTTATGATCGTTTGGTCGGCAACGTGGCTTCGAATTTCTCTGAGATGGTTGTCATTGGAGAAAGAGTGGAGAACGGCATGCGCAGCGGAAGAATAGCCCATGGCCCAACACCTCCTTCCCATCAGAAAAAGCCTTTTTCTGGTTCCCACAAGAAGAAGGAGGGAGAAACTAATGCAATCATCGGAGCTAGCGGTCCATCACACAACAATCCCCCACAAGCCATTCCAGTTCCTGCTCAGACGCCGCCTGCTCAGCCATTCCAGTCCAACAATCAGTACAGAAACTACAATGAAAAAAAGCCTGTTGTCTTTGAACCTATCCCCATGTCGTACACGGATTTGTTCAATTATCTCATTGCCAACAAGTTAATCAGCACTCGTCAGATGAAACCATATCAGCCTCCCTATCCCAGAGGGTATAATGCAAATGCTACCTGTGCCTTTCATTCTGGGGCAGTAGGTCATGTGGTGGAGGATTGTAAGGCGTTCAAGTACGTTGTGCAAGACCTGCTTGATGCAAAGAGTATATCATTTCAGCAACCTAATGTAACCACCAACCCGTTGCCGGGGCATGGTGGGCCCACTGCAAATGCCATTAATGATCAGGGTGGTCAGTACTTAATTAGGAAGGTGGAGTGCATTCGTACACCCCTGAGTATCATTCATGCTGCACTATGCCGTTGTGGTATCATCGAAGAAGGGTGTGCCAGAAGAGACATCTGCAATGACCCTTATTGTGTTGGGGCCTGTGAGAGCTTCAAACCCATCCTCCAAGAGCTGTTAGACAGACACCTGGTCCAGGTTGGGGTTCAGGAAAAGGAAGAAAGTGTATCTACTCTGCAATCAAACAACAGAGGTTTCAGGAGACCGGTTGAAATCCCTTGCAGTCTGAATTCAAGCTCGGTTGTGGCAAGACCTCTGACTGTTGTTATTCCGGTACCTGCTGCTACCCCTAGTAGAGAGACTAGGGTTATTCCCTGGAACTGCAACGTGCAAATGCAAGAAGAGGTCCCTCAGGGCGTGTTGGATATAACAAACATTGCTGGGAGTAGTGGAATTACAAGGAGTGGAAGGATGTATGTTCCTGAAAATCTTAGAAAGGAACAATCAAAGGAAGTTGAAGAAAGGGCCCGTAAAGGAAAAGATAAGGAAACTGTGGAAGTTAGAGAAGTATCAGACAAAGAAGCTCAGGAATTTCTGAAAGTAATGAGACAAAGTGAATACCGGGTGGTGGACCAGTTAAATCAAACCCCAGCCAAAATCTCAATGCTTTCGTTGTTGCTTAGTTCCGAGGCACACCGAGCTGCACTGTTGAAAATCCTGAATGAAGCACACGTACCCCATGACATTACGGTCAACCAGCTTGATGGTATTGTTGGGAACATAGTGGCATCCAACTACTTGACCTTCACAGACGCTGAGTTACCTCCGGCGGGGAAGAATCACAATCAAGCCCTTCACATCTCTGTCAAGTGTGGGGACTACATGCTGGCCAGAGTGCTCATCGACAATGGCTCGTCATTAAATGTGTTGCCCAAGTCCACAATGGATAAGTTGGATGTGGATTGCTCATATCTGAAGCCTAGCTCCACCTTGGTTAGAGCATTTGATGGGTCTGTGAAAGAAGTTTTTGGAGAAGTAGAGGTGCCTTTGCAGGTGGGTCCCGAAGTGTTCTATGTCACATTCCAAGTCATGGATATAGCTTCCTCTTATAGCTGTCTGCTAGGACGACCTTGGATACATGCCGCTGGGGCAGTGCCATCTTCGCTCCATCAGAAACTCAAGTTTGTGGCCGAGGGCAAGTTGATAGTAATCTTCGGGGAGGAGGAGATGATGATAAACCGATCACTACCAGAATATTACGTTGAAACAGCAGAGGAGTCTTTTGAGACTGCCTCCCAGGGATTGGAGATCTCAAATGCTATCTTTGTTGGGAGTGAGCCTCCCCAATTGAAGCCTAGGTTGTCCAAGGCGGACATGATGGTTGCAAAGGTGATGCTAGGATATGGGTATCAGGTTGGAAAAGGCCTGGGAAAAGCTGCTCAAGGAATTGTAGCACCCGTCCTGCTGAAAGGGAATACTGAAAGGTTCGGTATTGGGTACATCCCAAGCCCTGCAGACCGAGAGAGGCTAGCAGCTGATAGAAGAGAGAAATGGTTGGCAAAGCTCAGAGGAAGGACCCCCAACCAGGGAGGGATGGTCGTCGGTGATCTTAGGAACAACTTCCAAAGTGTAGGCATGCTGGACCCTGACCAGGTCAATGTGATTGAAGAAGATTCAGGCTCGGGTGACGGTGCTGTCGGCTTAGTGCGCCGTTGTGCTGCGAAAGAAAAGCTCCAGAACTGGGAGGCCCTAGATTTCCCTGTGATTTTCAATTTAAAGTAATTTTTCTTCGTAATGCAAAATTCCTCGGCTCTGCCCAAGGCCTTGGGATATTTCATTCGGGCATGCATGTTTTCGTCAAACTTCATCAATGAATAAAATGTTATTTTGGAATTTTCAATAAAATTCTCTTTCTTCATCTCTCATTTGCGTGTCTTTTCTTTATTTTTATTCGCCAATCCATTTTAATGCAGATCGAATACAATTCTTGAAAGTAATAATGCCCATAACTCATACTGTGACTTTGATTACCCGGTTAACCAAACTGAGAGAGAGGCTGAAGACAACTGGGATGTTTTTTCGGAATTAATAAGTGAAGAATTGGCTAAGGCTGTAGAAATTCATGATGCCACAACTAGGTTGGGCAATGAAGTCAAAGCACAAGTTCAAGCAAAGTGGAGCAATGCTGAGGAAACCAAACAAATGTTACAAGCGAACCTCTTTCGCGACCAAACCCTTTCCCTTCCTCAGATCAACCAACTTTCCCATTTCCCATTACAAGTACCCCATCACAAAAAAAAAATTCATAACCAAATGCCTGCCATCGCCACCTTCCTCACTACCAGTGGCCCTTCTATCAGCTCACTTTTATCCAAAAACAGTGTATCACTTTTATCAGCTCACTCAACTCAAAAGCAAAAAAAAGAAAAAATCAGAAAAAATGAAACAAAAAAGAATAGATTCAAAAAATGAAAATCCCAAAAATGAAAAACAAGGGAAAAAGAGACGAAAGAAATATAAGTTGTGAGCTGATACATTTGGCCATAAAGCGTAAGAGATCCTTGTCTCAATGAACCTTCCTACACCTTGTTGTGTATGACCACCCTTTCTTCCATAAACCTTCAAACACTTCATCATTCCTATACATCTCTCCTTTCATAAAACCGCAAACACTACCTCGACCTCGTCATCCCGCCCTCCACAAACCCTCAGTCATTCCTCAGACTCCACCATCAGATTTGCAATCAAGCTGTTACGCAAGAATAAGAGAACAAAGTGGTCCGTCCTCATGAGGAATCAAGTGACATGATCAATTTGAGCAAAGGAGAGGATTGACGCCATGATAAAGAGCAATGTGTTGGACTATATGATAACCTTAGAGGGGGGGGGGGGGGGGGGGGGGGGGGGGGGGTGAATAAGGTTATATGCTAAAAATGACTTCTTTTGGATTTTCGAAAAGTTAACGATGCAAGTTTAAATCAAATGCGGAAAAGGGGATTTAAACTATATGCAACAACTTATGCAAACTATGACAATGACAGAAGCAATTATAATTATAACGATAATCAAATATGCAATGGCAGAAACAATTATTATTATAACGATAATTAAATATGCGCGTGATAATAGCAAATGCGACGACAGTTAACAATTATAAAAGATAAGCAATATAAAGATAAGGGAAAGGAGTACACCGTGATTTTTACGAGGTTCGGGATAAAAGCCCTACGTCCTCGGCCTCCGGCTTTGCAACCTTTGGACTTGATAATAACCACTATATGAGAAGATACTTCTTCAACGTCTTACAAGCAAGCAACTTCGATATAGCTACCACACCAATCTCAATTTTCCCCAAATTGAGAACCCAAGCTCCCCGCTAAGGATTTCGCTACAATTCAATCTCCCAGATTGAATTACCCAAGAAAACTTCCCAGGATTTCACAACAACCAAGTATTAGATGATTACAAAATGAAAGCTAGGATCCAATCACTCAAGCAGTATAACAAGATGTAGTTGAGAGAGATGAGAGATTTGAAACCCTAGATGAAGAACGTGAAGAAAAATGATTTGACGGTGAGAGTATACGTTCTTTTCTTTTTGATTCGTGGGTTGTGTATGTTTAATCGAGAAAACCCAATCCTATTTATAGGGATTGTAAAAATATGACCGTTGAAGAACTTTTTAACACAATTGATGATAAGTGAAGAATCGATTGATTGCTTAAAAGAAATAAGTTGAAAATCGATTTTACTCTTTAAAATATAAGTTGGAAATCGATTTCTTACTTAAAAGAAGTAAGAGAGAAATCGATTGCTAGCTTCAAAAACAAGTTGTGCTTACAAAAAGAATAAGTGGAGAATCGATTCCTTACTTAAAAGAAGTAAGATGGAAATCGATTTTGAGCTTCCCAAATGAGTTATAAAATCGATTCCTTGCTTCCCAAACTAAGTTATCAATCGATTGTTTTCTTTCCAAAACAAATTCTTTTCTAAAACCAATCTAATATAGAAATCGATTATTGGCTTTAAAAGAATAGAAGGGAAATCGATTTTTGGCTTCCTAAACAAGTTATAAAATCGATTCCTTGCTTAAAATACACAAAGTCATCAATCGATTGTTTTCTTTCCAAAACAAGTTCTTTCAAAACCAAATTAGATGTGGGAAATCGATTGTTGGCTTTTAAAGGAAGGAGGAAATCGATTTCTTGCTTCCAAGGCAAGAGGGAAATCGATTCTTGGCTTTAGAAATAAGTGGGAATCGATTTCTAGCTTTATGTACCAAATCAAGAATCGATTCTTTACTTCAAAAACAAATTCTTTTTAAAACACTAACTCATGAATCTATTTTCTTAAAAAAACAAACTCAAACTATTTCTTTAAAAACACTTTGTGCCTAACCTAATTAAACATGGTTTTATATAAAATATTTTTCCAAGACAGTTCAATTTTAAAAGATCATCTCTCAACTACAAAAGTTATAAAGCAGAAGTGACGGGATCTTACACGCGTCCTATGCAAAGCAATATAACACATAAGTCTTGGACGCTTGAGTAGCTTCTCCTTCGAGCTTCTACACTTTAAGATATCATGTCAAGCGCTTTGGTTCATGCTCTGTGCTTTGGTTCATGCCCTGCGCTTTTGGTTCAACTATAACCATTAGTGAACAGAGTGTAATTTGTTATCATACAAAACAAAGAGTGTTTGACCTTGGATCAACACAATGAATCAACAAGTTTGTGTAAATCACCCTTCTGACATAAGGCACTTGCCATTATAACAAAGTCTGTAATTACCAAAGTTCAGTCTGTTGCGCAGCTTTCCAAGCTAAGGTAGTCACAAATGACAGTATGAAGACTCCAGGTCAAGCATCATGATCCCTCCCTACGCCACCCTAAAAATGGGGCAGTTGAGACAATCAACAAAGGATATCAAGGACGATGATGACCTTCATGGAAATCAGGCTTCGTTTTACACTCTAACAGGGGCAAACCCCATATGATGGAAGTAATACTTTCATTGAGCCTTATCAAACCAAAGTACATTTGTCTTATGTCAGAAGAAGAATAAGAGAAAGCTCAAACCGAAGAAAGCTCATCTTCAACAATTTCAAAGAAGACTCAATGCTCTAAAAGATCATGAACCTCCAAAAGGATTCCCATGGAGATGAACCCAGTATCATGAAGACGAAGAACTTATTCTCCGGAGGGGCCTTTAATTCTCGCAAAATGGGATGCAAGAAAAGAAAACCCCAGTTTCCAGCAAATTCAGATGCAGTCAGAAAGGAGTATGCCTAAAGAAATAAATGAAAAAAGAGAAAGATGAGCCAAGTAAGAATCAGCTCGCTAGGTTGAAAACCCGCAAAGGGCGGCCTAGGCAAAACCAGAGCGACCCGGTGGATTGAAAACCCGCAAAGGGCGATCCAGGCAAAAATTAGGGTCAGAAAACTTGGACTTGAAATGAAAAAGGCAACTAGCACTCCCGAAGATTTGGATAAGGGGTTGATCAAGGTCACAAGTATGAACGGTGGGCACCGTTACTTCAAGGATAGAATCACAGGATCTGTTCCTTTTTCTTGTATTTTATCAGTTTAGAATAAAGATTGCAATTGTACTTTCAACTGGCGTGACTTTCTGCACGACCAGTTTCCATATCAGCAAAAGTCCAACTTTTCTTTCATATGTGTGCTTTTCGTGTCTTTACCTTCATTTATTCAGTTTCTTTCAAAATAATGATTTTATGATTGATGAAATTGAATTGCAAAACATGTGCATACATTCAGAGCATTACAGATTATTACGAAATCTTTGAAAATCACAAAAGGAAAAATGGTTTCCCAAAATGGGTAAAGTTGCAAAAAAAAAAACAGTCACATGCACTGCCACCTTAAAAATAACAAGATCATTGCAAACCAACGCACAACCCTTGCGTTATCACCATCCTGGAGCGGTCTTCGTGTCAAGTGCCACAAGTCCCGCGGATTGATTTAACGAGCAAAAAAAAAAAACACACATTTTCATATCATTCATCATTCCTATATCATCCATGTACTTTCATATTCGCATCCCAGAAGGGCGAAAAGAAACAGAAGAAAAAGAAACAGAAAAAAAGAAAAAGTAAAATCAAACAGAAAAAACATCTCACCAAATCAATCATTGCATCCATGTGCATCCCAGCATCAAAAGCCTGCATTCCATGCATCATTCAAAACTTCCCAATTTTCAAAAAGAAACTCAGTTGCTTTGGACTCGTTAGTCCCCAAAATTTTCAAAAAAAGTTAGTTACTTTGGACCAATGGGTCCCCGAAATCTCATTTTCAGAAAATCATCGTGGCACCGAGTTAGTGAACTCCATCAGCACAGAGTTAGTAAACTCCCAGAGTTAGTGAACTCCTTCCACAGATCACAACGTCGCGTACGAGCGCGCGGCAGATCCTACAGACTTCGTTAAGTCCATCGAATTAATTGTGTCAACCTAAGGCATAGTGTAGATCCATTGATCATATCAGTTCCGGACCTGATATTGATCGGCCGCTCGAAAAGGCCACCCCCAGAGCTCGGACTCGACGAGAGTCCGTTAAAAGGTTTTAGGCAACCTCCGAATCCCCCAATTTACGGCACTTCCCATTTACTACTTTCATTTACTGCTTTACGCAATTTACTGCTTTCTCGTCGACGCGACAAGTGTTGACTCTCTCTCTCTCAAAAGAAGAGAGATCAAAGAAAGGAAACAAAAAAAAAGAGAAAAAAAAAGAAAACGAAAATTCGGGTTTCTCTAAGTAGACAAAATTAGTATTATTTCTGAATTCTTTATTTCTATTTTGCCTCGGAATATGTTTTGGCCAATTCATATTCCTTGGTAAAATCCAAATAAAGAGGGGCAGCTGTCATACCCTAATTTTGTCCGCCTAGGTTTAAAACCCTAATTTTCCGCAAAAATAAATAAATTGAGAAGTGTGGTTTTATTTTGAAGAGTGAAGAGCATTGTGCATGCATTTTTGGGTTTTAAAAGTCATTCTAGGGCTTTTAAATTCATTGTTAGAGTGGAAATGCATTTGTTGTTGAAAAACAAGGTTTTTAGGGCAAAAGGGTATTTTGGTCATTGTCAAAAGAGGATAATTTTTTTATCAAGAATCATTGTGCAATTTTAGAGAAATTTATTTGAGGCAAAACATTTTTGGTCATGTATGTATGTATGCGCATGCATGCATACATTGTGCACAAAATTCAAATTCAAAAAAGGCATCAAAAAGGAATATTCTACAAAAAGTTCCAAGATGTGATTTTTATGACATTTTTGGTCATGGTGATCACATAAAATGGCATATTCCTCAAGATACCTTGTATGTGGCCTAAATTGGGTGTATTTTTGTACAATTATCCTAAGAAGAATAATCAAAAATGAAGGGATAATGGAATGGTCATATAATAGTACAATAGTACAAGATGACAACTAGCAAAACTTGGTCACCAAGGACCCCTCCCTTGCTATTTCGAATTTCTCCTCTCTATTCTCTCATTTTGTGTTTTCTCAATGTCCTCAATCCATGTGAGCCTCAATCCTAGCCTTTGATTCAAAATTAAAATCAAATCCTAGAGCACAACTAGTGCACAATGACCTAACCACCCTTAAACCTAATTGCTTTCTATATATACCCTATTCACCTCACAAGGAGGAGAGCTCTTGGCCTCATTTTCACTCACACAACCCTAGCACACAACTCCCTCTCCTAATTCCCTCTCTTGGCCGAAATCATATCACCCTCTTCCTCCATCAATTTTTCACTTCTCCTTCACCAAATCACCATTTTCTCACCTCATTTCCATTCCTACTTCATATATCTTCCTTCTCTCCTAATTTAATTCAAGCTTTCACCATCAAAGGGTATTTTTAAGCAAGCATTTCGTGGGTTTCATTGAAGTTTGGTGAAGATTCAAGTTGATTTGTGGTCTTGTTCTTCATATTAGTCATTCCTTAGCTTGGATTTGAGGTAAACTTCTTAAAACCTAGCATCATCTTCAACTTTTTTGCATCAAAATGTAGATATCATGTTTCTAATTTTTCATCCTACCATATTCATGCATTTTAGTGTTGTTATATTGTTGATTTGTTGATTGTTGTTGGTGAGAGGTGTCTCAAACATTTTGACAAGCACTTAGGGAGGCTTGGGTGTTTGAGATTGCTTCTCACCCTTGAATAAATTGTGATTTGTGTTGTTATCATTTTGCTTGTTGCATTTTGTGAAATAAAATTGTGTTAGGAAGTTATGAATGTTTCGCACCTTTAGTATAAAAATAGGTTTAATCGAGTTTTGATGCATTTCTTTATGCAATCTTGTTATTGGGGCTTGATTTTGAAGTTCCCATGTCCAAACATGTTGTTTGATTTTGCAAATATTCATTTTTCATGCCTTCTTACTTTCACAAAAATCAAAAAATATGAATAGTTGTTGATTTTGGTGTTTGATCGCTTGGATCTTGTGAATAAATGTTCCTAAGTCTTGCTAGTGTCATTTGCTTGCTTGATTTGGTTGACTTGTTGAAATAAATTGATGATTAATTTGTGATTTGAGAAAATGAATTTGGGTTTTGGTTCATTTATGATCCACAAATGATCTTGGGTTATGCTAAGTTGGCAAGAGATAGGTTACTTCAACCTTGATGCCTATGCTTGTAAGCATTTAAAAATTCAATTCCCATTTGATGTGCTTGTGAAATGTGAGCAAAAAGGGGTCTATAAACAATTGAATTTGCGCACATGATTGGTCTCCAATGACCTTGATGCATCCTCAAGTTTAATCATGCTTTCTTTGCTCTTTGAGTTTAATGTAAATTGTTGTTTGAAGCTTGTGAAGTTTTGGCAAAGGATAGGTTCATTTAACCTTGATGCACATGCATTTTGCCTACTCATGCATTCTTGAATTGAAGCTTGGTACTCAATGCTTGATATACTTGTTTATGTGCTTGTAGTGCATTAAAATGTTGAATTGGTGTTCACAATTTGCTTGTTTTGATTTCCACCAATTGTTACTCGTTAGTAACTCTCCAAAACTTCAAAACCATGTTGCATACAAAGAACAACTTGTTACTCGTTAGTAACGTTCCAACTTCAAAACATTTTTTTGCATTTACATAATCATTGACAAACAACTTCACTTCTTCTCAAAACAATTTCAAACTATTTTTCACAAATCAAACTTTGTTGAGGATAATGCGAAGCCTTTGCTTGCACGATTGTCAACAATGGGGTGCTAGTGGTGATCACTTGGAGTCTTTGCTCAATTGATTATCATGAACACTCATTTTTCAAAAGAACTCTCATTTCACAAATTAAAAACTTTGTTGAGGATAATGCGAAGCCTTTGCTTGCACGATCGTCAATAATGGGATGCTAGTGGTGATCACTCGAAACCTTTGTTGTTTGATCACTGTGAACATTCAATTTTCACAATTAAACAACTAAAAAATAAAAACCTTTTCTCGACAACCGAGAACTACGTAAGCTTTGAATTCTCCATCGCACCGGGAGATACGTAGGAGCGGGTCACATTCCCGTCAAGCACGACAAATGAAAACCATTTTCTTTTCAAAAAAACAAACCCTTTTCCAAAACAAGGCAATTTCTAAAAACAAAACAATTTTCGAAAACAAGAACTACGTTGCTTTGATTCCCTCCCCAGGATACGTAGGCACGGTGCCCTCCCGTCAAGCGCAAAAGATTAAATTTTCCTTAAGTTTTTCCATAAAGTAAGGAGAGATAAAGAGAGATAAAAACAAAGCATTTCTTAAATCAACCTTTTAAATCACACGTCAAATCGAGGTTCCCTTTCAGGAGAAAGGATGTGTGGGGTGCTCGTACCTTCCCCATGCATAACCGACCCCCGAACTCAAATCTCGTGGTTCCAAGGACCATTGTCTTTCAAGAAAGGTTTTTTTCAATGTTTTACCTCTAAAAAAATATTGGTGGCGACTCCAATTCACGTTGTGCGAAGAGAAATCCCTCCAAAGGATTTTTCGGGGTGCAACAAAGGGGAATTAGGGATTTTGGTTTTTGATTTTCAATTGTTTTTTTTTTTAATTTCTGTTTCCAGATTTCTCATTACTTTGTTTTTTTATTTTCCTGCGTGTACGCTTATGTGGCATACTTAAATTACATGGAATCTGACATAGCATGCCAACACATAAAATATTTGCCACACAACCAATGCCACGTCAGCGCTGTTAGTGAAAACTAACGGCAGAGACTAAAAGTGCTAACGGAAAATAAACTAGGGACCAAAAGTGCCCAAAAAATTTAATAGGGACTAAAAACAAAAGTCGCTGTAATCATAGGGACCAAAAACATATTTAACCCTTAATATTATTATTAGTATGCTTCTATATATCTATTAGTTTTTTTGACCAATCTATATATCTATTATTATAACTATATATAATAATTATTTCCTAGTTATGACTGCTCTTTCTCTATTACTGGTATCATATATATATATATATATATATATATATATATATATATATATATATATATATATATATATAAGCAATGCTATTTAGTAAGAATAGTTTTTGGAAGAAATGTAAGAAATACACTAGAAGCTAAAATGTAGGCACCAACTAACACCACACACCAAGTGTCTTGTTTTATTTTTCTTACCTTTCTTACATTTCTTTTCTTACCATCTAACATTTCTCATATATATATATATATATATATATATATATATATATATATATATATATATATATATATATAGCGAGCGTATTAGGTGAGAACTAGTTCTTATCGTGATAAATGAGAACTCTGAAGTATAACCGTTAGATTAAAATTAACGGTTTAGATTATATCTTTTGTACATATATAATATACTAGCTTAAATATGTTTTAGCTTCTTGTAAATATGGGTTGACTCTCTCTCTCTCTCTCTCTCTCTCTCTGTCTCTCACTACAACATTTTTACGCAATGACAACGGTCGAAAACCGTCTCCTAAAGCCAAAAAACCGTTGCCATAACCTTTGGCAACGGTTTTGAAACCGTTGTTCTTGCGGGCGTTGCCTAAACTAAAGGCAACGGTTTTTTGCACCCTAAGGCAACGCAAACACAAAACCGTTGCCATTGACTGTTCAAACGCAACGGTTTTGGTTTCTATGCTATGGCAACGGTCAAAAAGCATTTTCAGTTATGGCAACATTTAAAAACCGTTGCCAGGTATGGCAACATTTAAAAATCGTTGCCTTAAATATTAAAATAAAAAATCGTTGCCAGAACTGGCAACACTCAAACCGTTTTCGTTGATAAAGTAAAAACCGTTGCTGCTATTGGCAACACAAAAAAAACCGTTCCCTATTTATTTTAACTGTCCATGTCAACAACAACGCTATAAAACCATTGCTATTACAGACAACCACAAATAACTAGCCTATTATATATCATTTGCATCTCAATCGCATCACTAACTTCTTAATCGAAACAATTTGTTACTAAAATGAAACAATTTAAAAGACATAATGATCCTTATACTACTTCAAGGACATAATTAATGTATCTTAAACGAAATAATTTGTTACTTCAATAAGTACAAAAAAAACTCAGCAAAAGTAACCAGCCATCATCCAAAAACGCACAGCAAAAGTACAAAAAGCACTCCAAGAATAAAACTTCAATCTTCAACACATGTCTTTAAACTCTCCATCATCCAAGCCATCAAGATCTTGATCTATACCTTCATTATTTTCCTACAAAAGTAACAAAACTCGATTAATGCAATATACAATACTCTATTAGTTCATCTCAATTGATAAATGCATGAACTCTTTACTTTGACATGAAAAGTAATATACAATACTCTATTAGTTAAAACTTCAGCCTTCAAATGAATATTTTTTATATTTTTATTGAGCAATAATCGTTTCAATTTACTTGTCAATAAATTTCTGTGTGTAAGTTCAGATTTTATAATGATCTGTCAGCATCTATAAGGCTTTGATGGAATAATAAGGACCAAGTTGTAAAGCATACAACACAGAAATGGTCGAATTATCAATTCATTGACAAAGTTAATGAACACTTGCTTCTTAATACAAGTCACTAGAGACACAAACTTAGCAATCAAAGTTTAAAGACAAATAAAAGAGATACCAATAAAGTGACTCTTACCCTATGAGCTTTTGGGGCATGTGTTGATGTCGATGAACGTGGAGCACTATGAGCTTCTTAATACAAATGCATGCTTTCATTGTAAATAGGACAGATTCATAAATTCATACATTATATAGGACAGATTCATTGTAAATAGAATGTTCTATGCATTCATTGTAAATAACTTATATAGGACAGATTCACTATATATTACATAGGATACACTCACTATGCATTCATACATTATACAGGACAGATTCACTATATATTAACTATGTATATACTCATACACAAACTGATATTAACAGGCAATCTGGTATCATACTCATTTAGTATTTTTCCATACTACCAGTTGATTAAAAGTATATCTTGATGGATATAAGTATATTTGATTCATTGTAAATCTTAAAAACTATCATTTTCCGTGCTTTCTTCTTATGTTAGAATGTTTCCAATAGATTTAGAAAAATTGGAAATAACTTCTTACGAGGCAAATAGGTTGCTGTGGAGTGCTTCTAATATGTTGTTGATTTTTTCCTCGATTTGAATTGATTCCCTTTCTTCTTTTTGAAGCTTTCTCATTTTCCACCTTGATTTTATACTTTTAAATCAAGTCCACACTTGATTTAGCTTTAAGTTGTTGAAGATCAAAATCATTGTCCTTGTCCATTTCCGACACCCTTTGTAGTTTGTAACATGAATGGAAGGTTGAAGAATATCTAATTGTTAACAAATACATAATGAAAAGAACTATCAACACTACAATTATAATTATAATATAACACATATTCAAAACAAATTCAGAAAATAGAAGCTAAAGCTATAGAACATGATAGCAATGAAGAGGACGTAAGTGATAATAACTATAAAACATGATAACATAAACCAATTCCTTCCAACTCACAAAACAGCCTTCTTCTCTTGTCTCTCTCTCAAAATGATAATAATAACTTCTAGGAAAAATATTTATGTATTATACTTCCAATTTTATTTGACTACTATAAGAAATGAGCTGTTCTGTTTATTTTATAATTAGTATATGTCAAAAAATGTGGAAGAGGGAAACAAAAACATAAGTGCACCATAACAATGTAATATCAGGAGTATTGTAACAAGATATAAACTAAAACAGCACTAAAAGACTCAAAGTGAACACAAATTCACAACACAATTTGGATATCACACACTAAATTTGGTTACCTCTTTTCCCCAGACCAACAAGCAGATGCAACTAGCATAACGCTTCTATCATCTAACATTCATACTTCAAAAGCCTTTATTCTTCCTCTTCTCAATCTTTTTCCTTAAAACCCACAACATCAGCACTTCCAATCAACAAAAAATAATTTCTGTTAAGTGTTTAAGAATCACAGCGGCGAAAGTGGATGGAACCATAGGCACTCCGGGTACCTCTCCTGCTCTCCATAAGCCTGCAGCAATGAATCTAAAGCTAAAGCTAATCTAAGGAGGTCTCATTTTATTGGGCATTAGAATGGTGGAGTTGTTTAGAGACTAAATAAAGTTTTACTTCACAATATTAGGAAGTGCCATAAAGGAGTATTTTCTTAGAAGCATTAGCAGAATAAAATCGACATGCCATAATCATAGCACTAAGCATTATCACAACTTAGTGTTGGGAGCTCTTCTGTTCTTATGCTTTTGTTGTTACTTACAAATACAGGGTCCATTTCCTTTTTCCAGTGCTTCATTTCAGCCTTAATGCTAATACACATTAAGAAAAAATTGCAGACAAAAATAGACAAATAAACAGAAAAAAGAAAAGAGATTTCAGAGCATTAAACTACATAGTTCATTCCAAAACACAATATAAAAGAAAGAGTAAACGAGGAAACAATCAATATCCAAACAACAACTATAACTATCACCAATAAATAGGCTTTGAAACAAGTGGCAATTTATCAAACACCTGTGCAGCAGAGTCTAAAATAAAGATTTCTGAGCTACTATTTCATAAAACCAACTCAACTCACTTTTCACATAATTAAATAACGACGTGACACTCATTCCATTACAACAATCCAAATACTTCAATAATAATAAAAACAAAAATTGGAAATTTTACCCTTTGCAAAGAAGATGAATCCCCAAACCCAGAAATACGGAAAAGAAGTAGTTGAAGGAAATACCTTACTACCTTCAAAGAAGGAACACGTGCATGAATGAGATCGGCTACCTACGAAGTCCGAAATCGTGAGAGCCTTGGTTAGGGTTTTCGCTGAACTCTGGGTTTTGAGTGGAAATCGTGAGATCCTTGGTGGAAATCGTGAGAACCTTGGTTGAAATCAACCGTACGTAGTTCAGCGAGTGTGAATGGGGAAGATCGTGAATGGTGGAACTGGGAAACCTACTTACGTAGTTCAGCGAGCAAACCTACTACGTCATGGTGTTTCCTTGGGAAGAACCTTGCTTGGTGAAACGCTTGCTTGGTGAAACGCTTGCTTGGTGGAAATCGTGAGAGCCTTGGGAAGAACCTTGTGAGAGCTTTGGTGGAAATTGTGTTTCTCTGTTTTTTTCAACGAGATTAGGTTTTGAGTTTTTTCAATCAGATTAGGTTGAGTTTTTTTATCAGATATTGTGTTTTAGTAAAAATTAGAAATGGAAAAGGGGTGGTACCGCCTAATTTTTGGGCAAAAATTAGAAAAGGCGCCACCTTTTTAGCGCCTAGTATTTTTTTTAATCGTTCACTCTATGACAACGGTTTTAAAACGTTGGCTATAGGATCAAAGAAAAACCGTTGCTGTTGACCTTAAGGGGACGGTTTTTGGCCGTTGCCAAAAAAAAATTAAAAAAAAAATGAATCGACAACGGGCTCAAAAAACCGTTGCCATTGCTATCTAAGGCAACGGTTTTTTAAGCACCGAAATTTTAAGCGTTGCCGTAGGGTCAAAATGTTGTAGTGTCTCTCTCGATTTAAAAGAAAACCTCTTTTTGTATCTCTCTCTCTTGGTTTCCCTATCTCCCTCCTCAGTTTCACTCCCTCTCTTCATACCACACCACCATCTCTCTCTCCCTCTCCCTGGATCACCCCCTCTCCTCACCGCAAACCACCCTCCCTTCTGCTCTTTGCCGTCACAATCTCTCTTTCGCTCTCAATACCACCATCAACTATTTGACCATTTTGCAAGCAGACCTGAATCAAAATAGGGGCAGACCCACTGTGAAGTCATAGAGGGATCTCACAATGGGGGTTTTGTGGTGGTGTTTCGACAATGAAGGGAGGGGTGAGCATAGGACGGGTTGGGACATGTTATAATCAACCCTAATCCGACCCTAAATCTTGATCGGGCCAATATTGAAGCCCTAACCCGTCCCCTAACCCGACCAAACCCGATGATATGCAGGTTCAATGGGGACCAGATTCATAAGGACGGGTTGGGACGAGACGTGGGACATAACCCAAAGCTGTGCATTCTCATAGGCCCAAGGTGTAACTAATTTTAATTTTCCACAAGTACAAAATTAGCCTGAAATATGATATATTGGTAGTGCTATATATTTTCTAAAGTTTGAATTCAAATGTTCTTTTTTAATAATCTGTTTAATTCAAATATTATAATATATAGTAGTACTAGTTCAGTACCATTCACTTGAAGAAAGAAGAGATTTCTTTCTTGATATTTTGTTATTGATGCCTATATTAATTTTTGTGTGTTGTGTGATCAACTCAGAGTTAGTGTACTAGGCATAGGCAGCATGTAATTAATAGAGCGACTATTATTGGGACGGCCAGGCGACCCGATAGGTAACCTGAATCCGTCGTAGCCTGACATCGGGTTATTGTTTTGGACAGTCCGAAATGCCACTGTGTCTTATTTTGTTCGGGTTAGGACAGGCCAGCGGGCAGGACCGAGTTTTGCTCACCCCTAGAGACAGGGGTTATTCCGGCGATGCAGGGGGTTTCGGTGGGGGTGCCCACTGAACAAATCTGGCATTTATGGTGTTATTTCTATGTGAGAGAGAGACGCAGGTTTGGTAGTAAGAGAGAGTGAAGCAAGAGATCTGTGAGGGAGAGGAGTAAAAATGAAGGAATGGGTGAGGGCCTGCTGGCGAGAGAGAGAGAGAGAGAACCGTGGTGAGAGGGAGAGAAACTGAGACTTAAATTTGGGAATTCATCAATTTATCCATGTCGTCATTTTTAAAATTAAAAGAAAATTAAACAGCATTGAATTGGCAAAGCCAAATGACAGTTTCGTTATACAACTCAACAAACCACTAACAGAGACTTAACGAAAGGATTAATATAAAAAAATATTTGCAGGGAGTTTTGTAAAAAAAAAATTAGAGGGACCAGAATCCAAATACCCCTTATTTGTAGGGACCTAAAACATATTTAAGCCTCATAGATTACGTTAGATAGGGTTTGTGGGTTGTTGGTTGTGAAGGAAAAGATAATTTATAATTTTAATAAAATAAACATAGTTTTAGAAAACAAATTTCTAAATTGAACAGAAATTACATTTCATTTCATTATGGACATTTGTTAAAGATCAATCAACACCAAATAGATTCGATAGCATTGAGTATTTTAAACTTGAATGAGCCCAGATAAAATATGGGTTTTTTTGTGGCTAAATAGCACTATAGTCCTTTATTTTTATTATTATTTTGATAAGCGCATAGTTGGTCCTTTATTTCGCTCTAAGTTCCATTTTGGTCATTTATTTTTTTGTCCTGTTTTGGTCCCTCATTTTCCATTTCCGTTTCATTTGGTTCCTTTTAGTGTTTTCCATCCATTATTTTTCACGGATGCCACACTGACAGTTAACTACTGACGTGACGTCTTAAATGTTAGGGCGGACATGGAAATTGTTAAGTGATGTGGCAAATAGGGGACACATTGAAACTTAAAAAAAATAGGGGACAAAATTGATGATAACGCAAAATAGAAAAATAACATTAACAAAAACACAACAGATCTGGAAAATCACAAATCTGAAAAATCACCCCATCTCCATCTCCATCTTCCCCGGCGAGCCACCACCACCTCTGGCAAGCCATCACCACCACCACCACCACCAGAAATTAATCGCCCTTCAACTCTTCCTTCATGATTTTTCAACTCTTCGTCCTTCAACTCTTCTCAACTCTCTTTTCATGGAGATTCAACAAAATTAGAAGCTAAAGATCCAAAAAAACACAAACAACAAGAAATGGGCACATGCAAAAATCGAATCATCATCAAAACAAATCACAACAACACCAAAGCTAAAATGGAAGAAGATCATCATCATCTTCTTCAATTTAATCATCTCTTCAGAACCCAAAACCTCCAATTTCTCAAATGTAATCCCTAACCTCTCCCTCAAATCCTCAATCCTCAAATGCTCCCAATCCCAATCCCAAACCAAAATCAAATCCCAAACCAGAATCCAAACTGAACCTAGAAAATCTCATAGATGGTGGAGGTGGCGGCGGCTCGCCAGAGGTGGTGGTGACAAAAATTGAACGGAGGGAGTAGAATGGAGCATTGTCTTGATTCAAGGAGCAGGGAGGAGGATTTTCAATTTGGGATTTAGGGTTTTCTGCAAAAAGCTAGGCAGGGAAGAAGTTGTAGTAATTAAGTTTTTGTTAATTTGTTAATTTAGTTTTTGTTAATTTGTTTTTTATTTAAAAAACAAAATGCCACATCATTTAAACATAATCCACCTATGTCTAACACTTTTTTTGAACAAAACCTCAGTCTGACACTTAAGAAGTCGCATTAGCAGTTAACTCCCAACGTGGTGTCTATTGAAAATAATGGACAGAAAACACTAAAATGGACCAAAATGAAACGAAAATGGAAGATGAGGGACCAAAATCAGACAAAAAAAGAAAGATAAATGACCAAAATAAAACCTGGAGTAAAGATAAAGGACCAAAAGTCCTTATAAATACATATTGCTTTCTTGTTATAACAAGAACATTTGAATGTTGTTGGTATTGTTGGGGAAATATTACAAGTTGTTGGAGTACTTTTTGTATGTGGCTTAAATATCATTTACCCTCTCCCCTGCAAATATCACCATAATCCATTTACCCCCCGCAAAAAAATGTTTTAAAATGGACCTTGCAAATATTAAGTGTTTCTAGTCAGGCCCCTCAGATAACTTTCCATCCAAAAAAGCTGACGTCGTTAACGGAATGCCACATAGTCACCCCATGTCACACCTGCCACATCAGCAACTAATGAGTGCTTGCCACGTGACATCCTGTAATTAAAGGTATATTTTATAAAAAGGTTGGCCAATGGAATCGAACCCAGCACCATTTGGCTACTTGCATGCTGCTTTACCACTAGACCACTTATTCAAGCTGCTTATTTTCTTACGCTAACCTATGTATAAAAAACGAATTTGAAAAACAGATTTGGAAACTCAATGTCTTCATGATCTTCAACAACAACAATGAAACGAGATCTGGTAATTACACAAACAACAACAAACACATTCGATTTTTCGGTTTGATTTTTGTTTTGATTCGAGATGAAACGAGATCTGAAAATTACACAAACAAACAACAATGAACAACGTTTTGATTCGATTTTCGTTTCCTTAGATTCGATTTTATTTTTCTGGGTGAATGATGAATGATGACTGTTGATTGTTGAAGATGAACAAAGATCTTGTCTATATTGATGATTGTTCGTTTTGTTGGTGAATGATGAATGATGAATGATTATCGTTCATGAAGATCTCGTTTATATTGATGATTGTTGAAGATGAACAAAGATGATGGATGATGAATGATGAATTTGTTCCAGATTTCGTTTCTGAATATTGATGATTGTTCCAGATTTCGTTTCTGAATATAGAAAATGCATTATATATTTGTAGGTGGGTTAGTAATGGCAAATACTCATGTGGCTCAGTGGTAAGGATGGGTGTTTGCCACTAAGGGGTCATGGGTTCAAACCCCATTGGCCACCAAAGTCTTTTTTTTAAGTAAGCATTTACCTCCACTCATTGGTTGCTGACGTGGCAGGTGTGACATGGTATGTGGCATTCTGTTAGCCACGTCAACTTTTTTGGATGGAAAGTTAACCGAGGGGCCTAACTAGAAACACTTAATATTTGGAAGGTCCATTTTAAAACTTTTTTTTTGCATGGGGTAAATGGATTATGATGATATTTGCAGGGGTAAATGGCTTAAATATTTATTTTTTGCATTTTTTTCCTTTATAGTTTTTATTGTTATAAATGCTTATTTATATTGTTAGTCATGATAGAAAAATATTGTTACTGTCTGGTAGCATTATTTTTATATTTTGTCTTTATGAAGTTTTTTATTTTTTAGGGTTAATTATGTTCTTGTTCCCTATAAAATTTGAGAATTTTTTTAGTCTCTATAAAAATATTTTTAGTCCCTTTATTTTTTTTCCGTCAATATTTTTAGTGCCTCATTACTTTTAATAGCGCTTTCTAAGTGCTATCAAAAGTCACGAGGGACTAAAAACATCGGCGGAGGAAAATGTAGGGATTAAAAGAGAGCGATAATTTTTATAAAGACTAAAAATAAAATTCTTTAATTTTATAGAGATCAAAAACATATTTAACCTCTTTTTTATAAATGATTATATTGCTTTTGAGTCTCGAGGGAGTAAAATTATATGCTATTATGTTGTCTGGTAAATATTGATAAATCCATTTTTAGATGGATAGGGGTTTTTCGAGACCAGATTTAGGTTAAAAGTCAATTATGTGTGGAGAAGGTATTAGAATCTCATGACATCCATTCTAAAAAGGTTGTCTTTTAATTAAAATTTGTAAATAAATGTTAAGTTTAAAAAATATTTCTTTTACAATTTTATTACTAATTAAGAAAATGTGACGTAGAGGAATACTAAAAAGTTATTTATTTTTGCATTTGACAGATTTGGGGTCCTATATATGCTCCTATGTATTTTTGGGTAGAGAATAAAAGACTATATAGTTTTATGAAAAAATTGTTTAAAATAAAAGGATTAAATATTAGTGAAGTGTATTTTTTGAAATGAGATGGGTGATGGAAAAGGAAAACAGGGGTTCAACTAACTGACCCGATTACACATCCGGAGTGGAATCAATATAATGCGCAAGGCTCATACTTCGTACCACCCCCCTCTACTCGAGAGACACCCCCTAACACCCAAAAACCCCAAAATACCCCTCATTCAAAACACATTTCTCTATCTCCTTCCCTCTCACTGTCACACACACCCCTCACTTTCCCTTTCCCTCTCACTCTCACACAACCTCTAAACACTATCCCATACTCCATTCTCCATCAATTTTCGAGTCTCCTCCATCAATATCGTAGGATTTTCCACATTTACTTTCCCGGAACTCCAGGTAACCTCCATTATCATCTTCTTCGCGTTTCTTTTTTTTTTTTGCTGTTTCGCACCGTTCAGATGATCTCCCGTCGAATCAGTTCGATCGACCGTGGTCCGAACCACTGAAAATTTCGCCTGAAACAGTTATTTTTTAAGGTTCAACAGACCGTGCTCCGAACTAGTTCAATAACACCCTGTACGAACTTGTTCAACAGCACCTTGTCTGAACCATGTTGTTTTTGAAATGTTTAAACATTTTTTGATTTCTAACGGTTTGTTTAGTTTTTTTAGTATGGCTAAAACACGAGGTGCTAGTACTTCAAGCCAAAGGCAGGATGATGACCAGAGGGTTCGTCCCACTGCGTCCGTACGCCATAGAAATGCACAGAATAATCCACGTTGTAGCGACCGAAAAATCCGGGTGAGGATTCCTCGAAGGTTCAAAAATGAAGCCGCCACCAAAGTTTAGTTTAAGGGCAAACAATGGAAAATCCCATTTGATTTGGATAAGGGTCATTGAGACCAGATTTGGGTTCGGGAGTCGATTATGTGCAGGGAATGTATTAGCACCCCCACGACATCCTTCCTAAGGAAGGTTGCCTTCTAATTAGTTGTAGGAAGAAGGTTAATTTAAAAATGTTTATTTTACCCCTTTGAAAAGAACTTAAAAGATAGACTTGGTATTTTTGAATTTTAGAATTTATTTAGAGAAGGGCTAAAAAAATGTTTTTTTATTAGTGCAGTTGACAGAGGTGGGCCCGCCCTCTGCTCCTACGTATCTCTGGGTAGAGAATCAAAGGCTACGTAGTTCTTGGTAGAAAAAGTTTGTTTGTTGATGTTTTTTATTTAGGGATTTTAGGGCTCTTGAGTGATCAGTTCATTTGTCTTAAAAAGCTGACTAATGCGATTGTACAATCGACTTAGTCCCCTATTTTTTGAAAATTAGCTTTTTGGAGTTTGAAAAATGGTTCGATATGTTTATGTTTTTTAGTTTAGTAATTGTTTTTTTTTTTGAATAGGGATTTTAGGACCTGATCTGTAACGGTTCATTAGTGGTCCCAAAAAGCTGACTAACCTGACTGTACAGTCGACTTAATCCCCTATTTTGAAATTATCTTATTTATGTATTTTTATAAGTTTTTTGTGAAAGAAATTGTTTTTTGGTGGTGAAAAATAAAAAGAAACGAAAAGGGGTGTAGCAATAAAAAGGGTGTGCTGTATCTTTTAAAAAGGGGGTACAGAAAGCAAGTCCAGTGTTAATTTCAGGTTTATAGGCCCACGAATTCTGGGCTTAGATAGGGGGGTGTGCATTATTAGAATTGACGGTGTTATTAGTAATCTGCAAAAAAAATTAAAAAAGGAAAACAACTGAAAACCAGCCCACTATATAAGACCACATGCAACAAACCTAAACCTAATTTTTCCTTTCACTCTTCTGCCGCCAGCAACCAAAATGGAAAGAGAGAGAGAGACTTGGCAAAATCCATGGTGGCTCCGGCGAAGACGACGGACGATGACACCCACAAAATCTGATTTGCCTATTATTAAGAACCCTAATTTTAAACTAACGACTATGCACTAATTTTTTTAAAAAAAGAAATAAACAGAATGCAAACCTTAACATATTCTTAATACTAGATTAAAAAACTGATCGATTCGTATATTTTTTACCATAATCTATACTGAGGAAACATATATACATGTATAATATTAAAAGGATACTAAAAACAACATGACAGATTAAACATAAAAAACCTAAAAGCATCTAAAAACCTACATGTTTTTGTATTTTCGGATTCTATAGTATGAAGAGAGAAACACTAACCTGTATTCCAGCTTCTGAACTTCTTTTGCTTCATCGTTGATACTGGTACCTTTGTTTGCTGCTTCTGTTCTGTTTGACTGCTACTGCTGCCTTGCTTTGTTTTAGAAATTTCTTGCGTTTCGTGATTAGAGTTTCGGTGTGAAACCCTAGTCCTTTTTGCTCAAAATTTCTGTGTGATTTCGTGTGTATTTTTCTCTGAACTTTTCTCCCCCTTTTTCTCTGTGTCTGCTATGTATTTATAGGCAGGTATTGGAATCAGGAATTTAAGTCCCTGATTATTTGTTTCCATTTTCAGGCCACAACAGCTGTGAACAGCTTGCTGGACAAGGAGGAGATTAGGGTTGAAACCCTCAGCCGCAGCAGCAAACAGACAGTAGGAGCTTGGGCCTTTTTTGTACTTTTTGTAATTTTCGTATATATTTTTTTATCATTTTTGGGATAATTGTAAATTAACATTTTTTAATTTTGATTTTACAATATTTTTGTATTTTTGTTATTTATTTTATGTGTTTTGGATGAAATCAAAGTAAAAGGCAAAATTGGACTGAAAAAAAAAGAAATCGGGTCCAATAAGACAACATTCTAACTTAGGCCCGAATCGTATTTAAAAACGCTACCCGATCAAATTAGGGATCAAAATTAAGCCCAGCTACATGAATTGTGCTTAGGCCCAAACTTGCAAATATAGGTCAAATTAGACAAACGATGGAGTCGGGCCCAATTAGACAAACGCATGCCCAAATAAGAACAGTAGGCCCAAATGAACTAACTCGTAGCGAATTAAACGGGCGAAAGAAATGGAGCGGACAAAATTGGGGTATGACACACGTCCACGTGGACGCCGGGGTGGACGCGGGAAAACCATCCCAACTCATACTGCCGCTGCATTGGACGCTCCATTGCAGTGTGACAACATTGACCGTGATGTGGCCGACTTTGTAGCTGCTCAGCTGGCTGGGCCATCTGGTGGTGACCTTTTTGATGCTTCTCGCCCATCTGCATCTAGACCTTCAGCTGCAGTTGCTGAAGCTGCTGGTCCATCTGCTGCTGCTGATGATGATAGATCTACCACCTTCCCTTACCCTAGAGGACCAGATGATAGATCTGTCTTGGCTACATATGGCTCACATATCCCATCATGGGGCAGTTTGCTGACATGGTAGAGCCATCCAAGCTGGATGCTCAAGATTGGCTGGTGGACTATATGGGGGTAGACCCTGAAGAGGCATTTTCACAGATATCTGAGAAAGGGGTCACTGTAACAGTCAAATGGTTGAGGGAGAGGATCTACCCCGCAGCCATCACTGAGGGTCGTTGGGAGCATGCTGCTCGTTGCTACCTGTTTATCTTGTTGGGGACTACATTGTTTACTGATAAGTCTGGTTACAAGGTCAAGGTTGCCTACCTTCATCTGCTTCAAGATCTAGACCAGATTCAGAGCTACAGTTGGGGGGGTGTGGCTCTGGCTCACCTATATTCCCAGTTGACGGATGCCTCATCACCAAAGACTGCGTAAATTGCTGGAAATGCCACTCTCCTTCAGGAATGGTTAAGAACTATTATTTAAATTATTATTTTAGTTTATTTACATCTATTTATATGTTGGATCCCTAACCCGCTTCTCATTTATCACAGGGTTGGATATTTGAACCTTTCCAGGGTCAGATTTTTGCCGCTAAGTGGTTGTTTGAAGATTATACTGAAGATCGGCCACGGGCTAAAAGGTGGGAGTGCAAGCGGGCTGATGGATCTATGTCTCATTTTAGGGCATCTCTTGATCATCTCAGGCCAGAGGAGGTGACATGACTCCCATACACAGAGCACAGACCCTTGGATGGAACGACCTACTTTAGGGGGTTTTTGCGTCATGCTGGGGGCATGGTGCCCTATCTACCTGATCGTGTGGTTAGGCAGTTTGGCTATGTACAACCTATCCCAGCTAACCCTAAACCTCCCAAACGGGCACCTGTTTCCCGTGAGGAAGCTGACGATATGTGGTCCAATTTCAACAACCATCTTATTGAGTGTGGTCAGGAGGTAGTGGATGGGAGCCCAACCACATTTGAGGGCTACTTTGCTTGGTATAGGAGGGTATCCCACCTGTAACACCCCCCTTTTATTATGACAACTAAATAGACAATTATCAGAGTCACCTCGAAGGGCGCTACATTTTTCACCATTTTAAAAAAAAAAACACCATTTATTCCAAAAAAAATCTCCAAAATAATTTATATAAAAGAAATCACCAAGCAGCGGAAATATTAACCAGTTTAAACATCTCCAGAATTAACAATTAAAGAGAATTAACAATTAAAGACATCTCCAAAATTAATTAAAACAATTTCCAATAACTAAAATAATAGTTCAAAACGATAACTAACGACTCCCCGGTGCTACATATCAGAGCTGACACAGACCCAAACGAGAGAGGAAGCAAAACCTAGCAATTCCTCCACGAGCACTAGCGATCACCTACAGCGTTGCCGCATGAGAGCAACATTCCAAGCAGAAGGGGTGAGTCTAACAGAGGTAATAAGCAGATGATAAAAATATGCTAGCATCAGGTAACTACAGCAACACAATACAATTACACCATATCACAGCACCAGATACCAAAGGAAAAATCCATTTGACAGTGAACCACCAAAATTATAGCATTCATAGACAATGGGATGATATGCAACCCCTCCAGTGGGCATATGCATGCGGTAC
This sequence comes from Astragalus glycyphyllos, assembly GCA_963573325.1. Taxonomy (NCBI): domain Eukaryota; kingdom Viridiplantae; phylum Streptophyta; class Magnoliopsida; order Fabales; family Fabaceae; genus Astragalus; species Astragalus glycyphyllos. The sequence goes on along the minus strand of OY754308.1, from coordinate 3,386,001 downwards.
CGATCACCAAAATGAGCCACGACGGGCATATCACCAACAAACACCAGAGGCAGAGCCTATATCACCAAAACATGCATATGACAATGCGACACCATGATTATGCACCAACTCACCATAACAAGTATTTAAAATAAATACTATATCACCAGAATCAAAACAAATGATTTCACCAAAAATAGCACCAAGTTGTAGCATCACAGCTACCACTAAACTCTCCTGAGCATACCAGCACCGCACCTGAAATATTAACACCAGACGGCTCCACAACGCGGACATAACGCACGCACACCACGCACAAGACTGGCGCACAGCGCCTAGGCACATCGCACCTACTTCAGCGAATTAATTAAAATAGCAAACGACATCGGATTTCAACAAATAAATACTTGTTGGAAAGCCCTATGGGTCTGGTTATCATCCCTAAGTTCAGTTTTTGAAGGAGAGTGTCCAATAGGTACAGTTTTCGAAAAGCACACAGGCTAGTTGCAAAAGAGGACAGTTTCTGTCCTTCAAATTCAAGCAATTCCAAAGTGACCAAAACTCAATCAAATTGCATGAAACTTGTGCATAAACTGGGGCAAATTTTGTCTAGTTTTCAAAGAAATTGGATTCGTTCGAAAAGGAGTTCTTTTGAAAACGTGGTAACCAAAACACTGACCCTGTGTCCAGATTGTTTCCAGAATCTTACTCTAACTTGTGGAATTCATATCTCGAGCTACACAACTCTAAACGCAACCAAACCAGTGCCAAATTAACAAGCATTAAGTCTATTTTCCAGAAAAATAAACCACATAATTTTTCGGTCAATACAACGTTCCCAGTCACCGAAATACCGAATCTATACCCAAATCGTTTCCAGAATTTTAACCTAACTTGTATCGCCTATAACTCGAGCTATACAACTCCGAATTTAACGAAACCAGTGCCAAAACGACCGGCGTTAAGTCTATTTTCAAAAACAATCAACCTCATAATTTTTGGATCAACCAAACAGCGCTAGTTTTAGAAAAACCGAACCTGTGTCCAGAATCGCTAAATTGCCAAACACCAAACCCTAACGGCAACGACACCGCAACCACCACAACAAAAACGACAATTCGACAACGCGACAACAACAATCAACCACGCACAGCAACAACAAAAACACGAACAATAACAAAACCATCATCGTGATACAACAATCACGCAACAACAAATAACGAAACAAATCACAATAACGTGCAATAATCATCAAAGCACCAATCTCAACGAAAACACGATATGCAACAACACGAACAATTCAACAAACCCTAGACTACCCACACATAATTATCATCAACCCATTATCAAGGTTAAGCCCACCCTTACCTCGAATAACGTAAGCTCCAGAACACGACGAACGAGACACGAACAAAACCACAGCAACACGAACGATCTCCTTTTGAAATTCTTCGCGAAACCCTCCTCTTCTCTCCCTCTTTGCGCCGCGTGCTCTCTCTCTCACTCTCACTTTCGTTTTTCTTTTGCTTGCTGCGAATGAGGGTTTGGCTTAAACCCCCAGGGTTTAAGTTGAGGGCTCAGTAAACACTGGGCTCTCTACGTCACCACCTCCTTTACTCGTTTCACCTCCTACGCATATAAAATATTAACCTTTTAATTTATCTATATCCTGCCTCCAAATTATTTTAATAATTCAATCAACTATTTTAATTAAATTATTTCCGGGGTGTTACACCACCCATACATAAACCCCGATAACTACCCCTTGGATGCTGGAGAGATGAGAGAGGTATGAGATTTTATTTTCGGTCTCATGTTATTAAAGTAGTTATCATTTTCATTACTTTTTTTGTTGTCTTATAGAATATACTAGAGATGATGGTCGTGTATGATGAGATGAAGCAGGTGCTGGATTGTAGGATTCCATGGCAGACCCGTGCTTGGAGCATACTGGAGAGGCTGAAGACATTGGCGAGGCCATTCGCACGGGGGCTAAGGAAGTATGGCTGTCTCTACCAGCGGAGAGAGAGAGAGAGAGGCAGACACAGTAGTTGGTTTTTTATTGTATTTTATGGACACAGTTGGGTTGTATTTTATAACTTAATTTCGGTTGTAAGACGTATTTATCTATGTATGTATTGTTTTATTTATACGTAGTGTTTGTCGATAATTACGCTTTCCATTTGTCGTTAAAAATTACTAATTTAGTCTAACTTTTCTCACCATGGAATAAGCTGTAAACAACCAAAGAACAGACAGGTTCGGACGCCCCACTGTCGAACTGGTTCGGACCACGCTAGTTTGAACCTGTTCAAAATTAAATGTGTGGCAAATGGGGTGTGTATGTGCATTTTTGAACAAGTTAACATACTCAGTGGCAAAACGTCTGAACCAGTTCGGACTACGCTCAACCGAACAGTAAAATTTCGGGAAAAAACGCGCGCACCAAATTCATTAATTGCAATTTGGTCTTTTCACGCGTTTTGGGGGTATCTACTAAGTAGCCAGGGGGTTGTACGAAGTATGGCCCAATGCGCAATGTCAACGGTAATTGAGAGATGTGATGCATATAGTATGAGTAGGTAAAAAAAGTAGTATTATTATCAATGAAATGCAATTGTCCTTTTCCCGATAGAAAAAAAGTAGGGATAATTACACTAGAGGTCCTTTAAGTTATTTAATTATAACAAGTTGGTCCTTTAAGTTTTTTTCGTACCATTTAGGTCCTTTAAGTTATTTATTTGCAACAAGTTTGTCCTTTAAATTTTTTTGTACTACTTAGGTCAATTAAGTTATTCAATTGTAACAAGTTGGTCCTTTAAGTTATTTAATTGTAACTTTTAGAGGCCAAATAACTTACATTTTTCAGCCCCAAATTGTTACAATTAAATAACTTAGAGGACCTAAATAGTACAAAATAACTTAAAGGACCAACTTATTACAACAAAAAAACTTAAATGACCTAAGTGACACGAAAAAAACTTAAAGGACCAACTTGTTACAATTAATTAATAACTTAAAGGACCTCTGGTATAATTTAGCCAAAAAAGTATGACTAGTTTTAAGGATCCGGGGAAAAATTCGTTAGAGTAATTTCGGTAACAATCTCTGTCAATATATCACATGACATTAATGTAGTGAACAAATTTGTTAGAGTAATTTTGCATGAGTTGTGTAATATACGCGGCTGTCTTATGGTCATATATCTCTTCTTATCTCTTCTTATGCATATGCATCAGGGCGGCAATAATCCATGCAGCCAATGACTTTCACGTTAATTTTAGCACTTTCGGCGGTAACCCAAAAAACCAACCCTTTTCAGTGAATGAAGGTACTTGGAGCAACCCTTATCAATGGAAACATTGCATTTATGGCCGTACATAGGTGGTTGTAAGTTGAAAATAGATGCATATCTCCCATTAACTCTAGGTTGCCAAATTTGACATTTCGACTTACATTTTTATTTATGCATGCTGTCGTCCATGCTAACATTTCAAAATTGTCACTATTGCACCGTTGGTTACTTTATTAGACTCCACCCCTGTACACAATGGGTAAACCAAATAGGGGAAAAAAGAAGTAGCATATTGAGAGAGAGAGAGAGAGAGAGAGAGAGAAAGAAGAAAGTGAAATGAAAACAAGGGGAAAAAGAAGATTGGAAAACCGAAAATCAAAAAACAAGAAGAAGAAAGTGAACAACAAATTGAAGAAGACGAAGGAAACGAAAATCAGGTTTGTATGTTCATCTTCTTTCTTTCTCAGTGTTGCTCTTTATGTCTCTATTTGTCTCTGTTGCTCAAAATCAAAACATCCCAAACCAAAAACAAATCATACAACCAGTTCTTTTATGCCCTCTCAAAATAAGTCTGAACTATAATTTTCTTCTTCTTCGTTGTTTTGATTTGAATGAATTTTTTTAAATTTGTGGGTTTATGAGTTTTAGTCTACATTTTTTGTTGCCAAATAGTTAACGTGCTTTCGATTATGTGGAAGTTATGGTTGAAAAATTCAGTCTTAGGTTAATGCTTTATTGATTATAAACCAGCTTTTAGCCACATGGTGAGTCCCTCTTGCTGTGTTTTCAATCCAGCAAAGCTTCACTGATATTAATAAAAAAATAATTACAAAATTGTGGGAATGATAGTTTGAAGTCAAATATGCGATGCGAGCTAGCTATGAATATTTTATGGCTTTTCCAAAGTTAAATGCTATAGCATGTATGAGTGTTTGCTATTGTTATATGTTGCGCTTAGATGAACTCTTGGGTTAGAACTTATAACCACTTTATATTGACATGATATTCAACTAATGGCACCATTTTTTTTATGTTATCATTAGCATGTCTTTTCATGTTTGATGTTTGATTAATGGTAGTTCGTTGGCTGCAATATTCACTCCCTGTTTTTGTTGAAAATGTTTGTAATTAGGTGTGATAAATATGCTATTGTGCTTAAGCACCTTGATTCAATAATCGTGGGCCTTTTAAGCTAATTTTTGTTGTTCATACTTGAAGATTCCTTACTCCAGGAGTTGCCTATCTCCTGTTCTTGGTAGAAATTTTTTAAGAACTAATTTATATTTCCACTACTTGCAGTTTTCAAGTTTCCCATCTTACATCTATCTGTAGATTTTCGGCCCATCTCCACTCCCCTACTCCAGCTCTAGCTCCACTTATAGGTACAAGTTTATGTATTTTATAATGAACCATTTGATGATGACCCGGGAGCCTCTCATATCATGAGATTAGTCTTAACTGATAAGTCAAGCGAGACATAAAACAGCCTCACATGGGCATACACAAGTCTCAAGCACAGACCAACAATTAAAACTGGCATCTCATAATAGAGAGGACCGTAGCATGGATCAATAGTCAGATGTATTCTGATACACAATATTCTCATTTTTGAGGCGAGTGTAGAGCATGAGCTAATGATATAAACATAATAACTAGAGTTTTCAGGAAGAAGAAAGAAAACTTAGAGCATGTTTTTACTAGAACACTGGGTTTTTATTGATTTTCGGATGATCCCCATATGTTACATAAACTCTCCTTTTATAGCAAAGGAGACCCACTAAACAACAAAACACAATAGTAAACTTCACATGCTCTGATCTTAGTGCTCCACTATTTTACACGACACCATATATTCTTGTCTCCATAATAATGCTACTTTTTGAACAAGACTTGACAACACTTGGCCATACTTATTTTTTCACATGCTTATTAGGCCAATGCTATTGTTGTTGTTGTTGTTGTTGTTGTTGTTGTTGTTGTTGTTGTTGTTGTTGTTTTCTTCTGCCTTTTTCTTCCGCGTCACTACTAAACACTCCCCATGGATTTCGACCTGGTTGATGTTGTTGTTGTTGTTGTTGTTATTCCCTACAATTTCGCCACGGTTAGGTGTTGCGATGCTAGGTTGAGCAAGCACGCCTAATACCTGTGACGGTATCAGTGTTTTCCTCAGCTTAGCGGCGACCTCTGGCTTATTTGCAGCAATAATTCAGTTCCTAGTTAGATGCCCTAACAACCATATTCCGCACAGATCATATGCAGTCCCTCATATTGGATTTTTTGGCAGAATTTGTTCACCTTAATTTTTCCAGCCACTGGTTTCGTTAAATCGACCTCTACACTTACCCGTGCAAACCTCCCTCTCTCAACCTTAAGGGTGTTGGTATCCACCCTTATTGGAACCCCCACAGTTGCAACCAAGGCTAATAACAAGATCTCATCATAATATGCTAGATTGAGCCCAGGGAAACGAATCCATACCATTGTTCATTCTATCTTCGCTTCAGGAGACACAAATTCCGGTGTTGGAACCCCCATAGTTGTAGCCAATGCTAATAACAAGATCTCATCATAATATGTTAGATTGAGCCCAAGGAAACGAATTCATACAATAGTTCATTCTATCTCCGATTCATTCTATCTCCGATTCAAGAGACACAAATTCCGGTGTCCATTGTCTAACGGCGAGGTAATGATCAAAAAGCCACCAAGGACCACCTAAAATCACTTTCTCTCTATCCCCGGAACTGTTGAACTTGACCATAAATAAACCATTATCCACATCAAGAATGTCGAAGCAGTCTTCAATCTTCCACAGTTTTGTCAAGCGTTCTTTCATCACAAGATCACCTAGTATCTTGCTCAGCAACTTCAACACAAGATTACACATTTCACATAATTGAACAATTAATTTTTTTGTTGCATCATAAATTGCTCTATATTAAAAAAAATGAAAAAAAAGAGGGATAAAAAGGGGAAAAAAGAGAGAATGAGGGGGTTTTGGGGAAAGAAACAACACCAAAAATAAGAAAATGGGTTTTTAGGGAAAAACACAACAAAACAAAAAGGGGAAGGGGAGGGAAAATTGGCGCCAAAAAAGAGGGGGTTTTTGGCACAATGAAATTTTAACGAGTCCTCTTGTATAAGTAACTGTTAGGTGCTCTTTAATATAATTTTTTGTTTATAAAAAAAATCGCACTTGGGTAAAAAAAAAAAAAATCAATCAGCGGATTCAGCGCTGAGTTAAATAAGTAGGTTTTTTTTCTTTCTTTTTCTTGGCGTTGAGGCAAAGTTTAATAGGTTGGTTAAATAGGTTAATTAATAGTCGAGAGAGAAAGAAGCAACGAAGAAGCGAACCACAGTCACCGACCCTCTCTCCCTCGCTCGCTCGCTCGCTCTCTTTCTGTTTCTCTTCTTGTTTTCTCTCTTTCTCCAAATTAGGTTTACTGGATTGTTGTTCCCTTCAATTTTGAATCAACATTGAACAATCATGTCGTCACAGGGAAATTCCAATGCTGTGGATTTCGATCCCCCAGGCGACGAGTTTCACTCAGTTATACCGACGGACCCGACTTCTATGGTTTCTTCCCTTGACTCCGACGTCCCTAGCCTCTGTCAGAAGCTTCAAGAGAAAGATCGTATTATCCGTGACACTGAAAACCGTGTTATCACCCTAATCGGTGCTTGTAACATGGCTCACTATGTCGCCAACGCTGTTCTAGAAGAGAATGTACATCCTACTCTCTCTTTTCAAAGTTTATGGATTAAATAAGATATATATGGATATTTTAGGCACTAAATTGAGGATTTGTTCAATTAATTTCTTTTGAATTTTTTGTGCTTCCTTTAGGGTTTCTTATGCAAGGTAATAAGGAGTAAGGAATGTTTAGTGTAGTCTTACGTGTTTTTAGTACAAAATTAACATTGTCTTTTTTGATCGGTTAATAGTAGATGAATTTATTGAGGTACATGTGTGAAATTCAGATTGTTGATTGTTGCTGGTTTTTTCTTTCCATGGTTGTTGAATGCAGTGTATGTAGTCCTTTTTTTAATCAGAAAGAAAAAGAGTAGTTCTATTCTATGTTAACATTCTAGTGCCAATCATTACTAATTAAAAGAGAACACGTTTTTAAGGAGCCAAACATGCTGAGTAGATACTAGGTACCTTGGTGCTTGTGTAATTTTTTGTATGTTTGGAGGGAAAACTTGAAACTTTATGTTTTTTTGTACCAGTTTATGCGATGGTACTGACACATGATTTTGTATTCTGCTTTTTGGTTGTAGGTCATGGTTTCACAGGAGATGGATGAATTAGTAGTAGCAACCATGAAGAAGCTAGGCCGAGACTTTTCAAAGGTGACTATTTGTTTGATTTCTGTATCTCCTCTCTTGCCTTTTGCTTTCTTTTGCTCTATGTGTATATGGTATGTCTTCACTCTTCAAAATTTCAGCCGCTTTCATACGTTCTACAAGATGTTTAAATATTGTTTGACATGTTTTACAAGTTATTATCAATTAAAAAGATGGATAAGCAATAGAGGCATTGTAATAAGTATTAAACCATTGAACCATAATTCTGCCCAATGTGTATGTGTGTCTCGAGAGAGCAAGCCCTAATGTGTTCATTAATCCCCTTTTTGTTCATCCAGAATCCCTATTATCTTCTTGTTTTCTCTCTTTCTCCAAATTAGATTTACTGATTGTTGTTCCCTTCAATTCCGGATCAAAATTGAACAATCACTAGGGCATGTTGTCACAGGTCAATTCCAATGCTGTGGATTTCAATCCCCCAGACGAGATTCTCCCGGTTATACTGACGGAGCCGACTTCTATGGTTTCTTCCCTTGAGTCCGACGCCCCCAGCCTCCGTCAGAAGCTTCTAGAAAAAGATCGTATTATCCGTGACCTTGAAGACCGTGTTCCCGCCCTAACTGCTGCTGGTAGAAAGGCTCACTATGTCATCAAGACTGCTATCAAAGAGAATGTACGTGCCACTCTCTCTTATTCCACATTCGCTATTAACGTTTCCGTCTCTTCTGTTTAGTAAACTATGAAGATGGTTATCGATTTAGATAAACTATTTAAAAGGTTTCAACAGTTTATGGATATTTTAGGCACTGAATTCAGGATTTATTCAATTGATTTCTTTTGAATTTTTGTGTGCTTCCTTTAGGGTGTATTATGCAAGGTAATAAGGAATAAGGAATGTTTAGTGTAGTCTTACGTGTTTTTAGTACAGAATTAACATATTATCTTTTTTGATCGGTTAATAATAGACATTGATGACATCGCTTTTTACTCATTTTGAAAATATATCTCATTTTAGTGTCAGAATATGAATGGTGCTAGGGGAGAATTGAAACTTTTTTGTGTGGAAAAGTGGAAAGAGAGGAGGGGTTTAGAGGAATTTATTGAGGTACATGTGTAAAATTGAGATTGTTGATTGTTGCTGGTTTTTTCTTTACATGGTTGTTGAATGCAGTGTATGTAGTCCTTTTTTTTTAATCAGAAAGAAAAAGAGTGGTTCTATTCTATGCTAACATTCTAGTGCCAATCATAAGTAATTAAAAGAGAACACGTTTTTAAGGAGCCAAACATGCTGGAGTAGATACTAGGTACCTTGGTGCTTGTGTAGTTTTTTACATGTTTGGAGGGAAAACTTGAAACTTAATGTTTTTTTGTATCAGTTTATGCGATGGTACTGACAAATGATTTTGCACTCTGCTTTTTGGTTGTAGGTGAAGCTTGCACAGGAGTGGCATGAATTAGTAGCAACCATGAAGAAGCTAGGTTGTGACTTTTCAAAGGTAACTATTTGTTTGATTTCTGTATTTCCTCTCTTGCTTTTAGATTTTTTGCTGTATGTGTATATGGTATGTCTTCACTCTTCAAAATTTCAGCCGCTTTCATACGTTCTACAAGATGTTTAAATATTGTTTGACACGTTTTACAAGTTATTATCAATAAAAAAGATGGATAAGCAATGAAGGCATTGTAGTAAGTATTGAACCATTGAACCACAACTCTGCCCAGTATCGCCAGGTGGTCCAAGATTTAGGCTTTTCTTCTACGAAACACCACAAATAGGTCTCCAGTTTACATCCTCTGTTTGTCCATTTGTTTATGGATGGAAAGAGGCACTATATTTGAGCTTAGTGCCAGCTAATTTGAACAATTCCCTTGTGAATTGACTAAGAAAGACTGGATCATGTTAGAGACTATGAACTCGGGGTAGTGTTATCAAATAGCGGTTGCTATAGCTCAAATGTGTAGCAGATTTTGGCCTCCTCGCAATGAAAAATGATGCACAATGCTTCTTTTGCTATTAGTAGTTATAGCGGTCGATAAGCTGCGAAATATTGTATTCCTTTTTTTAAAACTTTTGGATATTTTGTCCACTTGTGGGCTTTTAAAACATATTTTTTTATTTAACAATTTAAATGAAACTAATTGTATGAGTCTATAAGCCAAAAAGGTTTTAACCTTACTACTTTCAACCTAAACCACCACAACATCACCATCCTCCACCATCTTCACCCTCTCCTTCCCTTCCATCATCTCCTTCCACGCCATTTCCTTCCTTTGCCTCAAGTACAATCAACCCCAGCTCTTTACTGCTTCTATTTCTCTAGTAACCCCTTCACCCCCAACTCAACCTCAACAGGTTTCACCACACAACATCCATCCAATGATAACTCGTTCCAAAAATGGCAATGTCTAACCCAGAATCAACCTACCCTTCTCCTCACCACTATAGAGCCAAATTCAGTGAATCAAGCCTTGTCTTCTCCTAAGTGGAAGCAAGCAACGCAATCTGAGTAGGATGTTCTTATGGCCATCCACACTTGAACCTCCGTACCTCTCACTGCTGGTAAAAAAGCTGTTGGTAGCAAGTGGGTTTTCAGGATAAAAGAAAACCCCGATGGTTCTATTAATAAGTACAAGGCTAGGTTAGTTGCAAAAGGGTTTCAATCAAAATTTTGGCTGTATTGATTACTCTTAGACATTAAATGGCTCTCTTCTTCTCACTCAATCTAAGTATTTGGCGGAACTTCTATGGAAAGCAGACATGGACTCAGCTAAAGGCATTTCAACACCGGTTCCTGCCAAGCTGAAGCTCTGCAAATATGCTTTTTTCTTTTTATGGTTGTTGAAAGCAGTGTATGTAGTCCCTTTTTTTAATCAGAAAGAAAAAGAGCAATTCTATTCTATTCTAAAATTTTAGTGCCAATCATTAGTAATTAAAAGAGAACGTGTTTTTAAGGAGCCAAACATGGTGGGTGGTAGAGAGGATGGAGTGGATACTAGGTACCTTGGTGCTTGTGTAGTATTTTGCATGTTTGGAGGGAAAACTTGAAATTTTATGTTTTTTGTATCAGTTTATGCGATGGTACTGATAGATGATTTTGTATTCTACTTTTTGGTTGTAGGTGAAGCTTTCAACGGGGAGGGATCTATTACCAGCAACAACGGAGAATCGAGGTCAAATGTATTCAACGGTGAGTATTTGTTTGATTTTTGTATCTCGTCTCTTGCTCTTTGATTTTCTGACAAAAACATCACATTTCTGCACAAAAACCTCAATGTCTCCTCATTCCCCATCCAATAAAACACATTATACCATAGACAACCCCTAGCCAACTCAAAATCTGGATGAGATTTAGGTTCACACAACAAATCTTGCATTATTTATGCCACCTGTCCAATTATTTATGCACCTCTCATTCCCCACCTTTCCACCTTTTGCTGTAACCTGTCCTATTAGCAGCACTCCCACTTTTCCTTTTCTGCCCTTTCTTGAATATACTGTTAGGCAGTTATTTGGATCATTCTGATCCTTTATTGTATAATTCTGTTTGTATTCCTATTATGTAAACCTAGTCTTTGTTGGGAACCATTCTCCAAAGATTATATAATAAAGAACTTCTGTTATTTAGTTCCCAATTTGTATCATAATTGCTAGTTTCTATCATATACATATTTAAAGGGCCTATTAAGTGGCTTTTGATTTTTATTATTTAACAATTTAAATGATTCAAATTGTATGAGTATATAAACCAAAAAGGTTTTAACCTTTCCACTTCCACCCTATACTAAACTAGCCATTACGTTACACTCTGCACGTAACAACTTTGTGCGCCTAATTCTTTCCATAACTGTTCAACGCACTCTGCCCGCAGCAAGCCTCCTCCGGCGCCCGCAAGTCGAGAGGTAACATATCTCTTCGGTTGTCGTGTTTTTCTTCGTTTTGCATCTCTTCCTCTATTTTTTTCTCTTCATTTCATTCTTCTTCTCCTATTCTTTTTCTCTCTATTTTTTTCTTCTCCTCTATTCACAATCCTCCTCCACCAGCATCATCTTGAACTGCTTGTTCTTGCATACATGTCTGGGTGAAGATTTTTCTTCTCATGTAAAACACAAGCCTTTCTTCCTTTCAAAAATTTCCTCACTAGTCGGGAATTTAGAACCAGAATTTCCTGCCTTTCCTCCCTTGTTATGAAGGTTTTGCTTGGCGTTCCACTCGAGGCCTGGCTTGTTCTGAGAATCTGGCTTCCATCCCTGTATCCTCCAAAACTCTATTGGGTTGGAAGGCTTTTCTTGTACCATTCCTACCTACTTTACCTGCTACTCCCAGCTTCTCTTCCGCTAGCAATGCAACATCCTTTGTCTCTGCTAGATCCTTTGGCCTGTGCTGCCTGATTTCTGCCCGAATATCTTCCCTCAACCCATTGGAGAACATTCCCAAGAAAAACTTTTTATTTGGGTTTATGCATGGCCCAAAATCGTCTCAAATTTCCTCCTCTACTCCTTGTTGGTGCCTTCCTGTTTGAAACCCAATTGGACTTCAACCGCGTTAGCTACCCCATCTCAAATTGTGTACTTGAAGTTGCACGTTTGCGTTGCAAGATTCCCACTTATGCATCCACGATAACGCTTCACTCTCCATCGCCATTAACGCCGCGTTGAGTATATCTTCGTCTTTGATTCCGCGAACCTTGTAGTAGTGCCAACCTTCCTCATCCACCCCGACACGTCTTCCCCTCCCTCCATGGTCGTCACTTCTATGGTTTCTTCCCTTGAGTCTGACGCCCCTTGCCTCTGTCAGAAGCTTCTAGATAAATAATACTATTATCGGAGACCTCGAAGAGTGTGTTTCCACCCTCACACGTGCTTCTCAACAGGCTCACTTTGCCCTCAACACTCTCGAAGAAAATTTGTGTGCCACTCTTCCTTATTGCATATTTGCTATTAACGTTTCAGTGTCTTTTATTTGGGGAAGAGAGAGGAGAGGAAAAATATATGTGTGTGTGTCTATATATGTGCTTTGAGATACATGTGTAACTCAAAGCGTCTTACTTAATTTAAGATCAATAGAAGTTCCAACAGAATTCCATGGCATTCTATCTTCTTCTCTCTGCACTTCTCTCATTTTGTTTCTCTGCATTTCTATTAAATATGCATTGATTACATAGCTTTTTACTCATTTTGAAAATATATCTCATTTCGAATAGTGTCTAAATATGAATGGTGCTAGGTGAGAATTGAGACTTTTTTTTGTGGAAAAGTGGAAAGAGAGGGGTTGATTAGAAGAATTGATTGTGGTACATGTATAAAATTGAGATTATTGATTGTTGCTGGTTTTTTCTTTTTATGGTTGTTGAATGCACTGTATGTAGTCCTTTTTTTAATCAGAAAGAAATAGAGTAGTTCTTTTTTATCTAACATTCTAGTGCCAATCATTAGTGATTAAAAGAGAACGTGCTTTTAAGGAGCCAAACATGATGGGTAATAGAGAGGATGGTGTATAGGTACCTTGGTGCTTGTGTAACTTTTTGCATGTTTGGAGGGAAAACTTGGAATTTTATGTTTTTTGTACCAGTTTATGTGATGGTACTGATAGACGATTTTATATTCCGCTTTTTGGTTGTAGTTGAGGCTTTTGAAGATTAGGAGGGATTTGTCAAGATACCTGTTGATGAAATACGGAGGCTTTTCAAAGGTTAGTATTTGTATAATTTCTGTATCTTCTCTCTTGCTTTTTGATTTTTTGCTGTATGTGTATGTGTATGTGTATGTGTATGTGATATGTTTTCACTCTTCAAAGTTTCAGCTGCTTTCATACTTTCTGAGAGATATTTAAATACTGTCTGACATGTTTTACAAGTTAATATCAATAAAAAATATGGATAAATAATGGAGGCATTTGTAATTAGGATTGAACCACAACTCTGCCCAGCATCGCCTGGTGGTCCAAGATTTAGGCTTTTCTCCTACAAAATTCCTCAAATAGATTTCCAGTTTGTTTGTCCATCTGTTTAGGGATGGAAAGAGTTACTGTATTTGAGCTTGGTGCCAGCTAATTTGAACAATTCCCTTCAGAATTGACTAAGAAAAATTGGATCCTCTCAGAGACTATGGACTCGGGGTAGTGTTATCAATAGCGGCTGCTATAGCTCAATTGCCTAGAAGATTTTGGCCTCCTCTCAATTAAAAACGATGCACAATACTCCTTTCGCTATTAAACTCTCGCTTATTCTGTCCACTTGTGGGCTTTTAAGAATTATTATTTTTATTTAACAATTTAAATGAACTGAATTGTACGAGTCGATAAGCCAAAAAGGTTTTAGCCTTTCCACTTGCACCTTAAACTAAACTAGCCATTACGTAACAACTCTCTGCGCCTCTTGCTCATTCTTCTTGGAACTATTCAACGCACTCCACCTCTTGCAAACCTCCTCCGGCACCGGCGTGTCGAGAGGTAACATATCTCTTTGGTTGTCTTTTTTTCTCTGGTTTTTTATATCTCTTTATTTCTGTCTTCTCTCGTTTTGTGTCTTTATTTCTTTCTTCTCCTCTATTCACAATCCTCCTCCACCAGCATCATCTTGTACAGCTTGTTCTTGCATACGTGTCCAGGTGAGAATTTTTCTTCACATGTAAAACACAAGCCTTTCTTCCTTTCAAAAGTTTCCTCACTAGTCAGGGATTTAGAACCAGAATTTCCTGCCTTTCCTCCCTTGCTACCTTGTTATGAAGGTTTTTCTGTGGTTGAAGTATGATGCTATTCAATATTCATTAGTTAAAGTATATGACGTCTGTGTAACATAAAAACCTTGTATTCTCAGCAAATCCAACTAGGGAATATGGCTGGCTTACTGCAAGTACTACATTTTTTCAGTAGTTAATGTGACATTTGTAACTTATAATTCATTAGTAATGAAGGACTTATATCAAAATGTTATGTTAGCTTAGTTGATAATTTGATAGATTAACAATCATTGATGGAAGCTAAAACAAGGATAGATAGTCTTTTAGTTAAGTCCCCACAACTGAAAAGTTAGATTTCAAGCATTACAGTGGTAGATAGATATTGCGGATGAATGCTTCCCAGTATTTCATTTTTTTCTCCTTAGGTTGGTGTTATATGCACTGTTTGAAGATTTGATGGTTACTATATTTCAAAGCATAGCTTATCATCTTCTTAAGCAATTGCTATTATTATGGATGGGCGATGCAATTTATCATGAACACGAGACGATGAAATATTTGTGAGTGACATGTAGAACTGGAAGTTGAATATGAACCCTGTTGGTGAAGTGTGATGTCTCAGTTAAATGAACTCTACATTTCCAACTGAAATTTGTTTGCCCCTTTTTATAATAGCAGTAGTTTTTTCCATGAGGGTGATCTAAGATCTTTCAAACTTATCAGTTCAATCTTGTCACTGCACAGTTACATCTATATGTCTTGATTTTGTCCAGCATGCATATTTATTTTAGGGATAGTTGACACTCTCCTCAACTATGTGATGCTCATATTGCAGTACCCTCTGCTCTTGTTATAGACTTATTGTTACACAACCCTCCTTACCCATACTCATCATAATTATAGTTGATTTTATTACTGAAAATGATTACTACTACTACTACTCTCCTAAACAATTTTTTTTCCTGTGTTTTGTGTTTCATTACTCTTCGGACAGCTACCTGAAACCATAGATATTGGAACCTGTGAGCAGTCTGTTCCAAAGGCATGTCCTGATAAGGGTACTTCTCACCTCATTGATCATCATTTTTATGCATTGCCTTATTTGTTAGTTTATATTCATAACTTTACTTATTGAAATTGTTAATGATGATGATAAAAGTGCCTATACAATGCGTCAAGCACACAGTGGCACTGCATATTTGGGCAAAACATTTGAAAAAGGTTCATGAATTTTTCAAATATTTACTCGCCCCGGTCCCTATTATAAGAAAAATTTGCAGTTTTAGTTCATTGTATCTGGTAGGCCAGATACATCAGTTATTCAATGAAACCTAAAACTACAAATTTTTCTTATAATAGCGATTGGAGGGAGTAATTGATTGTTTCACGCTGTTACTGTTGTTCACTTACAAAATTCAATATAAAATATAGGCAAAATACCATCCGCGATCCCTTAATTTATTTTCCGTTTTCGTTTAGGTCCCTTAAGTTTTCGTGGTAATGAATAGGTCCCTTAACTTTAAAAAAAGTTGCATCGTTTTCCCATTTAACGTCTTAACACTAACAGCGTTAAATAGTGTCTGATGTGGCTTTTAAATTGCTGAATGGCCATGCCACGTAGGTAATTACTTATTTATATTAGTAATTAAAAATTAAAAACAAAAAGGATGCTATTCCAGATGAGCAAGAAAAGTTTGAAAACCATTCCAATTCCTTTCTTTTCATTGTTCATCCAGTTTGATGAATAGGGAAATACGAAAAACGGATATGTTAATGGATTGAAGAAAGAATGAAGCAAAATACTAAATATAATCAATAAAAAATTGGGAAAACAACGTTTTGGGTTTTAGGGTTGAATTTGGGTTTATGTTCTTATATTCTTCCCTGTTTCTAGCTTCAGTTTCAGTCAATTTCTGTTCCATTTTTGTTCGATTTCAGTTCTTCTCTATTTTTAGGGTCGATTTCGTTTTATTTCGTTCGATTTCTGTCCAAGTTCTGTTCAATTCTGTTCGGTTTCTGTTCTTCCCTGTTTCTATGTTCGATCTTGTTTGATTTCATTTGATTTTTGTTTGATTTCATTCGATTTTTTGTTCTTCCCTGTTTCTGGAATTTCTTTCGTTCGATTTTCTGTTCATCCTTGTTCTTCCATGTTTTTTCTAAGACGAAATGAGAGAGAGAGAGAGACGAATACTGAAGAACACATACTGAACCAGAGTGTTGCTGGGTATGTTAGATGAATATTGAAGAAGATGAAATGAGTTGAAGAAGATGAAGTCGGTTGAAGAAGATGAACGAGGGTTTTTTTCTTTGAATTTTTAATTAAAATTAATAAAAAATAATGACTCAACAAAACGTGGCATGCCAAATCAGCACTGGTTAACGGTGTTAGTGTTAAAACGTTAAATGGGAAAACGGTGCAACATTTTTTAAAGTTAAGGGATCTATTCGTTATCACGAAAACTTAAGGGACCTAAACGAAAACGGAAAATAAGTTAAGGGACCCTGGATGGTATTTTGCCTAAAATATATTTATGGATACAAGTCGTATAGTACATAAGAAATTAATGATATAAAAAATAATCTCAAATATTTTGTATTTTCCTTTTTGGCTATAAATTCTGTTCAGCCTTGCTTTGAGTATCATATATTTTTATTGGTTAACAAAAAAGCGCATTTCATTGGCATATATATAGTTGGGTCATATTTTGTTGGCAAACTTATCTGAAGTTCTTATTTAGTGAAAACTGAAAATCAATATATTTTATCAACCCAAAAACGTGGAATTTGGGTATTGCACTGGCTAATAGAAAGAGTTTGGACTTTTATAATAAATGAATATGCCTAAAAATTAGAAACTCAACTCTCCTACAACCCTTACACCTACATCAAACCACAACAACCTACTACACCATGGCCACCACAAGCCTTAACCATACCTCAAACTGCACCTGTACCAGCCATTGCACTGGTGATGCTGCTCCTCAACTTGCTCAACCTAGCTTCTTTGGCAGTATTGCTGCCTCCACTAATGTCACCAACAATCCTCAGAACATCCAAGTTCCTCAAGCGACTCATGACACTCCTAGTTAGTTTTTGTAGGCAACAGACAAGGTTTGAAAGTTCATTCCTCAGGCTCTACTTCTTTTCCTTCTCCTTTTAATCCTAATGTTAAATTACATCTTCAAAATCTGTTATATGTTCCTGCCATAACCAAAAGCCTTGTCAGCGTCGATCGTTTTCTGCGTGATAATCCAGTCTTTGTTGAGTTTCATCTAAATGATTGCTTTGTTAAATCTCAGGCTACACGTGAAATGTTACTACACAGACGTGCTGGCCCTGATGGACTCTATGAGTTCGGAGATATGCTGCAACACACTGCTCAAGTCAGTCCTTCTGCTCCAAAGTCTAACTTTCCTTCTGTTTCCACTATAAATACACCTACTGTATCGAGAAGCCACGAAACACACTAATTAAAAAAGAAGCCAACTGTCAAACAAAAAGAAGCCAGAAACGCAGTGGCTCCTTTACCAGGCACTCGAACATCCAAAATGTGGCTGTTTCACGCGTCGAACAACCCTAAAACCCCTTCGCTACAGAAACGGGTCGGGAAACCCGACCTGAAGCGTTGTGTTGCAGAATTGTGCGTGGCTAACGCGAATCGCGTTTCTTGCAATTCTGGTACGTTACGAGCGATTCCGGTCATGATTCAAGCATCAGAATGATTACATTTACGATGTTTACCAAAGATTTCGAATCGTATCGCGATTCAAATCATCGCGATTGGAATTGTATGATACTAGCTATACCAACTACCATGCTAGCATTTATTGCTTGAAAATCTGAAATTGTATTATTAGCTATTCTGTTCTTTGCAGTTGCAGCCTTTTATTATGAGGGATTGATACTTGATATAAATATACCTACGTTTATTCCATGCAATCACCTAAGCTACACTGCCCCACATTTTCGTATCGGGGCTTTATAAATTATGAAGCACTTGGGTTGCAACAGGGGAGTGTATCTTTAGTGTAAGGAAAAGTTGGCTTCATTGATCCTTAAACCATGGTGATAGAAGCCAAGAAGCCCTATTTTGATCAGTAAACTGGAAGTTATTCTATGCTTTTAGTAGTTTCCTTTTTTTTTTAGTCAAAAAAAATAGGCGAGGTGATTAGTAATTAGTGTGTTAGTTGTTAGAGGGGAGGGTGTAGGGGGGTCAATGTCCGTTTCACTCAACTATGTGAGCTACTCTTCTTGGACTTATTTGTTGCATTTTAATAATTTGCAGTTCAAATAAAGAGAATTTCACATATGAAACATTTTTAAAAAGATTTGAATTTGTATGGAGACATGCATTGAGCTACATTACATGGGTCTCAGCTATGGTCAATACTAAGCTCCTTATGTAATGACCCTGTCATCTAGTTATTAAATAATCTGTTGAGATTGTTCAACTGCAGCAAGTTTTCCTTGACGAAGATCAAATCTTGTTTTGACAGCAACTACAATGATTAATGTTGTGTAAATTACTAATTTTCAGGTTACTGACCCAAGATGATGTTTCGATCTTCTATCTTTGATCCATTGAATCAAATTCCAATAAGTACTGATCTGAGCTATATTTAATCTAGGTCTTTCTATTTCTTAATTTATTTTCTTATTTCCTACGACATGCTGTGTTAATATATGTTTAATCTAGTTCTTAATTTATTTTTCTTATTTACTCCATCTATCTATTTATACATCCTTTAGGTTGACTAAATTACCAATTTAGACATTTTTTTATGAAATGACAACTAATACTTTTTAGTAATGTGTTAAGAATCGGTTCGATAGCTGACTCGATCAGAGCAGTCAATGGTCAGACTTAAGGATCACTTGTTGAAACGCATGGCTCTCTGTCTATTAAAAAAATGGGTTTATAATTTTTCTTCCTATCAATAAACTAAAAAAAATGTAATGTAGTGGCAAACTGGCAATTTCTCCTTGACCTCAACAAGTATAAAATCTAGACCGTATAAAATCTAGACCGTATAAAAATGAGTGGTTGTGATTAAATGGTGGCTGGTTACTACATTGACGTAACCCAAGGCCGTGCATTCTCATAGGCCCAAGGTGTAACTAATTTTAATTTTCCATAAGTATCAAATTAGTCTGAATATGTTATAGTGGTAGTGCTATATATTTTCTAAAGTTTGAATTCAAATGTTCTTTTTTAATAATGTGTTTAATTCAAATATTATAATATAAAGTAGTCCTAGTACAGTACCATTCACTTGAAGAAAGAAGAGATTTCTTTTTTGATATTTTGTTCGGTACCATTCACTTAGAGTAGTCCTAGTACAGTGTACTAGGCACAGGCAGCGTGTAATTAATAGAGCGACTATTATTGGGACGGGTCGGGTCGGATGACCCGAGAGGTAACCAGAACCTGTCGTAGCCCGACATCGGGTTATAGTAATGGACAGTTCCAAATGTCACTATGTCTTTTTTGTTCGGGTCAGACCCGACCTGAAGACATCCGGCTAAGACGGGCCAGCGGACTGGAATGGGTTTTGCTTGCCCCTAGCGACAGGGTTGTTCCGGTGATGAAGGGGGTTTTGGTGGGAGTCCCCATTGAACCGATCTGACATTTGTGGTGTTATTTCTATGTGAGAGAGAGACGAAGGTTTAGCAGCAAGAGATCTGTGAGGGAGAGGAGTAAAAATGAAGGAATGGGTGAGGGCTTGCTTGCGGGGGAGAGAGAGAGAACCGTGGTAAGAGGGAGAGAAACTGAGACTTAAATTTGGGAATTCATCAATTTATCCATGTTGTCATTTTTACAATTAAAAGAAAATTAAACGTAATGAATTAGCAAAGTCGAATGACAGTTTCGTTAGACAACTCAACAAACCATTAACAGAGACTTAACAGAAGGATTAATAGAAAAAAATATTTTCAGGGAGTTTGTAAAAAATAATAATTTAAAGGGACTAAAATCTAAACACCCCTTATTTGTAGGGACCTAAAACATATTTAAGGCTCATAAATTACATAAGATAGGGTTGTTGGTTGTGAAAGAAAAGATAATTTATAATTTTAATAAAATAAACATAGTTTTAGAAAACAAATTTCTAAATTGAATAGAAATTGCTTCAAAAAACAATTGAACAGAAATTACTTTTAATTTCATTATGGACATTTGCTAAAGATCAATCAACACCGAATTGATTCGATAGCATTGAGTATTTTAAACTTGAATTAGCCCAGATAAAGAGTAAAGACCCATTTTAGTCCCTGACACGGGGACAAATTAGCCTCTGACACAGGGACTAATTTGTCCCCGTTTTAAAAGTGTCACGGACTTATTTGTCCCAAAAAATTGTTAAGGACCAATTTGTCCTATTGAAAAATTGTCAGGGATTAAAATGGGCCTTTACTCCCAGATAAAATACGGGTTTTTTGGGCTAAATAGCACTATGGTGTTTTATTTTTATTATTATTTTGTTAAGCGCATATTTGGTCCTTTATTTCGCTCTAAGTTCCATTTTGGTCATTTATTTTTTTGTCCTGTTATGGTCTCTCATTTTCCATTTCTGTTTCATTTTGTTCCTTTTAGTGTTTTCCATCCATTATTTTTAACGGATGCCACACTAGCAGTTAGCTACTGACGTGACGTCTTAAATGTCAGGGCTGACTTGGAAATTGTTAAGTGATGTGGCAAATAGGAGACAAATTGAAACTTAAAAAAATAGGGGACAAAATTGACGAAAATGCAAAATAGAAATATAAAATTAACAAAAACAAAAAACACAACAAATCTGGAAAATCACAGATCTGAAAAATCACCTCCATCTCCATCTTCATCTTCTCCGGCGAGCCACCACCACAAATCAATTACCCTTCAACTCTTCGTTCATGATTTTTCAACTCTTTGTCCTTTAACTCTTCTCAACTCTCTTTTCATGGAGATTCAACAAAACTAGAAGCTAAAGATCCAAAAAAAACACAAACAACAAGAAATGGGCAGAGGAAAAAATCGAATCATCATCAAAACAAATCACAACAACACCAAAGCTAAAATGGAAGAAGATCATCATCATCTTCTTCAATTTAATCATCTCTTCAAAAGCCAAAACCTCCAATTTGTGAAACGTAATCCCTAACCTCTCCCTCAAATCCTCAATCCTCAATTCTCAAATCTTCAATCCTCAAATGGTCTCATTCCCAATCCCAAACCAAAATCAAATCCCAAACCAGAATCCAATCTTAATCTAGAAAATCTCATAGATGGTGGTGGCGGTGACGGCTCGCTAGAGGTGGTGGTGACAAAAATTGAACGGAGGGAGTAGAATGGAGCGCTGTCTTGATTCAAGGAGCAGGGAGGAAGATTTTCAATTTGGGATTTAGGGTATTCTGCAAAAAGCTGAGCAGGGAAGAAGTTGTAGTAATTAAGTTTTTGTTAATTTGTTCTTGATTTAAAAAACAAAATGCCACGTCATTTAAACGTAATCCACCTCAGTCTGAAACTTTTTTTGAACAAAACCTCAGTCTGACACTTAAGAAGTCGCATTAGCAGTTAACTCCCAACATGGTGTTTGTTGAAAATAATAGACAAAAAATTTGAATGTTGTTGGTATTGTTGGGGAAATATTGCAAATTGTTGGAGTACTTTTTGTATGTTTTTTTTTAATATATTTGGTTTTCTAAATGATCATTTAAAACCCGGTGATAAAACATTATTAGTTGTTGGTATAATTTAATTGCCTTTAGCAGTCCGTCCCTATTGGAAAACATTGTATGTTGTCAGTGTAGTTACTTGTTACATTTTGTCTTGATAAATGCATTTAGATTTTACAAAAGAATATTTTGTTTTTGAATTTCAACAGGAAAACATTAAACGTTATCGTTATATTTATTTTTTGCATTTTTTCCTTTATAGTTTTTATTGTTATAAATGCTTATTTATATTGTTAGTCATGCTAGAAAAATATTGTTAATGTTGGGTAGCATTATTTTTATATTTTGTCTTTATGAAGTTTTTTACTTTTTAGGGTTAAATATGTTCTTGTTCTCTATAAAATTTGAGAATCTTTTTAGTCCCTATAAAAATATTTTTAGTCCCTTTATTTTTTTCCGTCAATATTTTTAGTCCTCCATGACTTGTAATAGCGTTTTCTAAGCGCTATCAAAAGTCACGAGGGACTAAAAACATTGGCGGAGGAAAATGTAGGGATTAAAAGAGAGCGATAATTTTTATAAAGCCTAAAATAAAATTCTTTAATTTTACAGAGATCAATAACATATTTAACCTCTTTTTTTATAAATGATTAAGTGTATTTTTTGAAATGATATGGGTGATGGAAAAGGAAAACAAGGGTTCAACTAACTGACCCGATTACACATCCGGAGTGGAATCAATATAATGCGCAAGGCTCATACTTAGTACCACCCCCTCTACTCGAGAGACACTGCCTAACACCCAAAAAACCCAAAATACCCCCATTCAAAACACATTTCTCTATCTCCTTCCCTCTCACTGTCCCCCCCCCTCACTTTCCCTTTCCCTCTCCCTCTCACTCTCACACAACCTCTGAACCCTATTCCATACTCCATTCTCCATCAATTTTCGAGTCTCCTCCATCAATATCGTAGGAATTTCGCCCACATTTGGTTCCCCGGAACTCGAGGTAACCTCCATTATCATCTTCTTCGCGTTTCTTTTTTTTTGCTGTTTCGCACGATTCAGATGATCTCACGTCAAACCATAGATGGTAAGTGGTTGTCTGAAGATTATAGTGAAGATCAGCCACAGGCTAAAAGGTGGTAGTGCAAGCGGGCTGATGGATCTGTGTCACATTTCAGGGCAGCTCTTGATCATCTCAGGATAGAGGAGGTGACATGGCTCCCATACACAGAGCACAGACCCTTGGATAGAACGACCTACTTTAGGGGGTTTTTTGCGTCATGTTGGAGCCATTGTGTCCTATCTTCCTGATCCCGTGGTCAGGCAATTTGGCTATGTACAGTCGATGCCAGCTGACCCTAAACCTCCCAGACTCGCCTGTTTCCCGCGAGGAAGCTGACGATATGTGGGCCAATTTCTATAACAATATTTTTTAGCGTGGTTAGGCGGTAGTGGATGGGAGCCCAACCACAGTCGAGGGCTACTTTACTTGGTATAGTAGGGTATCCCACCCATACATAAACCCGATAACTACCACTTGGATGCTGGAGAGATGAGAGAGGTATGAGATTTTATTTTAGTCTTATGGTTTTCTTTTCGGTCCCATGTTATTAAAGTAGTTATTATTTTAATTGCTTTTTTTTTCTGTTTTATAGAATATACCATAGATGATGGCCGTGTATGATGAGATGGAGCAGGTGCTGGATGGTAGGATTCCACCGCAGACCCGTGCCTGGAGCATACTGGAGAGGCTGAAGACATTGGCGAGGCCATTCGGACGAGGGCTGAGGAAGTATGGTTGTGTCTACCAGCGAAGAGAGAGAGAGAGAGAGAGGTAGACAAAGTAGTTGGTTTTCTATTGTATTTTATGGACACAGTTGGGTTGTATTTTATGACTTAATTTCTGTTGTAAGAAGTATTTATCTATGTATGTATTGTTTTATTTATACGTAGTGTTTGTCGATAATTACGCATTCCATTTGTCGTTAAAATTACTAATTTCGTCTAACATTTCTCACCAATTAAAAATAAGCTGTAAACAGCCAAAGAATAGACAGGTTCGGACGCCCCACTCTCGAACTGGACTACAGTAGTCTGAACCTTTCCAAAATTAACCGTGTGGCAAATGGGGTGCGTTTTTTATTTAGTATTAAAACAGAAAATAATTTAAATTATAAGTGGGACCCTCATTGCTAATTAATATGAAATTGCTATTAGGATGCCATTTGGTAATGCATTAATTCAAATGCATTGTCAAATGTTTATATTATAGATTATAGATTATAGATTATAGATTATTTTTTTTGGTCAAAAGCTGCATGATTAGATTGATAAGTGGGCAAGGCCCAAACCATACAACTCAAAGGTTACAACACCAATAGGTCCATTACAAAGCCATATCCGGCCCAACTCTAAATTAAACAAACCGGGTCACGAAAAGACCGAAACGAGATAAATGGCAACACGTGATTCAACAACCAACACAAACTGGTAGAAAAACAGTCAATACATTTCCATCGTGAGATACCAAATTTGGCAAAAAAAACCCTAGCCGCAGCAGCAAGATACAAACTCTGATCTTCATCTCAACAAAGCTTGACAATCACTCACGATTGCTTTACGAAGACGATCAGGAGGTTGAGATAACCAAGAACCAGTGAGAAGATTATCACGAGCCAGAGAAGCAATGGCATGGGCACTTTGATTACCTTCTCTCTTCACCCAGGTAATCCCAGAACTAGTAAAATTTGATCTCATCTCATTAATGTCATCTACCAAACTTTTAATTTCCCCTCTTGTGATGTTATTTCTGCACGATTCCACGAGAACTTGGTTGTCAGATTCGAAGATCACATGCTGAAGATGAAGATTAACAGCAAGTGAAACAGCATCACGAAGAGAGATGGCTTCAACTACAAGAGGAGAAACAGCAAAGACTGGCCTTGAACAAGCTGTAAGTACTGATCCCATTTCATTTCTGCAAATTATACCTGTGAAACCCTTTCCCGAGCTTAAATCAAAAAGCTGCATTGTAATTAATCTTGGTAATATTAGGACGAGGAGGCCTCTAGTAGATTGGGGGAGCCTGCACAATTAGATTAAGGGTAGATGCAGATGAAATTGGACTAGAATTACTTAAATTTGCTGAAAGATACTCATAACAATGAGATCTAACATTATGAAGAGAAATCAGAGGTAGGGGTGGCAATTTCTACCCGCAAGTGGGGTCCCCGTGGGGATTGCCCCGTTTGGGGCCCCGTGGGCGGGGAATTTTCCCCCGTGGGGATGGGGATGGAGGAGAAAATCCCCCCGCAGCCAATTCGGGGATGGGGATGGGTCTATATCCCCCGCCCCGCCCCCGAATACATTACATAAATGTTTGTATTATAGATATATATTATATTCTAAGCAATAGATTTTTTAGTCTTTTATTGTGTTTTTAAATAAAAATACTAATAAATATTAAATTGTGCTAAGTTTTATATTTTTATTCTTACCTTTATACTTTTTAAATATTAAAATATCAAGGTAAGACTAAATTTTATACATTTTTTCAGTTTTATTATATTTTAATTTTAATTTTTGCTAACTTTGAATAAATTTTGGGGTCCCCGCGGGGATGGGGATGGGGGAGCGGGGACGGGGGACAATATGGGAAGCGGGGACGGGGAGAGGTAGAGTACTCCCTGCCCCTGCCCCGCCCCATTGCCATCCCTAATCAGAGGGTTTGGTGCTCTATTGTTGAAGACCATGTCATTCCTAGCTTTCCAGATAGTCCATAAAGTGAAGAAAATCCAAGAAGCTAGATACGGTATAGTTGCCATAGGTGAATCCAAAGTTTCCATAATCCACCTTTGCATGGTTGACAAGCCAATATTTGAAGGAGGATTGATGAATTGAAGACCAAACCAAAGAGGTTTAGTCCAAGGGCAGATTAGGAAAATATGTTCAGCAGACTCAACCTCTTTTTGACAAATTGGACAGAGCTTAGAAATAGGGATTCTTTTCTTGTTTAAGTTCTCTCTAGTGGGTAGGATATTCTGGCAAATTTTCCAAACAAAATGTTTAATTTTGTTAGGGACTTGAGCAGACCAGATAAGATCCCATAGAATATCAGGAGATGAGGTAGAGCAAGATGGGCCAGCAGCAGAAGGAGGAGGAACATCAATTAAGGCTATGTACCCAGATTTAACTGTATAAATACCCTCTTTGTTATGAGGCCAGGAGATACTATCATTGGTAGAGGACCAGGATATAGGAGTTTTGATGGCCTCAATTGCACTTTTGGGAGTAAGATTTTGTCTGAGAATGTTCACATCCCACTCTTTATTGTTGTTGATAAGGTCTCCCACCACATTAGCAATAGCATTAGGGGTATTAGAAGCCTTAACTCGAGAAGCAAGCCAATTATCTAAGAATATTAATATGTTGACTAGTACTAATGACCCACCTCCCAGAAGTTTTCACGAATTCCTTGCCTTGAGAAAGGCTTTTCCAGACCCAAGATGAGCCTCTAGGAGAGTTAGCTTGCCAAAATGAACAATTTGGAAAGTATATAGCTTTAACAGTTTCTGTCCAGTAGGATGTAGTGTCCTGAGAAAGCCTCCAGACCTGTTTAGATAAGTGAGCAGTGTTCATTTTGTTGAAGTCCTTGAAACCAAGCCCTACTTTGCTTTTAGGGGAGCAGAGAGATTCAAACCTCTTCCAGTGGATGCCATTGAATTTGCCATTAGATTTCCACCAAAATTTGGCTACTAAGGATGTCAGGCTATCACAAAAAGTCTTAGGCAAAGAAAGAATTGACATTATATAACAAGGAACAGCTTGTATGACTGCTTTGATCAGAAATTCTGTCCCTGCTTGGTTTAGTAAATTCCCCTTCCAACCTTGTAATTTATTCATGACCTTATCCTTCAATCAATTTAGACCTTGAACTTTAGAACCTCCCCACTCAGCAGGAATTCCTAGATAGTTGCCTGGATTTGTCCAAATTGGAATATTTGAAACAGAAGATACTCTGTCCCCGACTGTGTGAGGCACATTGACTCCATAAATTATTCCTGACTTTGAGAGATTAACCTTCTGACCTGAAGCATTTGTAAAGGTATTTAAAATCTTAATAATTTGAGACATATCCTCTGTGGTATCTTTAGAAAATAAGATAGCATCATTAGCAAAGAACAAGTGGGTAAGGGTGGGAGCAGAGTCAGCAAGCTTAATGCCAAAAATAGAGCCAGAAATAGAGGCTTCAGTTATCATTCTAGATAACACATCAAAAACCATTATGAAGAGATAGGGTGATAGAGGATCACCCTGTCTAATCCCTCTAGTTGGCACAACTTTCCTTGAGG
The DNA here is from genome assembly GCA_963573325.1 of Astragalus glycyphyllos. Taxonomy (NCBI): domain Eukaryota; kingdom Viridiplantae; phylum Streptophyta; class Magnoliopsida; order Fabales; family Fabaceae; genus Astragalus; species Astragalus glycyphyllos. The sequence goes on along the minus strand of OY754308.1, from coordinate 3,358,727 downwards.
AGAACCCATTAATTTGGTAGGAGTAGGAAACTGTTGTAACTAGAGTCATAACAGAATTGACCCACATCCTGTCAAAACCATAAGCTAAAACCACAGCTTTAAGAAAGTCCCAATTGACCCTATCATAGGCTTTATTCATGTCTTGTTTAAGAGCAATACCCCTGCCACCTTTACTATTCCTTTTCTTTAGATAGTGAAATGCTTCATGAGCTACTATCAAATTGTCTTGAATTTGTCTCCCACCAACAAAGGCACTTTGTTGGGGAGATATGAGCTTGGCAATTATAGGTTTGAGTCTAGACACAAAGATTTTAGCAATAACCTTATAAATGAAAGAACAACAACTTATAGGTCTCAGTTGAGAAATAGTTTCAGGGATAGGGACTTTAGGAATGAGGATACCATCTACAAAGAACTTAGAGACAGCTTTAAACACATCATCTTTAATCGCTGGCCAATTCTTTTGGAAAAACAGACCATTTAAACCATCAGGACCAGGGGCCTTGTAAGCCCCAAGATCAAAAACTGCACTTTCCACCTCTTTAAAAGACACTATACCAATTAATGAGGTATTCATGGAATGAGAAACACTGGTAGGAATATATTTCAAACACTGATCAATGCATGAAGGTTGTTCAGCAGTGTATAAATCATTATAAAAAGACCAGATACCATTCATCACTTGATTTTGACCCTCAAGCCAGATTCCTGCTTCATCTTTATTTCTCAAGAGTTTGTTGCTATCCCTTCTCAGGACTGTAGATGCATGAAAAAACTTGGTATTTTTGTCACCCCAATTCAGCCATTTTATCCTAGATCTTTGACCCCAGTAAGCCTTTTCCTGCTCCACAGAGAATCAATCTCGTTTCTTGCTTGATTAACCCAGTTCCAGTCAGTAGCCCCATGAGATTTATTAATTTCAAACTAAATAAGGGATTTGAGCCTGTAAATCTCTTAAGATGATTCTTGAAAGTTTTTTTGTGCCTTTGTTTTAAGTGAGAAGAGCAAGCCTTAACTTTGCTATCCCAGTTTTGCCAAGGATCCAAATTAGCCTCCAAATTCCACCCAATTGACACTTCTTCTCTGCAGTTTTCATTATCCTCCCAGAATGCCTCATATTTAAAGGATCTACCACTTGTGATAGGAGGTTTAGGCTTGAAAATAATTGGAGAATGATCAGAGTTTACAATGGGGAGGGCAGTTGCAATAGCATGAGGGTACATGTTTCTCCAAGGCCAATTAGCTAGAATCCTGTCAATCTTCTTCCTTGTTACAAAGCCATCACGTGGATTACTGATCCATGTGTATTTGCAGCCCTGCATCTTCAAATCCATTAACCCAGTGTCTTCTAGGAACTCCTTGAACAATCTCATCCGTATAGGCTCCACATCCCTTAGCCCATCCTTTTCTTCAGAACTCAACATCTCATTTAAATCACCTAAGCAACACCAAGGACCATTATGCAAAGGCCTGAGCTTAGCAATTTTTGACCACAATAATCTTCTATTAGAAAAGGTAGGATTTCCATAGATAAAAGAAATTTCAAAACAGTGACCTGATCTTCTTTTTCTAGTAGCAGCATGAATGTAATTAGAACAAGACTCCAAAATTTGAATTTCAAAATAGTCATTCCATAGAAGGCATAACCCCCCAGATGTTCCCTGTGCCTCAACACAGAAGACATGTTGATACCTGTATTTCCTTTTAATTTTTTCTACACGATCCTTATGGGCTCTGGTCTCCATAAGGAAGATGATGACCGACTTGTGATCCCTAATGAGACCTTTTAGTTCCCTATTTGTCGTGGATGCCGCCAATCCACGACAATTCCAGCTTACACAAGTCATTTGGAGGTTGGGGGCATGGGATGGTCCGCCTCCTCAGCCTTAGATTTTATATTGTGTCCCATGTGGAACTTGCCAAAGTTACCCACTAGAGGGGTATTTTGCTGCTCTTCATCGTTCATATTATCCTTTTTTGGTTTCTTTAAATCATTGTTGGACTCTTGATCTGATTCCTCCTCATGTTTTCTCTTCTTCAGGATCATTCCAGAACCCAGATTGAGAGCAAGGTCAGATTCCTCCTCATGCTCCAAGTTGTGTAACCCTTCATTGGAGCAGCACTCCTCTGGAAGGAACTCAACATAGTAGCTATCTATGGCAGAAGGTAACAACTTTGGAGGTTCCCTCCATTCTATACTCTTCTCAGTGATAAAGTAACTACTACCAGATTCACCCCTCTTCCATTTGAATTGATTAGATTCTGGAGTATTGGTATTTTTGTTTTCCAAGAGATATTCAGTATCTTCCTTTTAATATTCTTGGCAGCACCAGAAGAAATCTTTGCCCCTCCATACTTGATTTGTTGATTTTCAGGACTTGGGTAATCTTTTGTAATAATTGGATTTTTTAAGTCCCACATCCTCCTTTTCTAGCTGAAGATCCTCCACATTCATAGGGCCCAAACCTGGAGAAACTTGGGTGGAATTGAGAGGAATAGATGTTGAGAGTTTACCATCTACCATAGGGTTATTGTTCAAATAACATTCCCTATTAATCAAAGATTCCAACCCAGTAGAGGGATTAGCTATCATAGGGGGGGCTTTTTTGAATTGCTGGCGAACAGATTCCATAATCACTTCTATCTCTGTTGTTGCAATCTTTTTTTCAGCAATGGCAAGCTCCATTAGTCTTTGCTCCCTATCCACCCCAGTAATGGGGACATTTTTCAGTTGAAATTCCCTGAATTCAACTAGCTCATCTTCTGAGAGGTGTGCCTCATAAGGCATAGGGAATTCTTCATCATTAGAAACAATTAGGAGAGTCTGTCAAGGGAATATCTTTTAGCCTTAGACCACCATTCCTGTTTCCATAAGTAGTTGGTACTGTGCCTGTATCAGATGAGCAGTTTGCTATCATTTCAGCCCATGCTTTTCTCACTCTTTCACGTAGGACTTCTTCACTCTCCTCCTCTTGCGAGTAAGTTCCCCTTTGTGTAGATCCTGTACTCTCCTCAATTTCCTTGTCTTTAAAGAAATTATGTGCCATATTTTTTGTGGAATCACCAAACCTCTTCTTGTGCTCTTTTAGTATCATTTGGATAGTCTTGGCTGGTTGAGCAATAATACTTTGATCATACTTAGGGAATGAAGAGCATATAGATGACATAAGTCTGGGAAACAAAACTTTTGCTCATGTCCCAAACAGCCACAGTTAAAGCATAGATCCTGTAATCTTTCGTATTTATAGATGACCCAAACTTTAGGAAGGTTCCTCCTTGGAATCCAGCAGCCAGCAGGGAATGGCTTGTTCACATCCAGTAGCACCCTAGCTCTTAAAAAGGTCCTAAGAACACGTCCTTCCAGAATAGAGTCCTCTATTTCAACAACTTTACCCGGTTGTGTATTTGAATCCAAAAAGGGTTCCAATCAAACATAATTTCATCAGGGGTAATCTTAGGGTTCCAATATTGTAGACACATTAAATGATTCATGAAAAACCAGGGAGATCTTTTCAACACTTCCTTACAATGCTTTTCGTGCTCAAAGGTAAAGCGAAACCTGTTCTTACCTAAGTCTGAGATTTGCAAGTTGCTATAGGAAGACCAAACTTTAGCAATAATACCTTTAGCTATTGCTTTATTTTGAGAATTGGTAGTGGGGAGTTGCCCTACCAGAGTACGTCTCGCTAACTGTTCGCTGTCTATGTTTGCAGGAACCAACAGCTCATGGAGTTCCTCGGGATCATCAAGGTTGCTAGGAGTACGAACAGCAGAGCTAGAGGCCTTAGCAAAGGAAGCTTTTGTAATATATTGATGAAGATAGATTAGATCTGAAGTATACCTTAAAGTACTACGAATAAGAGTTTGAACTTTGTAGTAGTGTAGTGAAGAAGGTTTGGGATATGTAATAATATTAACAGAGGAAGATGAAAACGAAGGGTTTTGTAACAGATTGATTCAAAAGGCAAGAAGGAGAAGGCTATGATTACAAGTAATGATGTGCGCTGATGAAAGGAAAAGGGGTTTGTTGTTTTGGTTCATTTTGATAATAGTAGATAATGGATGAGATAGTTGTGTTTGAGTCATGTATCAGAGATGTAATGGGCTTAGAATGAAAATGCGAACTATGGAGAATAAGAACTAGTAATGTAGCTTCCTTAGAGGAGACAACCACCCTTGAAGGGAACACAACCCTAGACAAACCCTAGCAGAGCTCTTCCACCCTTGTAGCTTCCTTATAGATTTCCATTCTGATTACCACTTACACCACCCACTTAAGCCCACAATCTTGCCAGCCTGCGAAATGGGCTTCCTTTGTGCACCCTACCTTTTTATAATGCGACCCCCTGCTGCTTATACACCTTATTTTATTACTTCACACCCCTTTTCGTTTTTATTCGTTTCTTTTTTAAAAAAACAATTTCCTTTAAAAAAAATCATAAATAAATAAATAAATAAACTCAAAAATATAAATAGGGGATTAAGTCGATCGTACGATCGGGTTAGTCAGCTTTTTAGGGCCACAAATGAACTGTTACCGATCAAGTCCTAATATCCCTATTTAAAACAAACGATTTCAAAAATTAAAAAACACAAACACATCAAACTATTTTTCAAACTCCAAAAAACATATTTTCAAGATTAGGGGATTAAGTCGATTGTACAATTTGATTAATCAGTTTTTTTTAGGACAATTGAACTGATCACTCAAGAGTCCTAAAATCCTTAAATAAAAAATACCAAACAAACAAATATTTTCTACCAAGAGCTATGTAGCATTGGATTCTCTACCCAGAGATACGTAGGAGCAGAGGGCGGGCCCACCTCTGTCAAGTGCATTAATAAAAAACCTTTTTTAGTCTTTTTTGGTAATAATTCCTTCCTTAGTTCAAAAAAAATAATAAATAATTTTATTAAGTTCTATTTCTTTCAAATCAAAATAAAAGGGGTAAGATTAAATATTTTCAAAATTAACTTTCTCTCCTACAACTAATTAGCAGGTAACCTTTATTAGGAAGGATGCCGTGGGGTGCTAGTACATTCCCCATGCATAACTGACTCCCGAATCCTAATTTGGTCTCAAGGACCCTCACCCATCTCAAAGGGATTTTCCAATATTTGCCCTTAAACTAAAATTTGGTGGCAGCTTCATTTTTGAACCTTCGAGAAATCCCCACCCGGATTTTTCGGTCGCTACAGTCGCCTTTGTTGGATTGATGTGCTCATTGAGCTTGAAAGGAAGTTGGACAAAGAAGTCTTCATTTTTCCATAGAGGCTTTGGATGAAAGAACTTTTCATGACTGTCTGCACAAAGCTTGAGTAAATTGGACTTAATTTCTTCATAACCAGCAGAACTTCTGAGAGGGAATATAATTTTAATATTCCAGAATAGGGCTTAAATTCTCTCTTGAATTTGATTCCTGTAGGAAGGATTTGTAATCTATTTGCTGCTGAATAGACGTCCATTCCCACAACAATATCTTTATTAGGAAGACTGCTACCAATGACTTTGGTCTAAACTATGCAGTCAGGGAATAATCTGATTCCTATTTTTCTTCTTGTCATCAGATCAGTCCTGAAGACTTTTCCGTCTGCTGCTACGAAATATGCGGCATGTGTCACCCATGCTTCTGGAGGAAGAAAGCTTGGATTCATCATCGTTATCTGGGCACCAGTATCCATGTAGGCTATAACCTTCTTAGGATGAGAAAATTTGGATGCGAGGACATGGATCTCAACACAAGGGAGAGGAGGAGTTGGTAGAGTACTTCCTTTTTCTTTGAACGAATAAATAGGAAAATATCCATCATCTCCTGATTCAGCAAATGATCCTTCATCAGAAGAGGAATTTTGTAGGGCAAACATTGTTTCCTCATCAGCAGAACTTTGTTCAGAATACAGGGATTCTAAATCTCCTTCTAAAGGTTGAAGAGAGTTGATCAACTTTGTTGCTTTATGAGTTTTGTTAGGACAATTTTTTGAGAAATGTCCTTTTTCTCCACAAACAAAACATCTTTGATTTTTCCTCTTTCCCCTAAATCGCTTCTTTTTAAAAAACTTCAAAGCCTTCTTGTTTCTCCCCCTTTTGCAAATCTGTAAGGTTTTGTGAGCTTATGCTGATGATTTTTCTTCTTTGTAGTACAATTGCATTTTTTTATCTTTACACTTGATCTCCAAGTAAGGCTTTTTACATGCTTTGGTGAATTTGGATTTTTGTTCTACAACTTCTGAAAAATGTTGATGCAGTCTGCACAATTTCTCAAGTGCTTCTAGCGTGATCTGGTGGATCTGGCCAAGACTCATGGTTTTGATATCTTTCTGGGCTGTTGCTGCCATCTTGTGAATTTCTGGCTGAAGTTCTTGTGGTAATGAGGAAACATAGGTATTTTTGAGACTAGGGTCATTAAACCCATTAAGAAAATAATACCTCTGGGACATTCTTTGATAATGCTTCTCAAGGTCTTTGACTTTGAGTGAACAACACTTCATTTCAAAGAACTCTTGCAAGCATTTTCTTGTCTGTAAAATTCATCTTGTTTGAACGCACCAAGATTGTGATACCATTCCTTCAAAGTGCCCGTCATTCTACAACAAAATTCTTCAATGATTTTATAAGTATCTGAACTTGTTTTCATGATTTGAGCATCAAGCCATGCACCAAATTCGATAAGCCTTTTTCTCCAGCGATTCGGTGGAACGTCATCGAGCATACACCAAGGACCACTGCTTACTTTATCCCTTTCTATGATTGGAGAGTCTTCATTCTCAAGTGATTCTTCATAGAATGAGCTTTCTTCTTTTATATTTACCATGAAGAGTCTAGAAACATCCATGTAATTTTCTTCTGATTCTGATGAGAAAAATTCAGAAGATGGAAGAGATTCTGAAGTTTTTTCAGTGGATGTGTTTTGGGAAGTATTGTCTTCATCAAAGAGAGAAGAGCTTGAGGAACTTTCATCACTTTCTCTGGAGGTTTCTGTTGGAAAATAATTTTCTTGAGGAGAATCATAATTTTCTGTGATCACCATGGCTTGGAAACTCTTATATGGAATTTCTTCCTTTTGGAATTTTGGTGGAGGTGTTTCCGGAACATCTTGGGAATCAGAGGATGACACACTCAATCGGGCAGTTTTTCCTTTTGATCTGGAGGCAGAAGTAGTAGCTCTGGTAGTTTTGGGTCTGTATGCTGAAGGAATGTATATAACATAATCTGGTGGTGATGATGCATTTGAAGGGTAAAAGGGAGAAAGTCTTTCTAGCTGAGTAAAATAAGTAGGAAAAGATGGAGGATTGAGAAAGGAATCTTCAAACTGGTTTGGGTTTTACCTCATTAAAAGCTTTCAAGAAATCATCAATTTCTTTTCCTTGACCTTGCAGTTTTCTGATCTCTCTTTCTTTGTGATCAAAATCTTTGCCGAAAGTTCTTTCTTCTAACATCCTTTTTAAGTCATGGTCTAACTGGAAGACCTGTGCTTTTAAACTCTTTCTTTGAGATTTTCATCTGTTTCGTCTATTTTCTCTACGATCTTATCCACTTTTTTATCAAGATTCTGAAGCATATCATTTTGAGCAACCATATTTTCTGATTGCCAGTTGAGAACTTCTTCGGCTTGAGTCAAAGGTTTAAGATTGCCATCAGGTTCTACTTCATTTGGCTGTATAAAAGGTTTGGATGTTCTGTTAGTGACTGGATCTACTTTTCTTTCTAAAGTAGGGAAATGTTGGTCATAATTTTAAGGTGAAACTGAGAACATAAAACAAGAGATTGGTTCAGTGGTTTTGGGAGGTTTTAATAATGGTTTACAATGGTCAGATAGAGACCATGTAACAAGAGTGGGGTCATTAGGTGGTAAGAAGTTTTCTTTTTTGAGGAGCTTAAGGGCTTCTTCATAAATATAAAGAGGTTTCTTCTTCTCATGAACCCCTATCCAGAGACCATCATCAGGATCAGATTTCCTTTATGGTGGAAGAGATGACTTGCACGTTCCTTTCTTTTTCCTTTTTGAGAAATTTACTTTCCTTTCTATATCATCATCATCATCATCATTGGCTAGCCAACAGTCACAATCTGGATCACACATGTTTGGATTTTCGTCCCAAATATAATGACCATCTATCTTGTTAGAATAGATAGGCTTTCCAGCAGTTGTGACAGCGTAAATAGGACACCAATCTTCTACTAGTACTGGTTGTATCATCATGGTTTGGAAAATAGAGGAAGAGGTCGAGCTTGATCCTTCATCCGATTTTTTAAAGATTGTTTTGACTGCTCTATCAGTAGATCTCCTGAAAGTGGCTTCTTGAGACTGCATCGGTCTTCTATCAAAATGGAGCTTCTCATAATTGGTTATCCATTCAAGAGGAATTAATTGCGTTAATTCGTCTCTTGATATTTTTCTTGGAATCTGGACTATGGAAGGTACTTCTTTTTCTCTGTTGGAAACAACTAATAGTGAATCGGAAGAACATCCTGATAGTGGCAAATCTATCGAGTGGTTTTGAAGATGATAGATAATTTGGTGATGAATATTTGCCGACAGGGCTTCTGGGACTTGATTAGATCCAGTGATTTGGACTTGGACTTTTAGTCTTTTAGACAAGGTACTGCATATCATTAAGACTTACATTATAATTTGGGAAAATGGTGAGGACAACACTACTAGCAAGAAGTGTGGTCAGAACAACCTCGACTACTGCATTTTCGTGATGAAGATAGCTTGAATCTAAGAGAGCTATTTTGCAGAAAACCGACATATTTTTTCTTCCATGATGAGAGAGAATGAGCCTGACGACTCCAAAATGCAAAGTTGTATATCCTTAAGATTTTGAGGAATCTCAAAATCAACATATTGTTCTTGGTTTGTGGCTCTAAGGCTGCATTGGTCCAAATGGGATGATTGAACATATTCTTTTATGTGAGGGCGATTTGTGGAGATTAAATTCCTAATGGATCTGGTAAATGATCTTTGTCTCTTGAAAATATTGTAAGGCTTAGGAGAGGTGGTACAGTTTCGGCAATTTGAGCATCATCTGGGACATTGATTTTAATGTTGTTTTTTCTCATATAATTTAGGGTTCTTTTAGGGTGGGATGAGACTTAATTTTCCCATCAAAGGAAAGTGTCTTTCATAGCCATAGATTTAGTATATTTATATTTAATGGTAGTGATGTGTTATGGACAACTTGTTTGACTCAAAGTAAGACATATTTTTGTTATTTATTAGATGGTCCCTATTCAATGATGATTTTGTGCATAATATTTAGCAAAATGCCAACAAAGTTTTTAGTAATTAATACAATTATACATTAGATACCTCATTTAGTTCCAATAATTATACACTAATCACATTTTTTCAATCTCTTCTTATTAATGCTGGATGCATAGCATCCGATTGGGCGGCAAAAAATGCATGCAGCCAATGTTTTCACGTGAAACGAAATAACCATGCAATCATGTACGTAGTTGGAGCCATCCATTTCCCCTATTTGCACCATATAAACTCGTTTTCACCCTTCTATGTTATGTACTTGTCTATTATATGAACCCACTATTTTAATTATATGAACCCACCTCTTCAAACTGAGCACAAGTACAACCCCAAATAAATCAACGTATGTGGCCTCAATTAAGTTGCGGCAGAAGCAAATAAATGGCCAAGTTTGACAAATTGGTTGTGTTCACACTGCCTTTCTCAATTTGAACTTCCAGCATTTACTACGTCTTCTCTTCCTCCAACCCCTTCCAGCATTTACTACGTCTTCTCCACATACCCTATTGCAACATGTATCAAAATATCCCCAAAATCTCAAACATCCTCGTCTTCTCTCTATCAACCACATTGACCCCCATTTCTTCTCTTCTTCCTCATTGCCGCTTCGGCAAAGTCGTAGATCGGAGCATTCTTTGATGTCAAAACTTTCTGAAACCCCGCTGTTGAGGTATGATTTCTTCTCGATTTCTCTACTACTTGAGATTTTCACAACATATTATAACAATTATAGAACAATATATTTGTTCAAAAAAATTATAGAACAATATAATAATCAACTAAATAATAGCAATAATAGAGTATAAAGTATTATTATAATATCGTAATATAATAAATATAAATATTTTGTGATATAGTTCGATGGAGCGTAAAATTGTAATAAAAGCATCTCTGAATATTTTGTGATATATTTAGAGTTATTTAAACAATATTAGTATCTCTAACAATGATGTAGTTCGAACTTATTGCTACATAAATTAATTTGTCAACTTAAAAATTCATTATATATTCTAACATTTCCACTAATTTTTTTTTAGATAAGAAATACTTCATTGAAAAAAGCACTAGGGGTGCTCAAACCCAAACAACAAAAGTTACATATTGTTTAGGCAACGAAGTGGATCAAGCCACCAAGCAGAAATATCACAATTTAAATTACAATGAGATCTATAGACCAACCAACTCCAAGTTAACTGCTTGATGCGTGACATGATAGATTCAATGTTGGGATCCTCGTTCTTGAAGATAAGAGCATTCCTAGCCAACCAAATACTCCAACAGGTAGTCAACCAAATTAAGTGCTTTGTTTTCTTGGCCTTTTTACCTTTGGATAGCTTCCCCCACCAAGGACAATGTTCGAGCAAGCTGTTGGATCCCACATGGTCGATCCTACACCAAACGCACACCTGCGACCAAATATCCGATGCAAAGGTGCAGCTCAAAAACAGGTGAAACTGCGATACAACTTTATTCCAACACAATGGACAGAGAGCGTCATCGTCCGGTGCGATAACAAGTCGGTGTCGCAAATTTCCACGAGTTGGAAGAGCATCCCTAAGTAAGCGTCATCCAAAAACAATAACCTTGGAGGGAGCGACACATCTCCATAACTTCTCCAACATCTTATGTAACTCATTTTGATCGCTCCCCATTACCTCCCGAAGCATCTCTTTGTAACAAGAACGGACGGTAAATTTTTTCAAAGTCTCAAGCTTCCATATCCAAGTATCCTCAATCCCTTGAGCAAGAGTCACTGGGGCCAAGATTTGTTGAAGATATGCAGCCTCCAAATGATTAACACGCGATTGAGATACTAGCCAAGATTCATTCCACCGCCAAACTCCATCCCTCCACCCTCCAAAGTCCCGCTCCACCACACGGTTTGATTCACGGCCCGTCCATAGAGAAGGAAAAATCCGAGAAAAAGAAGAAGTTCCCAGCCAAACATCATTCCAAAAATCCACCGAAGCGCCATTCCCCATCCTACGAGAAACCTGCTGGCCGAAAGAAGATAGAGGAGAAAACGCGAGATCAAGCATCATCAAATCGCCCCAACAAATAGACCCAACAACACCTCTTCTTAATGCACCCTCCGACCGTTGTATAAAATCATCCTTGAAGCTTCCATATCTATGAAATAATAAGCCTTTCCAAGGAGCGAAATCATCAACAAGTGCCCGCCACTTCCACTTACTTAAAAGAGCCACATTAAATAAATCTAAATTTTTGATACCGAGGCCTCCGTCATTCTTCGGTTTGCAAATTTTGTCCCAAGCAACCCAATACATACCCCTATCTCCATCATTGATTTGCCACAGAAAATCCCTTTGTATTTTAATCATTGCTTTAACAACCGACTTCGGTGCTTTATAGAAAGAAAAGAAATACAAATGGATACTATTTAACACCGAATTAATAAGAGTGACTCTACCTCCAATTGAAAGATGACGCCCCTTCCATGATGCTAGCCTTTTTCTAAGCATATCAAGTACCGACTTCCACGTTGTCGCCCTTCTCGGATTGGCCCCAAACGGAATCCCCAAGAACTTAAACGGGATGGACTCCATTTTACAATGAAGGAAAGTAGAAGCGGAATCAAGAAACTCCTCTGAAGTGTTAATACCAATGATCTTGCTCTTATGAAAATTCACATGTAACCCGGAAACCAATTCAAAGCTTCTTAAAATTGTCTTGATGGCCCACAGATTATCCCAAGAAGGCTTCCCCATTAACACCGTATCATCCGCAAATTGCATAATAGAAAACCGGAGAGAAGAATTAATATCATAACCCGCAAAATAGTCAATCTCCACCGCTTTAGCTACTAAAGCCGACAAGCCTTCCGCCACAATGAGGAACAAAAAAGGGGAAAGAGGATCCCCTTGTCTCAAACCTCTAAATGCCTTAAAATCATTAGTGGGACTTGTAACACCCCCATTTTACTATTACAATTAAATAGACAATTATCAGAGTCACATCGAAGGGCGCTACATTTTTCACCATTTTAAAAAGAAATCACCAAGCAGCGGAAATATTAACCAGTTTAAACATCTCCAGAATTAACAATTAAAGACATCTCCAAAATTAATTAAAACAATTTCCAATAACTAAAATAATAGTTCAAAACGATAACTAACGACTCCCCGGTGCTACATATCAGAGCTGACACAGACCCAAACGAGAGAGGAAGCAAAACCTAGCAATTCCTCCACGAGCACTAGCGATCACCTGCAGCGTTGCCGCATGAGAGCAACATTCCAAGCAGAAGGGGTGAATCTAACAGAGATAATAAGCAGATGATAAAAATATGCTAGCATCAGGTAACTACAGCAACACAATACAATTACACCATATCACAGCACCAGATACCAAAGGAAAAATTCATTTGACAGTGAACCACCAAAATTATAACATTCATAGACAATGGGATGATATGCAACCCCTCCAGTGGGCATATGCATGCGGTACCGATCACCAAAATGAGCCACGACGGGCATATCACCAATAAACACCAGAGGCAGAGCCTATATCACCAAAACATGCATATGACAATGCGACACCATGATTATGCACCAACTCACCATAACAAGTATTTAAAATAAATACTATATCACCAGAATCAAAACAATGATTTCACCAAGAATAGCACCAAGTTGTAGCATCACAGCTACCACTAAACTCTCCTGAGCATACCAGCACCGCACCTGAAATATTAACACCAGACGGCTCCACAACACGGACATAACGCACGCACACCACGCACAAGACTAGCGCACAGCGCCTAGGCACATCGCACCTACTTCAACGAATTAATAAAAATAGCAAACGACATCGGATTTCAACAAATAAATACTTGTTGGAAAGCCCTATGGGTCTGGTTATCATCCCTAAGTTCAGTTTTTGAAGGGGAGTGTCCAATAGGTACAGTTTTCGAAAAGCACACAGGCTAGTTGCAAAAGAGGACAGTTTCTGTCCTTCAAATTCAAACAATTCCAAAGTGACTAAAACTCAATCAAATTGCATGAAACTTGTGCATAAACTGGGGAAAATTTTGTCTAGTTTTCAAAGAAATTGGATTCGTTCGAAAAGGAGTTCTTTTGAAAACGTGGTAACCAAAACACTGACCCTGTGTCCAGATTGTTTCCAGAATCTTACTCTAACTTGTGGAATTCATATCTCGAGCTACACAACTCTAAACGCAACCAAACCAGTGCCAAATTAACAAGCATTAAGTCTATTTTCCAGAAAAATAAACCACATAATTTTTCGGTCAACACAACGTTTCCAGTCACCGAAATACCGAATCTATACCCAAATCGTTTCCAGAATTTTAACCTAACTTGTATCGCCTATAACTCGAGCTATACAACTCCGAATTTGACGAAACCAGTGCCAAAACGACCGGCGTTAAGTCTATTTTCAAAAACAATCAACCTCATAATTTTTGGATCAACCAAACAGCGCCAGTTTTAGAAAAACCGAACCTGTATCCAGAATCGCTAAATTGCCAAACACCAAACCCTAACGGCAACGACACCGCAACCACCACAACAAAAACGACAATTCGACAACGCGACAACAACAATCAACCACGCACAGCAACAACAAAAACACGAACAATAACAACACCATCATCGTGATACAACAATCGCGCAACAACAAATAACGAAACAAATCACAATAACGTGCAATAATCATCAAAGCACCAATCTCAACGAAAACACGATATGCAACAACACGAACAATTCAACAAAACCCTAGACTACCCACACATAATTATCATCAACCCATTATCAAGGTTAAGCCCACCCTTACCTCGAATAACGTAAGCTCCGGAACACGACGAACGAGACACGAACAAAACCACAGCAACACGAACGATCTCCTTTTGAAATTCTTCGCGAAACCCTCCTCTTCTCTCCCTCTTTGCGCCGCGTGCTCTCTCTCTCACTCTCACTTTCGTTTTTCTTTTGCTTGCTGCGAATGAGGGTTTGGCTTAAATCCCCAGGGTTTAAGTTGAGGGCTCAGTAAACACCGGGCTCTCTACGTCACCACCTCATTTGCTCGTTTCACCTCCTACGCATATAAAATATTAACCTTTTAATTTATCTATATCCCGCCTCCAAATTATTTTAATAATTCAATCAACTATTTTAATTAAATTATTTCCGGGGTGTTACAGGACTCCCATTAACCAACACCAAAAAAGTAGTATTGCAAACACAAGACTTCATCCAAAGAATCCATTTTTGAGGAAAGCCCATCCGATCTAACATATAAAATAAGAACTTCCACGAGATGGAGTCATATGCCTTCTCGAAATCAACTTTAAAAATCAAACATTCATCCTTCGATCTCTTAGCATAATCAACTACCTCATTAACGACCAACACCCCGTCCAAAATTTGCCTACCCCCCAAAAACGCCGATTGGCTATTCGATATAACACTAGGGAGCACCTTCTTAAGCCGATTTGCCAACACTTTTGCCAAAATTTTGTAGAGAGACCCTATCAACGAAATCGGTCTATACTCCCCCAAACCTTGAGGATTATCATTTTTGGGAATCAATGCAATAAAAGTTGCGCTAACTGCCTTAGGGAGAAATGCTTTATCATGAAACTCATTAATAAAATCAACAACATCCTCTTTCAACAAATCCCAACATCATTTGATGAAGCTCATGTTAAAACCATCCGGCCCGGGGCTCTTATCGCCATCACACCTCCACACTTCCTCCCTAATTTCTTCCTCCGAAAAATGTTCGATCAAGAAATCCATATCAACCCAAGAAAGCTGATTAAAAGCAAGACCATCAAGAGTTGGGCGAAATTGACAAGACTCCACAAAACAATTCTCAAAATGATGTTTAACCGAATTCTTCACTTCCTCCACCTCCTCCATCATCTCACCATTAATCCTTAATAACAACAAACTACAACGGCTCCTTTTAAATTTTAAAAGGGAATGGAAATACCTTGAGTTCATGTCACCTTCCTTGATCCACCGTGCTCGAGACTTTTGCGCCAAAATTGACTCCTTTGCTTGAATTTGATTCCAAAAAGAAGTTGAGACCTCCTTTCGGTTCATAACCAAAGCGCTATCCCACCCCTCACATAAAGCATGGTCAAGCGAATTCAAATCCCGAACCAACGACTCTATGTTCAAGTCAAGCTTACCGAACACCTCTCTATTCCAACCGCAATTTCTCCTTTAAAAGCTTGAATTTTTCCTTTACCACATGAGCCTTATGACCCCTAATATTGAACCCATTCCAGCACTCCTTCACAAAGGCTTTGGCCCCCAGTCTTTTGCAAGACGAAGGAGCCAAATAGGATTGTGATCGGATATGTCACGCTTACCAATCCATTGTCCAGATATGCCCCACAAATCAATTAAACCCTCCGAAACAAGGAACCTATCCAAACGACTCATAGAAAGACCATCCGAACAATACCAAGAGAATCTGTTACTTGATACCGGAACATCAATCAAATCCATGGTTGATATAAAGTTGTTAAAATCAGAAATTTCTATATAAGAACTATCACCACTTCTCCCCCGCCGCTCCTCCACACTAGAAACCGCATTAAAATCCCCAACAACACACCATTCCCCTTCGCCAATGGACTGTTTAATCAGTCTCAAATCATTCCACAGTCTTCTCTTTTCCACTATCGAGCATGGGGCGTAAACATTGATGATATGCACCAAGCTAGATTGGAAAGATATAGTAACTCCCAAAAAACCTTCACCATTAAAAGTAGAAGAGACAGACCAGCCACTTTCAACCCAAGAACACAGTAAGCCACCTGAGAGACCCGTCGACGAATGATAAATAAATTTAAACGGTTTTGCTCCCTATAACACGCCCACTTCCCTTTCATCCACCACCTCCCTCTTAGTTTCCTGAATGCAAATAAAATCAAAGCAACCAGACTGAATATTAGTTGCTAGCCGGCGCCGTTTACTACGGTCACCCCACCCTCTCATATTGAACGAAAGCAAATTCATGGAACCCCGTTGGTGTTCACCCTCTTACTGCATGTCTCTTCATCTCTTGCCTCCCCTTCCTCAATCAGCCTAACATAATGTTCGTCAGGCATGTTTCCTTCAATTCCCAAACTCTTTGCAGACTCCCACACCTTTTGAGCAACTGACTTACTCTACAGAATCCAAAACTTATTATTACAGCAAGCAATTTTACCCGAAGAGATAGAACCATCATATAACACCACCCCCACCGAAAATAAAGATGATGAGTTTGGCCTTTGATTGGATACCAAAGGAACAGCGACAACATCGTTTTCCTCAAGAGAAGCGGTGGAAACGGATTTGAGCTCACGGGGAGCTTTCTTTAGTCTGCCTTTTCTTGGGTTATGTTTTGGTGCCACCATTAAAATTTTACGCTCCTTCTTGGTTTTGGTCAAAGCAGGTGGGGCGTCCACACCATGCTGATCATTAGGAACACAAGTTACCAGCGCTGGTCCCGATTTTTTATTGGAAGAAAACAAAGACTCTTCCACCATAGTTGGAGTCGCTCCACCGGCCTGGGTCCCACCCATCATAGCCTCATGATTCCCATTTATATTTAAATTTGAACTTTCCCACAAAGGTTGTACCTCATCAACGGCTTTCTCATTAATACCATCCTTAATTGCTCCGTTACTCCCCCTTAAATTGCTGGGCATTGATTCCCCATTAAAGTCGTTATCATCACCAGATGCATCCCCGAAGGTATCACCGTTACCGGAAAAGTAGGACTCCAAGAACTCCGCATCAGAACTAGAGGAGTCATCATTCACCTTTTTTGTGTCTTTCTTAGTCCACACCGATGGACCACACCAATCTTCCACCATTTTAATCGAAAAAGATACCTTGTTAATTGATACTTGGATCACCTTGTTGACCGTTCCCGTGATTGGAGTGCGAACCATGATTCGGGCAACATCGAAAGACTTCTTCAAAGCTGTATTATCATCTGAGCACATATAGACGGCAACATTAGCTGATAGTTTCACGAAAAAATCAGCATTCCATGCATGCACTGGAACCCTGTAACATCGAATCCAAGTTACCCTCTCTGTGTCAACATCAGTGGGTTTCCACGGACGGACCCATTTGAACCATTGAGCTAACCATTCCTTCGCATCATCAATAAAGCCAGTGAAATCATCGTCATCTTGTCCACCTTCCAACAGTACTAGATTAGACCCCAACGGAATAGCTTTGATAGCAAACACCCCTTCCACTAATTTAGATATGTAACGTAACTTATGATCGATTATTTTGTTAAAAATTAGTAAAGTATATATTCATTATCAAATTTCCAGTTTGGTTAAAAAAATTGTGAGGAAATACGTAAAGTGCAACGCTAAGTAGTGTGTTTTGGGTAATTTAGATTTTGGAGAAAAATTTAGATGTTCAAATACGCAAAGTTCATTCCCAATAACGGGTTTGGTGAAAAATAATAATTTCGTAACAACATGTGTAATGTGCGATGCTAAACATGTGTTTTGGGGTATTTTGTCAAGTTTTAGGTTTCTAGTAAAATTTTAAATTAGTAAAATAATTAGTCCTTATTAAGATTTGCTATTGTATTACACTTTAAATTGTATTCTCTAATTGGAATTTTAATTTTGATATTTTATATGCTTATTTAGTATTTTTGTTGTCTATTTTATCAAATTTTAAACTTCTAATTTGATTTTAAGTTGATACCCATTTTGGTAATTTTATACTCAAAAGCACTTTTTATCTAATCTATCCAAACAACAATTATTGGTGAAAATCACTTTTCAGTAAATGTATTCAAACAAAAATCACGTTACATTCAACTTACTTTTAACTAAACTCAATTCTACCAAACTCAATTTTCATCACTGCAGAACCAAACACGCACTAAGTTGTAACCACTTAAGCATTGGTAACCTGAAAAAGTATTTGATGGTTCCAACCACTTATGTACAATGTGGCATATTGTACTTTTTCAATCATTTACTCCTGAGGTCAAGTACCATCTTCCCAACCATTTATTAAATTAACAAGTGTCATCCTTATTGTTTAGGCATACTATTTTTTCACGCCTTCCCATATATCGGGTCATTTTAGTGTTTTATTGTTTTCCATAAACAATTGTTAATTTCAAGTCCAATCGTAGAAGTAAGCAAATATTTTCAACTACACCATTTACATTTTCTGAATAGATTATTTTTTAATTTTATTAATTGCATTTTGTTCGATTTTTCTTCCTTTTTTTTTATTCAACTACAACTACAACTACAACTACAAACTACAAATTTTAGTAGTTACCTAAAATAAATAAGCCTCATATTTTAGAAGAAATAAATTCGCAATAGTACACATGTTAAGGATGGAGTAGTTACCAATTTAACGTCAGTTGTACACAAGTATAGTTTACATGAAAAGACACTTAATCGAATTCATAATATAAGGCCCCATCTCATATTCAATGCATATCAACATAAGTTTATAGATTAATTACATCCGTACAAAATGAGATTGATTAAATTACCCTTTTGTTTATAGATGTAAAGTTTGTTTTCCACATACCAACACAATTGAGATTTTCTTAATCAGATACATGGTTTGAAATAAAATAATAAATGTATCTGCAAATTGTTCTTTTCCTCATGGTTTGCAATAAAATAATAAATTACTATTTTTCTCATGGTTTTTTTGTGTGCCATTTTGGCCCCTGCCGTTAGTTTTTTCTAACGGACGCCACGATGGCAATTAACTGCTGACGTGGCGTCTTAAATGTCAGGGCTGACTTGGACCTGATTTGGTGATGTGCCGCATAAGGGACCAAATTGAAACTTAAAAAGAACATAGGGGACCAAATTGAAACTGAAAAATAAAATTAACAAAAATAAAAAATACCTTCATCTTCTTCCTCCAAACAACACCTCCATCTTCATCTTCTCCGCCGAGCCACCACCACCACCACCAAAAATCAATAACTCAACTCTCCAACTCTTAATCTCTAACATCTCCCCCTCAAACCCAAAATCCCCAATTTCTAAAACTTAATCCCTAACCTCCAACTCCAATTTCTAAAACTTAATCCCTAATCTTATCCACCACCACCACTTCCAACTCTTAATCATTATGTTTAAAATGCTGCATGACTACATATGATGTTCTTCTTTTGGCACCCTAGTTATCTATTATTACTTCCTCATATGTTTCTGCTAGAGGTACTGCTAGGCGCTAGCCATCGTTTTAGCATTGATCTCTATCTTGAGAAGCCATCTTTGTAATGAATCGCACAATTCTGGGTATCTCACATTTCATTTGCTTTCTATAACCTTTATAGAGGTTCTGAAAACAATGAGATGCGCCTTGGAGTATGTTCAAGAAGTAATGATGTTATAGAGCCCATGATAAAGCCACAGTGGTATGTCAAAGCAAGCTATTGGTGGTGGATGAGAGGTTAGGGATTAAGTTTTAGAAATTGGGGACTTTGTGTTTGTGGGAGAGAGGTTAGAGATTAAGAGTTGGAGAGTTGAGTTATTGATTTTTGGTGGTGGTGGTGGTGGCTCACCGGAGAAGATAAAAATGGAGGTGGTGTTTGGAAGAAGAAAATGAATGCGTTTTTTGTTTTTGTTAATTTTACCTTTCAGTTTCAATTTGGTCTCCTATGTTCTTTTTAAGTTTCAATTTGGTCCCTTATGCGCCACATCATCACATCAGGTCCAAGTCAGCCCTGACATTTAAGACACCACGTCAGCAGTTAACTGTCAGTGTGAAGTCCGTTAGAAAAAACCAACGGCAGGGGCAAAAATGACACACAAAAAAAATATGAGGGGCTAAAACGAGAAAAAAAACATAAAAGGCCAAATTGACACAAACCCCAAACATAAATGGCCAAAAATACAATTTTGCCTGTTAGAAATGGTACTATATTTGTGGTTGATATTTGCCTTTTTTCAAGTGTTGTCCCCGAGACAAATGGGGAATTTTTTTTATAAATCCACATTCAACACTGGCCCAAGAAGCTCACACTTCATTATAATAGAACAAGGAGTTTTATAATAAATACCTTACCTTTCGTACTCTGTACAAAAAGCGGTGGCTTTTTTCCTAGGAAAGTTGATATTTTTGTGCAGCTTGGGAAAGTAATGATCTAGCCCTTTATTTATGTATAAAACAATTCAATGGTGTAGATTGTTGAAAGGCTACCTGACATGCATGGGTTGCGAGAGACAACTTTTATTACTTTACAAAATATACCCCATAATAGTTGTTTTTATTATTTTAATGTTGTGATTACTTTTTGTCTTTTAGTGTGTCAATACTCTTGTGTGAGGTATAAGGTTGAGGACAAAACTTAGGTACAGTTGCTTATATACTGTTCAAACCGTTCCCAATTAAATTATTACACGTGGATGGTTTCACCTAAATAACACGTGGAATGTCTCATATTAAGTGTTATGTTTGACATTTTTCTTTTGTCTCAATTTATCTGTCACTTTAGAATCTCAATACAACATTTATTATTACTTTCCAACAATGCCCTTACTTTATAATATCAATAACCGTGTATTTGCACTAACTAAAAAAAATGTAAGGGTGTTTTAGTCCTACCATATTGTTTTACCATAAAATTTAGTATATCCAATTATTTTCTTAATACTTGCGCATAACCTTAAACGACACTTAATACGAGACGGAGGGAGTAGTAAATAACATAGTTATAGCTACATGTGATTTCACCCAAACGGCACTTATTTATCTAATTGTTGTGTTTTTGTTATGAAATAGCCCCAGATCTGATCAATGAAGGTATAATGTCCCGAGATCTGTTTAGATTTTTTTACTTTTAATTGATGATGATAGGGAGAGAGTCAAGTAGATAATAAATCCACTAGAGCAACAATGGAGAAAGCAAACTACCGAGGAAGAAGACAACACAGAGATGTCGTTTTTTTCTCTTCATTTAAAGTAACAAATCAGATGCAACCAGTACTATGTTATTTGGGTGAAACCATCCGCGTGTAATAATTTAATTGGGGAACAGTTTGAACAGTATATAAACAACTGTACTTAAGTTTTGTCTTATTTCAAAAACCAGCAGTGATGGATGATGGTACGAACTCATTTTCGTTGAAACCTTACGAAAGGCATAAATATAAAACATGGCTGGATAACCATACATCATCGGTAGTGGCGTAAATCACGGAAAATAGCTTTCTGACATTTTGTATCGTACTAAGAAGCATTATTCTTCAAAAACACTATTTAATTTTTTGTGCTACTAACCACTCTAAAAATTAGAATACATGTATGTCTTTGATGTAAAAAAAATACATGTATGTTTTTTATCAAACAAAATACATCTGTGTTTTTTTGTTGGTTTTGACAACTAATATTTGTTGAAACGTGCTGTATTGTTTTTTCTATTAATCTCTATAATTTTTATAGAAAAATATTAGTGGTTAGTACTTAGTTAGAGGTGTAGGAATATTAGGGTTCGTTCGGGGTGGTTGTGAGTTTCTGGTTTTTGGTTTTCAAAGTCAATTTCAAAACTAAAACATGTTCATGTAAAATGGGGTTGAGTTGGTTTTTTTCTTAATTTCAAAATAGATTTTCATCAAAACTCAAAACCACGAAATTAGGTTTTATAATTTTTGTTTTTGTTTTTATTTCATCAACCTCTAATCACCAATACATCTGACCACAACCAACTACCACTCCGACCATTGCCAACCACCACCGACCACCCCCAACCACCACTCGCACCACCTTTCTGGCCACCATCAACCACCACTTTTACCACCATCAACCACCACTCTCACCATCGTCGACCATTATTAACCATCACTGACTAGCACTCTGGATACCACCATCGACCATTATATTTTCAACATAAATAGATATTATTTAATAAGTTGTTGAAAAATAAATCCAAATTATTTAAACGGATATTTTGGATAAAATATCATTAAATGGGTGATGTTAGTTAGGTAGGGAAGAAAACATTCATCCTTCGATCTCTTAGCATAATCAACTACCTCATTAACGACCAACACTGTAACACCCCCCTTTTACTATTACAACTAAATAGACAATTATCAGAGTCACCTCGAAGGGCGCTACATTTTACACCATTTTAAAAAAAAAACACCATTTATTCCAAAAAAAAAATCTCCAAAATAATTTATATAAAAGAAATCACCAAGCAGCGGAAATATTAACCAGTTTAAACATCTCCAGAATTAACAATTAAAGACATCTCCAAAATTAATTAAAACAATTTCCAATAACTAAAATAATAGTTCAAAACGATAACTAACGACTCCCCGGTGCTACATATCAGAGCTGACACAGACCCAAACGAGAGAGGAAGCAAAACCTAGCAATTCCTCCACGAGCACTAGCGATCACCTGCAGCGTTGCCGCATGAGAGCAACATTCCAAGCAGAAGGGGTGAGTCTAACAGAGGTAATAAGCAGATGATAAAAATATGCTAGCATCAGGTAACTACAGCAACACAATACAATTACACCATATCACAGCACCAGATACCAAAGGAAAAATCCATTTGACAGTGAACCACCAAAATTATAACATTCATAGACAATGGGATGATATGCAACCCCTCCAGTGGGCATATGCATGCGGTACCGATCACCAAAATGAGCCACGACGGGCATATCACCAACAAACACCAGAGGCAGAGCCTATATCACCAAAACATGCATATGACAATGCGACACCATGATTATGCACCAACTCACCATAACAAGTATTTAAAATAAATACTATATCACCAGAATCAAAACAAATGATTTCACCAAAAATAGCACCAAGTTGTAGCATCACAGCTACCACTAAACTCTCCTGAGCATACCAGCACCGTACCTGAAATATTAACACCAGACGGCTCCACAACGCGGACATAACGCACGCACACCACTCACAAGACTGGCGCACAGCGCCTAGGCACATCGCACCTACTTCAGCGAATTAATTAAAATAGCAAACGACATTGGATTTCAACAAATAAATACTTGTTGGAAAACCCTATGGGTCTGGTTATCATCCCTAAGTTCAGTTTTTGAAGGAGAGTGTCCAATAGGTACAGTTTTCGAAAAGCACACAGGCTAGTTGCAAAAGAGGACAGTTTCTGTCCTTCAAATTCAAGCAATTCCAAAGTGACCAAAACTCACTCAAATTGCATGAAACTTGTGCATAAACTGGGGCAAATTTTGTCTAGTTTTCAAAGAAATTGGTTTCGTTCGAAAAGGAGTTCTTTTGAAAACGTGGTAACCAAAACACTGACCCTGTGTCCAGATTGTTTCCAGAATCTAACTCTAACTTGTGGAATTCATATCTCGAGCTACACAACTCTAAACGCAACCAAACCAGTGCCAAATTAACAAGAATTAAGTCTATTTTCCATAAAAATAAACCACATAATTTTTCGGTCAATACAACGTTCCCAGTCACCGAAATACCGAATCTATACCCAAATCATTTCCAGAATTTTAACCTAACTTGCATCGCCTATAACTCGAGCTATACAACTCCGAATTTGACGGAACCAGTGCCAAAACGACCGGCGTTAAGTCTATTTTCAAAAACAATCAACCTCATAATTTTTGGATCAACCAAACAGCGCCAGTTTTAGAAGAACCGAACCTGTGTTCAGAATCGCTAAATTGCCAAACACCAAACCCTAACGGCAACGACACCGCAACCACCACAACAAAAACGACAATTCGACAACGCGACAACAACAATCAACCACGCACAGCAACAACAAAAACACGAACAATAACAACACCATCATCGTGATACAACAATCACGCAACAACAAATAACGAAACAAATCACAATAACGTGCAATAATCATCAAAGCACCAATCTCAACGAAAACACGATATGCAACAACACGAACAATTCAACAAAACCCTAGACTACCCACACATAATTATCATCAACCCATTATCAAGGTTAAGCCCACCCTTACCTCGAATAACGTAAGCTCCGGAACACGACGAACGAGACACGAACAAAACCACAGCAACACGAACGATCTCCTTCTGAAATTCTTCGCGAAACCCTCCTCTTCTCTCCCTCTTTGCGCCGCGTGCTCTCTCTCTCACTCTCACTTTCGTTTTTCTTTCGCTTGCTGCGAATGAGGGTTTGGCTTAAACCCCCCAGGGTTTAAGTTGAGGGCTCAGTAAACACTGGGCTCTCTACGTCACCACCTCCTTTACTCGTTTCACCTCCTACGCATATAAAATATTAACCTTTTAATTTATCTATATCCCGCCTCCAAATTATTTTAATAATTCAATCAACTATTTTAATTAAATTATTTCCGGGGTGTTACAACCCTCCCCCACTTAGAATCTTTCGTCCTCGAAAACATACCTGATTCAAACAGCTCCGGATAGGACTCTCGCATCTTGCTCTCCAACTCCCATGTCATGCTTTCACCAGCAGCTCCTAACCAGACCACTTTCACCAGGTTTATCTCTTTGCCACGTAAAGTCTTCACTTCACGATCTTCAATTCGCACAGGCATTGTCTCCACAGTGAGATTATCCCGCATATGCACATCATCCATCGGAATCACATGGGACGGATCCGAAATATACTTCCGAAGTTGCGACACATGAAATACATCGTGCAAATTCGAAAGATTAGGCGGCAAGGCCACCCTATAAGCAACATTACCAATTCTCTCAGTGATCTGATACGGTCCAATGAAACGAGGAGTCAACTTCTTTGTCTTCAATGCACGCCCAACACCGGCCATAGGCGTGACTCTCAAAAACACATGATCACCAGCTTGGAATTCTAAATCCTTCCTTCTCTTATCATGATAGCTCTTCTGTCTACTCTGCGACGCTTTCATTTTCTCACGGATCAATTTCACCTTTTCAGTAGTCTCTCGAACAACCTCGGGTCCAAGAACAATACTCTCCCCAGATTCATGCCAACACAACGGAGTCCTACATCTCCGACCATACAATGCCTCGAACGGTGCCATCCCGATGCTAGAATGGTAACTATTGTTGTAAGTAAACTCGATCAACGGAAGGTGAGTATCCCACGCACCTCCCTGCTCAAGAACACAAGATCTCAACAAGTCTTCCAACGACTGAATGGTCCTCTCTGTCTGCCCATCAGTTTGAGGATGATAAGCTGAACTCAACCTCAATTTAGAACCCAACGCTTCTTGCAAACTCTTCCAGAAATCAGAAGTGAACCTAGGATCTCTGTCAGACACAATGCACAAAGGAACACCATGCAACTTCACAATCACCTGAATATAAATCTCTGCCAATCTCGACACCGGATACGTGATATTGATAGGAATAAAATGAGCAGACTTCGTCAATCTATCCACAATCACCCAAATCGAATCGTGCCCCCTCACAGTATTAGGTAACCCTATCACGAAATCCATAGAAATACTATCCCACTTCCATTCCGGAATCTCCAACGGTTGCATCAACCCAGCAGGCTTCTGATGCTCAACCTTCGATTTCTGACAAGTCAAGCAGGAATACACAAACTGCGCCACATCACGCTTCATACTAGGCCACCAAAACATCTTCTTCAGATCCTGATACATCTTTGTAGCTCCCGGATGGATACTCAACTTACTCCTATGACATTCTTCTAAAATTGCTCTTTTCATCTCCTCCTCATCGGGAATGCAGATTCTTCCACGGTATTTCAATACATTCTGCGCATCCAACTCAAAGTCTTTATTCTCGGATTGATCAATCCCAACCATCAGGTCAACTAATTTAACATCTAACTTCTGAGCTTCTCGAATGCTAGCCATGAATTCATTATCAATCTTCAACATCCCCAATCTGACACTCTGAGGCGTCACTTCACAAACCAAACTCATATCCCTGAACTGCTCAATTAATTCGAGTTCTCTAACCATCATTGCTCACATATGCAACGTCTTTCGACTTAAAGCGTCAGCTACCACATTAGCCTTTCCCGGATGATAGTTCAAGCTAAAGTCATAGTCTTTCAGCAACTCCAACCATCTGCGCTGTCTCATATTCAACTCTTTCTGATCAAACAGATACTGCAAACCCTTGTGATCACTGAACACCTCAAACCTCGAACCATACAGATAATGTCTCCAAATTTTCAACACGAACACAACTGCAGCAAGTTCTAAATCATGGGTAGGGTAGTTCTTCTCATGAGTCCTCAACTGTCTCGACGCATAGGCAACTACCTTACCATTCTGCATAAGCACACCTCCCAACCCCATCTTGGAAGCATCACAATACACCACAAACGACTCTTCCGGATTAGGCAACGTCAGAACAGGAGACGTCGTCAACCTCTTCTTCAATTCTTTGAAGCTCTCTTCACAACAGTCATCCCAGATGAAAGCTTTACCCTTGCAAGTCAACTGAGTCAACGGAAGTGCCAACTTTGAAAATCCTTCTATAAACCTCCTATAGTAACCTGCCAGACCCAGAAAACTTCTAATCTCAGTAACTGACTTCGGAGACTCCCATTGTAACACGGCATCAACCTTAGACGGATCCACGGCAATTCCATTCCCCGAAATAACATGACCCAGAAAGCTAACCTCTTTCAACCAAAACTCACACTTAGACAGCTTCGCATATAATTTCCTGTCCCTCAGAATTTCCAATACCAATCTCAGATGTTCTGCATGCTCCTCTTCTGACTTAGAATAAATTAGGATGTCGTCAATGAATACCACCACAAACCGATCCAGATACTCACGAAAGATACGATTCATGTACTCCATGAACACTCCCGGCGCATTAGTCACACCGAAAGGCATCACGGAATACTCATAATGCCCATAACAGGTTCTGAAAGCTGTCTTCTGAATGTCTTCGTCTTTCAGCTTGATCTGATGATAACCCGATCTCAAATCTATTTTACTGAACACCTGAGCACCCACCAACTGATCCATTAAGTCATCAATCCTCGGAAGCGGATACTTGTTCTTAATAGTCACCTTATTCAGCTGCCGATAGTCTACGCACAACCTCATACTACCATCTTTCTTTTTCACCAACAACACTGGAGCTCCCCACGGCGACACACTTGGCCTCACAAATTTCTTTTCGAGCAGATCCTCGAGTTGCTTCTTCAGTTCTGACAATTCAGATGCAGACATTCTATACGGTGCCATAGACACAGGTTTAGTATCAGGTACCAGATCAATAGCAAACTCAACCTCTCTCTCTGGTGGTACATCCGGAATCTCGTCGGGAAAAACCTCAGAAAACTCTCGCACCACCTGCAACTCATCAACCTTCGCTTGGCTCTCAGCAGACAATGACGCCATTAATGAAAACAACTGGACGTCTTCCCTCATTACCCTATGCGACTGACCAGCAGACAACAAACCAGACTCTTCCTCTTCAGGAGAAAAGAAACTCACAGACCTTTCATGATAGTTGATATGAACATGGTTATCAACTAACCAGTCCATACCTAGAATAACATCCATTCCGCTCAGCGGCAAACAAATCAAGTCAACGAGAAAATCATTACCGAATATCGATAAAGGGCATTTAGCACAAACAACCGAGGTAGTCACCGAACCCTTAGCCGGAGTATCGATAACCATCTCCCTCAACATAGAAGATAAAACAAGATCTAATTTCTCAACACATGCAGTAGCAATAAAACAATGGGTAGCACCAGTATCAATAATAGCAATAAGAGGAGAATTGTTAATATAGCATGTACCTCTGATCTCATTCACTGCATCTGACCCCGCCAGAGCGAACACCTTCCCAACGGACCTTTCTTTCTTCGGTTTAGGACACTGAGTGCTGATATGACCACCCTCACCACAGTTGTAGCATAACACATCCTTTCGATCACAGCTAGACGCCATATGACCCTCTTTACCACACTTGTAGCACTTCTTCACATCACCTGGACAGTCAGGACGCTTATGACCGGGTTTACCACACTTGTAACATACCACACTAGCAGCAGCATCTCCCCCAATAGGTCTCTTACCCACAGCAGTTCTCTGATTGCCCTTACCAGCTGGAACCTCATACGGCTTCCCACGACTCGAGAAATTCTTCTGCCTATCCCTCATGACTCTAGAATGAGCATTACTGTCTTCCTCGAAGATTCTGCAGCTGTCAATCAACTCCGAGAACACCCGAATTTTCTGATACCCTATCGCCTTCTTGATATCAGCCCGCAACCCATTTTCAAACTTGATGCATTTGGAGAATTCAGCACCAGCCTCACCATAATGTGGATAGAACTTCGCCAATTCAATGAACTTGGCAGCATACTCAGTCACCGACATATTACCCTGCTTCAGCTCCAGAAACTCAATCTCTTTCTTCCCATGGACATCTTCAGGATAATACTTTCTCAGAAATTCTCTGCTGAACACAGCCCAAGTGACCTCTTCATTCACAGTCGCCAACCTCTGCCTCACCTCCAACCACCAGTCATCAGCCTCCTCTGCCAGCATATGAGTACCATACCTGACCTTCTGCGCCTCAGAGCAATCCATAACACGAAAGATTCTCTCCATCTCTTTCAGCCACGCCAAAGCACCATCAGGGTTATACTTGCCCTTAAAGGTAGGAGGATTCTCCCTCTGAAACGTAGCCAAACTGCGCGACCCAGCATCACCAGCAGCACCTGGGTTATTCTCCACAGTTTGAGCCACAGCCTGCAAAGCAGCAGCGAGTGCAGCATCGTTCCGTCCTGCCATCTCAACCTAACACTGCAACAGAAACTATAATCAGAAACGAGTAACAATTACTCAAGTGTTACTCGACTCGACGACTCGACAACTTGGCCGGACAGACCGAACTGCTCTGATACCACTAATGTAACACCCCCTTTTACTATTACAACTAAATAGACAATTATCAGAGTCACCTCGAAGGGCGCTACATTTTTCACCATTTTAAAAAAAAAACACCATTTATTCCAAAAAAAAAATCTCCAAAATAATTTATATAAAAGAAATCACCAAGCAGCGGAAATATTAACCAGTTTAAACATCTCCAGAATTAACAATTAAAGACATCTCCAAAATTAATTAAAACAATTTCCAATAACTAAAATAATAGTTCAAAACGATAACTAACGACTCCCCGGTGCTACATATCAGAGCTGACACAGACCCAAACGAGAGAGGAAGCAAAACCTAGCAATTCCTCCACGAGCACTAGCGATCACCTGCAGCGTTGCCGCATGAGAGCAACATTCCAAGCAGAAGGGGTGAGTCTAACAGAGGTAATAAGCAGATGATAAAAATATGCTAGCATCAGGTAACTACAGCAACACAATACAATTACACCATATCACAGCACCAGATACCAAAGGAAAAATCCATTTGACAGTGAACCACCAAAATTATAACATTCATAGACAATGGGATGATATGCAACCCCTCCAGTGGGCATATGCATGCGGTACCGATCACCAAAATAAGCCACGACGGGCATATCACCAACAAACACCAGAGGCAGAGCCTATATCACCAAAACATGCATATGACAATGCGACACCATGATTATGCACCAACTCACCATAACAAGTATTTAAAATAAATACTATATCACCAGAATCAAAACAAATGATTTCACCAAAAATAGCACCAAGTTGTAGCATCACAGCTACCACTAAACTCTCCTGAGCATACCAGCACCGCACCTGAAATATTAACACCAGACGGCTCCACAACGCGGACATAACGCACGCACACCACGCACAAGACTGGCGCACAGCGCCTAGGCACATCGCACCTACTTCAGCGAATTAATTAAAATAGCAAACGACATCCGATTTCAGCAAATAAATACTTGTTGGAAAGCCCTATGGGTCTGGTTATCATCCCTAAGTTCAGTTTTTGAAGGAGAGTGTCCAATAGGTACAGTTTTCGAAAAGCACACAGGCTAGTTGCAAAAGAGGACAGTTTCTGTCCTTCAAATTCAAGCAATTCCAAAGTGACCAAAACTCAATCAAATTGCATGAAACTTGTACATAAACTGGGGAAAATTTTGTCTAGTTTTCAAAGAAATTGGATTCGTTCGAAAAGGAGTTCTTTTGAAAACGTGGTAACCAAAACACTGACCCTGTGTCCAGATTGTTTCCAGAATCTTACTCTAACTTGTGGAATTCATATCTCGAGCTACACAACTCTAAACGCAACCAAACTAGTGCCAAATTAACAAGCATTAAGTCTATTTTCCAGAAAAATAAACCACATAATTTTTCGGTCAATACAACTTTCCCAGTCACCGAAATACCGAATCTATACCCAAATCGTTTCCAGAATTTTAACCTAACTTGTATCGCCTATAACTCGAGCTATACAACTCCGAATTTGACGAAACCAGTGCCAAAACGACCGGAGTTAAGTCTATTTTCAAAAACAATCAACATCATAATTTTTGGATCAACCAAACAGCGCCAGTTTTAGAAAAACCGAACCTGTGTCCAGAATCGTTAAATTGCCAAACACCAAACCCTAACGGCAACGACACCGCAACCACCACAACAAAAACGACAATTCGACAACGCGACAACAACAATCAACCATGCACAGCAACAACAAAAACACAAACAATAACAACACCATCATCGTGATACAACAATCACGCAACAACAAATAACGAAACAAATCACAATAACGTGCAATAATCATCAAAGCACCAATCTCAACGAAAACACGATATGCAACAACACGAACAATTCAACAAAACCCTAGACTACCCACACATAATTATCATCAACCCATTATCAAGGTTAAGCCCACCCTTACCTCGAATAACGTAAGCTCCGGAACACGACGAACGAGACACGAACAAAACCACAGCAACACGAACGATCTCCTTTTGAAATTCTTCGCGAAACCCTCCTCTTCTCTCCCTCTTTGCGCCGCGTGCTCTCTCTCTCACTCTCACTTTCGTTTTTCTTTTGCTTGCTGCGAATGAGGGTTTGGCTTAAACCCCCAGGGTTTAAGTTGAGGGCTCAGTAAACACTGGGCTCTCTACGTCACCACCTCCTTTACTCGTTTCACCTCCTACGCATATAAAATATTAACCTTTTAATTTATCTATATCCCGCCTCCAAATTATTTTAATAATTCAATCAACTATTTTAATTAAATTATTTCCGGGGTGTTACAAACACCCCGTCCAAAATTTGCCTACCCCCCAAAAACGCCGATTGGCTATTCGACATAACACTAGGGAGCACCTTCTTAAGCCGATTTGCCAACACTTTTGCCAAAATTTTGTAGAGAGACCCTATCAACGAAATCGGTCTATACTCCCCCAAACCTTGAGGATTATCATTTTTGGAAATCAATGCAATAAAAGTTGCGCTAACTGCCTTAGGGAGAAATGATTTATCATGAAACTCATTTTTCATCAAATCCCAACGTAATTTGATGAAGCTCATGTTAAAACCATCCGGCCCGGGGCTCTTATCGCCATCACACCTCCACACTTCCTCCCTAATTTCTTCCTCCGAAAAAGGTTCGATCAAGAAATCCATATCAACCCGAGAAAGCTGATTAAAAGCAAGACCATCAAGAGTGGGGCGAAATTGACAAGACTCCACAAAACAATTCTCAAAATGATGTTTAACCGAATTCTTCACTTCCTCCACCTCCTCCATCATCTCACCATTATTCCTTAATAACAACAAACTACAACGGCGCCTTTTAAATTTTAAAAGGGAATGGAAATACCTTGAGTTCATGTCACCTTCCTTGATCCACCGTGCTCGAGACTTTTGCGCCAAAATTGACTCCTTTGCTTGAATTTGATTCCAAAAAGAAGTTGAGACCTCCTTTCGGTTCATAACCAAAGCGCTATCCCACCCCTCATATAAAGCATGGTCAAGCGAATTCAAATCCCGAACCAACGACTCTATGTTCAAGTCAAGCTTACTGAACACCTCTCTATTCCAACCCCGCAATTTCTCCTTTAAAAGCTTGAATTTTTCCTTTACCACATGAGCCTTATGACCCCTAATATTGAACCCATTCCAGCACTCCTTCACAAAGGGTAAGAAATCAGCATGATCATACCAAGCCTTAAATATCCGGAAAGGCTTTGGCCCCCAGTCTTTTGCAAGATGAAGGAGCCAAATAGGATTGTGATCGGATATGTCACGCTTACCAATCCATTGTCCAGATATGCCCCACAAATCAATTAAACCCTCAGAAACAAGGAACCTATCCAAACGACTCATAGAAAGACCATCCGAACAATACCAAGAGAATCTGTTACCTGATACCGGAACATCAATCAAATCCATGGTTGATATAAAGTTGTTAAAATCAGAAATTTCTATATAAGAATTATCACCACTTCTCCCCCGCCTCTCCTCTACACTAGAAACCGCATTAAAATCCCCAACAACACACCATTTCCCTTCTCCAATGGACTGTTTAATCAGTCTCAAATCATTCCACAGTCTTCTCTTTTCCACTATCGAGCATGGGGCGTAAACATTGATGATATGCACCAAGCTAGATTGGAAAGATATAGTAACTGCCAAAAAACCTTCACCATTAAAAGTAGAAGAGACAGACCAACCACTTTCAACCCAAGAACACAGTAAGCCACCTGAGAGACCCGTCGACGGATGATAAATAAATTTAAATGGCTTTGCTCCCCATAACACGCCCACTTCCCTTTCATCCACCACCTCCCTCTTAGTTTCCTGAATGCAAATAAAATCAAAGCAACCAGACTGAATATTAGTTGCTAGCCGGCGCCGTTTACTACGGTCACCCCACCCTCTCATATTCAACGAAAGCAAATTCATGGAACCCCGTTGGTGTTCACCCTCTTACTGCATGTCTCTTGATCTCTTGCCTCCCCTTCCTCAATCAGCCTAACATAATGTTCGTCAGGCATGTTTCCTTCAATTCCCAAACTCTTTGCAGACTCCCACACCTTTTGAGCAACTGACTTACTCTGCAGAATCCAAAACTTATTATTACAGCAAACATTTTACCCGAAGAGATAGAACCATCACATAACACCACCCCCGCCGAAAAAGATACCTTGTTAATTGATACTTGGATCACCTTGTTGACCGTTCCCGTGATTGGAGTGCGAACCATGATTCGGGCAACATCGAAAGACTTCTTCAAAGCTGTATTATCATCTGAGCACATATAGACGCCAACATTAGCTGATAGTTTCACGAAAAAATCAGCATTCCATGCATGCACCGGAACCACGTAACATCGAATCCAAGTTACCCTCTCTGTGTCAACATCAGTGGGTTTCCACGGACGGACCCATTTGAACCATTGAGCTAACCATTCCTTCGCATCATCAATAAAGCCAGTGAAATCATCGTCATCTTATCCACCTTCCAACAGTACTAGATTAGACCCCAACGGAGTAGCTTTGATAGCAAACACCCCTTCCGCTAATTTAGATATGTAACGTAACTTATGATCGATTATTTTGTTAAAAATTAGTAAAGTACATATTCATTATCAAATTTTCAGAAAATTTGTTTTCACATCGTTAACAAACCCCTTAAAAAAATATTTTATTAGTGCATTTAAACGTTACAAATTTTTAATGGATATAATACTCCGACGCATCCCAACCAAAATTTATCCAAATTTTTAATGGTTCTGTTTCCCCTTTATGTCTCTTTTTTTAACCAACTCATATCCCACTTTTACCCATGACAATTTTACATGTATATATTTCTATTTTAAGTAGTGTATGTTGGTGTACTTTAGTGTTTAAAAAAAATTTAACTGTTTAAATATGTAAAGTTAGTTCCCGAATAACTGATTTGGTGAGAAAAAAAATTAATTTCGTGACAAAATACGTAAAGTACAATGCTAAGCTATGTGTCTTGGGGTACTTTAGAGTTTCGAAAAAATTTAAGTGCTCAAATATGCGAAGTTCGTTCGTCACTAACCGGTTTGGTGAAAAAAATAATTTACTTTGGAGACAAAATATATAAAGTGCGAGTAAGAGTGTGTCTCGGGGTACTTTAGGGTTCAAAAAAAATTAACTATTCAAATACACAAAGTTCGTTACTCAATAACCAGTTTCGTTAAAAAAATTGTGAGGAAATACGTAAAGTGCAACGCTAAGTAGTGTGTTTTGGGTAATTTAGATTTTGAAGAAAAATTTAGATGTTCAAATACGCAAAGTTCATTCCCAATAACGGGTTTGGTGAAAAATAATAATTTCGTAACAACATGTGTAATGTGCGATGCTAAACATGTGTTTTTTGGGTATTTTGTCAAGTTTTAGGTTTCTAGTAAAATTTTTAATTAGTAAAATAATTAGTCCTTATTAAGATTTGCTATTGTATTACACTTTAAATTGTATTCTCTAATTGGAATTTTAATTTTGATATTTTATATGCTTATTTAGTATTTTTGTTGTCTATTTTATCAAATTTTAAACTTCTAATTTGATTTTAAGTTGATACCCATTGGTAACTTGAAAAAGTATTTGATGGTTCCAACCACTTATGTACAATGTGGCATATTGTACTTTTTCAACCATTTACTCCTGAGGTCAAGTACCATCTTCCCAACCATTTATTAAATTAACAAAAGTGTCATCCTTATTGTTTAGGCATACTATTTTTTCACGCCTTCCCATATATCGGGTCATTTTAGTGTTTTATTGTTTTCCATAAACAATTGTTAATTTCAAGTCCAATTGTAGAAGTAAGCAAATATTTTCAACTACACCATTTACATTTTCTGAATAGATTATTTTTTAATTTTATTAATTGCATTTTGTTCGATTTTTCTTCCTTTTTTTTTATTCAACTACAACTACAACTACAAACTACAAATTTTAATAGTTACCTAAAATAAATAAGCCTCATATTTTAGAAGAAAATAAATTCGCAATAGTACACATGTTAAGGACAGAGTAGTTACCAATTTAACGTCAGTTGTACATAAGTATAGTTTACATGAAAAGACACTTAATCGAATTCATAATATCAACATAAGTTTCTAGACTAATTACATCTGTACAAAATGAGATTGATTAAATTACCCTTTTGTTTATAGATGTAAAGTTTGTTTTCCACATACCAACACAATTGAGATTTTCTTAATCAGATACATGGTTTGAAATAAAATAATAAATGTATCTACAAATTATTAAAACTACATAAAATTTCTAACCGCTAGAATGGTGAGACTCTATATTTCTCGACCACCCTTGCCTTTTATATTTGGGGTTTGTGTCAATTTGACCCTTTATGTTTTTTCTCTCGTTTTAGCCCCTCATGGTTTTTTTGTGTGCCATTTTGGACCTGATTTGGTGATGTGCCACATAAGGGACCAAATTGAAACTTAAAAAGAACATAGGGGACCAAATTGAAACTGAAAAATAAAATTAACAAAAATAAAAAATACCTTCATCTTCTTCTTCCAAACAACACCTCCATCTTCATCTTCTCCGGCGAGCCACCACCACCACCACAAAAAATCAATAACTCAACTCTCCAACTCTTAATCTCTAACCTCTCCCCCTCAAACCCAAAATCCCCAATTTCTAAAACTTAATCCCTAACCTCCAACTCCAATTTCTAAAACTTAATCCCTAATCTTATCCACCACCAGCACTTCCAACTCTTAATCATTATGTTTAAAATGCTGCATGACTACATATGATGTTCTTCTTTTGGCACCCTAGTTATCTATTATTACTTCCTCATATGTTTCTGTTAGAGGTACTGCTAGCCATCGTTTTAGCATTGATCTCTACCTTGAGAAGCCATCTTTGTAATGAATCGCACAATTCTGGGTATCGCACAACATGAGGGGCTAAAACGAGAAAAAAAACATAAAAGGCCAAATTGACACAAACCCAAACATAAATGGCCAAAAGTACAATTTTGCCTGTTAGAAATGGTACTATATTTGTCGTTGATATTTGCCTTTTTTCAAGTGTTGTCCCCGATACAAATGGGGAAATTTTTTTATAAATCCACATTCAACACTGGCCAAGAAGCTCACACTTCATTATAATAGAACAAGGAGTTTTATAATAAATACCTTACCTTTCGTACTCTGTACAAAAAGCGGTGGCTTTTTTCCTAGGAAAGTTGATATTTTTGTGCAGCTTGGGAAAGTAATGATCTAGCCCTTTATTTATGTATAAAACAATTCAATGGTGTAGATTGTTGAAAGGCTACCTGACATGCATGGGTTGCGAGAGACAACTTTTATTACTTTACAAAATATACCCCATAATAGTTGTTTTTTTATCACGGAACATAGCTTTCTGACATTTTGTATCGTACTAAGAAGCATTATTCTTCAAAAACACTATTTAATTTTTTGTGCTACTAACCACTCTAAAAATTAGAATACATGTATGTCTTTGATGTAAAAAAATACATGTATGTTTTTTATCAAACAAAATACATCTGTGTTTTTTTGTTGGTTTTGACAAATAATATTTGTTGAAACGTGCTGTATTGTTTTTTCTATTAATCTCTATAATTTTTATAGAAAAATATTAGTGGTTAGTAATTAGTTAGAGGTGTAGGAATATTAGGGTTCGTTCGGGGTGGTTGTGAGTTTCTGGTTTTTGGTTTTCAAAGTCAATTTCAAAACCAAAACATGTTCGTGTAAAATGGGGTTGAGTTGGTTTTTTTCTTAATTTCAAAACAGATTTTCATCAAAACTCAAAACCACGAAAATAGGTTTTATAATTTTTGTTTTTGTTTTTATTTCGTCAACCTCTAATCACCAATACATCTGACCACCACCAACTACCACTCCAACCATTGCCAACCACCACCGACCACCCCCAACCACCACTCGCACCACCTTTCTGGCCACCATCAACCACCACTTTTACCACCATCAACCACCACTCTCACCATCGTCGACCATTATTAACCATCACTGACTACCACTCTGGATACCACCATCGACCATTATATTTTCAACATAAATAGATATTATTTAATAAGTTGTTTAAAAATAAATCCAAATTATTTAAACGGATATTTTGGATAAAATATCATTAAATGGGTGATGTTAGTTAGGTAGGGAAGAAAACAAAGCACCTAATTTTTTGACATCGAAACAAGGATCTAAATCCTGTACACTCGTCAAACTTAAACTATTTTGGCAACATCTAAATTAAGCGACATTCTCAGTAGTGGGTAAAATTGAGTAAAAAAATACTTGGTAAAATATGTTGTTCTGAGTATAAATTGGGCACCAAAACAATTTCCATTACCGATAATAACACAAGAGGTTTAAGGTGACACCTCACAAATGTTGTTGAGCCACCACACAAGAAGTCTAAGGTAGCATTACAAAACATAACCAATTTCATTCCAGTGCCATAATGATCCTTGTGCAATTAAAAAACTATTCTTAATGTGTTTAATTGAGATTTGAGATGAGATGGTAAAGATGTTTTAGAGTTTTTGGTTTTTTACAATAGTTCCGTTGAAAAGTAAAATGTGTGTTGTGACATCCACTACCCCGTTTGGAAAACGTGACGTAAATAAAAGGATTAATAGAAAATACGTCTTTATAAAAACTTTGAATCAAACGAAATAACAAGTATCATCAATAAATACGGAAACCCAAATAAACCAAATATCAAAATTAAAGTAAAAACCCCATGGAACCCCTGTGTCACATGTCTCAGAGCTTTTACCAATTATTACAACCTTTAAAAACAATTAACAATACAACTAGCAGCAAATAATCTTCATCAGCACGAACTACTCCTCAGCGTCCACGTCGATAGGCTCATCACCAACTGCTAGCTCATCACCTAAACGTGTACAATGGCACACGAGTAGCCACAAAGAAGAGTGAGAAAATCACACAGCATAAGAAACAATAAGCAGTAGTGGATAGAATGATTTTAATGTCCATCAAGATCAAAGAAATGAATGAGCTGCGAATCTTGTGCGGTGCTCAACTGTAATGAAGAACGACCAAGATTGACGAGTAATGGGACTCATTTTTTAAACGTCTCGGTTTGGAAATCTTTAAATGATTTTAATGTCCATCAAGATCAAAGAAATGAACAAGTTGTGAATCTTGTGCGGTGCTCAACTGTAATGAAGAACGACGAAGATTGACGAGTAACGGGACTCATTTTTTAAACGTCTCAGTTTGGAAATCTGATTAGATAGAATGAACGTATTCTTTTTGGTGAGTCCAAAGGTAGTCTGGGTTTTTCAAGATGATAACCGGTGTAGCCGTAAACGAGACCGGAAGTTGCAATCACAGGCAAAATAGGTCGTTTTTCAAATTCACCAAAATAATAAAAGCAGTACCTTTTCCATGTCCGTTTTTCCAAATGACGATTGTAATGGCCAGAATCAGCGATATACATGATGAAATATGGTATAATTTTTGTCTCTGGTGACCGATATTACAGCATAAACGAATTCAGAAGGTGATTTTGTATAGGAATATGAAGTTTGGTTAATTTTGGTGATCAAATAAGAGAGAACAATAACTGAGAAGAAAAAGAATGAGTTTGATAACTGTCTGTGGCGGCTGCACAAGGAGAAAGCAACGGAGGAAAAATGAGAATGTTTGGTTGACTAAGCCAGATCTTGCTGATGTGGTTCATGAGGGTTGGAATAAGGTTGGGGATCAAAATGTTCTTGCTAAGCTCTCTAGCTATGCATCGGTCCTAGCTCCATGGGATCAAACTATTCGAATGAAGTTCTGGGATGAAATTACTGTGTATAAAAGGAAGATGGAGAGTACTAGACATCGGAGGGATTATACGGGTGATGAGCTGTATAAAAGGTATTCTCGTGATCTTAGTAGGCTCATTATGAATGAAGAGATCTTCTGGAAGCAACGGGCTAAGAAATTTTGGTTGAAAGATGGTGATCTTAATACTAAATTTTTCCATGCTTCGGCCACTTGTAGGTCAAAAGTGAATCGTTTGACGAAGCTGAAAAGAGATGATGGAACATTGGTTGAGGACCAGACCCAGGTGAAGAGTGTGGCAGTTGGTTACTTTCAGGAGCTATTTGCTAGCATAGAAGGTATCTATGATCCTGTTATTAATTCCCTTAACCGTCGTGTGTTGGATGATGATAATGTTGATTTGATTAGACCTTTTCTTATGGATGAATTCCGCCGTGCTCTAATGCAAATGAACTCGGACAAAACTACGGGTCCGGATGGTTATAATCCAGGTTTTTATAAACGTTTCTGGGAGGATTTTGGTGTTGCTATTTTTTCGACCTGCACTTCCTGGTTGGAGTCCGGTCAATTTCCTACCTCGCTCAATGATACTAATATTGCTCTGATTCCGAAGGAGGATGATCCCGAGACTATGATGGATTGGCGCCCAATCTCCCTCTGTAATGTCCTCTACAAACTTGTGTCTAAGGTACTTGCTAATAGACTTAAGGTTGTTTTGGATAAATGTATTTCTATTGAGTAATCTGCTTTTGTCCCTGCCCGTTCTATTTTAGATAATGCTATGATTGCTTCTGAGGTCATTCATTATTTGAAAAATAAACGGAAGGATAGGCAAGGTGAGGTTGCTCTTAAGATTGATATGAGCAAAGCATATGATAGGATTGATTGGAATTACTTATTCTTGGTTTTGCGCAAGCTCGATTTTCATGAGACCTGGATTGGTTGGATTCGTATGTGTGTGGAATCTGTGAATTATGTTGTTATTGTGAATCATGAAACAGTTGGTCCTATTGTGCCTGGTAAGGGGCTCCGTCAAGGGGATCCCCTATCTCCATATTTATTTATCCTTTGTGCAGAAGGTCTTACCTCTCTTATTCATCAGGCTGTTGCTCGAGGTGATTTGCATGGAATAAATATTTGCAGGGGAGCTCCAAAATAACTCATCTGTTGTTTGCAGATGATTGTTTTCTCTTTTTCAGGGCTTCTCCTAGAGAGATGAATTCAATGAAGCGAATATTGGATACCTATGAGAAAGCATCGGGCCAGAAAATTAATTTTCAAAAGTCAGAGGTATTCTTTAGTAAGAATGTGGGACAAGCTGAAAGAGATGTCATTGTGCAGGGGCTTGGTGTGAATGCTTGTTTGGGCATTGGTCTATATTTGGGTCTTCCATCTATGATTGGGCGTAGCAAGAAGTCTCTTTTTAAGTTTATCAAGGACCATATCTGGAAGAAAATCAATTCTTGGGGCGGTCGTTCCCTCTCTAAAGCCAGTAAGGAGGTTATGATCAAGTCGGTCCTTCAATCAATTCCGACTTATTTTATGAGTTTGTTTCTTTTGCCATCCTCTCTTGAGAATGAGATACAGAGCATGATCAATGGTTTTTGGTGATTCTTGGACTGGTGACCGAAAGCCTATTCTACCGTCGGAATCTACTCACTTTAATCCATTCCTAAGGGTTGCGGACTTGCTGATTCCGGGGACTAAGTCCTGGAATATTAATTTTATAAATCACTTGTTTGCTCCTAATGTTGCAGGTAGAATCATTAACACCCCTCTGTTTTCTATGGATGAGGAGGATCGTCGTATTTGGTGGCCGGAAACTTCTGGGATCTATAGTGTTCGGAGTGCCAACAGGTTAATGATGGAGACGATTCTGGACACATCTAGTTTTCATGTGGAAGGCAATTGGCGTGCTCTGTGAAAATTGAAGATCCCCCTAAAGGTTAGACACTTTCTTTGCCGCCTTTGTAGAGATGTGTTGCCCACTCGGGCTAATTTGGCTTATCGACATGTGCTTGTGGTGGATAGTTGCCCTTGGTTCCCAGGTTTTTCGGAATCTTCTACTCACCTCTTGATTATGTGCTCTAAGGCGAAAGCGTGTTGGGATAGGCTTGGTATATCACAAGTGATTATGAATGCTACAATGACTCACGCAAACTTCCGTGACATATTCTTCTCTGTTTTGGTTTCTCTCAGTGGTGATGATTGTGTAGCTTGGTGCATGACGCTTTGGAGCCTTTGGAATACTCGAGACGAGCGAGTTCGGGAGAATAAACATAACGATGCAGGTACTACTATTTTGTCTGGTCAGAAGCTTTATTCATATTGGGTTTCGGCCCGTAGTGTTTTTATTAACCGGCCAACTGTTCCTTTAGTGCCATAAGCGCCTCTTGTATTAGATTGTTGGAGGAAACCGCAATCAGGGTGGGTCAAATGTAATGTGGATGCCTCTTTCTCTTTGGTGGCAAACAAAGTTGGGATTGGCATGTGTATTCGGGATGACCTTGGTCGTTTTGTATGTGCTAGAACCCATTGGTAGTCGCCAATTACGGATGTAGTTCTTGGCAAGACTTTGGGCCTCTTCCTTGCCATTTCTTGGGTTCGTAATCTTGGGTACAAAGATGTGATTTTTGAACTAGATGCCAAGTGTGTTGTTGATGCATTCAACTCCAACAACAACAATATCTCTGAGTTTGGGTCTTTTGTCAAAGTTTGTAAGAGTTTATTTTCTGTTTTTAATTATAACTCTCATGTTGAGTTTGCTAAGAGGAGTGCTAACAATGTTGCTCATACCCTTGCAGGGGTGGCCTTGTTGTCAGCTAGTCCTCAAGATTATTATGATGTCCCTACGTGTATTTCGGATTTGATCATTAATGAAATGCACTAAGTGCCTTTTGTCAAAAAGAATGAAGGAAGAATGAGGAAAGGAAGGCAGGGTTTTGACTTATGTGCAGGGGGTGTACGAAGCAACTAAGGGGGTGCGACCAGTAATTTCATTAAAAAAAAGGAAATAGATCACAACAAAAGCCCAACTTGTTTCTAATTATATTCTAAAGCTCAACTTCCTTATAACATTTACTTTGACACATTTCTTTAACCCAAAATGTTTTCACTAAATAATAATAATAATAATAATAATAATAACAACAATAACTAAGTATTTCACATTACCCAAATACATCAAACAATTACAACAATATATTATTAATATCATATAAAGATACATTAAAACGCTATAAAATACCTTAAGGTCATTGAACTTATAATTTAAAGTAATAATATTAACTCATGACTAATATTCAAAATTAATATAATACAATAATAATATACTATTAAAATATGTCAAATATTAAAATAAGGACGCACAAGATTACTGATATATCCACAAAAATATGTTTTGTGCAGGAAAAAGGCCACCTATAGATATGGTTGTATAGATACCCTTTTTGTCAACATAGGCTTTTTAGGTTTAAATATGTTTTTTGTCCCTGCAAATATAGCTGCTTTTCAAATAAGTCCCTGCAAAATTATTTTTATTAATAAGTCCCTACAAAATAACTTTTTTTTAAAAATACCCTTCTGTTAACCAAACGTTAAAAAAACGCTGACATGACTAACAAAAGTCTGACTTGTATTTTTCTTTTCTTTTCTAATTTTTTTTATGTTGAGTTGGCAGCCATGTATTAAATTATTAAAAAAAATAATTTTCATTTATTTTTCATCTTCTTCAACCTTCAACCTTTAATCTCAAAATCCCTAAATCCCCAAATCCTTCAATCTTCTTCTACCATAACTCAACCACCAATCGAGAAACTGAAAGTGTCTAGCCATATATGTGCTCTCGATGTTTATGATTGTTGTTTTTAATAAGGACAGATGTAGACTATTCGGAGTTTCTCAAACTCATCGCAAAGCCTCAGAAACACCTCCCTAGTGCAGAGACGTTCTGTTGATAGTGGTACCCAGGTAAATGATTCCAGGTCTTTTGATTCATAAAAAAGAATAATTTAATAATGAAAGAATGTGTGACAGAGATATGGATTTAAGAATGGTGTGGAAACAAGTGTCGAGAGAGAGGAAATGGCAATTGGAGAGATGGAGGGTTTAATGGAGATAGAATGTGGGGGGGGGGGGGGGGGGGGGGTAATTTCAAATCTAGCGAGAAACTTTGGGGTGGGATTGGGATGAAGTTGCTGGTGTTCCGATGCAGAAGAAGGAAATTGGTGTTGCTGGTGTTGTTTGATTAAAACAGAGTGAAGGGAATTGGTGTTGTGTTTTCTGCAGAAGAAGGGGGGTTTGGTATCTGCAATTTTGGAATAGGTTATGGAGGTTGAGATAGTTGGGATTGAAAAGTTATGGAGGTTGAAGGTTGGAGGTTGAAGACAATCAAGTGTTAATCCAAATCAGATTTTAAAATAAATGAAAATATAAAAATATGATATGGCAAAGCCAAATCAGACAAATGTTGCCACATCAGTATTTTTTGACAGAAAAGTTAACGGAAGGGTATATTTAAAAGAAGGTGACTTTGTAGGGACTTCTTTAAAAAAAATATTTTGCAAGGACTTATTTTAAAAACAGTTATATTTGCAGGGACGAAAAACATATTTAAACCGGCTTTTTAATTAATTTCAATGCCACAGTAGTAGGGATGGCAAAACGGGCTTAGCCCGCCGGGCCGACCTGCTGGCCCGCCAAAAAATGGCGGGTTGGGCTGATGATTTGACCCCGCCAACCCGTTTGGCCCGCCCCATCTCGGCGGGCCACAAGCGGGGCGGGGTGGGCCGACCCGCCAACTTTATTTTCTTTTATTTTCCCATGTTTTTAACTATTTCAAAAT
This sequence comes from Astragalus glycyphyllos, assembly GCA_963573325.1. NCBI lineage: Eukaryota > Viridiplantae > Streptophyta > Magnoliopsida > Fabales > Fabaceae > Astragalus > Astragalus glycyphyllos. The sequence continues at coordinate 3,314,900 of OY754308.1, read as the reverse complement.
ATTTTTTAATGTTTTTTGGCGGGTAGTAGTAGGCCGACCCGCCAACCCGCCATTTTTACCTTGTTTTTGGCGGGCTAACCCACTAACCCGCCTATTTTAAGCCCTAAAAGTATGTTTTAAATACATTTTTTATTGGTTAATTTTAATGGCGGGCTAGCCGCCGGCCCGCCAACCCACCAACGGGCGGGGCAGGCTAAATTTCTCAACCCAAAACTTTTGGCGGGCCGGCCCGCCCTGCCTAATTTTTTGCGGGCTCACGGCGGGGCAGGCCTAGGCGGGGCGGACAGGCCCGTTTTGCCATCCTTACACGGTAGCCTACAAAACAAGTACTACATGGTAAGCCTACTCGTGCAAGTTGTGGCAACAGTGTTGTATGAAGAGATTTAAATAGAAAAAAACGTTTGTACCCTAAGTATTAAGTTCTAATTGGCATTTTGAAGACTACTTTTCATATAAATTATAATCCCCAATAACTAACCCTTATCAATGTCATATGCATTTATTCTAAAGCAATCAAAATATAGAAATGTTAAATGACACGAAGGACACCTCCCGAATTCCTCACGACAGGTATGGAATATTAGTTGGTTGCATTGCATTTAAGAAATAATTTAACGTGGCTGGCGATGCATGTTGCGTTGGTGCTTTGTGGATCACCAAATGTGAAAAACATTCAGCTGAGTGATGATAGCAAGTAGAAGAGCAGTTCTATTTGTCCCGACAAATAGCTCCCCAAGACGTCCCAAACACGCCCACTCTACACCTACTATGTCAAAGTACCCAATGTTACAAGTACTTCCTATCATCACCCAGCTGAATGTTTTTCACATTTGGTGTTCCACAAAGCACCAACGCAACATGCATCGCCAACCACGTTAAATTTTTCTTAAATGCAGTACAACCAACTAATATCCCATAGCGGTCGGTAAGGGTGTGCATGGTATACAAACCATACCGCACCATCCCACACCACTCTTAAAATATGGTTTTAGTTTACTAGTTTCCAAATACAGTTTTATACTAATGAACCAGTTGGAATCCGGAACAGAACTTGTATATTACCGGTTTGGATTGTGATGAACAAATTGCAACCAGAAGCTTCAACTTATTAACAACAAAACCTGAAGCTTGAACGGGAACACAGTTACAGGTTAGAATAAGGTGTTGCAAGTAGAAATAAACACATCTCAAAGAGAGAGATTTACTTTTGACGGAATCCAATTCCAAGCACAAGGACAATGGTTTTGAGATTATAGCTGAAGCAGTTAGGCGGTGCTTGCATTTGAGAGAAAAGGCATTTCTCCACTTGTGGTACACCACATACCGTATTGGTAGAATATCGATGTTCCAAATTTTTTACTTAAATAATTGGTTTGGATTTTCTTAAAAGTGGTGCGGTATTTTTTATAAGTTACAGTATGGTTTGTGGAAAGGAAGTTTACCGGTATAGTTGCACACCCCTAGCGGTTGGGAGGAATTCAGGAGGTGTCCTTCGTGTCATTTAGCATTTCGGTTTTCCTATAACACTTTCGCTCCCAACTGATTCCTACCAGTGGTGTCACCCATGTGATGCACTATTGGTGTCACCCGTGTGATCCACAGGGCCAACGCTCTAGTCAACACAAAATTAACGGGATACCAAAACTTGTTGTTTAAATAACAATATGAAAGAAGCTTTGAAAAAATACAAAGAAATTAAAAGGTCCTTCCAAAATGTATCTTAAAGTGGCATTTGACAATGTTGTGTGTTAAGGTCGGTATGTTGAGGAATTTTAAGATTGATTGTACCAGATTATTTGATGGAACAATATTGAGATATGCAAGTAAAATTTCTTTATTGACTAATTACTTATGAACCTAAGTATTTCCAATTTAATAAAAAACATAAAAAAACTAATGAAACACGACAAAGAAACATTAGTTTAAAGAGACATAGTCCAATACATATAAACCATACACATAGTCTTAGTGATCGATATATAGAAATCCTAAGTTTCAAAATGCATACGCATCAAAAGAGACAAAAATAAATAGTCTTAGCGGGGTGTATTGGTTTAGGATTTCACAAGATGTTAAAAGACTTTTTTTGGGTAAAAAAGTTTGCAGGTATTCAATCAGGATTTTTTGTCACTTAAAAACAATCTATTGGTATTCGATTAGGATTTTCAGGACTTTTAAAAAAGTCTGTCAAAATCCGCTGGTATTCGTTTGAGATTTTCTATCACTTAAAAACAATTTACTGGTATTCAAAATTAAAAGGATTTTAAAAGATTGTTTGGTTGGATGGATTTTGAAGGACTTTTTAGTGTTATTTACACATAAAACACCCATCAAACAATCCCACTCAAATCATTAGACTTTGAAGGACTTTTTTATTTCAATTCTATCGCTTTATGTAGATTTTTCCAGGTCAATATTTTTTATGCTTGTGTTCTCTTCCTTCATTATTTCATACGATGCGTTCTCTTTGTTCATTATTATATCTGTTCTGCACTGTACTTCCGACCTTGAAGGATAGTCCAAGGTAGTTAGTGGTTGATGACCTTAGTCAATGACCGTATCTGATCCCGCTGGTGTTGTACCTGCAAAGTCGCTCCGATGCCAAAGTCAGTGGAGTAGTCTTAGCAAAGTAATAAATGAGAGAATGCTTACCGTCCGATCTGGTGGTTTGATCTGAGCCCTTGATGTTCGGACTGGGCCCTTTTGATATTGGGCTTTGAAGGGGTGTGAATAGATGTCAAAAAAGGGGGTGTATATGGCAAAAAGCCATTCTATAACAGTTGCCCCCCAAGTCTGGTCGTCTTTAGAGGTGATCTTGACTTGATGAGATACGAAGTGTTCTTTCTTACCGATGTTGAGTTTGGTTTCTGACGGTGATGTGCTTTTGCCGACGTCGAACTTGGTATCTGATAGTGATGAAGTGATTTCGACCGTTATAATAATTTTGAATTTTGAATTGGCGCCTTTGCATTTATTGCGCCTGTCAGAGCGCGTTTCCCAATGGCGGCTAATGATGATGATGTAACGCCCTAAAATTTAATCAAATTACTTCGAAGTTGGATTGCCGTAGGATAAGTGTAAGAATTGAAATTATGGGCGTAGTAGCTATGTTGAAAATGAGTTAGATGATAATCACGTGTTGTGGGCCAGTTAAAAAATAGCATTGGGCTTAGCACCGCGAGTGCGCAGCGCTCACGCAACCCTAGCAGCGTGTCCAATGCGCAGCTTGTGCAGGAAGGCGCTTGTGCTCCACTCCTCCTTATAAATATAGCGCAAATATGCGCTAGGGCTGGTCTTTTTGCGCAGCCGCCCTCTTTTCCCTTCTTCTCCTTCTTCCTCTCACTTCTAAGTTACACAAAAGCCTCAATTTTCAAGAGCTCTAGCCTAGGATTGGATTGGGAGGGTTGATTTTCATTGCAATTCTCTACGTTCGTGATCGTCACGCATCGTTACTATCGCAGGGGAGTCGCCGTATTCGGAGAATCGAGGAACGAGGCTAGGAGGGAGTTTGCGCCACCATAGTTGAGGTAAGGGTGGGTTCGAATTCTATAATAGCGTATATGAGGGATTGTATGCGGGGTTTGGGGTTTATTATAGATTGCCTCTGTGTATGTTGCGTGGTTATATATATATATATATATATATATATATATATATCGTATGAGAAATGTTTGATGAATTGACCGTGTGTGCTTGAATTCCTATGTTGTTTGTTCTAATTAAATTGAATTGTAATTTTGTTGGATTAAGGTTTTCACTATTATAATAAAAAAAAATGATAAGAATATAGATAACTCGTTAGTAAGAATTATAAATAATTTTCGTAATTGAATTGATGGTTACGTTAATGCTGTTGCTGTTTTGCTGTTAATGCTGTTGCTGTTTTGCCGTTAATGCTGTTGCTGTTTTGCCGTTAATGCTGTTGATGTTTTGCTGTTAATGCTGTTGCGGTTTTGCTGTTATTGTTGTCATTGCTGTTACGTTTTGCTGCCGTGTTGTTGCTATTCTTGCTGTTTTGCGCTGTTGATGTTGCTGCTTTGTCAATATTGTTGCCACAGTTGCCGTTGTGGTTAATTGTTGCGTTGAATACCTTGTCGAAAATGTGGTAAATTGCAGGTGAAGTTGTAAAAGTTGATTTGCCTCTATTTATTGGCAAAGATAGTAAGTTGTAGGCCTATGGCCGCCATGACGTTTTGGTGTTGTTGTCGTGCGATTGCGTGACTGTGATTAGCGTTACTTGTACATTCACACTGTGTCGCATACCTTTGCATTTGCTTTACGACGTGAACGATGAGGGCTATGCCCTGTGAGCCACTATTTACTGGCAACGACGATTTTTACGACGGGAGTTTTGCTCCAATGGTACCACATGCATATGCACAGTTGAGTCGCATTCTGCATTGCACTTTGATGATTCTATTGATGACTCTATTGAGAATTTTATTGATGATATGTGTAATTCTATAGTACCTGACCTATCATATTGTTCTTCATACGTGCTCTTATATAGTTCGATATCTCACCCCTTCTGTTTGAATGTTACCCCTATGTGGTAACGTGCAGGTAGTCGCGAATGAAGGCGGTGATCCTTCCTTAGTTGAGTCGGTGTCGTCACTCTGATATGTAACACTCGGGGGGATTGAACGCTGTTTTTTTTCCTTTACCATTTAGGTTGCAATATTTGTTGAACTCGACGTTATTTCTATTAAGCAAATTGTTGATTTTGAGTTGCCTAATGGACAAGGATTGTTAAGATTGCTTCAAATTGAATTTACCATGAATGAATTATATTGTTTGTTTTGGGAAGTAAGTGTAGCACTCCAATATTTGTGTTGAAAATTCCGCACTCTGATTTATAGTATTATTGGGTAGAATTGGGGTGTTACAGATGACGCTTTGGTATTTAGGCCCAATCCAGTTGTGCGAGGCCCACTATAAATAGGGGTTAGGTCCCCTCATTTATTCCTGATTTTCAATTTGCTCTGCATACCGATCTTCATATCTGAGTTTAAGTTCGTCGATCAGGAGGATAGTGGCTAGAGTTTCACCATTCCAGTGGGTTCAAGTGCTTGACTTCCGCAATAGACTATCAGCGAGAGCTTCGTTTGAGCGAGGTTAGTTCTTTTCTGAATCTCTCTATTGTTTTTTCTTTAAACAGTCAGATTTTCCCCCATTTCTTTAGTTGCTACAGGGTGGGGGTTGTCAGGTCGGGTTTCAAAATCGGTATGGACCCGTTAGGTCGTTATTCCTGACTTCCCTATGCCCTCATTCCTGCAGGTTTTAAAACTGGCTGTTACTAAACAAACTCGTAGGCAGATTTAACAGCAACCTCACAACTCGCGAACGTGATGGCTTCTGGAGGAGAGAATGTCGAGGTTCGTCATTCTGAAACTACCCCGGTTATTCCCGATGTTCAAGATCACCCTGATTCAGCCCCGAGCAGCGAACAGGTGGAGGACGATCCCGAGGTCGATCGCCACACTTCTGATGGTGGGGAGCAGTTTTCCGAGGATGTGGTTGTCGTTGGTGTAAAAAACACTGAGACCGACGTTGTCGTTGTGGAGACGATGTCTTCTAAACAGACGCATTCCGATTATGAGCAAGGGTCTTCGCATACTCAGGAAGTGGTGGGTTCTGAGTCGAAGTTGGAGTCTAGTACCGAGACAGGGGAGAGAAGCCATACGGGATCCGAGGTTGATAAAGGCAAAAGACTTGTTGAGGACCTTGCTGATGACGTGGCTATCGAGGCTGATGATCGTACCTCTACTTTTACTGATGGTTATTCTAGCACTGGTCCGGGGCGAATGGATCTTCCTATGCCTTATGATGTGAATGTTCCTCGCATTCTTAATTGGGTCGCTTCTTCTGTTACTGAAACAAGGTCTCTGTACGAAGCATGGGAAGATATGAGCATTTTTGTAGATAAGTTATCCATTCGGGGCCGACTTTGGAATGTCGAGGGTATGAGATCCGATGAGCATGCAGCGACCTGGCTAGGAGCTTTCAAATTTGTCATGTATGATGTATTGGTATCGGCTATGCATATCTGTCCCCCGTTTACTAATCTTCAACAGACTGTTTTGGCGAGATTGGAATTGGCACCTTCGCAACTTCACCCCAATGGTTGGGCGTTTCTTCGAGCCTTTGAATTGATATGGCTTGAACTTAAACGTCCAGTGTCTGCTGATCTGTTTTTTCATTTGTTTGAGGTTAATAGGAATAGAGAAAAAGGCGAGGAAGGAAATGCTTGGGAGCATGTGAGCCTTCGGTTTCTGAAAGGTGCCAAGATTTTCCAGGCTTATTCAGATTCGCTGATGGGGAGGTGGAAAGAGCTTTTTTATTTTGTGGAGCCGGTGAATAGTGAGGCAATTGACTATGCAGGTAGATTTGATTCGGATGGGCAAAGTTTGGTGTCCACTAAGTTTCCCATAGGATGGGGACTCGGTCATTATAACCGATCTCCCAGATCCTATCACGTCGGCCAATCTCATCTTTGCCGTGCCGATATCCTGACCAGAGATATCCTGTTGTTTATTTCATCTCAAGTACCTTATACCAAGCATAAATACCGAGGCATTCCTGTCGATCGATTAGTTAAGTGTGCTACCAGAAGAAAGGTTATGGGGGTTCTAGGTAGGGTCGTATTTTTGGATTGCAATTTATCTTTTGACTGAGATTTGTTCATTTATCATTTTGACCAATTCGTCCTGTTTTTTCTTTGTTTTCAGATACGATGGCAGGGAGTAGGATTGCTCAATTAAAAAGGATGGCGTTGCAGAACCTGGGGCCCGAGGAAGGTGAGCATGCAAACCAAGAGGTTCCAGAGAATGCTCCCGATCTTAGGGGTGTCGTTCTCGTTTCCCCAATCAGGACCGTTCATGAGGAACAGCTGGAGAATCCTGGGGACGATCTTCAACATCGGAAGAGAAAGACAGCGAATGAGGGAGCCTCTACAAAGCAGATGAAGATAGCCCGGAGAACTGAGGAGAAGAAGGTGGTGATTCCAACAGATCCTAAGTCTTCTAAGGGGCATAGATCTTCTAAGAATATGGAGGAATATCTTACCGATCCAGTTAGTGCGGCCGCAAAGTTGTTTGTTCATTTGGCCGATATTACCAAATTGCAGAGGGAGGAGATGGAACATCGTCATGAAGGTGAGGTATTCTTTCTGGAGTTCGTTTGTCGTTCTTTTTACCTACCTTATTGACTTTAAAATTTGTTTTTCAGAGTTGGTAACCACTGAGAGGGCCAAGTTATTCAATGCTCTGAAAGAACTGGCCGAAAAGAATAAAGTCCTGGGTAACACTTTGAGCGACTTGAAGACTTTGAAGGTTTATGTGGACGATCTTGAAAAGTCCCATAATTTTGCTAAGTCGCAAGTTGAGGATAGCACTGCTCGCATCGGTCAGCTGAACGATCGGATCAGAGTGCTTGAAGGAGAAAGGAAGAGTGCTGAAGAGACAATTAAAAGGTTGGAGGGTCAGATTCAAGAGCTGATGGCGTCGCTGGAATTTTTTGAAGAGAACAAGGCTGAGACTAGTTCCGCTCCTGAAGATCGATGCGTCGTGCTTGAGAAAGAGCTCGCCCAAACCCGTGCTGAGCTGGTAAAATCTAAGAAGGAAGCGCGGACTGCTGCCGATCTTGCTCTGGAAATGGCAAGAGATGGCTTCGATCTTGCACTTGGTCAAATTGCTCTTGTCTACCCCTCTCTTAATCTTGACAAGGCCGTTCTGAATGTGGATCACGAGATTGAGGGAGATCAGATTGTGAAAGTCGACATCAAGACCAATGTGAAGACCGTGGTTTACCCCAAGTCTGCCTGAATTGTGTCTAGATCCATTTTTGTAAGAGTTTCGGGTTTATACAGAGAATCATGCATAAGCTCGGAACTTCGTCAAGTCGTTTTAGATTCTAGTTTTTTGTCTATAAAACTTGAAGCCTCGGCCGTATCCGAGATGGTTGTAATGAATTAAATTTTGTTTATGTAACTTGATTCCTTGAATGGCTTATCTTTTCGTCATCGTATTTGTCAATTTTCATAGTCTTGACCTTATAATTTTTGATAAGATCAAAAAGATAAGTGTGGAATGTAGGTATTTCCGAGATTTAGTTCGTACCTTATAGTTTTTGATGAGATCAAAAAAGATAAGTGTGGAACGTAGGTATTAAAAAGGTTTGAGAGGAGCTCTCAAACGATTAGAGAAGACCTGTTAAGAATTCTCGTAAGATCGGGCCTAAGGACAGTTTACCAGGACTCGGCCCAGATTTAACTCGTCCATTAGTGTTCTTGGCTACTAAGGCCAATGATCGATTTAAGGAAAAATCCTTAACGGACCTTTCGAACCTTTTGGGCAGTTTACCAGGACTCGGCCCGGATTGAACTCGCCCCTAAGGGTTGTGACTGCTTTGGCCACGTGTGGAGATCTCGTAAGATCGGACCTAAGAACAGTTTACTAGGACTCGGCCCAGATTTAACTCGTCCATTAGGGTTCTTGGCTACTAAGGCAAATGATCGATTTAAGGAAAAATCCTTAACGGACCTTTCGAACCTTTTGGGAAGTTTACCAGGACTTGGCCCGGATTGAACTCGCCCCTGAGGGTTGTGACTGCTTTGGCCACGTATGGAGATCTCATAAGATTGGTCCAAGAAATTATTCTGAAGGAGTTTGTAGATTTATAGTGGTAGGAACTACCGTTTTTATAGTGGTAGGAACTACCATTACACGAAACTGGCACACGCAAAACAGTCGTGTCCTTAAATGTAATAGCTCTTTAACTTTGTGGCATTCTAAGTTCGGAGGATCTCCGTCCTGCCAAGTGTTTCCAATTTGAAAGCCCCCGTACCGGTCTTACTTTTAACACGGTAAGGTCCTTCCCAATTGGGTGCTAATTTTCCTTGTGAAGCATTTTTCAAACCCACGCTGGCTCTTCGAAGGACTAAGTCGCCGGGTTCAAAATCTCTGGGGACTACTTTGGCATTGTATCGGGTCGCAACACTTTGTTTGATGATGGCTACTCGAAGTGTCGCTTGTCCTCGAATTTCGTCGATGAGATCGAGATTTTCTTTCAAAGCTTGGTAGTTTTCCGTAGGAGTTTTGGGATTCGCTACTCTCCAACTTAACTCGCCGACTTCCACTGGGATGACCGCCTCGCTGCCATAGGAGAGCCGGAACGGCGTTTCTCCCGTAGAGCTTTGAGGGGTGGTCCTGTAAGCCCAGAGAACATATGTGAAATGATGCTTGATTTTGAAGTCGGACATCATTTTCCTGAAACCTTTGTCGGCGAACTGAGTTCCGTTATCAGTAATAACTATTTCGGGGATCCCGAATCTACTCATGATGTTCTTTTTAAAAAATCTCAGGCAGTTCTTTGCAGTGATGGTGGCTAAGGGCTCTACTTCAATCCATTTGGTAAAATAATCAATTGCCACTATGAGATATTTGTTTTGGCCTAGAGCAGTTGAGAATGGACCTAGGAGATCTATTCCCCATTGTGCAAAGGGCCATGTTGAGGATACACTTCGGAGTTTGATTGGTGGGGCGATGTAAACATTGGCGTGGACCTGGCATTTTTTTGCACTTTTTTACGTAGTTCTTAGCATCGCCTTCTATGGTCGGCCAATAATATCCTGTGCGTAGGGCTTTTCGAGCTAGGGAACGGGCGCCTAGATGTTGTCCACATATTTCTTCATGAATTTCGGCTAGGACGGAATGCACTTGCTCCCCTTCAATGCATTTTGATAATGGTGAGGAGAGGCTCCTTCTGTATAACGTATTATCTATGACTGAGAAGGCGGAAGCTTTTCTTCTGATGATTTTCGCTTCTATCGAGTCTAGAGGCTCGATTCCTGTTTTGATGTACTCCAATATTGGAGTGAACCAACTTTGGCTCTCCTCAATGGAACAAATTGTAGAAATACAAGTCGGATTCAGAGAGATACTAGGTCTTCATAGTAATTCCTGGATGATCGTCCGGTGATTACCGGGGACCTTGGTGCTGGCGAGTTTTGATAGGATATCCGCCCTGATTCTCGGATCTTGGGACGTGCTTTACCTCGGCTGTTCTGAATTGTGCGAGTAACTCTTGTATTCGAAGTTGGAGTTTCTGCAGGGTCGGATCCTTGGTCTCAAATTGATTGTTTATTTGTGAAACGACCAAGAGTGAATCCGTGTAGAGATTGACCTGAGTGACTCGTAGGTCAATTGCCAATCGTAGACCTGCGATGCAAGCCTCGTATTCTGCTTGATTATTACTCCCTCCGTCCCAAATTGTTTGCAGTTTTAGCAAAATCAATTTGTCCCAAATTGATTGTTGTTTTAGAATATCAATGTAACTTTTAATGTTCTTTTCCATTTGTACCCCTATTAATGAGGACAACTTTTTTCATTTAATAAAAGATTCACATTTTTCTATGTAGAGAGATAAAGGGTTAATTGGTAAATTGAATAACACTTTTTAAAAAATCTAGACTCCTAATCATTTTCCTTAAAGGGTGTGCCAAAACCTTAAACTGCAAACAATTTGGGACGGAGGGAGTAGTTGATTGGAAAGCGAAGGTAAGGGAGAGTTCAATGATCACTTTATTCGGGCTTTCCAATATTAAACCCGCGCCACTTCCTTTGGGGTTGGAAGACCCATCAACGTGTAAATTCCAGATGTCGTTAACAGGATCAGCGGGAATCATTTCTGCTACAAAATCTGCTAGAACTTGGGCCTTCATTCTCGTACGGGATTCGTACTTGATTCCAAATTCGGAGAGCTCTACTGCCCATTTAATCATTTTTCCGGCAAGGCCGGGTCGGTGTAGAATCTTCCTTATTGGATAGTTGGTGCGTACGACTATCTGGTGTGCCACAAAATATGGTCGGAGGCGTCGGGCTGCGACGACTAAGGCGAGGACGATTTTTTCTATTTGCTGATATCTGCATTCGGGTCCCTGGAGTGCTTTGCTTACAAAGTAAATGGGACTTTGACCGGCCTGTGTTTCCCGGATGAGCACGGGGCCTAAAGCTTCCTCCGAGATTGATAGGTATAAGTATAGAGTTTCTCCCTCGTATGGGCGAGTTAGGATGGGTGGTTCTGAAAGCGCTTTTTTGAGTTGTTGTAAGGCTTCGTCTTGCTCGTTTGTCCAGTTGAATTTTCCTTCGCCATCCTCCTTTTCTTTTTTCAAAAGTTTGAATAATGGGAGAGATTTAAATGCCGCATTTGATAGGAATCAGGATAAAGCGGCGATCATACCGTTGAGTTTTTGGACCTCTTTTTTGGAAGTCGGAGTCTGCATTTAAGTAGAAACCGAGGAACTATCCAGCTCGGACACCAAAAGTGCATTTTTACGGATTTAGTCTCATGCTATTTTTCTTGATTTCTGCGAAAATTTCTCGAAGGTCTTTTACGTGGGTGTTTTCCTGTTCACTTTTTGCAATCATGTCATCAAGATAGACTTCAACGGTCTTGCCTATCTGTCTTTGAAATACTTTGTTCATCATTCTCTGATAAGTGGCAACGGCGTTTTTTAAACCGAAGGGCATAACTCGGTAGGCGAAGTTACCTTGGTCCGTCATAAACGCAGTTTTTTCTTGATCGGGGGGAAACATGGCGATCTGATTGTAACCGGAATAAGCGTCCATAAAAGAAAGTAGGCGAAAACCCAACGCATTATCGACGAGGTGATCAATACTTGGGACAGGAAAGGCGTCTTTCGGACAGGCTTTGTTTAGGTCAGTATAATCGATGCACATACGCCATTTACAGTTGCTCTTTTTAACCAGTACTGGGTTTGATAACCAAGTCGTGTATTTGACCTCTGTTATAAAGTTCGCTATGATTAAATCTTCCACGGTTTTTGCGGCTGCCACGGCTTTCTCTCCACTCTGCACTCGTCTTCTTTGGGAGACCCATTTTGCTTCCGGACTAACGGCGAGATGGTGCCATGCGTTTTCTGGCGGGATTCTGGGCATGTCGTTTGCCGACCAAGCAAAAAGATCAGCATGATCTTTTAAACACTAACTGAGTTTGATTTTTACCTCTTCGGATAGGTCCGCTCCAATTTTCACTGTTCTAGTAGGGTCGTCTCCGAGCTGTATTTTGATGGATTCCCCATCAGGCTCGGGTCTTCTCATTTTTTTTTTGAGTTCTTTGGCCAACTCATAATCATTTTCCTTTTCCGAGCTGTCTGGGTCGTATCTAGCATCTAAATCAGTTAAGTTGACTTCGGCGGATCTTCCTGTAACTTCTTCTTTTTTGGTTATCTCAGGTGGAACCCCTTCCTTATCTTGAGCCTTTTCTTCTACTTTTGTCCATAGGAAGAAACATCTTGAGGTGGATTCAAGATCCGAGTTTAAGGTGATCACCTTGTTGCAGAGGGAGTGGAATTTCAATTTTAAGTGAGTGGTGGAGGTTACTGCTCCGAGCCTTCCCAAAGTCGGTCTTCCAATGATACAGTTGTAGATTGATTCACACGGTAGGATGAGGAACTTTGTTTTGATGATCCTTACCAAGGGTTTTCATCGTAGGAAACCATCAGTTCCAGGTGTCCAAGAGGTTTAGTCCGAGATCCATTGAATCCTGATAGTGCGGATCCTCGGTAAGGAGCGATGTCTTCTTTATCGATTCCCATTCTTTCCACGAGGTCGAGGAAGATGATGTGTTTATGTGTTTCCCCCCGATCGATGTCTTCTTTATCGATACCCATGTGTTTATGTGTTTTTTGAACGGGATTCCGGGGCCCAGCCCCATCCCCATGAAGTAAACTCGGAAGGCATCATCGAGGTTCTGAACTTGAACTGCTTCCTTGTTAAATCTTTCTATATATTGTCTTAAAGATTCGGATTTCTCTTGGACGATGGATGCTAAGACATTTTTGTTTTTTGGTTTGCTTTTGGAATGGGAAAAGTTAGCTAAGAATAATTTGGCCAGCTGGTCCCAGAAGGAGATTGTGTTTGATTTGAGGGTCTCAAACCATTCTGAGGCTATTTTTTCCGATGTTAGGGGAAAAATTCGGCATTTAATTTCTACTGGAACGTTCCGATACTGCATTACTGTGTCAAAATAACTTAAATGTCTGTCCGGGTCGCCTGTCCCCTCATAGGTCTTCAAGCCTTCTTGTGGTTTTTCGAGATATCTGGGCACCGGGTAACGATCGATTTTTTCCGTAAAAGGGCCTTTGCGCTTGGTTGTTTGAGCCCGTGGCGGAGATCGGTGCCGATGGTGCGGGTGCCTGCGGTCAAGAGGGCGATATCCTCGAGGTGAATATTCTCTACTCCTCGATCGTTGCATGGGAGAAGAGGATGCCAGAGAAGAACGAACTTGGGGTGAATAATCAGCGTCTTCCCTTCCGCCGTACACTCCGGTTGGAGGCGAAGGGGAAACATTCCTTCCGAGCCTATGAGGAGGAGAGCGATGGTAATGTTGTCTTCTGGGTGGAGATCGGTGGCGCTTTCGAGCCGGATTTCTTCTTTTGGGAGAATCCGGGTCGGGAGAGACCGGATCCGGAATATTCTGGGCCCGGAGCTCCGTCACCTGTCCTTCGAGATCCGTAAATCGGTAACTCCTCTCTTGGTTTGCCGCCTCATGTCGGTTCAGTAGTAGGACGAGCTGTTGGACAGCATCGGCCGGGACAGAAAGTGGATTTTGAGGAGGTATATGGTTCCTCGCGGAGCTTCCGGTGACCAAAACGAAGTTCGGAATTTGATTTTGAACTTGCGCTTGAGTAGAGTCTGGAAGGTCTTGTACGAATCCTTCCGGGGTTGGCTGGGGTTCGGCCAAATGAGGGATGACCGGTCTCAGGATCGGCTCGGGGGGGATACCCGCCGCGAGGCTGTTTGCCTTTGAACGAAGATTTCGAGTCGTCATTGATCAAGGTGAGAGGAGAAGATCTTGGTTTGAGACCTCCCACTGTGGTCGCCAATGTTCTGCACTGTACTTCCGACCTTGAAGGGTGGTCCGAGGTAGTTAGTGGTTGATGTCCTTAGTCAATGACCGTATCCGATCCTGCTGGTGTTGTACCTGCAAAGTCGCTCCGATGCCAAAGTCAGTGGAGTAGTCTTAGGAAAGTAATAAATGAGAGAATGCTTACCATTAATGAGACAATGAATGTTGTATTTATAGAGTGGGGTGGGGTTGATTCCAATGAATCAGGACCGTCCGATCTGGTGGTTTGATCTGAGCCCTTGATGTTTGGACTGGGCCCTTTTGATATTGGGCTTTGAAGGGGTGTGAATAGATGTCAAAAAAGGGGGTGTATATGGCAAAAAGCCATTCCATAACAATATCTATTCGTTCATTATATCTGTTCGTGCATCATTCTCTTATGGAGCCATCATCAAATTCAGATTTCCTCTCTCTAAGCTCCAACGTGATCTCTTTATTACACCATTTTGATGGAACTTTTTATTTGTTTATGAATAACTTTTCCTAAAATTTGTTTAACCTTGTTACTATAAGCCACGTTTATATAATTTGTTTGATGAAGTTTTCCCAGGTATCCCAATCGAGTTCAACCTTATTACTATACCCAGGTCAAGCATTACCTGTATAAGGAGTGTAATTTGTTTGACTCTCTTTTAAATTTTGAATGTATGTTAAAAATCTTTGAAGTTTTATGAAATCTCACAATTCCACAAAGTCCAACAGAATCCACAAAGTCCTGCAGAGTCCTGACTTAAAATCAATTAAAATCCTAACTTAAAAGTCTTGAAAGTCCGGCAAAATCCTAAAAGTCATAAAGTTCCTACAAGTCTTTTAAAATCTGTGGGACTTTTTTCTGCTAAAACAACCCTTTGAAATCCTAATCCAATATTTGTTGGATATCCAAGCACTGCATAAAAGAAAACACAGTCAAGTTCAGAAATATTTGTTGTATGGTAAAGATACATCTTATTTTACATGTAAAAACCATGTCATTACAACTAACTAAAAGGTCATCATTCTGAACAGATTAATTTCTTATAAGTTGTAGTCAATGTGATATGATACTTCTAATTAAAGAGACTATTATCTAATGCATGAAAGAAAAATAAAACATCGTATAATCAATTGAATAGTGTAGAAAGTATTTCAATCACGTTTGTATATGCTGGTTTTTCTTTTGTAAAGCCAAGATCAGAAAATTTCAAAGAACCATTGAATAGAGCATTAGTTTAGACTAAATTGACTTTAGCATATGGAAAGAAGTTGATGGATACCAACTAACAGAGAATGAACTGAGAAGAATTCTTTGTATTATTTACTCAATCCTAAGGATCTCTCTCAGAATTGGTATAGGAGAAATTACAAAGAAATAAGGAAATAACAGAGATACAATGAACTTCTCAACAGAGAGTTGAGCCTAGTCCCATTCCCAGTCCAAAACCAGCCTAAGAAATGTGAATGAGAAACTACCCAGATATATTCCCCCACTCTCTCTCCAAATCATTCTGAATATTTCTCTCCAATACACTTCGGCCACGTGGCAGAAGTTAGTTACCAGCAAAAGGGCGTGTGCTGCTACCCTCAGCAGCAGAATCTCTTTTTTGTATTTTCCTCCACTTACCTCTTTCATAAACCTTAGTGACTTTAGCAGATTGCCCCTCATTTGTAATATTCTCATCAACACCATCCCCTTCAAAATTCACCTTGTCCTCAAGGTGAAGCTCAGGGAAATGTTCCTTCATCTTGGTCAATAACTCCCAAGAATTCTCACATTCAGGCAGAAGCTGCCACTTAACTAAAACCTCTGCTTCTTCGATGTTGTTTCCTCTCACTGCCAGAATCTCTTCAGGAATACTCTGCAGCTCCAATTCTTCAGTTACATAAGGAGGTAAAGGCTGGACAGCAACATCAGCAGTAACTGTGGGCTTCAACAATGACACATGGAACACCGGATGCACTCTACTATCATCAGGCAGCTTCAATTTGTAAGCTACTTCCCCAATCTTTTCTAGTATCTCATAGGGACCATAGTAACGAGGACTGAGATTTTGATTAACCCTCTTGGCTAATTTCTTGAGCTTGTATGGTTGAATCTTCAAATAAACATGATCTCCAACATTGTAATTCACTGCTCTCCTATGCTGATTAGCCTGCTGTTTCATGCGATTCTACACTTGAATTAAATGATCCTTCAGCAAATTGATCATCTCATTCCTATGCTGAGTCATCACAGAGACTTCTTCCATATTAGTAAGCTGAACATCACCTCAAATCACAGGTGGAGGGTCCCTTCCATAAAGACCTTTGAAAGGGGTCATCTTAGTAGCGGAATGATAGTTGGTACTATACCAAAATTCTGCCCAAGTCAGCCCCTTGTGCCACTGCTTTGGTTTGGAACCTGTCATACATCTCAAATAGGTTTCTAGGCACCTATTCACAACCTCAATCTGACCATCAGTCTCCAGATGGTAAGCAGAGTTAAATTTCAGTTTAGTTCCAGCCATTTTAAACAACTCAGCCCAAAAAGAACTGATGAACACTCGATCTCTGTCAGATACAATTGACTCCGAGAACCCATGAAGTCTCACCACCTCTTTCAAGAACACTTCAGCCACATCCTTTGCACTATAAGGGTGTGCAAGAGAAATAAAATGAGCGTACTTCGTCAACCTATCCACCACTACAAGAATAGTATCCATTCCTCCAGCTTTTGGTAACCCCCCAATGAAGTCCATGGTCACATCAGTCCAAATCTGTTTCGGGATTGGCAATGGTTGTAATAGGCCAGCAGGACTTAAAGCTTGGTACTTATTTCTTTGACACACTTCACACTTGCTCACATATTCTTGTATAGTCTTTCTCATACCTTCCCAAAAGAACAAGATAGCAATTCTTTTGAAGGTTCTAAAGTACCCCGAGTGTCCTCCAATGCATGAATCCTGAAATTTTTTCAAAATTAACTCAATTTTGATTGAATTTCTCGGCAACACCAATCTGCCTCTATAGTACAGCTTCCCATTCCTCAACTGGTACCCTTTATGCTCAACATTCTTTGCTACTAAATCTTGAACAATTCCCTTCAATTTCTCATCTTGATTCACCTCATTCTCAATATCTTCCCATTCAAAAAACTGCACAGTAAACAAGGCAGAATATTGTAGCTTCCTTGATAAGGCATCAGCTGCCTTGTTCTCAATTCCCGGTTTGTATTTGATCTCAAAATCAAACCCAAACAGTTTGGAAATCCATTTGTGTTGTTCTTCACCCATTAACCTTTGATTAGTTAAGAATTTGAGACTCTTCTGGTCCGTATGTATCACAAAACGCCTACCCAACAAATAATGTCTCCATTTTTGCACCGCAAGCACTACAGCCATCAATTCTTTCT
This sequence comes from Astragalus glycyphyllos, assembly GCA_963573325.1. NCBI lineage: Eukaryota > Viridiplantae > Streptophyta > Magnoliopsida > Fabales > Fabaceae > Astragalus > Astragalus glycyphyllos. The sequence continues at coordinate 3,297,604 of OY754308.1, read as the reverse complement.
CATAGACAGATTTGTATAATGATCTATCCGAGAATGTCTGGCTCATGAAAGCCACTGGTTGACCATCCTGCATCAATACAGCTCCTATCCCTTTGCCTGAAACGTCAGTCTCTACCACAAAGGTCTTCCCAAAGTCAGGGACAGCAAGTACAGGGACAGTTGTCATGGCTGTTTTCAATCTGTCAAAGGCTGCCTGGGCATTCACATCCCATGGGAATTTGTCTTTCCTCAACTGTTGAGTTAATGGCCATGCAATCTAGGCCAATTAACCATTGCTTTAATCTTGGCAGGGTCTGCTGCCACTCCTTGTCCCGAGATAATATGACCAAGATACTCCAAACTCTTCATTCCAAAAGAACACTTCTTCTTATTCACAACTAATTCATTTTCTAGTAAAGCTTGTAAAACAATTCTGAGGTGTTTTTGATGACTCTCCATGCAATTGCTATAAATCAAAATGTCATCAAAGAAGACTAATGCAAACTTTCTCAAATAAGGTTTCAAAACTTGATTCATTAGGCTTGAAATGTTGATGGAGCATTAGTGAGGCCAAATGGCATCACAAGGAACTCATAATGGCCCTCATGAGTCCTAAAAGCTGTCTTAGGGACATCCTCCTCCTTCATACGAATTTGGTGATACCCGGACTTCAAATCAAGCTTTGAAAATACCTTGGCTCCACCCAATTCATCTAATAACTCATCTATCACTGGAATAGGGAACTTGTCAGGCATAGTGAGCTTGTTCAAAGCCCTATAATCAACACAAAATCTCCATCCTCCATCCTTCTTCTTCACCAAAATCACTAGGCTGCTGTATGGACTGTTGCTAGGTCTAATGATATTAGCTGCCATCATTTCTTTCACAAACTTTTCAATCTCATTTGTTTGATAATAAGGGTATCTATAGGGTCTTATATTGGGAATGTTAGCTCCTGAAGTAAAGGTAATTGCATGATCACAACTTCTCTTAGGTGGTAGTTCTCTAGGTTCTCTGAACAGCTCATTAAATTCAGCTATTACACTATCCAAAATGGATGAAACAGTGTCACTAACCTTCAATTCTGACTTGTCAATGGATTGATAAGCTAGCATGAACCCTTCACCTTCGTTGTGGAGAGCTTTCAACATTGTCTTCCAAGATGCTTGAGCTTTGCATAATGATGGATCTCCTCTTATCATCTTCTTCTCTTTACCTCTTCCCCAAGTTAGGACCATATCTTTGAAATTGGCCCTCACATCCCCTAAACCTTCCAACCAATCCATTCCAAACACTAGATCAATCCCCCTAACTCCATGATGAAGAAGTGTTTCTCAATTATCACCCCCTGTATCACCACTTTCACATTCTTACATATTCCCCTGTTTTTCACTCTTTCACCATTACCTACCTCCACCACAAACTTAGGTGTATCACTCACCTTGAGTTTCAAATGCTTCACCAACCTTCTAAAAATAAAATTACTAGAAGCACCACAATCCATTAGCACTAAAATCTCTGTTTCACCAATGATTCCCAAGATCTTAAAAGATCTATTAGAAGTTACACCTTCCTTGCTCTTCAATGAAATTTGCAAGGTTTTGGCAGTTAATACTTCTGCCACTTCTGGTTCTTCCCTACTTTCTTCACCTTCCTCATCTCCAGAACTCTCCACCAAGACAAATTTATAGTGTTTCATCTTACAAACACGATCCCTCCCCCAATTTTCACCACACTTGAAGCAAAGTCCCTTCCTACTCCTCTCCCTCAATTCATTCTGTGACAATTTCCCTCCTCCACCAGATTTCTTCTCACTAATCTCCCCCTCTCCTCCTTTACTACTAGAGATACCACCCTTTTTCCACCTTGTGAAGCCCTTAGGATGCTTCACAGAAGGTCTGTCCCCTTTCTTCTCTAAAGCCAGCAATCCTCCCTTCCTGAGAGCATTGTTTTTCTCCTCAAGTAACAAAGCCCTATCCATCAATTCGTCCAACGTACCCCCAGCGTGTAACTTCAACTCAGCTTGAATTTCTTCTTTCAAGCCATTGATGAATATTCCCTTCAACATCACCCTTTCTTCTTACTTCAAGGGTGCTGATTCTCGCTCGAATTTCTCTCTGTAGCGCATCACAGAGCTGGTTTGTTTGATGCTCAACAACGTTCCAAACGGGTTCTAGACCAACCCGGGTTGGAAACGACGAATCACCGCCGCTTTGAACGCCTCCCATGTGAGCTCATCATTCTGTTCTTCCCACCATTGATACCGGTTGAGAGCCTTATCTTCCATTGCGATCACCACAGCGTCCAATTTCTCCTCTTCTTCTACTTCGTTCAGCTTGAAGTAGCGTTCTGCTCTCACAATCCACCCGTAAGCATCATCTCCCCAGAAGATAGGTAACTTCAATTTTCTTCCACCAAAATCACGAGAAGAGTCACGACTACTAGTTCGTGTCGTGGTAATATCGTCGTCAGTGTTAACGATTCCTTCTTCCTCTTCCGTCGGGTCGGGTCGCGCATTACGACGCCTATGAGAATGGCGTTTGCGAGGACGTCAATGGCGCGATTTGCTGCGTGAGATGAGTAGCCTCGTGAGTTCTTCCAGCTTCTGCTCAATGCCTTCCACACGCTTCTCCATCGTCAATCGTGTAAAGACCATGCACTGGGATTCAAGTGCTTTGATACCACTTGATGGATACCAACAAACAGAGAATGAACTGAGAAGAATTCTTTGTATTATTTACTCAATCCTGAGGATCTCTCAGAATTGGTATAGAAGAAATTACAAAGAAATAATGAAATAACAGAGATACAATGAACTTCTCAACAGAGAGTTGAGCCTAGTCCCATTCCCAGTCCAAAACCAGCCTAAGAAATGTGAATGAGAAACTACCCAGATATATTCCCCCACTCTCTCTCCAAATCATTCTGAATATTTCTCTCCAATACACTTCTGCCACGTGGCAGAAGTTAGTTACCAGCAAAAGGGCGTGTGCTGCTACCCTCAGCAGCAGAATCTCCTTTTTGTATTTTCCTCCACTTACCTCTTTCATAAACCTTAGTGACTTTACCAGATTGCCCCTCATTTGTAATATTCTCATCAGAAGTAAATAGATGTTATCATAAAGTGCTAATCCTTTGATCTTTGGCAAGCCAACCAATGTAATACATGAGAAAATTATAGCTACTCCAAACAACCCATAAGAGAGAATGCTATTTTTTTCTTCCTACAAATACAAAACTGTGACTTACATAGCTCCAAATGTACTCCCTGAACATTTCAGCCAACCTCAAAAATAGAAGTAAAATGAGTATATCAAGACAAATTACAGATTATTTATAGAGGTTTTCTCATATTTGGCATCTGTCATACAATATTCATCCTAACATTAAAAAAGGTATTAATCTGTCATAAAAAAGGTTTTCTCATATTTAGTATCTGTCATGCCAGATGCTCATTGAGGATCTGTCATACTCATACAATATTCATCAAACTCATATGATGGTTCAGCTGCACATGTCAAAATATCCACAAGGGTTAATAACTAAATGAAATATACCCTTTACACTTCATCAATATACTATTGATTTTGTTGTCAAAAATATATATTTTTGCTATTAAAAAAACTGGATGAAGATCTAACTAATTTCCTGTATCTAACAAACAAATTAAGATAGTTATTTGAGTTCACCTCTTTTGCTTGGAGCTGGTGTGGAGTGAGATTCTGAAGGTGAAAGGTGTAGTATTAGTCATTTATTGCTGCTGCAGCATCACACACATAATCAAACCTAAAAAATCCAAAAAACTAAAAGAATCAGGCTAAAGAATCAATCGAAACCTAAAAGTCCAAAAACATGACAACCTAATAAATCAAAACCTAAAGAAAACAATAAAACCCCAATTTTACTGGTGTATTCTCCTTGAAAGCAACATCAGACTAAATCAAAACCTGAAGAAAGGCAGCACATAGAAGACGCAAAAAGGATCGACAATTTGCACAAAATGGAAAAGAATAAAAGACAATGGAAAAAGAACAAGGAAAGGTTTTTGCGGAGAAACACTAATGAAGATATCAAAACGAAATTCAACCTATGTTACCCTATCTTCAGCTGAAATTAGAAACTTGTCTAAAACCTACAATAAATCTAGTGATGTATCACCTTTAAAATGAAAATCAGATTATTATCAGATTCAATTGCTTACACATAGACTTCGTAATTACCATCACCAACTGACTAAGAGCAAAAAATTTCAGTATAGAGTTTATTCAACATGTGTGTAGGACATGCAAATTCCCAAAAAAAAACAATAAAGACTGCATTCACTGGTATGAAGCAGCATTGACTTACAGGTTTGGACCATTGCAGGAGAGCAGAAATACGACCTCCATTTTCTAGCAGTAGCTACTGCTCTTTTTGCTCTTTTATTTACTTCCTCCTCTGCAAAACTACCATCATTTCGAGAATTATAAGTGGCACATACAATATAACTGATAAGAACTGAATGTAACAGTGAAAGTAAAGAACAAAATGACCAAACAGATTGTAATATTCCTGGGATTCAATGTAAATCACAGAGAATGTAGTACAATATCAGTATAGGGAAATGGAATACAAGACTCTCAAGAGAGAGAAACTGACCCCAAGATATCTTGACTATATCTTGACTATCAGATGTTCCTTATGACTCCCTATATCTTGACTATACACCAAGATATCGTCAAAAAAGACAAGCACAAATTTCCTCAGAATTGGTTTCAATATTCTGTTCATCAGTGCCTGGAAGGTGGAAGGAGCATTGGTCAAGCCAAAGGCATCACAAGGTACTCATAATGACCTTCATGAGTCCTGAAAGCAATTTTGTGAATGTCCTCACTCCTCATTCTGATTTGATGGTATCCAGACTTCAAATCAAGCTTGGAGAAAATCCTAGCATTCCCAATTTCATCCAACAACTCGACTATGATAGGTATGGGAAATTTATTAGGCACTGTATACTTATTCAAGACCCTGTAATCAATGTAGAACCTCCACCCCCCATCTTTCTTTTTAACCAAAAGCACAGGGCTTGAAAAAGAGCTCACACTAGGTCTAATTATGCCAGCAGTCAACATTTCATTTACAAATCTTTCAATTTCATCCTTTTGATAATGTGGATACCTGTAGAGTATTATATGAGGAGTAGGTGCTCCAGGCTTCAGTATAATAGCATGGTCCTGCTCTCTCACAGGTGGTAGCTCTGTAGGCTCTTGGAAGACATCATTGAATTCTCCCAGTAGATGAGCAGTATCTGCTTGCAAAGTCTGCTCAGCTGCATCAGTGTTCTGCATTTCACAATACTGTAACCAGTATCCTTCTTCCTCCTGTTGAATAGCCTTCTCCAAGGTCTTGAGAGAGGCCTGGTGTCTACTCAGGGAGGGCTCTCCCCTAATAACATAGCTCTGACTTCCCCCCTTCCATTTAATCACCATATTCTGGAAATTTGCCTTGATATCACCAAGACTGGCTAACCAATCCATTCCTAGCACCAGCTCAGTTCTTGCCAGTGTCATCAGATAGAAATTCTGAGTGAATGTGATATCCTGTACCATCACCTTCAAGTCAGCACAAACCCCTCTATGTGTGATCTTCTCACCATTACTTACCTCAATGGTGTATTCACTAGTATCTTCCAGTTTCAATTTCAACTCTTCTACCAATTTATGAGAAATGAAATTGGATGTTGCCCCAGAGTCAATCATGTATCAACACCTTCCTTTCATTGATCAATCCCCAAACCTTGAAAGATTTGTTGGAAGTTAAACCTTGCTTGCTTTTAAGAGAAAGCAACAAAGTCTTTAACTCTTCTGCAGATTCCACAATGATCTCCTCTGTCTCCTTCTCTTCCTCCTCTTCTTCTCCTTCATCTTCATCAATCAATTCAACCCTGTAATGCCTCATCTTACACACATGATCACGTCCCCATCTTTCTCCACACTTAAAATAGGGCCCCTTTTTACTGAGGTCTGTTAGTTCTTCTTGGGACAGGTTTCTTCTCACAGCTTGCTTCTTCTCCACGTTCCCAGCTTGCGCCTTGTTCTCCTCAGTACCCCCATTGCTTCCCCCAGTGTCAATTTTAGGTTTAGCAATGAAAATCCTGTTTCTACCCGTTTTAGGACTCGATACGGATGAACCGGGTCTCCACTTAGAACTCTCACCCTTCTTATCACTTTCATCCTCCAGCGCTTTGTTCCTTTCTTCAATTAACAATGCGCGATCCATCCTCGTGTGTTGTGTAACTTCAATTCCATCTGGATTTCATCACGTAGCCCGTTCAGAAAAATACTCTCCAACATCAGGCGTTCACTGTGTTTCAGAGGAGCCATAAAATTTCGAATTGTTCCCTGTATTCCATCACTGTTCCTGTCTGCCTCGCGTTCAAAATAGGTCCCAACCGATTTCGCACCAAAGCGGGTTGAAATCGTCGGATCACCGCCTGTTTAAACTCCTCCCAGCTGGGTTCTGGGTGCTGCTCTTCAAACCATTGATACCAGTTCAGAGCTCGTCCATCAAGCGCGATTACCACTGCTTCAACGTCTCCTCCTCTGCTACTCCATTAATTTCGAAGTATCGTTCCACCTTCACTAACCACCCGTAAGCCTCACCTCCCTCAAACACCGGAATCTCAAGTTTCCGTCCACGGTAACGGTGACGAGGTTTAACACTAGCCTCGCCAGACGTTTCAGTGTTCGAAGACGAGTCACCTTCTTCCTCTCCTTCCTCATTAATTACAGAACTGCTACCGGAGCGTCTCCACCGGCGTTTCTTAGGTATCCGGAGCTCCAATCGTTCCATCCACTCGCGAAGTTCAGAACGTAGTTCAGTATTAGCTGAACGCACCTCTAGGGATAGGTCTGCGAAGCTCTGCTCCATTCCATCTAACCTTTCCTCCATACCATTCTGCCTCTCCTCCATTGACGCCTTCTTCCCCATGACCAAGCTCTGATATTACTAGAGCTTTGATACCAATGATAAGAACTGAATGTAACAGTGAAAGTAAAGAACAAAATGACCAAACAGATTGTAATATTCCTGGGATTCAGTGTAAATCACAGAGAATGTAGTAGAATATCAATATAGGGAAATGGAATACAAGTGCAGTACTCTCAAGAGAGGGAAACTGACCCCACCCAACCAAGCCTAAGCTAATACTTGCCTAAGAGAACTTTCTCTTTCCTAGCCTACCTCTATTACAAATCCTCAGCAGCTATCATGCATGAGGCGTGGTATCACGCACACACCTGCCAGCTCAGCAGGTTGTTGCAAGATCCCTCCCACTACTATGGAGCAATTACCCTCTCACCCTTTCTAGCATAAACTTTCCCATATTTGTTTTTCTTTCTAGCAGCATTCTCATCAATAACCTTCACATAAAAGTAATTACTACCACAGCCTAATAATCAAGTCTATTGAAGTTCATATTAGCAATATGGAGATAAAATTTCCTAAGTAGCTACATAGAAATTACAAAGCTAAGAACCAAGCTATAAGTTTGTTTATCTGTTTTGATTTGATCTTCTGAAAAACTTATAAATCATGAAGAATAAATTTAAATTGTTTCCAAATACACTTGAGGCAAATTATCTGTTTTGACACCTGTTGAAGTTTAACACAAGATTTCACTTTCACTATTTTTTAGGATAGAAGTCTAACATTGAAAAAGAAAACCTTTATGCAAAGGTTTATTTGAAACCTTGTTACAGATTAATATTTTTATGACCATTACTCAAAATTGATTCATAGAACAACACAAAAACCATAACCGCAAAAGTTTGATCAATTTATTAAGGATCACAAACCTACAACAATGAGTTTTCCTACATTTTCTGGTTCTCCAGTAGGCAGTAGCCCCTCGTGAAATTTTCAGCAACATAAGACACCGATATCATTACAAAACGAAAGAGGAAAAACAAAGTTGTAAGCGATCATTTGATAAAAACTAAGAGCCCCTAGTGTAAGGTATGCTAATATTGAAAGTAAATGCAATTAAAAGGCAACTTTAGTAAGGTGAATGTCTTTTGCTATTATAATACAATAATGCTCTTACAAGTTCTATTAATAGGTCAAAGCATTTCGTTCACCTGTTTCTTGGCATCGAATAATAGGAAGTCATAGCTGCACAGATCTTTTGTAAAAGACAACTCATCAAAAAATAGAAAGTTACAGGTTTCTTATATTCCATCAACATTTCTTTTGGTTCTACCTTAATTAATAATTGAATTTAGTGGGACTAATGCCTGTATAAAATGTCACTCAAAATCTTTCATCTTGTGGACTTGTAATATGCATGGACCTAGTACTTCATGATTATTCTGAAAATGTTGGAGCTTGATTTAGTCATTTATATGGAACAATCAAACGGTATGAAGCCAGTGGAGCGAGGCAAAAATTGGATTAAAAATAGAACTAATATGAAGCCATATAATAGGAAGCAGCAACTTAACCATGAAAATCATTTCAAACAATCAGAATTGTTTTTAAAGGTAAGTGGAATATGCAGCTTTCTAAAGGTTTAAACACCATATATTCATGGATAATGACATTCTTTTTTAAGTCACTTGCAGAACTATCTAGATAGAATGATAATAATATTATGGGAAGGCAACTGTTGTACGAATCGACCTGCTAAGGAAGGAGCTTCATCTAATCAAGACTTTTTGTCGATTAGTAAGCTTCTGCTTTCTTGTATTCTTTTAACATTGATAAAAAAAGATGGTAAAAGCTTTCCAAATGATGTGTGTAAAAATGTGTAGAAAATGAGTTTGTAATAACACAGAATGAACAAGAACTTTGATCTAAGTCGATATTCCTACGTGTATACGGTATAAATTGGAGAATTATAAATTTTTACTTTCATTCAAACTCTTGCAAAAAAACATGGTCTTGATTTATTTAGACAAAGTTGCTATTCAAACAACATAGGCATAAATATAAGCATGGCATCAAACAAACTCAAAACTCAAAGCCGTTGTTGGAGTGCGAGCTCTCCCTCCATCAGTGGGGATCTGAAGATCATGCGATGGATTCAAAGAAACACAACAGGCTATGGATTCAAAGCAATCAACACAACAATACAATAGGAAAACAATTGATTCAAAAACAGATTCAGAAATCAATTCAAATTGTGTCAAAGCAACACTTTAGAAATGGATTAAAAAATGGATCCAGAAATCGATTGATCTAGAAATTACCTGCTGATGAAATTTGAAGAGGAGCTCAAACCAAGAGGTGTGCAGTCGATGAGAGAAGACGCAACCGCGCTGTGATTTCGCAACTGCTCCGTGCCTCGTGATGTTTCTTCTTGCCTATTCTCTTATCTGGCTTTTCTCTCTCTCGCATATCAGTTGAAAGGAACGAGAGAGAGAGAGTTGTGAAATGCTTAAATGGATTTCGAACTTAGAGCTCAAGGGTGGTGATTCTGTGCTGTGGTGAGGCAAATGGCGTCCAATCAGCGGCGTCGCGGCGAGATCAGGATCTGAGAGAGAAAGCCTTTGCGAGGCGGAGAGAGAGTAGGGAGCACGGAGCAGGGAGCCTGGGCGTGTCTCGATAGTTTTCGAAGGCTACCTTCATGGGACTCATGGTGGCGATTTGTGGATGAGTTTCGATGGAATTTGGGGATGAGAAGAGGGTGTTGCGCATGTTCAGAAGGAGAAGGACAAGTGAAAGAACACTGAGAGATATGGCGATGGAGAGAAGAGGGTGAGGAGGTGGGTTTGGCCACAGTTAGGGTGTAGGTTTTGGATGCAGTGAAGGAGATAGGAGAGAGAGATTGAAGGAGAGATGGGGAGGAAAAGAGATAGGAACAAAGTGCTGCTCAGAGAAAAAAAAGTTGGCTAGAAAGTCATATAATATGGGACGAAGGGAATAATTTACTGTATGAGTGGGAGAGCTGAGATGAAGGCGCAGTGATGAGATGACAATGTTTGTGTGGTTGGGAATTTTGGCGGGATGATGAGCTGGTTGTTCCACGTGGAGACTACCACAGGATTATAATCCAATGATTTTTATTTTTACGACGTCGAAATGGCCTATGTATGCCTCTGATGGGGAAGTAGCCTACGTATGTGGTTTTTAGGACACTTGTGTAATGAAGGAATGCGACGATGTTTGTAAACTATTCTGGACTGGGGCGAGGGCCCAATCCACTGATGGACTAGCCGAGATCGGCCCATACAGAAGATAGAAGGAGATGACCTAAGTTCACTAGATCAATGGTCAAGAATCCCACGGTCACCCGCAATTTCCTGACACTATATATAGAGGTCTTACCTAGCTAACATGTACACTTTTTACCCATACTGTTACTCTGTTCACATTCTTTCCCCACTGACTTGGGCGTCAGAGTGTCATTGCAGATACAACTCGGGATGAGCTCTGCACACGACCAGCAACTCAACAGAATGACCAGACACCTCAGCAGACTACCTTGCCCGACCTTGAGGTACGGTTCAGTGGCAACCACAGAGGGAGCCCCGACGCTACCCCACCTCATCATCCATGCCTCCAAGGGGAAGACCGCAAGCGGCTCCCCGCGTGCGGAATGTGGTTGCGATCCCGGATCAGCCACAGCCCGTCCAAGAGAGCATTGCCATTTACGTTGATGGCACCGCTCCTAATCCCCAGCTTGGGCCGGCTCAACGGGCCAACGTTACTCTTCCAGCGAACATTGTCCAAGAGCTACGCGAGCTACTCCACGTATGAGACTTACACATCACACAACAAGAATATCAAATCAACCTGATTGAGAAAGAAGTTCTATCGGGGCGGGTGAACACCGCGCTCGAGCCAGCTGCCGTAATGACGAGTCGCCCTTCCGTCGAGCGAACCCGTCTAGGAGGCATCGCTCACCTCCCAGAAGGCATCTCGTCCACCGATCGCCACCTCGAAGAAGGGGCTGAGGAGGAGCTCAAACGCCACCAAGGACACCAACTTCCATGACCGATCCCACTTATTGGCCAGAAGAGTCCTCGTACTTGGAATCCTCATACGACTCCTCCGGGTCACCCGTCTGGTCAAGAAGCATTAGTACGCCTGTCCTCATCAAAAGAAGCGTTCACCAGAACGACATCATCACCACAGGTACTCACCAGAGCAATGTGTTCATCAAGACCGACACTTCAAGGACCGACCACCTCGCCTAGAAAAGAGCGACATGAGGATGGGGCCCTTCACCAGAAATATTGACAAGTATCCTATCCCACAGGCCCTTGAAAAACCTCCATTAGACTTAAGAATGTACAATGGTGTGAATGATCCCGATGCCCACGTGCGATATTTTGATTTGATGATGCAATACAGGGGTGCATGCGGGCCAATAAAGTGTAGAATCTTCCATCTAACCCTGGAGGGACTGGCTTTAGAGTTGTTTGCAGAGCTTAGGCCGAACACCATCGCGTCCTGGGAGCAGTTAGCCAGAGTTTTCTCTGCCTGTTTCACAGCTTCAAGGGTGAAACCTAAATCACATGCGATCCTGAAGGCGATCATGTAAGAAACTGGTGAAACCCTCCGTGCGACTATGTGGAACAATTTAATAAAGAGGCCACCAATGTAAGGGGATTAGAGGACGATATGAGACTATGGTTCCTACGGGACGGGCTTCGTACTGGCAGTTTTTTCGAGATTGAAGTTGGTGTGAGCGAACTACCCGATTTAGAAACCTTCCTCTGCAGGTCTTAGAGATTCATGAACTATGAGGAAAGGGCGATGGCAAGTCAAGACGTCACAGGAGGAACGAACGAAGAACCCCAAGGGGAGCACGACCAAAGACCAAGGAGAGGCCAAGGAGGCCCGTCTCGAGACCTCAAGTCCAGGAAGTACTCAGATCGCACTAAGTTGAACACATCCTACTCCCAGATTCTGTCTGAATGTGCAAATACAAAATTCAGAGACGTCAAGAGACCTGAGCCGCTCGTCCTCAAAGAGGGGCAGCGCCCGTCCCGTAAGTATTGCCAATATCACCACAATAATGGGCATGACACCAATAACTGTATGGCTCTCAAGGACGACATGGAGAATTGACTAGAAAGGGCAAACTCACCCAGTATGTTAAAAAAGGACAGACAGGCGAACATGATGATAAACATGCAACTTGCTCCCCTCGAAAGGGGAAGGCTGTGGTCAACGAAGTGGCCAAGACCAAAGAATGTTACAAGACCAAAGAATGTTACCAAGTGGCTTCAGTCTCAAGAGAGGGGGGGGGGGGGGGGGGGGGGTGAATTGAGATTTTTGAAAACCGTTCCCCTTTTTAACGACTTAGTTTGATTTTCGCGCAGGTTTATGAAATAAAAGAATTAGAATGCAAAACAATAAAGAACACGCGAGATTTATACTGGTTCGGTCACCTCCTAGTGACCTACGTCCAGTCCTCACAACCCTTTGTGAGATTTTCCACTATCAAATCAAAGCTTTCAATTGGGTGCTTTAAAACCCTTACAGACGCAGGCGCTCTTTGACCAAAGATACCCCACCTAGTGCAAGAGCCCTTAACAACAATTACAACAAGAAATACCCCACCCTTGTTACAATCAGAAACCCTAGAGAGATACCCCACTCTCTAGTAAAAACCCAATACAATATTACAAGAAATTACAATAACAATGAAATAACAAATACCTCTGAGAAGGTGAATATGACAACTTGAAGATCCCCAACCTAACCCTTGAGAGAAATTAGCTCATAGTGATGAAGAACGTGAAATAGTGATTGTGACAGACAGAAGCTTCGCGTTCTGCTTTTAATCGTGAAATAGATTTGTAGGTTGTGAATTGATCGTGAAACCATAAGCCCTATTTATAGAGTTTGTGAAAATATGACCGTTGAAATAATTTTTATAGCTAAAGTAATAAGTGACAAATCGATTAGTTGCTTGAGAAACATGATATGGAAATCGATTTTGTGCTTTCACAAAAACAGGTGAGAAATCGATTTCTTGCTTGTGGGAACAAGTGAGAAATCGATTTTGTACTTTAGTAAAGCAAGTAGACAATTGAATGAAAGAAGAATAAGAATCGATTATTTGCTTAATGCAAAAGAGGAAAGAATCGATTATGTGCTTCCAAGAAGAAGCCTAAATCGATTTGGAGCATTAATAAGGCAACTAGACAATCGATTGTTTGCTTTACCAAATGAAGTTTCACAAAATTAAGAGGAGAATCGATTATCTTCTTTAGAACTAGGAGCCATGAATCGATTGTGGGCTCTAAAACAAGTTCAATCGATTGCTAGCTTTAAGTTTAAAGGTTGTGAATCGATTTCTAGCTTTAAACAAGCTATGAATCGATTTCTAGCTTTGAAGTTACAAGCTATGAATCGATTGTTTGGGAAAAAACAAGTTCTTTAAAAAAAAGCCAAAGCCATGAATAGATTTCAACAAGTGCCTAACCTATTTAACATACTTTTATCAATTGAAGACATTTGCTTGTGTGACTGCTAATGTGTTGAGTGATTTGAGCCGATCTCCAAAAGAGGTTTACAATTCATTCCTAAGACACGACCCGACTTCCTAGGGACTACCCTTAACACCGACTTACTTCTTGAGTTGGTTGTGCCTTGGAATTCCATTTGTCACTTTGTCTTAGATTACTTCATCATCAAAACTTAAGCTGCAATACAAGATATCCACAAAGAAGAGGACGACGATGAAGACGAGGGAGAGGTGGACACCAAAAGGTCTAAGGGACGACAAGTCACAATGGTGTTCACTAGAGGTTGCCCTATAGATGGAAGAGAAACCAACAAGTCTATGAAAAGAAAATGGAAAGAAATCATAAGCGTACCTTCAACATCCATCCCCGGGGCCCTCTCGAACAAACCGCCCTTATCCTTCGGGGACAAAGATCTCCTAGACGGAAAGCTGAACAAGCATGTGCCACTGCTAATAGTCGCTGTAATGGCCAATATAAAAGTGAGGAGAATCTTGATCGCTGGGGAAGCTCAGTGGACATCATCTTTGAAGATCTCCTTGACGTGCTAAAAATCTCTAAAGACGACTTAAGGCCTTACCGGGGAACAAATTTGACTGGTTTCAACGGGTTGTCCATGGCACCTCTCGGACGCATCAAATTGATGGTCACCTTTGGGGACGACAAATCAGAAAAACCTATGTGTAGGACGGTGAAGACATATTTTCTAGTACTACCATGTAAGTCAATATACCAGTGTATCATTGGTCGCCCCACTCTGGGACGACTGGAAGCAGTTGCCTCAACCGTTCACCTCAAGATGAAGTTCTACTCTGACGAAGGGGAAGTAACCACTCTCCTGGCCGACCTCCTCTCGGCAAAGAGATCGTATTATATGAGTTTGAAGGAGCAAGGAAAGTTCGAAATGAAGAAGGCAGAGAACCCGGGGAAAGGAGGAAACCAAGTCATCATGGCCGACTTGGATGCCCGCTATGACCCTGATAGCGAGGAGGAAGAGGGGGACGACCTCCTGCATCCATGCTTCATGGGCCTTGTGGAATTCAAAATCCAAAATCTACTTGCACTGAGAACAAAAAGTGTACAAAGCATTTTCCAAAAAAGTTTAGTGATGTTACCATTATTGATTCAGATGGTTATCCTATTTATAAAAGAAGAGACAATGGAGTTTTTGTTCAAAAGGGTGAATCATTTTTGGATAATAGATTTGTTGTGCCTTACAACAGAACTTTGCTCCTCAAGTACAATGCTCATATAAATGTTGAATACTGTAACCAGTCTAGATCAATCAAGTATCTCTTCAAGTATGTCAGCAAAGGACATGATAGAGTTACAACAACTTTCTACAATGGTGGAGATTCCAGCTCTAACATTGATGTTGTTGATGAGATAAAGTTGTATTATGATTGTAGGTATTTAGCATCATTCGAAGCTGCATGGAGAATATTTTCTTTCGACATTCATTATAGAGAACCCTCAGTAGAAAGGCTACAGTTTCATTTACCAGGAGAACAGTTGCTTATTTATAGAGACAATCGGCCTATTCGATCTGTCCTTTCTAAGCCAACAATTATTAGTTCAAAATTTCTCGCATGGATGGATGCAAACAAGAAATATTCACAAGGAAGAGAGTTGACTTACGCTGAATTTCCAACAAAATTTGTTTGGAATGATGAAAAGAGGGAATGGATTCCACGTAAGGCTGGATACACCATTGGGAGACTCCATTATGTCCCTCCTGGAACTGGGGAGTTGTATTATTTAAGAAGGCTTCTCAATCATGTTAAAGGACCTCAATCTTTTGAACACATAAGAAAAGTTGAAAATTTTGTGCACCCAAATTTTAAAGATGCCTGCTATGCATTGGGTTTATTAGAAGATGATAAGGAATATATAGATGCTATTAAAGAGGCAAGTCACTGGGGTGGCGGATTCTTTTTGCGCAAGTTGTTTGTGATATTGTTGTTGTCTGGCCAAATTTCAAGACCTGAAGTTGTTTGGGGTGCTACATGGTTCCATTTAGGTGATGACATTTTGCATAGGCAGTGATCAATTCTACAATTTCCAGGTTTTTTTCCTAACTTTTTCTCATTTATGTTTCCTATTTTTTTTACATCTCACAACAACAATATATCAATTTATTTATTGTTTCAGAGTTGCAATTGTCTGCTGATGAATTGAAGACCTTTACTTTAGTTGAAATTCACAAGGTTTTGCAAAGTAACAACATGAGTCTCTCCGATTTTCCCACTTTGCCTCAACCTGATGAAGAAATGCTAGCAACAATTCAAAATAGGCTGATTTTTGATGAAATGAATTATGATAGCAATCAACTACAACTTGAGAATCAACAATTGGTGGCGTCAATGACACATGAGAAAAAAGATATCTATGACAAAGTTATGTCCCGAGTTAATGAAAATAAACCTGGTTTCTTTTTTTTAAGTGGATATGGTGGAGCAGGCAAGACTTATATTTGGAGAGGATTGACAACTGGTTTAAGGTCTCAAGGCAAAATTGTTTTAGCAGTTGCTTCAGGTGGTATTGCTTCTCTTCTAATTCGTGGAGGTAGAACAGCTCACTCTCGATTTGCAATACCTCTAAACCCAGATGAGTGTTCAACTTGCAACATCAAGCAAGGGAGTGACCTAGCAGAACTGATTCGTAGGTGTTCGTTGATTATATGGGATGAGGCACCAATGACTAATAAAAATTGTTTTGAGGCTCTAGATCGAACTCTACAAGATATTCTTAGACCTCCCAAAGGTGAAAGTTTGTCTGTTCCTTTTGGAGGTAAGGTTGTCATTTTAGGTGGGGACTTTCGACAAATACTTTCTATTATTCCTAAGGGAACAAGGCAGCAGATTGTACATGCCACAATCAACTCTTCTTATCTATGGAATCATTGTGAGATTTTGACGTTGTCGAAGAACATGAGGTTGTTGCATGGTACCCCAGATGCTGATATTGCTGAAGCAACTGAATTTTCTGAATGGGTTCTAAAAATTGGAGATGGTTCAATTGGTGAAGTAAATGATTCAGATATTTCTGTTGAAATACCAGATGAGTTGCTTATTAGATTTTCAGTTCAACCAATTCAGGCTATTGTCGACACGACATATCCATCATTTATTGATCAAATGCATGACCCTTCCTTTTTTCAAAATAGGGCGATCATGGCTCCTAGGAATGAAGTTACGCATTATCAATGATCACATGCTATCTTTAATTCCAGGTGATGAAAAAACATATCTCAGTTTAGATACACCTTGCAGCAATAGCTGTAATACTAATGTTGTTGACCAAATTCTCACCCCAGAGTTTTTAAATACAATTGTTGCATCTGGTCTTCTAGCTCATAAACTTAAATTGAAGGTTGGTATTCCAGTGATGTTGTTGAGGAATATTGATCACTCTTCTAGATTATGTAATGGAACTCGGCTTATTTTAACAAAGATGGGAAATTTGTTGTTGAGGGACGTGTTCTATCAGGAAACAGTGCTGGTTCAAAAGTTTTTATCCCAAGATTATCATTGACTCCATCTGATCTTCGAATTCCATTTAAATTTCAAAGAAGACAATTCCCTCTAGCTGTTTCGTTTGCAATGACTATCAATAAGAGCCAGGGACAATCTTTAAGAAATGTTGGTGTTTTTTTGCCCCAACCAGTTTTTTCCCACGGTCAATTATATGTTGCTGTCTCCAGAGTTACTTCAAAAAAGGGTCTAAAAATATTGATCACTGATGATGAGGGAAATTTCTCAAACACCACTTCCAATGTAGTTTACAAAGAAGTTTTCCAAAGATTGTCATAGGTAATCTTATAATTCGATTTTCTACACTAATTTCAACATATTCATTTCTATTTTGTCTACATACTAATGGTCTTTTATGTGGCCTGATAATTTGTGTCCAAAAATATAGCCCACTTCATTTAGTACAGGTTTTTTTGGCCCAACAGTATCTTCTTATCATCATTGGATCCTTTCTTCTCCAATACTCTCCATTCGCAATCCCTCATCTCTGACTCTCCCTCTTTCTTTCATTCTTGCCATTTTCTGCATTTTCTTCAACATCAGCCACGGTTCGTTGCTATCAGCTGTGTCTTCGGTAAGCAGCTTCATCTTTCTGTCATTCTACTCACTTAACACACTCACACTTAGGGTTATGAGAAATTGGGATTTTTCGTTCTCAACAATAAAATGTGAGAACAACATGTTTCCTCTAAATCTCAATTAGGGTTATGCTATAAATTTCAGCTGTACAATCAATTGATTATATTGTTCCCTTCACATGTATTTTTGAAATTGAAAGGTGTTGGTTTTTTTATTCGCTTGTGTTTCTCTTATTTTCCAACAGGTTCATTCTATCTATTGCATTTCTTTTTAATGACGTTATTGATGTTGTAGACATTTTTCTGATACATGAATCATTCCTAACAAGATGCATTCCTAAATTGGTGATCATAGTTGTCACTATTGTTTTGATACTCGCGTTCCTTATTGTCAAAATCTGGATTACTTGGGCTTAATAGTAGAGTGGTAATATGCATCTTTTGCTGATTTGATGCATTGCTGAACCAAAGAAAAAGCTTCAGAGTTATTTAATAAACTTATTGAATGACAATTATACTTATTGAATTATCTAATAAACTTATTGAATGAGTCCAGTTCTAGACTCCTAACTCAACTAAATTTGGTCGTTTGGATGATTTATGTTTGTTGACTACTCTAACTTTTGTTCTGAATTTTAGGTTTATTGTTGAACTTATGGATCCCAACAATGTACCTTCAAAGACATTTTCCTCTGTGATCTCCCTGAATTCGGTAATTCTAACTATTTTACAATGACCTAACCATTCATTTTTTTCCTCATTTACTCTCATAATAGTTACCCGCACTTTGTGTCGTCATTTAGTTTGAATTAAACACATTTCGTTCTCATCATTGTTCACTCATCATTTAGTTTGATTTACACATGTCTGCTATTCTTGATCAACTTATTTCTGGTTTTCATTTTTCTTTGCAGAGACAACTTAAAATTCCAAGGGATTTTTATATGCATTATAGTCAGCGCTTTCCTGACAAACTTTGGGTTGAATTAGTTGGCAGAACACGTTATCCTGCAATTGTTCACGTTGATGCACGTGGTATAGCGTATCTGGAGACAGACACAGATAAAATCATGAGGATTCTCCAAGCTGATGGTTTATGTGGAGCAGTTCAAAGTAGAGAAGCACAACTAAGTTATCTCAGCAGCAAAGGTGTTTTTGCTCTACATTGCCCAATGTCGACCGACCGACTTCGACCAAGCCTCATGCGTCATCAACCGCAACCGATTCAGATGATCTTCCCAACTAATGCTGGTGTGTCGCGCGCACTTCAACAAGATCCTTCTGGCACTACAGTTTTTGAAGATGGAGCAACCTCTAATAATCCTATTGTAATGTAATACGTAGCTTTTAAAAGTTCCTTATGGTTCTGTAGTTGGTTTCTTCCTTTTGTTACCTTTTGAACATTTGTTTCTCCTTGAAGTTTATATGTACTTGAAGATTGTGTTAGTTTCCTACTAATCTTCTTTTCCACTTATAATTCTTCCATATGTGATGACGCTTCGAAGTTTCTGTGTACTTGAAGATTGTCTTGGTTTTAATTTTAATTGTTCAAATATTTAAAGTTTTGTTAAAAAATATTTCCTAAACCTGGTTTGGATTAATACTTTTTCCAATTCCAAGAGTATCAGAGTTTTGGGTTTGTTTTTGAGGTGAATTGTATAAAGATGAGTTTAGAATAGAAGCTAATTGTAGAACATCAAGGCGAGTTGTGGATATGTTTGTACCAATCAACTAAAAGAAAGTGAGGGCCAGTGTTTTAAGAACCGAACTATATAAACAGACATGGTTGGAAAAGAAAAATGATCGAACAATAGGTTTTAATCTCCACTCAGTTATTATCTCAATTTCTATATGCACATAGGAAA
Organism: Astragalus glycyphyllos; assembly: GCA_963573325.1. NCBI lineage: Eukaryota > Viridiplantae > Streptophyta > Magnoliopsida > Fabales > Fabaceae > Astragalus > Astragalus glycyphyllos. The sequence continues at coordinate 3,278,192 of OY754308.1, read as the reverse complement.
TAAAATTATCATCAAAGGGTTGAACTAACTTCATATTGATTTTATAAGATATAATTAAGATCGAAACTTAACTTTAGTTCAATATGACCCTTTTTTTACCAGCTCAATTTTCACTCAATTCAAACTCATGAACTACTCGATTTAGGATTTAGCTCATCCATGGGTGGTAGTATGAGCTGTGTTGGTTTGATGGAATCTGGCAAGTGAAGAATGGTTGCTTTCTTCTTCTACACGACTTTCAATCAATAATTATATCTTATACGTAAAATGAGCTAAAACGATAGTTATTATGATGATATGGAGGAAGTAGCCCCAAGCTGACATGCTATTAAACAAAAAATATGTAGAGCGTGACACTAAACATTGTGTTTTAAGGTGTTTTGGGATTTAGAGACAACTAAATTGTATAAATACACAAACTTCGTTTCTTAATAATTGATTTGGTTAAATGTGTGAACTTTGTTTCTTAATAGCCTTGATATTATTTCCAAACTTCAAATGCGTAAAACAAATCTGGGCTGCTGTTTTAGCCCAATAGCCCCACATAAAAAAACTGCCCATTCATTATCAAAAAAAGGGTTAGATTTGACAAACAACAAATCAAATACTAAGACCAAACAAAAAACAAAGACAACCAAGGTTGACAAGGAACAAGACAAAGACAAAAACTTTCCAAGTTCTTCTCTTAGGGACCACAGAATCACTTGAACTTCTTCTTTTCTCACTTCTTCCGCTTTCACGTAACACCCACTCCCACTTCTTCTTCTTCCCAACTCCTTCTCCCAGCACCATCATCAATGCCCATCATCAATCATCGTCGTCACCGCGAACACGTCTGTTGATCTCCACTTCATCGTGCGAAGGAGAAGAGCTGCAGCAGAGGCTTAAAGAGGAACGCCACTGTTAAGGTATTCTACGCAATCCACTCTGTATTTTTGGAAAAAAAATCATGCTTTTTAACTCCCATCGTGACTTGTGAGTCCGTCTTGTGCAATTTAAGGCAATCTGAACATGAATCGTGTTTTGTTTTCCTACTGTTGTTCTGATCCTAGGGTTAACAAAGTCTGCCTTTAAACTATAAATATTCTGAAATTGTTGCATGCAACCATTGTGTGATTGTTTTGATTCTGCTCTTATTCATTGATATGAGTTTGTAAAATTGTTGAATATGGGATTATCTAAGTTAAATACCCAGGTTATTCATGATAGCAACTACATCACAAGCACAAACACTAATTCAAATAAGTAGTTGATGTATTGGTGGTAAAATAGATGAAGTGTGATTGTGGCAATAAAAAATCTTGAAAGCAAAAAGTTGTAACATACTCACCATCGGCAAGAGATGAGCAATCTGGGCACATAAAAATGGCATTCAATTTGTTTTCGTTGAATTTATTATAATCACTGTGGGGTGCAGTAAAATCATCCAGACAAAACTCCCATTCATCAAATGCATCATCTGAAGTAATGCAGTCTTCCTCATAGATTCCACATTGCTTACATTTTTTACTGCAAAAGTTACTTAATGGCTGAAAACAAAAAAAAACAACATCTCAATTTTTGCTTCAAACAGCAACACGTGCAATGGCTATGAACATAAAACCAATTTTCTTTTCTTTTTATGATTCTCCCTTCTCTCTCAAATCCCAAAATAGCTAATGATTTTGTTTTTTACCTGTTCTATATGCTGCTTTAGGTTTGTTGCCATGTCTTCCTCCAACAATATGCGACAGCGACAGGTGCTATCCAGGAGACCCTTGGTCATCTGTACTGCCAATCCACAAGTTCTTACGGATGCACAGAGCGCTGCAATCCTTGCTAAACACAGGTTTGTATCCTTTCCCTCTCTCTCTTAATCTATGGTACTTCAACACTTTTATTAGATTTGCTGCATATCTGTTTGTGAAATGGTGGAATAAACTGTAGTTATTCTCAACATTTTATTTAGTTCTCTACAAAATGCATGAGGCTATTTAGTCAACCAACCTAGAGAAGGAAACTCTTTGTTTCTAGTCTATATACCTATTGCTTTTCTTTCCATTTTAGACTATGATTCTGTTCGTTACTTTTCTTTGCATTTTAGACTATGATTGTGTTTAGCTGCAATTTTACTTGCTTCTCTATTTTTAAATAGGATTGGTCGTGGGCGTTTTGTTTATCACATCTCCTCCTCTTCCTCCTCATCCTCCTCCTCTGAGTCTGACTCTGATGCTCCTACCCCTCCCACGACAAGACGCACATTACCGGAAATTACCCCTTCAACATGGGAAAGGGAGGTTTCCCCCCATATCTGCAAAAAATCTGGTGTTATGGTGAGCTTTATTATTTGTGCAACTTTTTTTTTCAATACCCATGTTTCTTAATTGACTCTCATTCCATTGTTTTTTGGTTCTCTAAAACCAGCACTTCCCCAAGGGCATTGGGAAGCAAATCCCAGACTGAATGAAGTTAATGCCTCTCCGTCATAACAGAAGTGGGAAGACATACAACTGCTCTGTTCGCATTGCTTCACGTTCAAGGGAGGAGAAGTGGTTGGCTGGGGAGCAATGGTTGGCGTTTGTTAAGGAACAAAAGTTGAAGCCGGGTGATGTCCTCCGAATGCAAATTAGGGGCACTCCCCTTACTATCTTTGTTGACGTTTTCACTCATTAATGTGTCTAATAACTAGCTTTTAAACTTGGTTATGTTTTTGTAATTGGGCTGTTCATTTTGTTGCCTTGTGAACATTTCTTTGTTCTTGAACTTTGTGTGTACTTGAAGATTATGTTGGTTGGCTATTAATCTTCTTTTCCACTTATAATTTTTCCACCTGCGTTGACGCTTTTGCCCCCGTGCATCGCACGGGTCACGGCGCTAGTCTATATCTATTCTATACACATAACAAATGAAAATCACCTCATTTAATTTTTTGCCACATGTCACACAATGGTCATTTTAACAATAAATATTATATCATTTCAAATATATTAATTAGATATTAATTATTTGTTCAAATTGAAAAAATAACGGTTAAATATAAAGTGTAACGTTAGAATAGGAATGATGGGAAACAAAAAAATTTAAAAAAAAAAACTGTTATTTAATATCATAACTCTCTCCAAGTCTATGGATATAAATATCCCAAGCTGGGTGCTTGGTTGAGTCATTCTCATCACCATCACTTCATCTTCCCTAAACATCATCTTTTCATCATAAAAAGTTGCACTTCATGGAAGCTTATTTTTCACCATTTTCAAATTTCATGTTGAAGGAGTAGCATAAGTTTGCATGTGAACTTTCGGTGCTGGGTTGAGTCATCTAGGAGCTTCATTATTGATATAAAAGTTGAATAGAAGGTTTTGAAGCTTGGGATCGAGTGTTGGTGAATTTGGTTCGAGTTTGGTAGCTGATAACTCTAATTTATATACGCTTTCAAATCTAAATTATTGTAAAGAACTCAGTATATTTATAACTTCAAATAAAGGAAAACAGAAGGAAGGCAGCATCCTTAATTTAGGAACTCATCATCATTGATTATCATGATTTGTGGCATTTTATGTGTTTGTTCATATGCTGCAGCAATCATTGCACCTGCAATAGGTCAAGCAACTATTGCACCTGCAATACAGGAAACAGAAGTTCTGAACAAAGCAGATACATTGTACCTGCAATGATGCTAACAACCATTGCACCTGCAATGTGCCCAGATGACAATGCACCAGCAGTGCACCAGCAATCATTGCACCAGCAGTGACCACAACACAGAATGCTTCTGCACTATGATGATGACGTCAGCATGCCAAGTTGCAAGTGCAAGTTGTGCAAGTGGATGGTTATAGCGTCAAGTTCAGACCCCTTGGACAACAAGTTGTAACTTTTTAAGTACACTTGTCCACACCTCATTGGACCACTCTTCATAGTTGGTGGGACTTCTAATCATGCTTTTTGAAGGCAAGTGGAAAAGTAACCATAGTTCAGCTTGGTGACCAAGGCAAACTCACTTCATGGAGCCTATAAATACATCCCCTCTTCTCCATTCAAAAATACATCTTAGAATATCACTAGTTATTATATTCTCCCCATCTCCATAGTTTAGTAGATAGTTTCATTATATTTTTAGAATTAGAGGTACTCAACAAAGCTTGAAAGAAGGAAAGAAAGTGACAACTTCTTCCTTCTATTCTCGTGGAGTTCTTGTTGGTGTTTTCCATTGTTGAGAGGTGTTCTTCACAACATAAGCTAGGTAGAAAATGCAAAGGATCGTCATGTGTGTAATTCCTATCTCATCTCATTTCCTTTGTATTTTCCTTCTTATAAACATGTCTCATTCTGTTTATATGTGCCTATTTATGTTAAGTATGAACTAAACTCTTTATGGTTGGAATACCTTAACTTTGTAATGAAACTTTGATTAGTTATTATGTTATATTGATGTTCTTGCAATTTGGTTCTTGTGCTATAATTCTTTCAACTTATTTTAAGATTGATCACTTAGAATAGGTAGGGTCATAAATACAGAAATGGTTTGTGAGTTGAACTCAAGAACTAATATGGATAAGTGTTTTAATAAGAGGAAACTTTGTTAAAACCATGCTAAGACTTAGACATAAGATAGCATAGTCCATAGGATGAATCTTTAAGGGTTTAAAAGACAAGGGTGAACTTATTTAGGGCTTAGATATAAGACTTATAACGAAACCCTGAAGATAGTTGCAGAAATGCACAAGTCATTTTATACAGCATCCATTGTAGGTGCAATCATTGCAGGAGCAATGATTGCATGAGCATCATATGTAACATAATGCTTTCAAAGTGAATTTACTTAGAAAAGAGTATTTCAACCATCTCTCTCAATTGAAACACAACATCTTTTACTTGCTTTAATTTACATTCTGTTTGCATACACTATCCTCACATCAACTTAATTTTATTTTACCTTCCTTTTATCACTAGCATTACTATTATTTTAAACTCTTTAAAAATTAATCCAATCCCTGTGGGTACGATCTCTACTTATCAGTATATTACTTGTTTAGACTGTGTATACTTGCACATCCTTTTCACACAACAAATTTTTGGCGCCGTTGCCGGGGATTGCCATTAATTTTTTAGTGTTTAATTTAGTAGTAGTTTAGTGATCAATTTTACTCTGGTTGTTTGTTCCTTGTGGTATAACAGATATTGCACCAGCAAAGTGTTGCACCTGCAACCATTGCACCAGCAATAGTCATTACTGCATATGCCCAGGTCTAACACACCAGAATTCCAGTTAGATCCTGAAATAGAAAGGAGATTCAGAAGGTTGCGTAGGATTCAAAGACAAGCAGGTAGACAAACAATGTCTGATCTAGGAGCAGAAGGCTCTCATCTTGGTTCTGGCAGAGGTTCAGGTAGAGGTAGAGGCTCTATTCATGGTGATCCAAAGCACAATTACAGAAACCAGTTCATCAATATGGGTCCAATAGGTATGATAAATGATAGGGACAGACCAATGAGGGACTATGTTGTGTTTGATCAAACAAACATGCAAACCAGCATAGTCAGACCTCAAATTGATGCACCACATTTTGAATTCAAACCTATGATGTTTCGAATGCTTCAAACAGTAGGCCAATTCAGTGGTTCTCCGCAAGAGGATCCTCATTTACGTCTAAAGCAATTTTTAGAAATTCGTAGCAATTTTATCATCCCTGGTGTTTCAGAAAATGCTTTTAGACTAAAACTTTTTCCATATTCCCTCAAGGATAAAGCAAAGGCATGGTTAAATTCACTAGAGCCTAACTCTATCACTGAGTGGAATGAATTAGCTGAAAAATTTCTTGCAAAATATTTTCCACCAAGTAAAAATGCTAGGATGAGAAATGAAATTACTGCCTTTAGACAAAAAGATGGTGAATCACTGTTTGAAGCATGGGAAAGATGGAAGGAACTTTTGAGAAAATGTTCTCATCATGGTATCCTTGTCATAATACAAATGGAAGCATTCTACAATGGTTTGGAACCCCAAACCAGACTCATGTTAGATGCATCATCTGGAGGAGTGCTACTGAACTTATCATACAATGAAGCTGCTGAATTAATTGAGAAAATGGCTACCAATAGCTATAGTTGGCCCACAGAGAGGGGGCAGTGTTCAAGAGAAAGCAGCTGGGGACCATGAAATCAGTGAAGTATCAGCACTAGCAGCTCAAGTTGCATCACTCCCCAACATGATAAAGAACCTCAACAACAACAACAATGCACCAGCATCCAATGCAGGTGCAATTCCAGATACTGCAGCTGCAATAGAACAAGCACCTCCAGGTTCCACAAGCTGTCTATATTGTGGAGGTGGTCACTTGTATGAAGAATGCCCAAGCAACCCTGTATCTGTTAACTATGTGGGATTTAATAAGAACAACAATCCTTATTCTAACACCTACAATATAGGTTGGAGAAATCATCCAAACTTCAAGTGGAGCAACAATAATGCACCAGCAACCAATGCTGCAGCACCATCAGCTCCACCAGGCTTTCAATCTCAAAATTACCAAAACTATCAAAAAGCTCCTCCAGTTGCAAATGACAACTCCTTGGAAGCAATGTTCAAAGCATACATGAGCAAAACTGATACATTTATCAGTGAAACAAGAACCGCAAGACAAGCTCATGATGCCTCATTAAGAACTTGGAGAATCAAGTGGGGCAACTAGCTACAGCATTATCTCAAAGGCCAAATGGCTCACTACCATCAACCACAGAAGCATCAACCTCACAAAGGCATGGAAAGGAGCAATGCAAAGCCATTTCTCTGAGAAGTGGGAAAGATCTCTCAGAACCATATGAAACAGAAGGTGTAGAAAAGGAAGAAAATGAAAAAAATGAAAAAAATAGAAAAGAAAATAATGTTTCTGATGCAGGTACATCTGATGATGGTGCATCCAATGCAGAAGCAATAGATGCAGAAGCAATTGATGCAGAACCAGCAAATACAGGAGCATCCAAAGCTGCAATATCAGGAACCACATCAGCACCACCCAGGTTAGTACCAGAATACCCTTCTCCTCCTTATCCACAAAGACTCAAGAAAGCACATGAGGAGAAGCAATTTGGTAAGTTCCTTGAGGTGCTTAAACAGTTACACATCAATGTACCTCTTGTTGAAGCACTACAACAGATGCCCAACTACACAAAATTTATGAAAGATGTGCTCACCAAGAGGAGAAGATTAGGAGAATTTGAAACTGTGGCCATGTCAAAAGAATGCAGCATGATCATGCAAAACAAAATTCCCAGGAAATTAAAAGATCCTGGTAGTTTCACCATACCATTTTCTATTGAAAAATTTTACACAGGTCGTGCACTATGTGATTTAGATGCAAGTATCAACTTGATGCCTGTTTGCTGGTGTTTTTAGCAAACAATCACTAGTTTTATTAGAAGGTTTGTGAGATCAAACTAGAAAAATCTCAAAGCAATTGCCTTTGAATTGCGAGTGGTTTGTGTTTCAGAAAATGTAGAAAAGGGGACGATTTGCAAATGATTAACAGAATTGAAAAGAAAAGAAGCAGTAAATGGTGCAGGAATTGTAAAGAACAGACAAATAAATTGCATTGAATCATAAAAGTGGTACACGATCACGTACAGCGATTCTTCTACTCGTTTTTCGCTCTGGCTTGGATGTTAGAGTTTCAGGAATCGGGTTGTGTATGGTGATTTTGGACCTCTGTTTCTTCTCAGAAACAGTTATTTATACCAAGGAAAAGAGGGGGGAAAAACTGAACTAAGTAACTGCCTAGAAATTTGAAAATTAATAACTGCTACTCCTACTTTCAACCAGAACCGCTCTATCACGCTTCGACCAACTGCTAGTCTTCAGCGCATAACTGCTCTGTTTTCTGTCTGTCGAAAGCTTGTGTCCATTTTCCTCTCTCTTGCTTTTGCTTCCCCGGAAACTTGTCGAGTTTACCTTGCGCATGACCATTTTCTCTGTCGAAATAATTTGGTCTTCGTCGAAATATAAGTTAGGCCTTGTTGACCATCTTCAATGAAGCTTATCGAAATTACAGGCTAACAAATTGGCCCCCAAAAATGTCTTTTTCGACTAAACTTGAGGAGGAAGAAGAGAAAGACATTTTTGAATTCACCATCGAAATAACTTTGCACTTGAGTAAAATAGCTGTATACCTGATGTCACTACTGTTAAGTGTTGTTTCCATATTCAAACCTTGAACTTGAACAGCCTGTAATTTCGGCCTTTGACTATGTTTACTGATTCTCTGTTTTAACTTTGAATGGTTCCACCATCTTCCGTTATGTTATTAACGCCGTAATTAAAGTGATGCCTCACTTCTCGGAACGCCAAACTCGTAACCAACTGACACTCTTTCATACTTCTCCTTATAAATAGAAGAGTTTTGTTTCTCATCTTCACCACTCCATGATTTTTCCTCTTTTCCTTTCCCGTTCCAGGATCATTCCCTTTGCTTTGAGTCTTCCGCGTAACCTCATCTCTCATAATTGTAGTGAGGTTGCCTGGAGGTTCAAAGTGATGGTTTTTGATCTCTGCGAATTATGGCTTTGCTCCTTTTTTCTTCATGTCACTTGATCTTGCAACTTTTTGAGTTTATGCGGGAGACTCAAAATGGGAGCAGGAAGATTCATCAGGTGTTTTGCCTTGATGATGACTGTCTTCCTTGGGGACATCAATATCTCCTCTCTGAAGTGCTTCCTGAGGTTCACCAAGCAAGGAAACGCCCTGTTGAAAGGCTTACAAGCCTAACGCGCAGACGAAAGAATGACCCCCCAAACGACGGGAAGTGTCAACGTGGTCGAAGAAGACCACCCAAAAGAGAAGTTACTTGGTCGTAAAAGACCAACTGCAATTCAGCGTTTTATTTATGCCTAATTTATTTACCTTTTCGGCACTATGTAATTCACAAATGCCTCCTTTGGCACATGTAACTTGGCAACATTATAATGAAATTTCTTCCATTTTATTCTTGAGCAATTTTTATTCTGTGCTTTCGACAATGTTTTGGCAACTTAAATGCCATGATTTTACGCTTTCTTTATATTTATTCCAGCGTTATTTTAACTTCTTGCAACGTTGGCTTATACTTTTTCAAGTATTTGCCATTTATACGCAAAATTCTTTCATCAGCGCCAATCTCTTCGACCTCATATGCGCCGTTTGAATAAACTTGTAAAATTTTAAATGGTCCTTCCCAACTTGGGGACCATTTACCAAAGACTCTATCTTTTTTATCCATAGGCAATAGGACCTTCCACACTAGATCACCTGAATCAAAGGCTCTAAACTTAACCTTTTTGTTATAAGTTTTAGCTACCCTCCCTTTCTGTCGAATAAGCATATCTAAAGCTAATAACCTTTCTTCGTCTAAATCAACCAATTCATCAAGCATCATATTCCAATAATAATCAGAGGGAATCTCCCACTGTCTTTGAATTCTTGTTGATTGTAGACAAATTTCAACAGGCAACACTGCATCGTGTCCAAATGTTAGCCTATAAGGAGTAGTGTTGATAGATTCTTTGGGTGAATTTCGACAAGCCCATAATGCTTGATCAAGGGTATTATGCCAATTTTTTGGTTTCTGCCCAACATGCTTTTTAATCAAATTAATAATAACTTTATTGGCAGCTTCTACTTGTCCATTGGCTTGCGCATAATATGGTGTCGAAGTTAATAACTTAAAACCAATTTCAGAAGCAAACTCTACCATTTTTCTACCAGTGAAAACTGATCCCTGATCTGTAGTAATGGTTTCTGGAATTCCAAACCTATAAATGATATGATTTTGAATAAACCTTATCACTGCTTCTTGATCAACATTGGCTAAAGGTATAGCTTCAACCCATTTGGTGAAGTAATCAATTCCCACAAGGATATATCTATGGCCCTTCGACGAAGTTGGCTTTATCTCTCCAATCACATCTAGAGCCCAACCTCTAAATGGCCAAGGTTTGACTATGGCATGTAATTCATTTGCAGGTACATGTTGTATCCCAGCATGCTTTTGACACTCTTGGCATCCCTTAGCAAATTCTATGCAATCTTTCAGCATAGTTGGCCAATACATTCCTTGTCGAAATAATAACCACTTCATTTTGTGGCCTACTTGGTGTGAACCACATGCTCCACTATGTGTATCGGAAACTGCTAAATATGCCTCATTTTCACTAAGACATTTTAATAGTACTCCTTCAGGAGTCTTTTTAAACAATTCGTTTCCATTTATCACATAGCTCAAAGCTCTGTATTTTACCTTTTTATTGGTATTTCTTGTGGGATTTTGCAAATATTCTGCAATAGGCCTTCGCCAATCATTATTGGTCATATTGTCAAGAGCAAAAATTTCTGCTAAGTCAAAGTCACCAAAAAATTGACGTTTTTCGACAACGACTAGTTCCTCGTTTGCGTTTGTTGCCCCCCCAATTTTTGGTGTTGACAATAGTGACGAAGAATAGTCATTAGAAATGATTTTATCCTTTATTTCAATTAACTCTTCCAGGCTTTGTTTTGAAACTTTATAGCCTGAAGCAATTTGTGCCAATTCATTTGCCACTTGATTATCAATTCGTGGTAAATGTTCTAAGTGAACAGACTCAAATCTTTTTAACAAAGCATTGGCAACAACAAAGTATCTGATAAGGTGCTCTTTAATGCATTTGTACTCTCTTGTCAATTGTTTGACAACCAACTCAGAGTCACCTTTTATTTCGACATGACTTGCCCCCAGCTCAAGTAAAATTTCAAGGCCTACTATTAAAGCCTCATACTCAGCTTCATTATTGGAACAAACATCCCGAATTTTAAACTTATACTTCGTTGGAATGTTAGTAGGAGATATTATTAAAATACCAATCCCAACTCCATGTTTATGGCTTGAGCCATCAAAGTACAACCTCCAAGGATATACGTCTACAAAACTTAATGCTTCTTCGACAACAGAATGGTCTACTATAAAATCAGCAACCACTTGTCCTTTAATTGATTTTAGAGGTTGATAAGTTAAGTTGTATTCTGACAAAGCCAAAGCCCATTTACCAATTCGGCTATGCATTATTGGTTTCGACAGCATATGCTTAATAACATCAAAATGCGAATAAACAGAAACATCAGCTGGTTTTATATATTGCTTTAACTTTGTACACGAGAAATACAAACAAAGGCACAACTTTTCTATAGGAGTGTACCTCGTTTCGGCATCATTTAAGACCCTACTGAGGTAATAAATGGCTCTTTCGACACCACTATCATCCTCTTGTGCTAACATGCTACCTATTGTTCTATCAGAAGCTGCTATATACAATTTGAGCACTTTGTGTTTAATAACAGGCAACAAAATTGGTGGTTTCATCAAATAAGACTTGATTTCGTCGAAGGCTGCTTGATGCATTGATTCCCATTTGAACTCTTCTTCCTTCTTCAGTCTTAACAATGGCGAAAAAACTTGTGTTTTGCCACTTAGATTTGATATAAATCTTCGAAGGAAATTGATTTTTCCCAGCAACGACTGAAGCTCCTTTTTGGTCGAAGGGGCCTTCGTTTCCATAATTGCCTTAGTCTTATTTTGATTGATTTCAATGCCTTTTTTGTGCACTATAAAACCCAAGAAATCACCTGCACGTACACAAAAGGCACATTTTAATGGATTTATTTTCAATCCATATTTCCTCATTCTTTCAAAAGAACGGCGAAGATGGTCTAAATGACCACTTTCTGAGGAAGATTTAACCACCACATCATCTATGTATACTTGCATAAAATCATCAATAAAATCATGAAACATAGAATTCATGGCCCTCTGATATGTAGCACCAGCATTCTTTAAGCCAAAGGGCATTACTACCCATTCATAAACACCCAATGCCCCTGGACATCTAAAAGCAGTTTTCGACACATCCTCTTCAGCAATGAAGATTTGATTATACCCAGAATAACCATCGAGCATACTAAGATAATCAAATCCTGCTGCTGAATCTATTAGCATTTCTGCCACAGGCATTGCGTATTCATCCTTGGGAGATGCATTATTTAAATCCCTAAAATCTATGCAAACTCTAAGAGTCCCATTTTTCTTTATTACAGGAACTATATTGGCTAACCATTCGACATACCTGGAAGTTCTGATGAATTTGTTTCTGAATAGCCTTTCGATTTCCTCTTTGATCTTAGCCAACACTTGAGGAGCAAATCTTCTTGGCACTTGCTTCACTGGTTTCTTCCCTGGTCGAATTGGTAATTGCATTTCCACTACTTCTCGACTTAACCCAGGCATTTCATCGTAATCCCAAGCAAAGCAGTCTTTGAACTCCCTTAGCAATGTGATGACTTGGGTTTTCAGAGAAGCATCAATATTCGCACTAATATAAGTTGGCCGTTTTGTTGAGCCATTTCCCAAATCAACTTCTTCTAACGGGTCTTGAGCTTGCATATGCTTTGTCAAATCTCTAGGATCCTTTTCAAAACCTAATGGATCATCATCATAAATGCAGTCAAGTCTTTCATCTATGACTATGCCATTTTCTTCATGTAACTCACTGGCTTCGACAGCCATTGTTTGTTGGATAATTTCGGCCTCTATAGCCGCTTTAAACTTGTTTTCGGCCATATAAGCCGTAATTTTGTCCCATGCATTGGACACTGACATAAGAACACTTTCAAGAACCAGTGTTCCACCCCGTTGGTCGAAGAACACCATCAGGATAGACACTATCATCTCCCATTATTTCTCTTTCCCAAACAAAACCATAATTTGGGTCAAGATGAACTGAGGCAAAAACATTATCCGCAGGAACATATGCCTCATTAGAAGATGAACATGGCGCAATCTTCGCCATTTGTTTCTCAAAATTTTCCTTGGTAACTTGGTTCACATCAGCACGGAAGTAGCTCTGATCGGCTTCAACATACTCTACCAAACCATCTTCCTTCCACATTACTAAACGTTGATGCAAAGTTGAAGGGACAACACCAACTCCATGGATCCACTCTCTACCAAGGAGTAAATTAAAATTCGCTTTAGAGGCTATCACTAAGAACAATGTAGTCCTCTTTATGGAATCAACAATTAAGTCCACCTCAATGGCCCCCAAAGAATGGCCAGTTTTGCCTTCATAGTTGCTTAAGACAATGTTATGTGGCCTGAGGTCAGTGTCGAACTTACCAATCTTCTTCAAAAGACCATGTGGCATTAAATTCACTGCAGCTCCACCATCCACTAACACTTTGTTAATTCCAACACCATTGACTTTGGCTTGGACATACAGGGGTTTCAAGTGGTTTTGCATACTCATATCTGGCTTCTCGAAGGTATCCATTTGGTCTTCGACACAACCATTGTTCATCACATAGTAACACATTGGCTTATGATGAGCCATATCCTCTGTAAAATCCTCTTCAACATCATTTGGTACTGTGATAACATCGTACTCAAGAGGCAGTATTGATACCACATTGCAAACAACATCGAAATCATCTTCAGAATCATCAAAATCAGACTCCATGTCTTCATCCATGTCGAAATCAGCATTCTTTTCTTTCACTGTTGACAATGGAGGAAATATTCTTTCAAGAGCAGGCCTTCTTGGCTTTTCTGTTACTACAGCCTTGCCTTTGGCCTTATTCGCTGCACACACATGACTAGCAATATCAGCATTCCTCTTTGTGGCAACTTCAGCTTTGTGAACCTCACTCTTCGCCACTATTATGCTGCGTGGAACTTGATTATTAGCCAAATGACTTGGGACCTTGTTAATGTCAAAGTGTGCCCTCTTCTTCTGTTGTCTTTGGTAACGACGCCACTGTGTTCTAGTCATAGGGTTCTTACCCTTATAGTTATTCTTATAATTAAACTTAACAGCATCAGTACCTGGCTTGACAGCTTTAGCACGTTGATTATTGGGCACCCACGCTTCGACAGGAGCACTAGCACTTGGGACAAAGGATTTATTTGTTGACAGCTTCAAATACCCTTTCGCTGAGGACTTCTCCTTAGCAAATTGTCGTTTGCTTGTTGAAGGCTTTGTTGACACATTAGCCTTATAGCCAGGAAGATCTCCTTTTGCAAAGTCAAATTTCGGCCTGTTATCAAGCCATTTTCTTTTACGTTGTTGTTGATCCTGATAACCTTCGACAGCTTTAGCTGCTTCTTTATCGAAGACAGCACTGCACCTTGGGCAAAGCATAACTTCAGAGTTATTCCACTTACACCGATTGAGGAAATCTATCAATTCTTCCTCAGCCTTTGGATACACAGCATGTATCTTCCCATCATATTCTTTTAGGGTCACTTCCTGTTTCTTACCTTCAGCATACATAAAACCTTTTAATTTTTCGGTGGCAGTCTTGACACACTTAGGAGGGTCTGCCATTTGAGCATCCACCATGCCTACATCAGCTTCGACAGGTTCAGAATACATAGCTTCAGCCTTAGGCAATGGATCAACATCAATCTGCATAGGAGCTTTCATTTTCTTATCAGCAAATTTGAGTCTTCCTTCGTCAACTGCTTTTTGCACAATATCCCTGAAGAGCACACAACGGTCAGTGTTATGTCCCAAAAAATTATGGAACTTACAATAACCCTTTTTCTTTCTTTGGTCAAGAGTTGGTATTTTAAGGCCTTTAGGCACTAATATTTGACCATCAGTTACTAAAAGATCAAAAATTTCATCACATTTAGTAACATCAAAAGTATAAGTCTTAGGCATAAATCTATCATTCTTAGGCTCTACAGGGTTATTCCCATTCGCAGGCCTTAATAATTTACAGGTATAAGGAGGACCAGGCTTAAGTTCAGCCACGTCTATCTCCTCTTCTTCGACATTACTATATATAACGTCGAATTCTTCTTCGACATATGCCACTTTTTCTTTTTTATGATACCTATTCGACCTAGATTTTTCTTCTCTAAGCCTTTCAACTTGTCGAACTCTATCAGCCAAATGAGCCATATCTCGCTAATGAGATGTGTCTAATTTCTTTCTAATTGAGTAATCAAGGCCACCAGCAGCCATTTCGACAAGCTCATGTTCAGGGACTTGTGTGAAGCAACGAGATTTCAATAGCCTAAATCTGTTTAAGTAATCATCAATAGTTTCAGGCATTTTGCGCCGAACACTAGCCAATTCTTTAAGACTAATTTTCGACTGGCCCATGTAAAACTGTGCATGGAATGCCTTTTCTAATTGCCCCCATGTGAACATAGAACCAGAGGGTAAGGTCGTGAACCAAGTGAAAGCATTTTTAGTTAGAGAATTTGGAAAGTATTTCATCTTCAAATTCTCATTTTGTGCTAAGTCCCCAGCCTCAGTCAAGAAACGAGCAATGTGTTCGACTGTGGACTCATTTGTATCACCACCAAACTTAGTAAACTTGGGAACTTTCCATCCCCTTTGTACCTCAGTTTGCAATACGTATTCACATAATGGTGATACGAAGTTAGGCCTTTGCAAACCTATATTAAGGCCATTTTGCGCCAAAATGGTTTCGACTAAAGTAGCTATATTGTTTTCTGCGCCAACATTGTGTTGTTGCACTTGTCGAACAACTTCATCAGCGTTCTGGTGTCTATTTACCAAAACTACTTCAGGGACGTGGTTTACTGCCCCTTGTAGTTCGCCTACAGTTGTGGACGCTTCGACTGCAACTGCTTCTTGGGGGTTAACTGGCGACGCATTACCCGCAATAATAGGAACTTGCCTATTATTAACCGCTGGAGCCCCAAAGAAGTCTGCAATCCTACTCATCTGATTTGCCAACATTTGGTAACTGTTATTGGTATTTTGAATCAATGGATTGAAAACTGTACCAATTTGTTGGGTAAGCATATTAACCATATCGTGATTACTATCGTCTACTTGCTGTCTTAAGGCCAACAAAGACGTATTGGTTAATGCTGGGGGATTTCGACTAAATACACTCTCAGAAGAGACATGTGTAGGGGAAAAGGTCGAAATATGTGGCATTCCAGTAGGCATGCCATACATCCCCAAAGGAAATGGGGGTAGATGCACGTTATTCAAACGTGGGTCTAAACCGTTTCCCATTGCCATGTAAGGGCTATGAAGCCCTGCACTTAACGGCAAAGACATAGGCAAAGATGCCATTTCTGACTGCGTTGAACCAACATTAGTCATTGATAATGAAGGAACGGTTGTCGACGATGATGGTCCTGCGCTAATGCTCGCAGAATCCATTGTTGTTCCTTGCCCTTGTGAAACCACAGGGTTGGAACTAGACGCATTATTCGTACTAGAACGAACCATTTTACCACTTCTTAAGTGCATACAATAGCGAATACAAATAAGAGAGTACGAAAATGAACAAAATCAAAGGCAAAGTCCCACTGGGCGTGCCAATTTGTTTGCTGGTGTTTTTAGCAAACAATCACTAGTTTTATTAGAAGGTTTGTGAGATCAAACTAGAAAAATCTCAAAGCAATTGCCTTTGAATTGCGAGTGGTTTGTGTTTCAGAAAATGTAGAAAAGGGGACGATTTGCAAATGATTAACAGAATTGAAAAGAAAAGAAGCAGTAAATGGTGCAGGAATTGTAAAGAACAGACAAATAAATTGCATTGAATCATAAAAGTGGTACACGATCACGTACAGCGATTCTTCCACTCGTTTTTCGCTCTGGCTTGGAAGTTAGAGTTTCAGGAATCGGGTTGTGTATTGTGATTTTGGACCTCTCTTTCTTCTCAGAAACAGTTATTTATACCAAGGAAAAGAGGGGGAAAAAACTGAACTAAGTAACTGCCTAGAAATTTGAAAATTAATAACTGCTACTCCTACTTTCGACTAGAACCGCTCTATCACGCTTCGACCAACTGCTAGTCTTCGGCGCATAACTGCTCTGTTTTCTGTCTTTCGAAAGCTTGTGTCCATTTTCCTCTCTCTTGCTTTTGCTTCCCCGGAAACTTGTTGAGTTTACCTTGCGCATGACCATTTTCTCTGTCGAAATAATTTGGTCTTCGTCGAAATATAAGTCAGGCCTTGTTGACCATCTTCAATGAAGCTTATCGAAATTACAGGCTAACAATGCCTAAATCCATATTCACACAATTAGGTATTGGAACTGCCAGACCTACAACTGTAACTCTTCAGTTAGCAGACAGATCAATTGCATATCCTGAGGGGATTATAGAAGATGTTTTAATCAAAGTTGACAAGTTTGTGTTCCCTGCAAATTTTGTTATTCTTGATTTTGATGAAGATAAGGATGTACCAGTTATTTTGGGGAGACCATTCCTGGCCACTGGCAGAGCACTCATTGATGTGCAGCAAGGAGAATTAACCACGAGAGTTAATGATCAAGAAGTCAAGTTCAACATCATGAATGCTATCAAATACCCAAATGAAGATGTTGAAGAATGTTCTCTCATTGTTTCCTTAGATCAAGCAATACAACAACATTTCACTCAAAAGCATGATCATCTGACAAATGCAATAGCATCTATTGCAGGAGCAACAGATGCAGGTGCAATACCAGAACCAGGGGATGAACTGAAGAGTGAAAACATGAAAGAAGAAATTACTGTGAAGGAAGTTTGGGCAAGGAAATATGAATCATTAGAGCTTGAGAATTCAAAGCTCAAAAGAAACATTCCTTCAATTGAAGCACCTCCTCAACTAGAGCTCAAAGAATTGCCTAAACACCTCAAATATGCTTTCCTATGGGAGAATAATTCTTTACCAGTAATCATTGCTTCTGACTTAACACAAAAGCAGGAGCATGATCTTATTTCTACCCTAAGAAAGCACAAGAAGGCAATTGGCTGGCAGATGTCAGATATCAAGGGAATCAGTCCTTCCATTTGCATGCACAGAATAGTTTTGGATGAAAATTCCAAAAACAGCATTGAAAGTCAAAGGAGATTGAATCCAGTTATGAAGGAGGTGGTTCAAAAAGAAATAATCAAATGGCTAGATGCTGGCATAATCTACCCAATTTCTGATAGTGCATGGGTGAGTCCTGTGCAATATGTACCAAAGAAGGGTGGAGTGACAGTAGTGGCCAATGAAAAAAATGAGTTGATACCTACAAGAACAGTCACAGGGTGGAGAATATGCATGGATTATAGGAAACTTAACAAGGCAACCAAGAAGGACGATTTTCCACTGCCTTTCATTGATCAGATGCTGGACAGGCTAGCAGGTAAGGAATTCTACTGTTTCTTAGATGGGTACTCAGGCTATAACCAGATAGCTATTGTCCCTGAAGATCAAGAGAAAACAACATTTACATGTCCTTATGGCACCTTTGCTTTTAGAAGGATGCCATTTGGACTATGTAATGCTCCAGCAACATTCCAAAGGTGCATGATGGCATTATTCTCATAATTCATTGAACACTCAATGGAAGTGTTTATGGATGACTTCTCAATGTTTGGGGAGACATTTCAATTATGTCTTTCCAATTTGGAAGAAATCTTCATTAGATGTGAAAAAGACTAATCTAGTTTTAAACTGGGAAAAATGCCATTTTATGGTTCAAGAGGGCATTGTTCTAGGCCATATAGTCTCAAAGAAAGGCCTTGAAGTTGACAAAGCAAAAATTGAGGTGATTGAAAAATTACCTCCTCCAACCACTGTGAAGGGTATCAGAAGCGTTTTGGGACATGCAGGCTTCTACAGAAGATTCATCAAGGACTTCTCCAGGATCTCAAAACCATTATGCCAACTCTTGCAGCATGATGTGCCATTTCATTTTGATGAATCTTGCTTGGAAGCATTTCAAACATTGAAGAAAGCATTGGTGACAGCACCAGTAATAGTCACACCAGATTGGAGCAAGCCATTTGAGTTGATGTGTGATGCTAGTGACTTTGCAGTAGGAGCAGTCCTAGGACAAAGGTATGACAAAGTTTTTCATTCCATTTATTATGCTAGCAAGACACTCATAGAAGCTCAAATTAATTACACTGTGACTGAAAAAGAACTATTAGTTGTAGTCTTTGCATTTGATAAATTTAGGTCCTATTTAGTTGGCACTAAGGTAATAGTTTACACAGATCATTCTGCCATTAAATTCCTTATTTCAAAGAAAGATGCAAAGCATAGATTAATTAGGTGGGTTCTCCTCCTTCAAGAATTTGATCTTGAAATTCATGACAAAAAGGGGGTGGAGAACCAAGTTGCTGACAACTTGTCTAGACATGAGAATAAAAGTGCAGGTACCACAGGTGGAGAAATAAAAGAAAGTTTTCCAGATGAGAAGCTGTTGGCAATTTCTGCAACAACACAGGATGCAGGTGCACTCATTGCACCTGCAATAAAAGAATCAACAATTGCAGCAGCGAGACTACAACACCCTGGTTTGCTGACATTGTGAACTATCTTGCAAGCAAAGTTGTACCTGTCAACATGACCTACCAACAGAGGAAAAGGTTCTTCCATATAGTAAAGAAATACTATTGGGATGACCCTTTCCTTTTCAAAGAATGTGCAGATCAGATCATTAGAAGATGCTTACCAGAAGATGAACAACAAGCAGTACTTCTGCAATGTCATGCAGCACCATATGGTGGACATTTTGGCAGCACAAGAACTGCTGCTAAAGTGCTCCAATCAGGTTACTATTGGCCCTCACTATTCAAAGATGCATATCAATTGGTCAAGAACTGTGATAGATGTCAAAGGGCTGGGAATATCTCTAATAGACATGAAATGCCACTCACCAATATCTTAGAGGTTGAACTCTTTGATGTTTGGGGAATGGATTTCATGGGACCTTTTCCCCCATCCTTTGGCAACTTATACATCTTGGTAGCTATAGACTATGTTTCTAAATGGGTAGAAGCTGTGGCACTGCCAAACAATGATGCTAGATCAGTAAGTAAGTTTCTGAAAGAAACATATTTACTAGATTTGGTACTCCAAGGGAAATTATCAGTGATGAAGGGTCACACTTCTGCAACAAACTCATTGAAAGACTTTTAGCCAAGTATGGAGTGAAGCATAAAGTGGCAACTGCTTACCATCCACAGACCAGTGGACAAGCAGAACTATCCAACAGGGAAATCAAAAGGATACTTGAAAAAATGGTTGGACCCACAAGGAAGGAATGGTCATTGCACTTAGATGATGCCTTGTGGGCATACAGAACTGCATTCAAGACACCCCTGGGAATGTCTCCATACAGGTTAGTTTATGGGAAAGCATGCCATCTACCAGTGGAAATGGAACACAAGTCATATTGGGCAATCAAAAAGCTCAAACTCTTCCCTGGAAAGCTCAAATCAAGATGGTCAAGACCATTCAAGCTAATGAAAGTTTATCCTCATGGTGCAGTAGACTTATTTGATGAAAAATCCAACACCACTTTCAAGGTAAATGGACAAAGGGTGAAGATATACCATGGTGACCAGGTGGTAAGGAACAAAACCACCACTCATCTCCAAGATCCCTGGACAAAATGGAGATAGTCAGGCTGAAGGACTCTTAAATCAAGCGCTTTCTAGGAGGCAACCCATGAATTTTTGATTTACTAACTTAATTATGTGTTTTAGTTTGTTTTCAAATTTTTGCAGGAGATGAATTGCAGGTGCATCCATTGCACCAGCAATGAGGAAAGCATTCACTGAACCAGCATCGCAAAAAGCAATTGCACCTGCAATGGATGGGATTAGATTGCACGAGCATTAAAGCCAGCAATTCCACTGATGCGTTATCCTCTTCATTTAAACAGTGGTTAACTTAACCCATAAACAGTTTTATGCCACCTAAACCTCCACGCGTCCTTCTGCATGTTTGGCCACACTTCCTAACGGTCAAATTAAATGTCAAATCACTAACCCACTCACTTAACCTAACCTCCCACTACCCATAACTTCCCATTCCAATTAAAACCACCCACGATCATTCACTCTTCCCATTTGTTACCGTTACCTTATCTCAGATCATCCAATCTCACATAAACTCTCAAACCACCATATACTGTTCATCATCCCCAAACCACCAAAATTCCCAAAACTTCAACACATCAAAAATGGTGAAGAATCAATCAGCACTCAAAACTTCAGGGAAATCAGCTGGCGATGCAGGAGCATCGACTCAAATCACAAAGAAAACTGCCACTACTATTGCTCCTGCATACATCAGCAAATAAGGAGCAAAATTCTGGGGAATGGAATGCCTACCAGAAAGAGGATTCAGAACCAGTGATGCTTCTCCATCTTTCATCTCAACTGTCAACAATTTGGGATGGGAATCATTCACAAAGCATAGAGATTCCTACTGCATCCCCATTGTTCGTGAATTCTATGCTGGGATGGCAGAATCAAACTCAGGTAAACCCCTCTTTTACTCCACTGTTAGAGGAAAAAGAGTAGCTTTTGACTCCATCACAATCAATGATGTCTATCTGTTGGGGTATAATGGAACTGAGTTTGAAAAGAGGCTAGATAGCATTGATAAGAAATAAATGAACAGGGTAAGGTCTAGGATTGCTGAAACAGATAGTGTTTGGGAAAAATGCACTACCACTGACTTCACCATGAGGGTTAGATGTACTCAACAAGCTCGAAGGAAGGAAAGAAAGTGATAACTTCTCCCTTCTCTTCTCTTGTAATTCTTGTTGTTGTTTCCATTGCTGAGAGGTGATTGCCCCAGCATTACTAGGCAGAATATGCAAATGATCATCATTTGTGTAATTCCTATCTCATCTTGTTTCCATTGTATTTTCCTTCTTATAAACATGTCTCATTCTGTTTGTCTAGTCATGTCAAGCATGAACTAAATACCCCTTGGTTGGGATGCCTTAACTTTGAAATGAAGCTTTGAATAGTTATTATGTTATATTGATGTTTTGCGATTTAGTTCTTGTGCTATAATTCTTTCAAACTTATTTTGAGACTGATCACTTAGAATAAGTAGGGTCATGAATACAGAAATGGTTTATGATTTGAACTCGAACTAATATGGGTAAGTGTTTTAATAAGAGGAAACTTTGTTAAAACTATGCTAAGACCTAGTCATAGGATAGCATAGTCCATAGGGTGATTCTGTAAAGGCTTAAAAAGACAATGGTGAACTTATTTAGGGCTTAGACATAAGATCGACTTGTAATGAAACCCTGAAGATGGTTGCTGAAAAGCACAAAACCATTGCTACAACATCCATTGCAGGTGCAATCATTGCAGAAGCAATGATTGCAGGAGCATCATATATGACATAATACTTTCAAAGTGAAATTACCTAGAAAGGAGCATTCCAACCAATTCTCTCAATTGATTCACAACACATTTTTCTGTGCTTAATTTACATTCTGTCTACACACACAATCATACCAACTTGCATTTTATTTTTAATTTCTATTATCACTAGTATTGCTACCACTTTAAACTCTCAAAAACTAATTCAATCCCTGTGGGTACGATCTCTTCTTATCATTATATTACTTGTTTTAGACTGTGTATACTTGCACACCTTTTCACACAACAATCCCCCTGCCTTAAGCCACGAGTTGGAGTGAAAGCGGAAAGGCGCTTACCATTCCAAATAATGGATAGATTTGAGGAGGTAACACAATGCATGATGAGATTAATAGTAATTAAGGGGGGAGCCCAAAATCGTCCAAGCATTGTCTAAAAAAATCCGAGCTAATATCTTCTTCTTCTTCTATCCCAGCTAATATCTTCTTCTTCTTATTCCAAGCATTGTCTAAAAAAATCCCAACTAATATCTTCTTCTTCTTCTTCTTCTTCTTCTTCGAACTTAGTGTTCTTGTCCCCTAAGGTGATCCACTTCTCTCTCGATTTTTGATGAATGAGTCTAAGAGAGTCAATCATTTCTAAAGTTCTTTGGATACCTTTGAGATGTTTTTCCAACTTATTTTTCCTTTTAAAAGTATTCCCAAAAATTTATTTACTGAAAGTAATAGAATCCCATTGAATGTGAGAAAGGGATTGCACGAAGTCTTGATTACCTCTATTCCAAGCATCTTGAACAACCTGTTGATACTCCGGGTGAGTAATCCAAGCAACTTAAAACCAAAACGGGCGATTTGCATCTATTTGGGGAAGACCCCCACAACGAAGATCAAAAAAACTAAGACCTACAAAATGCGCCTACACAAAAACGGGCGATGATCAGACCAAAACCTCATGGTCGCTTAGGACCGAGTCGAAAGTAGCTTGAATTGTCTCCAATACTTCTTCAGTTCCCTCCATGGGATTCACGTTAGTGCACACACCAGATGGACGACGTTGTTCGGCTGTTGCGTTGGTATGAGGGTCCTCCGTCGTTGACTGATGTGGCACGTTGGGCTGCCT
Organism: Astragalus glycyphyllos; assembly: GCA_963573325.1. Classification (NCBI taxonomy): domain Eukaryota; kingdom Viridiplantae; phylum Streptophyta; class Magnoliopsida; order Fabales; family Fabaceae; genus Astragalus; species Astragalus glycyphyllos. The sequence goes on along the minus strand of OY754308.1, from coordinate 3,254,932 downwards.
CATGTGGTTCAGAGGTTGAGTCAACACTATTATTATTAGTGTGCTCTTTGGTTTGACTTTGATGTAGTACACTGGGCCCCCATCTTCATGTCCACGCTTTTTCTTTATAACCCATGTTCTATTAACTTTTGCATTTTGCACGCCGTCATTAGCAGCCTCTTTCCTCGTGCTAACTTGTCCCACCGAGATTTACTTTCCTTTCTTAGATCGATCGGCGCTGAGTGGTAGTTGGAGGAAGCCAATCATTGGCTGATTTTTTGGGAGTCGTTTTCTTCTGCCTTTTTCTTCCGCGTCACTACTAACCACTTCCAATGGATTCCGGCCTGGTTGTTGTTGTTGTTATTCCCTACAATTTTGCTACGGTTAGGTGTTGCGATGCTAGGTTGAGCAAGCACGCCTGATACCTGTGACGGTATCAGTGTTTTTCCCCAGCATAGTGGTGTGTGGAAACGTGTGCAAGTATACACAGTCACAAACAAGTAGTATAAAAGATTGAACCCACAGGGATTGGATTAACTCTTATATGTTGCAAAGACTTGTAAGCTAGTGCAGCTACACTACTCACAATTTTGGTTGAAGTTGAAATGAAAATAAATTAAAGGGAAGCAAGTAAATTGTGCAGGAAATCAGTTGAGAATGATAGTTAGGATGTTTTCACAAACTAAATCACTTTTGAGATTATTGTGTTTTCTTGTGGTGCATTTGCACTTAGTGCAGCTGCATCAGTGTGTGCTGGTCAGCTACTTTCTTCAGAGTTTCGTTACAAGCTCTTATGATCCTGTTCTTTTGCGGTAAAGAAAAGAGTTGTCAGTTCCTCTCTCACCCCCTTACAGATAATCCAAGTTACTAAATAAGTACACTCTTGTATCTGAAGATCTTACTACACTCTTGTAAGGACTATGTTAACCTAAGGTTAGGAATTAACATGGAATTAACAAGCTAACTTCATTAAAACAAGTTTAACAAAAAGCTTCATTAAACACTTATCCTTACTTAGTTCTTGATTTCTAGTTATAAGCCAATTAAGTGAATATAACTCTACTTGTTCTAAGTGATCAACCTTAAACAAGATTAAGAATTTAAACACAAGAACTAAAGTGCTTACACCACTTGAAAACTCAATAACTTTCCTCAAAAGATCATTGGAAAGTTAGAACATCCCAACTTAAGAGATTTAGCTCATGATGGGCATAACAAAGCAAATATATTTGAATGAAAACATGTTGCAATGAAGGAAAGTACAAGAGAATTCAAAAGAGTAAGAATTACAACAATTGAAAGACTCTTGCATGTATTTGCTTACAACCAATTTCTTACACCTATTAGCTCTTTGAAGAAGTGGAGAGAGAAGTTGTCAATTTCTTCTTACATTCCTCTCAAACTAACACTAAGAAAATATAAAAAGAACTACAAGAAAATAAACTTGAAACTATGAAAAACTAAGATGAAAATAACAAGAAAAAGATTATTTGAAAGTATATGATATATTTTTCAAGTGAAGAGTTGAGTCCTATTTATAGCCTTTGGAGATTTCCTTCATGAGGGGGTTTCCTTGATGATTAAGCTAACCAAAGGGTGTTTAACCATGGTTACTTTTCAGAAGATGGAGATAAGCTTTTGATTCCCATACTCAACCTTAAAGGGAGGTCCAATAGGAAGTAGCCACATGTCTTTTGTGAATGATTATTCATGATGGTCTTCCATTGTAGGCGCCTCCTTTTGCAAGTGGCCATGTGCCCCCATGTGACTCAGAAGCAAGCAGCAAGCCAACTAAGCATTATACAATGGTAAGAATTGAGGTGCTTCCAATGTGGGGTTGTGAGCTGCTTCGGTGCAGGAAGGTGCAGTTGCACCAACTTCCCTTCAAGTGCAGTTGCACCTAGTGCAGATGCACTAAACTACAGCTGTACTGAACAAACATACCAATATATATGTAAAATGCTAAGTTATGGACATCTTTCACCTTAAAACCATAAATGTTGTTATTTTATTCATACTACCATATTTAACACATATTATACTTGATTATGGGCAATTATTTAAGTGTAGAAGCACGAATAACTCTATATAAAAATAGAGTTATCACACCCCCAAACTTAATTAATTGCTTGTCCTCAAGCAATGACAAAAAGAAAATACAAATAAGATTTTCATAATCAAGAAGAATAGATCAGCTCACATCTTGTTTCAAAGAATGATTTTCAAGAATGCATTTTATGAACTTCATTTTTCAGAAAATTTTGTCTTTGTGCCTTTGAATTCCAAAACATCCAAAGCTATTAAAACTCATTTGTGTGGGTGTGTGCCCCACTGAGATTCAATCAGTTCCAAAACTAAGTAACAAGTTTCTCCTAGCCTTTGAAAAGTTTTAGATCACGTTTGGTCACAACAAAGATGTTTCAAAATATAGATGAGACTAACTAAAATCCTTAAGACTGGGGGCTTTTAAGCACAACAAAGGATTTGATTTAAGTATTTCAAAACTATTGAGTCAATGCACTATTTGTCTTTGTGGTGGTTCTTATTCTTGATGCAAATGCAGTGAGTGCAGGTGCATCGTTTTTCTAAGGTGCAGTTGCACTAGGTATTTTTGAACTAGTGCAGATGCACTGAACTTTTTGATGGTGCAGTTACATTTAGTGCAACTGCACTTGATACTTCTTTTCAAGACTTGTAGCTTATATTGCCCTCCTCACTGTCCTCCTTATGCATACTTTTTTCTTTGGTCAGTTCTGTCTTCTTTTCTTCTTTTTCTTTTTCTTTTTGAATTTTTTTTCTTCTGACCAAATGCCCTATTGGAACAGGTACAGTTTATGACTCAGGTAATAAAGCTTTCTTTCATTTTGAGGTCTTTTGGTAACCTATATGCATTGACTACTCTAAGCTTTTCATACTCTTGCCTTTGTATTCATAAAAATTCCCCCAAACTTAATTCTTTAAGCTCTTCTATATTTTTAATAAAAATTTGTTTTTAACCTTAGTTTTCTAAAAATCCCTCTTGCATCGGATAGCTTATCACATAGCAAGGTTCTTTTCAAAATTCAGCTTTGATGTGTTGAAGTGATAATAACAATGGTTATCTTTTGGAAAAACAAGGCTTCTTTTCTTTTTCTTTCCTTTCATCATTAAAAATCAGTTCACAAATTGCATTTTTCCTAAGTTTTTGAAAAAAAAGATTACAAGCTGATCATGCTTCAAAACTATTAAATCCTATTTTAACTTAAAATACAAACACAGGTAATAAAACAGACATATATTAGATACTAGCACATGCATGAGAAGTTTGAGTGCTCTCCCCCTAACTTAAAAGAGAGCAGTGTCCTCACTGCTCTAAGTTTAGTTAAAAAACAGTTTGTTCAAAATGGGGGAGGGGGGTTAATACATGTGGGATTCAAAAACCAGTTAAACAAAAGTATATAGCAAATGTACTGAAAGTAGAATATTTAAAAACAACATTTACAGTTTACTCGGGTTTTGCTCCAGATCTGAGTCTGTTGCTAGCCCTTGTTGTTGCACGCTTGACTATTAACTTCTTTGGCCTCTTTGGTGCTGCTGCCTTGGATGCAGTTGCTCCAGGCTTAGTTGTTGTTGCTTTTTCTGCTTCTGCTTCAGGAGGTGCATCTGCACCAGTTGTTGGTCTTAGTGCAGCTGCACCACGTGCATCTGCACTGATTTTATCAGCAACTTCTTGTGGTTGCTTCTCTCCAGTTTCAGTAACTTCAGTGGTTTGCTTCTGACTTTCTTCTTTCTCTTTGGCCTGAATTTCTTGACTTTCTTCCACTTCCTTTGCTTCTTCCTCTTTATCTCTTTCCTCCTCACCAGATTGTTCAACCTCTTTTTCTTTCTCAGCCTCTCCCATTGTTGGGGTTTCCTTTGTAATTCCAGCAGCCTCAGCAGTTTCTTTGAGAATTCTTTCAAATTCTTGTCGCCTCTTATCTTCCAATTCTCTTAGCACTACTGCAATAGAGTCATGCATGTCCTTTGGTTAGATGGTGACTGTTGAAAACTTCTGGGATGCAACTGCACTTGATGCAGATGCATCAGGTGCAGATGTACCAGTTGCTGGTTTATCAGCACCTCCAGTTCCAGCTTTCTCCCCTGCTTCTTTTGTTGGTTCTTCCTTAATAACCTGCAATTTATCTTTCAAAACATCGGGGTTAGTTGGAATAACAGGATCAGGTTGTGTTGGTTTTGGTTGAGTTTGTTGAGGTGGAGTTGGTTCTTTTGGGTTGGTTAGTTGGGTGACTTTTGTTATGGTGATTGAATTGGAGATATTGAAATTGATGGGGATTTTTCTGCTTCTGGCTGGGGTTGTTGCTTCGATGGGCTCAGTGGAGTGAGAAGGGGTTCTGCTCAATTTCTAGCAGTTTTCTTCTTCCTTAGCAATTCTTCCATAGTTAGATCTAAATCAGCATCATTTTCAGAGCCAGTTTCATCACTCTCCTCATCTTCATTTTTCTCCATTTCCTTCACCATTTTCACTGTTATGGGATCTTCATCAGTGTCATCCAACTCTTCACTCAAAACTTCCTCTTCCTCCATTACTTTTTTCTTCCCCTTCCCTTTTCTTTTTGTTTCCTTCTTTCTTTTCAACACCTTCTTTTTCTTTTCTTCTACTTCACTCTCTTCCTTCTCTTCATCTACCTCTTCTTTTTCTTCTCCTTCTTCAAATACCCAATATGGAAAAACTGGAGTGTCCAGCACTGTTGGTAGTTGTGAAATCTCCAACAACCTTTCTTGCAGCCATTCGTGTTGTTCCTGCTGGAATTTCCAAACAGCTTGGTGCTTCTGCACCAGGTGCTCTTGCACCAACTTGAGTGTTTCCCTCACAACTTTTCTTTCCTTCAGCTCTGCAGATAAGGCTCCTGGTGGATACTTTCTGTACTGATGCTCTTCAACACTAATTTGGGCCCCTTGCTTCATGCACAATTCTGTTATTAAACATGGAAAGAAAAGAAATCTCTCTGTTTTTGTTGCACAATCCAAAATTTCTTTGTTGATGATTTTTCCAATGTTTATATTCTCATCAGTCAGGATCAAATCTAAAATGATCAATCTATCCTTAGAGACAGTGTATGTGTGTGAAGTGGGTAAAATGGAGCAGTTTATGAACAAGTGCCAGTTTCCTAGTTCAGGGATGATGTGTTTGGTTTTCAATTTACACTCAGTTTGAGTAACTTTTTCCCAAGGTGCATTAGGTACTGCCACCCTAGATTTGATTAACTCCATTTGTTTGTTTCCATAGGTCTCCATTTTTTCATCAAAAGCAGGACCATTATAATAGAGATTATAATGATCATTGAGCCTTTTCTCATCGAAGTATATTCTCCTACCCCTAACAAGAGAGTGATCTTGAATCTTACCTCCTTTGTTGCTTTGAATCCCAGCATAGAATTCCCTCACGATTTGCTCCAAATAGTAAGTTCTGTGTTGTACGAAGAGATCCCAATGCTAGGCATTAATTGTTGCGAAGAAATTAGGGTGTGCCTTCATCAGGTTGTAGCCACGCTCTGGTAAAAATTTCATCTCCCATAGATGAGGTTTGTCTGCATCAATGGAAACAGTTACTGATGCAGTTGCACCAGTTGGCTTCTTTGATGGTTCTGCATTCAAATTCTTGCCTGATGACTTGATAGCTACTTGTTTGCGTACCATTTTTGAGAGATTGGGGTTGGAATTTGTTTGGAGATGGTGTAGGGTTGAAGATGAACAGTAACGAATTTGGGAATTTCTGAGAAAGAGAGTGGTATTGTATGGATGGTTACTGTTTAGAGAGAGATATTGAATGAAGGTGTGAAACGGTTACTTTTTGGGTTAGTGGGATGGTTTAAATGAGGTAATGGGTCTAGTGGAGGTTGATTTGATGGGTGTTTGTAGCCGTTAGGCTAAGTGGAGTTACATGCAAGGCTACACGTGTCTGATTAGGTGAAATCACACCGTTAAACAGGGTTGCTTTGTGTTGCGCTGGTAGTTCACCAAAATCATCCTCCTTTTTTGAAATTATTGGTGCAGTAGCACTAGAAAGTGGTAGGTGCAGATGCACCAATTCCTGCTTTTCTACAAAACACTTGAAAAACATTAATTTGCACAAAATATAAAATATTTAACAAAAATTTATGGGTTGCCTCCCATCAAGCGCTTGTTTTAAGAGTCTTTCAGCCTGACTTTTCCTTGTTTCAAGGATTTTCAAAATGAGTGGTGCTTTCACCTTGCACCACTTGTTCACCAAAATACATTTTCACCCTTTGTCCATTTACCTTTCAAGTGGTATTTGAGGTTGCATCATAAAGAGCAACCGCACCATGAGGATAGACTTTAACTAATTTGAATGGTCCTGTCCACCTTGATTTCAGTTTTCCAGGGAACAATTTCAACCTAGAATTATATAACAAGACCATCCCTCCTTCTCTAAGTTCTCTTCTTTGGATTTTTTTATCATGCCATGCTTTGGTTTTAGCTTTGTAAATTTCTGCATTCTCATAAGAGAATTGCCTAAATTCTTCTAATTCATTAAGCATTAAAAACCTTTGTTTTCCTGCCCTATTGAGGTCAAAATTCAGCTTTTTAATAGCCCAATATGACTTGTTTTCTAACTCAATAGGCAGATGGCATGCTTTGCCATAAACTAACCTATAGGGGGACATACCTAATGGGGTTTTGAATGCAGTCCTATATGCCCATAATGCTTCATCTAAGTGTAAGGACCAATCTTTTCTTGTTGGTCCAACAATTTTTTCAAGCATTCTTTTAATCTCCCTATTGGACAATTCAGCTTGTCCACTTGTTTGAGGGTGATAGGCTGTAGCAATCTTGTGTTTGATCCCATATTTTGCAAGAAGATTTTCAATAAGTTTATTGCAAAAATGTGAGCCTCCATCATTAATGATTGCTCTTGGGGTGCCAAATCTTGTAAAAATGTTTCTTTGAAGAAATTTGCTAACTGATTTGGCATCATTATTAGGCAATGCTACTGCTTCTACCCATTTGGACACATAATCAACAGCTACTAAGATATATTCATTGCCAAAAGAAGGTGGAAAAGGACCCATAAAATCCATGCCCCAAACATCAAAAAGTTCAACTTCTAAAATATTGGTTCTAGGCATTTCATGTCTTTCAGAAATATTCCCACTTCTTTGACATTTGTCACAGGTTTTGACCAAAAAATAAGTATCTCTAAATAAGGTAGGCCAGAAATAACCTGATTGCAATACCTTAGTTGCTGTTTTGTTGATTCCAAAGTGACCTCCATATGTTGCAGCATGGCAGTGTAGAAGCACAGTTTTCTGTTCAGATTCAGGGATACACTTTGTAACACCCCCCTTTTACTATTACAATTAAATAGACAATTATCAGAGTCACCTCGAAGGGCGCTACATTTTTCACCATTTAAAAAAAAAACACCATTTATTCCAAAAAAAATCTCCAAAATAATTTATATAAAAGAAATCACCAAGCAGCGGAAATATTAACCAGTTTAAACATCTCCAGAATTAACAATTAAAGACATCTCCAAAATTAATTAAAACAATTTCCAATAACTAAAATAATAGTTCAAAACGATAACTAACGACTCCCCGGTGCTACATATCAGAGCTGACACAGACCCAAACGAGAGAGGAAGCAAAACCTAGCAATTCCTCCACGAGCACTAGCGATCACCTGCAGCGTTGCCGCATGAGAGCAACATTCCAAGCAGAAGGGGTGAGTCTAACAGAGGTAATAAGCAGATGATAAAAATATGCTAGCATCAGGTAACTACAGCAACACAATGCAATTACACCATATCACAGCACCAGATACCAAAGGAAAAATCCATTTGACAGTGAACCACCAAAATTATAACATTCATAGACAACGGGATGATATCCAACCCCTCCAGTGGGCATATGCATGCGGTACCGATCACCAAAATGAGCCACGACGGGCATATCACCAATAAACACCAGAGGCAGAGCCTATATCACCAAAACATGCATATGACAATGCGACACCATGATTATGCACCAACTCACCATAACAAGTATTTAAAATAAATACTATATCACCAGAATCAAAACAAATGATTTCACCAAAAATAGCACCAAGTTGTAGCATCACAGCTACCACTAAACTCTCCTGAGCATACCAGCACCGCACCTGAAATATTAACACCAGACGGCTCCACAACGCGGACATAACGCACGCACACCACGCACAAGACTGGCGCACAGCGCCTAGGCACATCGCACCTACTTCAGCGAATTAATTAAAATAGCAAACGACATCGGATTTCAACAAATAAATACTTGTTGGAAAGCCCTATGGGTCTGGTTATCATCCCTAAGTTCAGTTTTTGAAGGAGAGTGTCCAATAGGTACAGTTTTCGAAAAGCACACAGGCTAGTTGCAAAAGAGGACAGTTTCTGTCCTTCAAATTCAAGCAATTCCAAAGTGACCAAAACTCAATCAAATTGCATGAAACTTGTGCATAAACTGGGCAAATTTTGTCTAGTTTTCAAAGAAATTGGATTCGTTCGAAAAGGAGTTCTTTTGAAAACGTGGTAACCAAAACACTGACCCTGTGTCCAGATTGTTTCCAGAATCTTACTCTAACTTGTGGAATTCATATATCGAGCTACACAACTCTAAACGCAACCAAACCAGTGCCAAATTAACAAGTATTAAGTCTATTTTCCAGAAAAATAAACCACATAATTTTTCGGTCAATACAACGTTCCCAGTCACCGAAATACCGAATCTATACCCAAATCGTTTCCAGAATTTTAACCTAACTTGTATCGCCTATAACTCGAGCTATACAACCCCGAATTTAACGAAACCAGTGCCAAAACGACCGGCATTAAGTCTATTTTCAAAAACAATCAACGTCATAATTTTTGGATCAACCAAACAGCACCAGTTTTAGAAAAACCGAACCTGTGTCCAGAATCGCTAAATTGCCAAACACCAAACCCTAACGGCAACGACACCGCAACCACCACAACAAAAACGACAATTCGACAACGCGACAACAACAATCAACCACGCACAGCAACAACAAAAACACGAACAATAACAACACCATCATCGTGATACAACAATCACGCAACAACAAATAACGAAACAAATCACAATAACGTGCAATAATCATCAAAGCACCAATCTCAACGAAAACACGATATGCAACAACACGAACAATTCAACAAAACCCTAGCCTACCCACACATAATTATCATCAACCCATTATCAAGGTTAAGCCCACCCTTACCTCGAATAACGTAAGCTCCGGAACACGACGAACGAGACACGAACAAAACCACAGCAACACGAACGATCTCCTTTTGAAATTCTTCGCGAAACCCTCCTCTTCTCTCCCTCTTTGCGCCGCGTGCTCTCTCTCTCACTCTCACTTTCGTTTTTCTTTTGCTTGCTGCGAATGAGGGTTTGGCTTAAACCCCCAGGGTTTAAGTTGAGGGCTCAGTAAACACTGGGCTCTCTACGTCACCACCTCCTTTACTCGTTTCACCTCCTACGCATATAAAATATTAACCTTTTAATTTATCTATATCCCGCTTCCAAATTATTTTAATAATTCAATCAACTATTTTAATTAAATTATTTCCGGGGTGTTACACACTTCCTCATGATTTGATCTGGACACCTCTTATATAGATAGGGATCATCCCAATAGTATTGCTTCACTATATGGAAAAATCTCCATCTTTGTTGATAATTCATTTCCACGGGTACAACTTTGCTCACAAGGAAGTTGACTATGTCAGCATAACATGCTGCAGTTGCACTTAGTGCAGAAGCACTAGGTGCTGTCAAGGTGACTGCTAACAACTTTTCATCTGGAAAATTTTCCTTGATTTCTTGTGTACCTGTACTTTCACCTTCAAGTCTTTGCCCTAGGACGGCTCCCACAGCAAAATCACTAGCATCACACATCAATTCAAAGGGCCTGCTCCAATCTGGTGTTACAATCACAGGTGCAGTTACCAGTTCCTTTCTAAGCTTTTGAAATGCTTCCATACAAAGTTCATCAAAGTTAAATTGTGTATCTATTTGTAAAAGAGTACACAATGGTTTAGAAATTTTTGAAAAATCTTTGATGAATCTTCTATAGAAGCCAGCATGGCTCAAGAAGCTTCTGATTCCTTTGACAGTTGATGGAGGTGGTAGTTTCTCAATGACCTCAATCTTGGCCTTATCCACTTCAAGACCTTTCTTTGACACTTTATACCCAAACACAATGCCTTCTTGTACCATAAAATGACACTTCTCCCAATTGAGTACTAGGTTGGTGTCTTCACATCTTTGGAGAATTTTTCTAAATTTGACAAACACAATGAAAATGTTTCTCCAAAATCTGAAAAATCATCCATGAAAACTTCCATTGATTTCTCAATGAAGTCAGAAAATATAGACATCATGCATCTTTGAAAGGTAGCAGGTGCATTACAAAGTCCAAAAGGCATCCTTCTAAATGCAAAGGTACCATAGGGACATGTAAAAGTAGTATTTTGTTGATCCTTAGGTTCTATTGCAATCTGATTATAACCTGAATAACCATCTAAGAAACAATAACACTCTTTTCCTGCTAACCTATCTAACATTTGGTCAATGAAAGGTAAAGGAAAGTGATCCTTCTTTGTGGCCTTATTGAGTTTCCTATAGTCCATACAAATCCTCCACCCTGTAACAGTTCTTGTTGGTATTAATTCATTTTTTTCATTGGCTATGACTGTGACACCCCCTATCTTAGGGACACATTGTACAGGGCTCACCCATGCACTATCTCAGATGGGGTATATGATTCCAGCATCTAGCCATTTAATGATTTCTTTCTTAACAACCTCTTTCATTATAGGATTTAGCCTTCTTTGTCCTTCTATGTAATTTTTAGAATTATCTTCGAAAATGATCCTATGCATGCATATTGAAGGGCTAATTCCTTTTATGTCTGCCATTTGCCAACCTAT